>OX421919.1:5445674-6148209 GCA_949128165.1 Lathronympha strigana | reverse complement strand
GTCCAACAGTAGGTATTACGACTGATGATAAATGGATGATGATCTCATTACCTAGCTTATAAAATACCTTCAAATACTCATATTGTCAGCGCAGAAGTCGATAAATTAGATTTCTGACTATTTTAATTATTTTTTTCATTTTGATGCAAAAAATGTCTAACTAAACCAGTGCGTCTTGCAATTTTTTTGTCTACCACCATTTAAATCAGACTTATAATATTGAAGCAATATTGTTTTGAAGCAAAACTTAATGTTGCTAACTCTCTCTCCAACTATGATTTGTACGGCCGGATAGTTATGAAACTTTACTGCAAAAAGTTATTGACGGAAGTTTAATTTAATTAACTATCTCAGCCGGAACTGACAATTTCTAGGTTTAAGGTATCTAAACGGGTCTAGATTTAAAAAATAGTGTATGAGTAGAAACAATGCATATCGAAAGTAGTTGTAGATAAATGATAAATAATATTATGGGACAATCTTACACAAATCGACCTAGTTCCACGGTAAGCTCAATAAGGCTTGTGTTGTGGGTACTAGACGACAATATCATTTATTCATTCATTCATCATTTCAATCGTCTATCGCCCACTACTGAGCATAGGCCCCTCTTGTACGCAATAATAGATAGATACGTACATGTAAATACTTAGATACATAGAAAACAACTATAATTCCGGAACGAATATTCGTGATAAACACACAAATAAGTTGTATTAGAGCAC
Source organism: Lathronympha strigana (assembly GCA_949128165.1). Classification (NCBI taxonomy): domain Eukaryota; kingdom Metazoa; phylum Arthropoda; class Insecta; order Lepidoptera; family Tortricidae; genus Lathronympha; species Lathronympha strigana. The sequence goes on along the minus strand of OX421919.1, from coordinate 6,147,484 downwards.
CAAAAGTGTTAACCACTTTGTAGTTTTACAAATAGGAATAGATATAATATGTAAACATTGTAAACGCACCGATATAGGATGTATGTGACGCCTAATAAAAAAATCCACATCAAATCGTTTATACTTTTTGGAACCGTTTTGACATTGACAGCTAAAGATTGAAAGTTTTGGGTCATTTCTGTCTGTTCGAAATAGCGGTGGTGGGACGAAGGAGGTTGGGCTGCTTTTAAAATTCAACATTACATTCAATCGATAAAGTTCTTATTTATAGTCCGGCGGCAATTTTAAGCCCAAACCTTGATACTATTAGTAATAACTTAACAAAATCAAACACTTACACTTAACAAAGGACTACAATATGGGGTTATTCAAAAAAGGAGTGTTAAAGTTTTTAAAGGGTCGGCAACGCGCATGTAACACCCCTGGAGTTGCAGGCGTCCATAGGCTACGGTGACCGCTTACCATCAGGCGGGCCGTATGCTTGTTTGTCACCGTCGTAGTATAAAAAAGAAAAAAAAAAAAACACTATACAATGTGTTTCTTTCCAGGTTACGGATCATCCTCCATTGCGCTGCGCCCGCGCCGCGGATGGAAGCACGAGGCAGGAAATCCTAGTTTGTGCCGCCAGCCCGCCATTCTACTGATGCTCGCCTTAATTGGAGAGGAACACGAAAGTTGTATATTTTTTCCATGTCCTACAAACGATCTAGCAAGTTTGCATCGACTTTGATATTAGCCACTGCGGGAGTGTTTAATTAGGGCCATTTGCATCGGGGTTAGTCACATAACCCGGAGTTAAGCGTTTTTTGTGTGCAATTTGACAGCTTAACTCTGGGTTAGCCGCTAACCCTGGGTAGTGCAAGTGGGGCATAAAACGTTTACTTAACTCTTTTACAGTCTGTGCTATCAAAAAAGGAAAAGCAGGCCATATCAGCTCCGGCTGCCCCAGACAACATTTTGATGCTCCGCTACTGGAGAGTGGAGATTAACGGGGGATGGAACTCCGATTTATAATTAAAGACCAAATCCCACCCTCACTTAAATATGTAGGTGTTCAGACTTAAAGATTGCTTTTATGTATGTTTTTTATAAAAGAGCTTCGCTCGCTCGTTCGATAATATAACAAAGTACAAGTGACAATTTATTTACTCGAAACTGCTGGAAACTGCTGGGCCATGGTGTGCGGAAGCCTCAGGCTTGTTAAAGACCTGGGGCAGCGGTTGCGCGACAGAGGTGGTGATCCCCGATCCGGCTCCTACCTTGTTCAACAAATATCGCTTGCCATCCAGCGCGGCAATGCCGCGAGCATTTTTGGCACGTTTGGGCAGGGTGAGAGCCGGACCGAGGTATAGTTAGTTTAAGTTTAAGTTAGCTGTTATTTAGTGTATTGTAGTTTAAGCTTTATTATTAGGCTTAGACTTTATTTGTAATTTTTATTATAAGACCTATTATGTAATTATAAACTCAGCTGAATACAGAAGACCACTAATTGACTAGCACGTTTGGGGGAACAGCAAAGTAACATTACTTTATATTAATATGGGATTCCGCAGAGTAACGTCAGATTCAATAAATTACTTTTTTCTACTCCAACACTTCTATCTGTCAATTTGATAACTGATAGCGATATTAAACAAGTATACATACATCTTTACTCGAATGTTAAAGAAAAGCGAGAGAGTGAGGTTAGTTTTTCTGAACTTTTTTAATGAAAGGTATTCCTTCGTCGATTTTTGATAAGGTTCATTTATAAATGATTATCTAAGGTATTAGCCCCTTATTGGTTTAGCAACAAAGTGGTACCTTTTACTGAAAACGATGACAAATTTGCCTGTAATTATAATTTTGCCTGAATTTACAACATTTAAGGTTTGCCTTTAATCGTTTAAATTTCTGGTTTCAATTAGTTCTCTCCATTGACATCGGAATCTACTCGACTAAACGGATAAAGCAAAGCCTCTGATGTAAGTATTAAGAAAGCTAAACGGGTGATTAACGATAGACCGGGCCGGGACGGGCCGAGCCGTGCCCGATCTGTAATTTTTTATAGAAATACGTCACGTGATAGCTCGGAGCCTTTGGTGGTCAAGTGACACTATTTTTTATACCACGACGGTGGCAAACAAGCATACAGTCCGCCTGATGGAAAACGGTCACCGTAGCCTATGGACGCCTGCCAGGGGTTCACATGCGCGTTGCTGACCCATTAAAATCTTGTACACTCCTTTTTTGAAGAACCCCATACTGTAATCTTTCGGGAAAACCTCGGCAGGGAGCTCATTCCACAGCCGGAGTGTCCCCGGGAGGATATTCCTCTGAAACCTCACAGTCCCGCACTTTCTATAGTATTTTAACACATCGGACCCGGCCGATCCTGGCCTGGTCTACTGTGAATAGTGTGATTCATCCTTTCCCCTATAGTTGGATATGACCTGAAGGACACTCCTGAAAAATTACAACACGCAAAAAGAAGAACTGTACGGACAGGCCGCGCTGGCAGTGTGGTTAGCTGGTTGTTGTGCCACTTACAGCCAGTGGCTGCACTGCCCCCGCGTTCTGTCCAAATCGACCAGAGACAAGTTCACCCTGGATACTTAACACGATGGATACTTCGGAACACGATGGATACTTCGGACACACTGAGGGCGTGTTCGGCTATCCCTGTTAAACCTGGGTAGAACGAACGGGCTCTTAGATAATTACGTCGAGTCGTCGGTCTAGGAAAGCCATTATGTAAAAGGGAGAAGCGCACCAGTTAAATAAAAGATTTAATAAAGTAAACATGATAACAGACTTCATTTGGTTGGTCTTCAAAACGCGTAATGAGCGAGCCGACCCATCCTCATCTGTCGATCCGTGTAGGGAGGTGACACGGATCTAGGGATGTACACTACTCTTGTAAACCACAGAATCGGTTATCAGTTGTACCTACGTTATCTGTCTCACCACGACGCCATGGCGACGTAGCTAGCGGTCACCGTGACATCATGGTGAGGTAGAACTTTGTAGTCGCTTTCTTACACAACGGGAAAACGCCGTTGAGTATCAGCAATCAGCAACAGAAGCGCATAGCGAACTGCGGCACGGAAAGTGCTATTATAATATAACGTGTCCCTCACTTTCATAGGTTAAAAGTAGGTATTTTTAACTATGCAGCTACTTAGCACTTAGAAACAAAGGAAACATGGAGAAATTCATGACCTCGGGTGGAAGTCGAACCCGCCACCCTGGAATACACGCCCATGCTCTGCCAATTGAGATACCGAGACCATTCCCGTGGCCCCGAATTTCTCCACCATATGTCCTCGTATGTAAATAAATAAATATTACAGGATATTCTTACACAAATTGACTAAGTCCCGCAGTAAGCTCAAGAAGGCTTGTGTTACGGGTACTCAGACAACGATATATACTCGTATAATATACAAATACATAGAAGACATCCTTGACTCGGGAACAAATAGTATGTGCCTTATTAGAGTCGCGGATTCGAGTTCTCCTTTCTTTTTAAGAAATTTGGTATTGTTGGCAGACGTTTCTGCTTGAGAATCATTGTTTAAAAGTAGCATTTACCTTGCACTGTGTTTTATAAAAATACATTGTACCTATGTACAACAACGGCTAGATATAGGTACTCGTAGCACGTGGTAGAAGACATGTGTTGGCATCTAGCTTGTGAACTAAGAGCTAGCGACGGAACTTAGGTCGTTAATAATTTTGAGAAACATCTGTCTGGCAGCTGTTAATGAGTGGATATCATATTGAAAGGTCAGCGAAAATTTATAGTCGGGGAAAAAGGTATGAAGAAATACGCGAAATGTGTCGAATTGCCTTATTTATAGAGAACAGATTTTAAGTTTTATCATTACAAAAATTTTTAAGAACAAAAAAACGACTTCAATTGACCTTTCCGGTAAGTTACATTTTGAGTTAACCAGTACCTTTGAAAATTGTCTCATGGCTTCCATCATTAGATAGCAAGTAAAATCTAATGGATCTATCTTGTGGACCTCCAACGTCATAAACAAAAATAACAATGTTTCAAATTGGATGACAGATCCCATTATCATAATTGTTTAAAAAAAACCACTGACACCGATTATGACATTAAGGCGTCTTAAGACGTCACCTGGCACTAGTTTTTCCCCAAGCGAAGTACATGGCATGGCAATATTATATTTGATAATATAAATCTCCACCGATGAATATCGGCCAGAAGCCTGTATGAATTAGGGCAGTATAGCAATAGCTATTTAGCGGAAAAGCACGATTTGGCTGCATTAGAAAACGCATGCAAAATGCCTAATTGTAATTGTTAAATAATGTAACTAGACAGGTTTCGTTGTTCTTTAAGCCGTTAACCGTTTCCCGGGCCTAGCTCTCCATCTTGGCTCATTTCCTATAAATGCAGCGAAGGTAATGCATATTTATTTTAGTCTGAATGAGTGGCAGAAATATGTATTTCGCGATATACGTGTAGCTAGCTAGCAGTAAGTAGAATTTAAACACACTATAACGCTACCTACTGCGTTAGTCATCTCACTGCAACGCCAAGGACGGATGCAGTTACTTTGTAAGTTTATACTGTGTTATTTAACTTGCAATGTAGGTTTGTTTGTATGTGTGTTTGTTAGGGTCTATTATATAATTTAAACTTTCGTGAGTCATACTGACATTAACATTAAGGTGACAACACTACTCTGTCTGTCCGACGGTGACTGCCCGATGCAATCGAAACATGTCACGCTCACGGTTTTCCTAAAAAGATAGTGTAATCAGAATGTGTGTTTACCTTTGGCCGTTCATTCTAAATTCTCCATCATCATCATCCTAATCGTTTGTCCCGTGCTGTGGACGGGGTCCGCATTCCTGCATTTCTCCTTCCACTTCGTTCTATCCCGGACATCGTCATCGGTTAACCCACGGACGTTAAGATCTTTGACGATCACATTGTGCCACCGCTGCCTTGTAATGTAAGGTCCCACCGAGATCTCGGTCTCGGTCTCGGCAGTCTCGGCCAAAATTCGAGCCGAGATCTCGGTCTCGGCTCTCGGCCAAAACGGGCCGAGATTCTTGGCCTTGGCCGAACCTTCCATATTGACACTTTTTGCGATTTTGGTAGGTAGGTAATATTTTAAGCAATTATAGTGTACCGTGTTATCGTACGCAAATTATTGCTTTTTTTCTCAAACTTTGACTGTAAATGTGTTTTAGTGATGGCTATATTAAACAACAGTTTAATTCTTGACTATTAAGTACATGTTTTTGTGGAAAATGCGCCTTTTTTCGTATTTATTATAAAATCTCGGTCTTGTTCGAGAATTCAATTTAATCTCGGTCTCGGCCGAGACAAAAAAAGAAGTCTCGGTCGGACCTTACTGCCTTGATTTGCCCCTCCTGTTTGGTCCTAGCAAAGCGAAGCTAAGGGCTCCGTTGCCTGCCTACATAAATACTCTGGCGGCCTTCTGAATTCACCATTTACTATATATTCCGTTATACTTGCCTACTAATCTAGTTACCTATATAACCTAAGACTATATATTTTCAGAATTCTGCTCTTCTGCAACACTCGCAAAAAGCACAAGGTGTGAATAACACATGAGCAACAAAGGCATGCACGGCGCACGCACATCTTGCACATGACACATTTGCATTCGCTAGACTAGAACTGGTACTGAATTAAGTGCGGATTTGACAGTGAAGTTTCCTCAAGCGTAAGCGTCACGATTCCAGAGTATTTTGCATCCTGCTCTTTCTCATTGGTGGGAGCGAGTTGGAAATACTTGAGAAAGCGTCAGGCGCTAGCGACAATCAGTGTAAGGGAACTCATGGTAAAGGATGGACGCGCCATCAAACAGTTCTTTAACCATACAGCTTAGTATATACCTACCAACAAGTAGAAGTGTCTTATCTTCTCCAGCAGGGGTCTGCGGTACATATACTAACTACCCTTCGAGCAACAGGGGCTTCGAACACGTTGGACGGGAGACGGCAAAGCGAAATCGGGCCGTACGCGTACCTACAAATTATTCTGTCACGGGAGAAACGTGCACAGACGCACTACTCACATATTACATTAAAAAAAACAGTTGGTAAAGTCGACACTAACACATAGAATGGTACAACTACACTAAAAATAATAAATAAAAATCTTGCACACTTCGATCTATTTTTGTGTATGACCTGTCACAACACAGACCGCGTACCTATGACCGGTGTGAAGTTAGCGGCCGAAGTTTCCGGCCAGCGATAACCTGACCAAATTAAGAAGTCAACAAATTGAGTTAGTAACTACAGACGTAATAAAGCAGTAGCAGGTTTAAATCACATCACAACTAAAAGAATGTAATGTAAAACCTTCATATTTATCAACACCAAAATTTAATGACAAAACAAAAGCGAAAAAAATTCAAACAAAAAATTCTACTCAGAAATCTATCCTTTGGTGGCAATTAATCGTTCTTTTGATTCAGTTCTAGGTAAAAATATGGTTTCAAATGAATACCACTAAATCTGTAAAGTCATACCTATCATAGCAATTTCTCAGATCTTAGTTATCAGGCTAGATAAATTTTCAACAGCTGATTGTTATTCAGCGGCCACGGCTCAATTTACACAATGAATTGAGTTTGATCTTCTTCGAGACTATAAAACACGTCGACATGAATAGCACTAAATACTTAGAACAATATCTACTACGACAAGCTTTCAGATCTTAGTTATCAAGCTAGAGGAAATTTTAGGGCTGATTGTTATTCTGCGGCCGCAGCTCAATTTACACAACGGACTGAGTTTGACCTTCTTCCAGACTATAAAACACGTCGATATGAAAAACACTGATTCACTGGAACAATAGCTACTAAGACAAGCTTTAAGATCTTAGTTATCGAGCTTGTGGAATTTTTTGGGGCTGATTGTTATTCTGCGGCCGCAGCTCAATTTACACAACGGACTGAGTTTGACCTTCTTCCAGACTATAAAACACGTCGATATGAAAAACACTGATTCACTGGAACAATAGCTACTAAGACAAGCTTTAAGATCTTAGTTATCGAGCTTGTGGAATTTTTTGGGGCTGATTGTTATTCTGCGGCCGCAGCTCAATTTACACAATGGACTGAGTTTGACCTTCTTCGAGACTATAAAACACGTCGACATGAATAGCACTGATTCATTGGGACAATAGCTACCACGAAAAGCTTTCAGATCTTAGTTATCAAGCTTGTGGAATTTTTGAGAGCTGATTGTTATTCCGCGGCCGCAGCTCAATTTACACAATGGACTTTGTTTGACCTTCTTCGAGACTATAAAACACGTTGACATGAATAGCACTGATTTATTGGAACAATAGCTACCACGACAAGCTTTCAGATCTTAGTTATCAAGCTTGTGGAATTTTTGAGAGCTGATTGTTATTCCGCGGCCGCAGCTCAATTTACACAATGAATTGAGTTTGACCTTCTTTGAGACTATAAAACACGTCGACATGAATAGCACTGATTCATTGGGACAATAGCTACCACGAAAAGCTTTCAGATCTTAGTTATCAAGCTTGTGGAATTTTTGAGAGCTGATTGTTATTCCGCGGCCGCAGCTCAATTTACACAATGGACTTTGTTTGACCTTCTTCGAGACTATAAAACACGTCGACATGAATAGCACTGATTTATTGGAACAATAGCTACCACGACAAGCTTTCAGATCTTAGTTATCAAGCTTGTGGAATTTTTGAGAGCTGATTGTTATTCCGCGGCCGCAGCTCAATTTACACAATGGACTGAGTTTGACCTTCTTCGAGACTATAAAACACGTCGACATGAATAGCACTGATTCATTGGAACAATAGCTACCTCGACAAGCTTTCAGATCTTAGTTATCGAGCTTCTGGAATTTTTGAGAGCTGATTGTTTTTCAGCGGCCGCAGCTCAATTTACACAATGAATTGAGTTTGATCTTCTTCGAGACTATAAAACACGTCGACTTCAATAGCACTGATTCATTGGAACAATAGCTACCACGACAAGCTTTCAGATCTTAGTTATCGAGCTTCTGGAATTTTTGAGAGCTGATTGTTATTCCGCGGCCGTAGCTCAATTTACACAATGGACTGAGTTTGACCTTCTTCGAGACTATAAAACACGTCGACATGAATAGCACTGATTCATTGGAACAATAGCTACCACGACAAGCTTTCAGATCTTAATTATCGAGCTTGTGGAATTTTTGAGAGCTGATTGTTATTCCGCGGCCGTAGCTCAATTTACACAATGGACTGAGTTTGACCTTCTTCGAGACTATAAAACACGTTGACATGAATAGCACTGATTCATTGGAACAATAGCTACCTCGACAAGCTTTCAGATCTTAGTTATCGAGCTTCTGGAATTTTTGAGAGCTGATTGTTTTTCAGCGGCCGCAGCTCAATTTACACAATGAATTGAGTTTGATCTTCTTCGAGACTATAAAACACGTCGACTTGAATAGCACTGATTCATTGGAACAATAGCTACCACGACAAGCTTTCAGATCTTAGTTATCGAGCTTGTGGAATTTTTGAGAGCTGATTGTTATTCCGCGGCCGCAGCTCAATTTACACAATGAATTGAGTTTGATCTTCTTCGAGACTATAAAACACGTCGACATGAATAGCACTGATTCATTGGGACAATAGCTACCACGAAAAGCTTTCAGATCTTAGTTATCACGCTTGTGGAATTTTTGAGAGCTGATTGTTATTCCGCGGCCGCAGCTCAATTTACACAATGAATTGAGTTTGACCTTCTTCGAGACTATAAAACACGTCGACATGAATAGCACTGATTCATTGGAACAATAGCTACCTCGACAAGCTTTCAGATCTTAGTTATCGAGCTTTTGGAATTTTTGAGAGCTGATTGTTTTTCAGCGGCCGCAGCTCAATTTACACAATGAATTGAGTTTGATCTTCTTCGAGACTATAAAACACGTCGACTTGAATAGCACTAATTTATTGGAACAATAGCTACCACGACAAGCTTTCAGATCTTAGCTATCGAGCTTGTGGAATTTTTGAGAGCTGATTGTTATTCCGCGGCCGTAGCTCAATTTACACAATGGACTGAGTTTGACCTTCTTCGAGACTATAAAACACGTCCACATGAATAGCACTGATTCATTGGAACAATAGCTACCTCGACAAGCTTTCAGATCTTAGTTATCGAGCTTCTGGAATTTTTGAGAGCTGATTGTTATTCCGCGGCCGCAGCTCAATTTACACAATGGACTTTGTTTGACCTTCTTCGAGACTATAAAACACGTCGACATGAATAGCACTGATTCATTGGAACAATAGCTACCTCGACAAGCTTTCAGATCTTAGTTATCGAGCTTCTGGAATTTTTGAGAGCTGATTGTTTTTCAGCGGCCGCAGCTCAATTTACACAATGAATTGAGTTTGATCTTCTTCGAGACTATAAAACACGTCGACTTGAATAGCACTGATTCATTGGAACAATAGCTACCACGACAAGCTTTCAGATCTTAGTTATCGAGCTTGTGGAATTTTTGAGAGCTGATTGTTATTCCGCGGCCGTAGCTCAATTTACACAATGGACTGAGTTTGACCTTCTTCGAGACTATAAAACACGTCGACATGAATAGCACTGATTCATTGGAACAATAGCTACCTCGACAAGCTTTCAGATCTTAGTTATCGAGCTTCTGGAATTTTTGAGAGCTGATTGTTATTCCGCGGCCGCAGCTCAATTTACACAATGGACTTTGTTTGACCTTCTTCGAGACTATAAAACACGTCGACATGAATAGCACTGATTCATTGGAACAATAGCTACCTCGACAAGCTTTCAGATCTTAGTTATCGAGCTTCTGGAATTTTTGAGAGCTGATTGTTTTTCAGCGGCCGCAGCTCAATTTACACAATGAATTGAGTTTGATCTTCTTCGAGACTATAAAACACGTCGACTTCAATAGCACTGATTCATTGGAACAATAGCTACCACGACAAGCTTTCAGATCTTAGTTATCGAGCTTGTGGAATTTTTGAGAGCTGATTGTTATTCCGCGGCCGTAGCTCAATTTACACAATGGACTGAGTTTGACCTTCTTCGAGACTATAAAACACGTCGACATGAATAGCACTGATTCATTGGAACAATAGCTACCTCGACAAGCTTTCAGATCTTAGTTATCGAGCTTCTGGAATTTTTGAGAGCTGATTGTTATTCCGCGGCCGCAGCTCATTTTACACAATGGACTTTGTTTGACCTTCTTCGAGACTATAAAACACGTCGACATGAATAGCACTGATTCATTGGAACAATAGCTACCTCGACAAGCTTTCAGATCTTAGTTATCGAGCTTGTGGAATTTTTGAGAGCTGATTGTTATTCCGCGGCCGCAGCTCAATTTACACAATGGACTGAGTTTGACCTTCTTCGAGACTATAAAACACGTCGACATGAATAAACTCAAACTCAAACTCAAAAGGATTTATTGAAATAGGCCAAAACTCAGCACTTTTCAACGTCAAATAGAATACACGATACAAAAAAATAATAATAATACAAAACAAGTAACACTTAATTCTAATAAATATGTCAAATAAAAAGATATAAAATTTAAATTGAAATAATACAATGTCAACAGAAATTAAATTAACAAGTAACAAAATAATAAGTAAGTCAATACAATTTATAAATTTTTATAATCAAAAATACATATCAAATCGAATTAAATTATTAACTTGGAACATCACAGCGGTTTCGAGGCGAATTACATCAAACAAAAAAGATGGTGAACAAACAAAAAAAAAAAAAAATGATGATCCGAACCGTGCGTCGTCGAGTGTTTACAGGTGAGAACTTTGTCCCTGTTATTTACTTTAGAAGCCAGAATATGATATGAATAGCACTGATTCATTGGAACAATAGCTACCTCGACAAGCTTTCAGATCTTAGTTATCGAGCTTCTGGAATTTTTGAGAGCTGATTGTTTTTCAGCGGCCGCAGCTCAATTTACACAATGAATTGAGTTTGACCTTCTTCGAGACTATAAAACACGTTGACTTGAATAGCACTGATTCATTGGAACAATAGCTACCTCGACAAGCTTTCAGATCTTAGTTATCGAGCTTCTGGAATTTTTGAGAGCTGATTGTTTTTCAGCGGCCGCAGCTCAATTTACACAATGAATTGAGTTTGATCTTCTTCGAGACTATAAAACACGTCGACTTCAATAGCACTGATTCATTGGAACAATAGCTACCACGACAAGCTTTCAGATCTTAGTTATCGAGCTTGTGGAATTTTTGAGAGCTGATTGTTATTCCGCGGCCGTAGCTCAATTTACACAATGGACTGAGTTTGACCTTCTTCGAGACTATAAAACACGTCGACATGAATAGCACTGATTCATTGGAACAATAGCTACCTCGACAAGCTTTCAGATCTTAGTTATCGAGCTTCTGGAATTTTTGAGAGCTGATTGTTATTCCGCGGCCGCAGCTCAATTTACACAATGGACTTTGTTTGACCTTCTTCGAGACTATAAAACACGTCGACATGAATAGCACTGATTCATTGGAACAATAGCTACCTCGACAAGCTTTCAGATCTTAGTTATCGAGCTTCTGGAATTTTTGAGAGCTGATTGTTTTTCAGCGGCCGCAGCTCAATTTACACAATGAATTGAGTTTGACCTTCTTCGAGACTATAAAACACGTTGACATGAATAGCACTGATTCATTGGAACAATAGCTACCTCGACAAGCTTTCAGATCTTAGTTATCGAGCTTCTGGAATTTTTGAGAGCTGATTGTTTTTCAGCGGCCGCAGCTCAATTTACACAATGAATTGAGTTTGATCTTCTTCGAGACTATAAAACACGTCGACTTGAATAGCACTGATTCATTGGAACAATAGCTACCACGACAAGCTTTCAGATCTTAATTATCGAGCTTGTGGAATTTTTGAGAGCTGATTGTTATTCCGCGGCCGTAGCTCAATTTACACAATGGACTGAGTTTGACCTTCTTCGAGACTATAAAACACGTTGACATGAATAGCACTGATTCATTGGAACAATAGCTACCTCGACAAGCTTTCAGATCTTAGTTATCGAGCTTCTGGAATTTTTGAGAGCTGATTGTTTTTCAGCGGCCGCAGCTCAATTTACACAATGAATTGAGTTTGATCTTCTTCGAGACTATAAAACACGTCGACTTGAATAGCACTGATTCATTGGAACAATAGCTACCACGACAAGCTTTCAGATCTTAGTTATCGAGCTTGTGGAATTTTTGAGAGCTGATTGTTATTCCGCGGCCGCAGCTCAATTTACACAATGAATTGAGTTTGATCTTCTTCGAGACTATAAAACACGTCGACATGAATAGCACTGATTCATTGGGACAATAGCTACCACGAAAAGCTTTCAGATCTTAGTTATCACGCTTGTGGAATTTTTGAGAGCTGATTGTTATTCCGCGGCCGCAGCTCAATTTACACAATGGACTTTGTTTGACCTTCTTCGAAACTATAAAACACGTCGACATGAATAGCACTGATTCATTGGAACAATAGCTACCTCGACAAGCTTTCAGATCTTAGTTATCGAGCTTCTGGAATTTTTGAGAGCTGATTGTTTTTCAGCGGCCGCAGCTCAATTTACACAATGAATTGAGTTTGATCTTCTTCGAGACTATAAAACACGTCAACTTGAATAGCACTGATTCATTGGAACAATAGCTACCACGACAAGCTTTCAGATCTTAGTTATCGAGCTTGTGGAATTTTTGAGAGCTGATTGTTATTCCGCGGCCGTAGCTCAATTTACACAATGGACTGAGTTTGACCTTCTTCGAGACTATAAAACACGTCGACATGAATAGCACTGATTCATTGGAACAATAGCTACCTCGACAAGCTTTCAGATCTTAGTTATCGAGCTTCTGGAATTTTTGAGAGCTGATTGTTATTCCGCGGCCGCAGCTCAATTTACACAATGGACTTTGTTTGACCTTCTTCGAGACTATAAAACACGTCGACATGAATAGCACTGATTCATTGGAACAATAGCTACCTCGACAAGCTTTCAGATCTTAGTTATCGAGCTTCTGGAAATTTTGAGAGCTGATTGTTTTTCAGCGGCCGCAGCTCAATTTACACAATGAATTGAGTTTGATCTTCTTCGAGACTATAAAACACGTCGACTTGAATAGCACTGATTCATTGGAACAATAGCTACCACGACAAGCTTTCAGATCTTAGTTATCGAGCTTGTGGAATTTTTGAGAGCTGATTGTTATTCCGCGGCCGCAGCTCAATTTACACAATGAATTGAGTTTGATCTTCTTCGAGACTATAAAACACGTCGACTTGAATAGCACTGATTCATTGGAACAATAGCTACCACGACAAGCTTTCAGATCTTAGTTATCGAGCTTGTGGAATTTTTGAGAGCTGATTGTTTTTCAGCGGCCGCAGCTCAATTTACACAATGAATTGAGTTTGATCTTCTTCAAGACTATAAAACACGTCGACATGAATAGCACTGATTCATTGGGACAATAGCTACCACGAAAAGCTTTCAGATCTTAGTTATCACGCTTGTGGAATTTTTGAGAGCTGATTGTTATTCCGCGGCCGCAGCTCAATTTACACAATGGACTTTGTTTGACCTTCTTCGAAACTATAAAACACGTCGACTTGAATAGCACTGATTCATTGGAACAATAGCTACCACGACAAGCTTTCAGATCTTAGTTATCGAGCTTGTGGAATTTTTGAGAGCTGATTGTTTTTCAGCGGCCGCAGCTCAATTTACACAATGAATTGAGTTTGATCTTCTTCGAGACTATAAAACACGTCGACATGAATAGCACTGATTCATTGGGACAATAGCTACCACGAAAAGCTTTCAGATCTTAGTTATCACGCTTGTGGAATTTTTGAGAGCTGATTGTTATTCCGCGGCCGCAGCTCAATTTACACAATGGACTTTGTTTGACCTTCTTCGAAACTATAAAACACGTCGACATGAATAGCACTGATTCATTGGAACAATAGCTACCTCGACAAGCTTTCAGATCTTAGTTATCGAGCTTCTGGAATTTTTGAGAGCTGATTGTTATTCCGCGGCCGTAGCTCAATTTACACAATGGACTGAGTTTGACCTTCTTCGAGACTATAAAACACGTCGACATGAATAGCACTGATTCATTGGAACAATAGCTACCTCGACAAGCTTTCAGATCTTAGTTATCGAGCTTGTGGAATTTTTGAGAGCTGATTGTTATTCCGCGGCCGCAGCTCAATTTACACAATGGACTGAGTTTGACCTTCTTCGAGACTATAAAACACGTCGACATGAATAGCACTGATTCATTGGGACAATAGCTACCACGAAAAGCTTTCAGATCTTAGTTATCACGCTTGTGGAATTTTTGAGAGCTGATTGTTATTCCGCGGCCGCAGCTCAATTTACACAATGGACTTTGTTTGACCTTCTTCGAGACTATAAAACACGTTGACATGAATAGCACTGATTCATTGGAACAATAGCTACCTCGACAAGCTTTCAGATCTTAGTTATCGAGCTTCTGGAATTTTTGAGAGCTGATTGTTTTTCAGCGGCCGCAGCTCAATTTACACAATGAATTGAGTTTGATCTTCTTCGAGACTATAAAACACGTCGACTTGAATAGCACTGATTCATTGGAACAATAGCTACCACGACAAGCTTTCAGATCTTAGTTATCGAGCTTGTGGAATTTTTGAGAGCTGATTGTTATTCCGCGGCCGTAGCTCAATTTACACAATGGACTGAGTTTGACCTTTTTCGAGACTATAAAACACGTCGACATGAATAGCACTGATTCATTGGAACAATAGCTACCTCGACAAGCTTTCAGATCTTAGTTATCGAGCTTCTGGAATTTTTGAGAGCTGATTGTTATTCCGCGGCCGCAGCTCAATTTACACAATGGACTGAGTTTGACCTTCTTCGAGACTATAAAACACGTCGACTGAATAGCACTGATTCATTGGGACAATAGCTACCACGAAAAGCTTTCAGATCTTAGTTATCACGCTTGTGGAATTTTTGAGAGCTGATTGTTATTCCGCGGCCGCAGCTCAATTTACACAATGGACTTTGTTTGACCTTCTTCGAGACTATAAAACACGTCGACATGAATAGCACTGATTCATTGGAACAATAGCTACCTCGACAAGCTTTCAGATCTTAGTTATCGAGCTTGTGGAATTTTTGAGAGCTGATTGTTATTCCGCGGCCGCAGCTCAATTTACACAATGAATTGAGTTTGATCTTCTTCGAGACTATAAAACACGTCGACTTGAATAGCACTGATTCATTGGAACAATAGCTACCACGACAAGCTTTCAGATCTTAGTTATCGAGCTTGTGGAATTTTTGAGAGCTGATTGTTTTTCAGCGGCTGCAGCTCAATTTACACAATGAATTGAGTTTGATCTTCTTCGAGACTATAAAACACGTCGACATGAATAGCACTGATTCATTGGGACAATAGCTACCACGAAAAGCTTTCAGATCTTAGTTATCACGCTTGTGGAATTTTTGAGAGCTGATTGTTATTCCGCGGCCGCAGCTCAATTTACACAATGGACTTTGTTTGACCTTCTTCGAAACTATAAAACACGTCGACTTGAATAGCACTGATTCATTGGAACAATAGCTACCACGACAAGCTTTCAGATCTTAGTTATCGAGCTTGTGGAATTTTTGAGAGCTGATTGTTTTTCAGCGGCCGCAGCTCAATTTACACAATGAATTGAGTTTGATCTTCTTCGAGACTATAAAACACGTCGACATGAATAGCACTGATTCATTGGGACAATAGCTACCACGAAAAGCTTTCAGATCTTAGTTATCACGCTTGTGGAATTTTTGAGAGCTGATTGTTATTCCGCGGCCGCAGCTCAATTTACACAATGGACTTTGTTTGACCTTCTTCGAAACTATAAAACACGTCGACATGAATAGCACTGATTCATTGGAACAATAGCTACCTCGACAAGCTTTCAGATCTTAGTTATCGAGCTTCTGGAATTTTTGAGAGCTGATTGTTATTCCGCGGCCGTAGCTCAATTTACACAATGGACTGAGTTTGACCTTCTTCGAGACTATAAAACACGTCGACATGAATAGCACTGATTCATTGGAACAATAGCTACCTCGACAAGCTTTCAGATCTTAGTTATCGAGCTTGTGGAATTTTTGAGAGCTGATTGTTATTCCGCGGCCGCAGCTCAATTTACACAATGGACTGAGTTTGACCTTCTTCGAGACTATAAAACACGTCGACATGAATAGCACTGATTCATTGGGACAATAGCTACCACGAAAAGCTTTCAGATCTTAGTTATCACGCTTGTGGAATTTTTGAGAGCTGATTGTTATTCCGCGGCCGCAGCTCAATTTACACAATGGACTTTGTTTGACCTTCTTCGAAACTATAAAACACGTCGACTTGAATAGCACTGATTCATTGGAACAATAGCTACCACGACAAGCTTTCAGATCTTAGTTATCGAGCTTGTGGAATTTTTGAGAGCTGATTGTTTTTCAGCGGCCGCAGCTCAATTTACACAATGAATTGAGTTTGATCTTCTTCGAGACTATAAAACACGTCGACTTGAATAGCACTGATTCATTGGAACAATAGCTACCACGACAAGCTTTCAGATCTTAGTTATCGAGCTTGTGGAATTTTTGAGAGCTGATTGTTATTCCGCGGCCGTAGCTCAATTTACACAATGGACTGAGTTTGACCTTCTTCGAGACTATAAAACACGTCGACATGAATAGCACTGATTCATTGGAACAATAGCTACCTCGACAAGCTTTCAGATCTTAGTTATCGAGCTTCTGGAATTTTTGAGAGCTGATTGTTATTCCGCGGCCGCAGCTCAATTTACACAATGGACTGAGTTTGACCTTCTTCGAGACTATAAAACACGTCGACATGAATAGCACTGATTCATTGGGACAATAGCTACCACGAAAAGCTTTCAGATCTTAGTTATCACGCTTGTGGAATTTTTGAGAGCTGATTGTTATTCCGCGGCCGCAGCTCAATTTACACAATGGACTTTGTTTGACCTTCTTCGAGACTATAAAACACGTTGACATGAATAGCACTGATTCATTGGAACAATAGCTACCTCGACAAGCTTTCAGATCTTAGTTATCGAGCTTCTGGAATTTTTGAGAGCTGATTGTTTTTCAGCGGCCGCAGCTCAATTTACACAATGAATTGAGTTTGATCTTCTTCGAGACTATAAAACACGTCGACTTCAATAGCACTGATTCATTGGAACAATAGCTACCACGACAAGCTTTCAGATCTTAGTTATCGAGCTTGTGGAATTTTTGAGAGCTGATTGTTATTCCGCGGCCGTAGCTCAATTTACACAATGGACTGAGTTTGACCTTCTTCGAGACTATAAAACACGTCGACATGAATAGCACTGATTCATTGGAACAATAGCTACCTCGACAAGCTTTCAGATCTTAGTTATCGAGCTTCTGGAATTTTTGAGAGCTGATTGTTATTCCGCGGCCGCAGCTCAATTTACACAATGGACTTTGTTTGACCTTCTTCGAGACTATAAAACACGTCGACATGAATAGCACTGATTCATTGGAACAATAGCTACCTCGACAAGCTTTCAGATCTTAGTTATCGAGCTTCTGGAATTTTTGAGAGCTGATTGTTATTCCGCGGCCGTAGCTCAATTTACACAATGGACTGAGTTTGACCTTCTTCGAGACTATAAAACACGTCGACATGAATAGCACTGATTCATTGGAACAATAGCTACCTCGACAAGCTTTCAGATCTTAGTTATCGAGCTTGTGGAATTTTTGAGAGCTGATTGTTATTCCGCGGCCGCAGCTCAATTTACACAATGGACTGAGTTTGACCTTCTTCGAGACTATAAAACACGTCGACATGAATAGCACTGATTCATTGGGACAATAGCTACCACGAAAAGCTTTCAGATCTTAGTTATCACGCTTGTGGAATTTTTGAGAGCTGATTGTTATTCCGCGGCCGCAGCTCAATTTACACAATGGACTTTGTTTGACCTTCTTCGAAACTATAAAACACGTCGACTTGAATAGCACTGATTCATTGGAACAATAGCTACCACGACAAGCTTTCAGATCTTAGTTATCGAGCTTGTGGAATTTTTGAGAGCTGATTGTTTTTCAGCGGCCGCAGCTCAATTTACACAATGAATTGAGTTTGATCTTCTTCGAGACTATAAAACACGTCGACTTGAATAGCACTGATTCATTGGAACAATAGCTACCACGACAAGCTTTCAGATCTTAGTTATCGAGCTTGTGGAATTTTTGAGAGCTGATTGTTATTCCGCGGCCGTAGCTCAATTTACACAATGGACTGAGTTTGACCTTCTTCGAGACTATAAAACACGTCGACATGAATAGCACTGATTCATTGGAACAATAGCTACCTCGACAAGCTTTCAGATCTTAGTTATCGAGCTTCTGGAATTTTTGAGAGCTGATTGTTATTCCGCGGCCGCAGCTCAATTTACACAATGGACTGAGTTTGACCTTCTTCGAGACTATAAAACACGTCGACATGAATAGCACTGATTCATTGGGACAATAGCTACCACGAAAAGCTTTCAGATCTTAGTTATCACGCTTGTGGAATTTTTGAGAGCTGATTGTTATTCCGCGGCCGCAGCTCAATTTACACAATGGACTTTGTTTGACCTTCTTCGAAACTATAAAACACGTCGACATGAATAGCACTGATTCATTGGAACAATAGCTACCTCGACAATCTTTCAGATCTTAGTTATCGAGCTTCTGGAATTTTTGAGAGCTGATTGTTTTTCAGCGGCCGCAGCTCAATTTACACAATGAATTGAGTTTGATCTTCTTCGAGACTATAAAACACGTCGACTTGAATAGCACTGATTCATTGGAACAATAGCTACCACGACAAGCTTTCAGATCTTAGTTATCGAGCTTGTGGAATTTTTGAGAGCTGATTGTTATTCCGCGGCCGTAGCTCAATTTACACAATGGACTGAGTTTGACCTTCTTCGAGACTATAAAACACGTCGACATGAATAGCACTGATTCATTGGAACAATAGCTACCTCGACAAGCTTTCAGATCTTAGTTATCGAGCTTCTGGAATTTTTGAGAGCTGATTGTTATTCCGCGGCCGCAGCTCAATTTACACAATGGACTTTGTTTGACCTTCTTCGAGACTATAAAACACGTCGACATGAATAGCACTGATTCATTGGAACCATAGCTACCTCGACAAGCTTTCAGATCTTAGTTATCGAGCTTCTGGAATTTTTGAGAGCTGATTGTTATTCCGCGGCCGCAGCTCAATTTACACAATGGACTGAGTTTGACCTTCTTCGAGACTATAAAACACGTCGACTTGAATAGCACTGATTCATTGGAACAATAGCTACCACGACAAGCTTTCAGATCTTAGTTATCGAGCTTCTGGAATTTTTGAGAGCTGATTGTTATTCCGCGGCCGCAGCTCAATTTACACAATGGACTGAGTTTGACCTTCTTCGAGACTATAAAACACGTCGACATGAATAGCACTGATTCATTGGGACAATAGCTACCACGAAAAGCTTTCAGATCTTAGTTATCAAGCTTGTGGAATTTTTGAGAGCTGATTGTTATTCCGCGGCCGCAGCTCAATTTACACAATGGACTTTGTTTGACCTTCTTCGAGACTATAAAACACGTCGACATGAATAGCACTGATTCATTGGAACAATAGCTACCACGACAAGCTTTCAGATCTTAGTTATCAAGCTTGTGGAATTTTTGAGAGCTGATTGTTATTCCGCGGCCGCAGCTCAATTTACACAATGGACTGAGTTTGACCTTCTTCGAGACTATAAAACACGTCGACATGAATAGCACTGATTCATTGGAACAATAGCTACCTCGACAAGCTTTCAGATCTTAGTTATCGAGCTTCTGGAATTTTTGAGATTTGATTGTTTTTCAGCGGCCGCAGCTCAATTTACACAATGAATTGAGTTTGACCTTCTTCGAGACTATAAATCACGTCGACATGAATAGCACTGATTCATTGGAACAATAGCTACCTCGACAAGCTTTCAGATCTTAGTTATCGAGCTTCTGGAATTTTTGAGAGCTGATTGTTTTTCAGCGGCCGCAGCTCAATTTACACAATGAATTGAGTTTGATCTTCTTCGAGACTATAAAACACGTCGACATGAATAGTACTGATTCATTGGAACAATAGCTACCACGACAAGCTTTCAGATCTTAGTTATCAAGCTTGTGGAATTTTTGAGAGCTGATTGTTATTCCACGGCCGCAGCTCAATTTACACAATAGACTGAGTTTGACCTTCTTCGAGACTATAAAACACGTCGACATGAATAGCACTGATTCATTGGAACAATAGCTACCACGACAAGCTTTCATATCTTAGTTATCAAGCTTGTGGAATTTTTGAGAGCTGATTGTTATTCCGCGGCCGCAGCTTAATTTACACAATGGACTGAGTTTGAATTTCTTCGAGACTATAAAACACGTCGACATGAATAGCACTGATTCATTGGAACAATAGCTAGAACGGCAAGCTTTCAGATCTTAGTTATCGAGCTTGTGGAAGTTTAGAGAGCTTATTGTTATTCCGCGGCTGCAGCTTAATTTACACAATGGACTGAGTTTGACCTTCTTCGAGACTTTAAAGTACGTCGACATGAATAGCACTGATTCATTGGAACAATAGCTACCTTTAATTAGTTTTTTTTTGTTGTTTTTATTTTGCTTTTTTTTCTTTTTTTTTTAAGTAGTATAGCGAAGAAAACTATCTTAGAAGTGAGTGGACACCAGTCTATTCATAAAATATAATTTATTTACAAACCTCTCGTCGGTACGTTACAAAATTAAATGTATCTTGATGTAGTGTAATATTATATACTAAAAGCGATTTATCCACAAAACACGCAACCATGTTTTCCTTAAAATACCTTAAATTATTTTTTTTTTATTGTTTTTTTATTCTTATATATTAAGCTAAATTACCGTAGATAATAAAAGTAGTATAGCGAAAGAAACCCAGTCCATTAATAAATATAACTTAATTGCAAACCTCTCGTCGGTACGTTACAAAATTAATATATCTTAATGTAGTGTAATATTTTATTCTAAAAGTGATTTATCCACAAAACACGCAACCATCTTTCCCTTAAAAGACCTTAAATTAGTTTTTTTTTGTTGTTTTTGGTGTGTTTCTTTTTTTTGTTTTTTCTTTTATATTTTAAGCTAAATTACCGTAGATAATAAATGTAGTATAGTAAAAGAAATTAACTGAGAAGCGAATAGAACCCATTCCATTCATAAAATATAATTTATTTACAAACCTCTCCTCGGTACGTTACAAATTATATATTTATTTTGATGTAGTGTAATATTTTATACTAACACGCAACCATCATTCCCTTAAAATACCTTTAATTATTTTTTTTGTTGTTTTGTTTTTTTTATATATTTTTTTAGTAGTATAGCGAAGGAAATTATCTTAGAAGTGAGTGGAAACCCGTCCATTCGTAAAATATAATTTATTTACTAACCTCTCGTCGATCCGTTACAAATTATATATTTATTTTGATGTAGTGTAATATTTTATACTAAAAGCGATTTATCTACAAAACACGCAACCATCTTTCCCTTAAAAGACCTTAAATTAGTTTTTTTGTTGTTTTAGTTTTGTTTTGTTTCTTTTTTTTTGTTTTTTCTTTTATATTTTAAGCTAAATTACCGTAGATAATAAAAGTAGTATAGTGAAAGAAATTAACTGAGAAGCGAATGGAACTCAGTCCATTAATAAATATAATTTAATTGCAAACCTCTCGTCGGTACGTTACAAAATTAAATATATCTTAATGTAGTGTAATATTTTATTCTAAAAGCGATTTATCCACAAACACGCAACCATGTTTTCCTTAAAATACCTTAAATTAGAATTTTTTTGTTGTTTTTTTATTCTTATATATTAAGCTAAATTACCGTAGATAATAAAAGAAGTATAGCGAAAGAAATTAACTGAAAAGCGAATGGAACCCAGTCCATTAATAAATATTGCAAACCTCTCGTCGGTACGTTACAAAATTAAATATATCTTAATGTAGTGTAATATTTTATTCTAAAAGCGATTTATCCACAAACACGCAACCATGTTTTCCTTAAAATACCTTAAATTAGATTTTTTTTGTTGTTTTTTTATTTTTATATATTAAGCTAAATTACCGTAGATAATAAAAGTAGTATAGCGAAAGAAATTAACTGAAAAGCGAATGGAACCCAGTCCATTAATAAATATTGCAAACCTCTCGTCGGTACGTTACAAAATTAATATATCTTAATGTAGTGTAATATTTTATTCTAAAAGTGATTTATCCACAAAACACGCAACCATCTTTCCCTTAAAATACCTTTAATTTTTTTTTCTTTTTTTATATTTTTTAAGTAGTATAGCGAAGGAAATTATCTTAGAAGTGAGTGGACACCAGTCCATTCATAAAACATAATTTATTTACAAACCTCTCGTCGGTACGTTACAAATTATATATTTATTTTGATGTAGTCTAATATTTTATACTAACACGAAACCATCATTCCCTTAAAATACCTTTAATTATTTTTTTTGTTGTTTTGTTTTTTTTTATATATTTTTTAAGTAGTATAGCGAAGGAAATTATCTTAGAAGTGAGTGGAAACCCGTCCATTCGTAAAATATAATTTATTTACAAACCTCTCGTCGGTACGTTACAAATTATATATTTATTTTGATGTAGTGTAATATTTTATACTAAAAGCGATTTATCTACAAAACACGCAACCATCTTTCCCTTAAAAGACCTTAAATTAGTTTTTTTTTGTTGTTTTTGTTTTGTTTCTTTTTTTTATTTTTTCTTTTATATTTTAAGCTAAATTACCGTAGATAATAATAATATTATAGTGAAAGAAATTAACTGAAATATAATTTAATTGCAAACCTCTCGTCCGTACGTTACAAGATTAAATATATCTTAATGTAGTGTAATATTTTATTCTAAAAGCGATTTATCCACAAAACACGCAACCATCTTTTTTTGTTATTCTGCAGTTATTATTATAATACGTATAACGTAATCATTTATATATTTATAACTAAACTGAATTCTTAACTCTTTTATAAGTAAACAAGTAAAGTAAAAAAGTAGCGTAGTAAGTAATGTAAACATCTATACGTTCGCGTAAATTTTGCATAAATAGCAAATCTTTTTAAAAGATTTAATTTTTTCAGATACTGTCATTGATTGAAGCTCTGAAGGATCTAGAAGGCAAGTTTTATCAGCGTGAATTTTCCGATAACACATGTGACACCTGAAATATGAATCCCACTCAATCACGTCCCGACCGCAACTGCTGCACATATTAAATATGGGATCGCTATTTTCTAATAACATTATTTGAATAGTATGCCTATATTTTGTGAAATCAATATTAGAGTTCAATGGTTTGTTATTATTTAGACACCAGAAGAAATATATAATCATTGGTCCGCAGTTATTATCATCCCTTTGCTTACAATGTTCAATTGTACTGACTTTTTTTATCTTTACCTCACTCTTTAATTTGCTAAGGAAAACATTAATACGATGTAGATATTTTTTTTTGTATATGGATTCATTGCCTTGGGGATCAATTATTGTGATGCTTTGATCACGTAAAACCAAAATAACCACCGTAAAATGAGCGTGCAAACAAATAGGAAAAACTATTTCTTTGTCTAATGACCAACTTAAATTACTTATGTCATAATCTTCAGTAAGGCCAAAAACGATTGAAGCAAGTCCACAGTTTATAACATCGTAGTAGTGGTTTTTATTTATTATATGAAAAGCATGATCAACAACAAAACTCATTACGTGTTGACGAGGATAAAGCGTATGAAAATCGGAATATTGCAATTGCTTGACGTGAGGTATAGAATTTAGTCTAGAAATGTAATAATCTCTTTGCATTGGTTGATAATATTTGGGATCTGTCACCAATCCATTCGCATACACTTCAAGGCGTACATGGCTATCGCAGTCTGAACTGGCTGATTTAACGGAGACAGGAGACTGAATGCTTGAAATTGCTTTAGATTTACAATATTCGCATACATATGCTCCTGAAAAATCATCATTTTTATCTAAATACTCTCTAGCGCAAGATTGGTGTACCCATTCTAGACAATCATCACACTGAACCCACTTTGTTACATTTTCAATGCAACTTGTGCCACGCCTGCAATATTTGCAGATATATTTCACGTTTTTTAATGCTTCTATTTCAACTTCACTTTCGACAGAAATCGCTTTCAAATGTCTAGCGTCAAAGTGACTATGAGCAGGTTTCCTCTTTTTCTGCCACACTTCTTTGATTTGGGAAACTTTATCGGCTCGCGTAAGTTTCTTCTTCGGTATCTTATTAAGTATTTCTTTTGAAATAGATAAAGTGTCGCGCATTAAATTTCTAACAAGTTGTGTACATTTCAAATTATGCCGGCCTTTTAGAATGTTATTTTTAAGCTGGCCGAAATAATTTTCTACCAAGGAGTTACTAACTCTATCACTTTTCAGTAAGTTGCTCCATAGTGGTAAATACGGAATATATCTGGTAACAAATACCTTATAAATATTTGGTTCATAAAATTTATTTGACTCATTTCCCTGTTCTTCAATAGTTATGGATGACACATTTGTCTGGCATCGGATATAAAAAGGGCTGTTTGCATATATTGCGGTACCCTTCATTTTATCATAGTACGGTTTAGAAGTTGTATTGCTATGCACATCTTCCAAAATGTTAGTGATTTCTCGGTTTCGGCAAAGATTTTTAAGACAATCATATGCATTTGAAACATTCTGTGTATAAAATTTAGTCTGTAGTAAAATGTATAGATTAGAGATGAAAGCATCAATGGCCCTTAAATCGGTCATTAATATGACACTGACAAACATTTCTTTCAATATACTTTTGTCCTGTATGGCGCATGAGTCGACCTCTTTACACAACAATTTTACAAAATGAGCACAACATAAAAATATGGGAGCAGGAATTTTTTTTTTCACGTCACTGCATTCTTCTAAACTCATGTAGCATTTTTGTAAATAGTCCGCCAGCGAACAATTGTTGAATGCTAAACAAACTGCGTTTATCAGAGCGAAACTAAAGTCAGTCACAATCCCCGAAAATGCAGGCCAAGAGTTTCGCATAGCACAAAAAACCCTAAAGTCATTTAGTAACTTAAAAATAGTGTTAGTGTCGTGTTTAGAAGAAATCATAGCAAGAACGGGGAATATTCTTTCAGATATAGGCCCCCGGATAACACCGGAGTACAGATAGATTGTTTTGAATTTCTTGTCAGTATTAAGTGGTCTACATACTCCTCCTGTTGCATCTAAATGCAGCAATGGCATATCACTTACTTTTAGCACTTTTACTTGCTCTTCGCTAAATAGTTTCAAGCATAAAGGAAAACTTAATTCCTGCACATAATTTAGATGATCTTTTTGAAATAAATATAAATCTTGTACATCATTTTTAGATCTGTCGTTAATGGCAAGTGCTTCAGAGCGTATCTTTCTCATAACTGTATCAGATTTTATATTCCTAAGATTATTAGTAACTTGTAAATAAAGATCATTAATATTTATGAGATTATCTTTCTTCAGAGTTAATGGTTTAGTGCTCACTGACTTATTTCTTAATATAATCCTTTCAACTCCCCTGACTTGCTGTGTTAAATGCGTCTTATGACAAAAATTCACATTGTTACTAAGAACAGTGACTACACATTTTTGTAAAATTATTTTAAATTTTTTGCAATGTTCATGTTTACAGCGAGCCGCTATGACAATTTTATTCGCGTGATATTTCTTATACATAAAATTAATAGCACATGTGTTATTAACATTTTTGTCAATTGTTTTCCTTAAAACATATGGATACACCTTGGAATCTAACCGTTCTTCGGTAAACATTGATTCCCATAGTGAATGTTCCATTTCATAGGAACCTTCAAGTTGAAAATCATTTCCATTGCCTAGTAAATTTACATTTTTTGTACCAACAGGAAGTAAGTTGCCAGAATTATTCGCACTAGATATATTAAGAATAGGTTTGGAAACCGTTTGCAAGTCAGGTGAAACTTTTATAATACTAGTCTCTGAAATAGATCGTTCCAATGAACAGCTCGAATTCGACTTTACGATACCAGCAGAAAATTTTGCAACATCGTCGATAATATTAAAAGAGTGTCCATTGTCATTGTCATCACAAATAGGTGAAGTTACTTTAGATAACGCAGCACTCTCGTTTATATTGGGGCAAGCGTTATCGTCTGCACGTAATAATTGCCCATTATGAGATTGGTAAACTGAAGCAGTTTTACTACATTCAAAATCACAACGGTATTGTTTGAGATATTGACTTTCATCAATACTGTCATAGATTGGTGAAGACGTGGGATAAAGTATAACATCACGCTCATTTATATTAAAGCGAGATCTGCTCAAATCATTGCCGCCGTCTAGTTCACTACTCGGTGTCTGAATGAAATCTAAATCATTATTTTGCCTAAGAATGCATTGATCGCGTATTTCAGATACACGATTACATTCAAGGTTTGACTCAATATCTTGGGAAGTCGATGGTGAAATTACGATCTTTCCGGTTGAAATTTCTCTGAACGCTCTGTGTAACACAAGCCACACGTTAAAAATTTTCCTTCTATTTTTATTGTTGTTTCGCAGCTTGAAATAAGCTGTCAGAATAGTATAATAAGCACAACCATCATTTCTAGGCGAGACTGGTTTCAGTGGGAAGTTGTGAACTTTAAGCGCGTGCTCGAGTTCATTTTGTGACAGTTTTACGACATCATGACTTTTCGTTTGAAAATGAATGCTTTTAAATACCTTGTTTTTGTTTATAATACTAAACAAGTGGCTTGCATATTTGTATCTGCAACAACTGTCCCTCAATATCCAAGCAACTGATTTGCAATCGACCATAGACACTATGTCTGATATCCCTAAGTTAGGTTTAACTTTGGTAAGGGCTGCTGAAATCTGTCTATACGTCTTAATTTTAGAGACACTCATGATGCAGAACTTTGTTATAGATATATTTCAGTAATATAACAATATGTGATAGCACTTACAAATTAATCGTACTATCCAGGCACTTAAACTATTACTCAACGGAACACTTATAAACTACTTAAAATTTGTCCACCCAAAACTTAACACAAATAATAGGATATTTTTTCCTGGCAGATATTATTCCTGTCATTTTTCGCAGATTTGATGATTTGAGAGAAAAATGTTCATCGTGACGGTACGTAACGTTAACTTATCAGGGAAGGTTTTTTTTAATTTGTTGACTATCGTTTCATTTGACAGCCAATGCTAACCAAATAAATATCTTAAGAAATACTGAAATATTAGACGCTAAAATAGTCTAGTAACGGGACTAAAATGCTGAGATTTGATTCGGAAATGTAATTCTTTATGAAAACCGAGTATTGTCCAAAATCACAAAAAGTAGTCAACAGATATATATTAATTTTATATTGAAAATAAGCGGACACCAATCTGATTCAAACAAGACCAAAGAACAGCAGAAACAGCACAGGTTACTATTTAGAAAAACACTAACTTTGAAAAATCTTTATCAATAACGTTAACTTCTCAGCGAAGGTTTTTTTTTAATTTTTTGATTATCGTTTCATTTGACAGCCAACGCTCACCAACTAAATATCTTAAGAAATACTGAACTATTTGAAGCTAAAATAGTCTAGTAACGAGACTAAAAATGCTGAGATTTGATTCGGAAATGTAATTCTCTACGAAAACCGAGTATTGTCCAAAATCACAAAAAGTAGTCAACAGATATCTATTAATTTTGTATTAAAAATAAGCAGATACCAAACCGATTCAAACAAGACCAAAGAACAGCAGAAACAGTACAGATTAGTATTTAGAAAAACACTACCTTTGTAAAATCTTCATCATTAACGTTAACTTCCCAGTGAAGGTTTTTTTACACCTATTTGTTGATTATCACTTTGTTTGATAATAAAAACTACCCAAATCAATAATTTTACAACTAGTTAACTATTCGAAGTTTATATAAACAAGAAACGGAACAAAAAATGACAAAATTAATTTTTAAATGCAAAATTATCTGTGAAAATTAATTTTTATCCAAAATCACAAAAAGTAGCTGTCGAATATCTATTAATTTTATATTAAAAATAAGCGGACACCAATCTGATTCAAACAAGACCAAAGAACAGCAGAAACAGCACAGGTTACTATTTAGAAAAACACTAACTTTGAAAAATCTTTATCAATAACGTTAACTTCTCAGCGAAGGTTTTTTTTTAATTTTTTGATTATCGTTTCATTTGACAGCCAACGCTCACCAACTAAATATCTTAAGAAATACTGAACTATTTGAAGCTAAAATAGTCTAGTAACGAGACTAAAAATGCTGAGATTTGATTCGGAAATGTAATTCTCTATGAAAACCGAGTATTGTCCAAAATCACAAAAAGTAGTCAACAGATATCTATTAATTTTGTATTGAAAATAAGCGGATACCAAACCGATTCAAACAAGACCAAAGAACAGCAGAAACAGTACAGATTAGTATTTAGAAAAACACTACCTTTGTAAAATCTTCATCATTAACGTTAACTTCCCAGTGAAGGTTTTTTTACACCTATTTGTTGATTATCACTTTGTTTGATAATAAAAACTACCCAAATCAATAATTTTACAACTAGTTAACTATTCGAAGTTTATATAAACAAGAAACGGAACAAAAAATGACAAAATTAATTTTTAAATGCAAAATTATCTGTGAAAATTAATTTTTATCCAAAATCACAAAAAGTAGCCGTCGAATATCTATTAATTTTATATTAAAAATAAGCGGACACCAATCTAATTTAAGGTCTTTTAAGGGAAAGATGGTTGCGTGTTTTGTAGATAAATCGCTTTTAGTATAAAATATTACACTACATCAAAATAAATATATAATTTGTAACGTACCGACGAGAGGTTTGTAAATAAATTATATTTTACGAATGGACGGGTTTCCACTCACTTCTAAGATAATTTCCTTCGCTATACTACTTAAAAAATATATAAAAAAAAACAAAACAACAAAAAAAATAATTAAAGGTATTTTAAGGGAATGATGGTTTCGTGTTAGTATAAAATATTAGACTACATCAAAATAAATATATAATTTGTAACGTACCGACGAGAGGTTTGTAAATAAATTATGTTTTATGAATGGACTGGTGTCCACTCACTTCTAAGATAATTTCCTTCGCTATACTACTTAAAAAATATAAAAAAAGAAAAAAAAATTAAAGGTATTTTAAGGGAAAGATGGTTGCGTGTTTTGTGGATAAATCACTTTTAGAATAAAATATTACACTACATTAAGATATATTAATTTTGTAACGTACCGACGAGAGGTTTGCAATATTTATTAATGGACTGGGTTCCATTCGCTTTTCAGTTAATTTCTTTCGCTATACTACTTTTATTATCTACGGTAATTTAGCTTAATATATAAAAATAAAAAAACAACAAAAAAAATCTAATTTAAGGTATTTTAAGGAAAACATGGTTGCGTGTTTGTGGATAAATCGCTTTTAGAATAAAATATTACACTACATTAAGATATATTTAATTTTGTAACGTACCGACGAGAGGTTTGCAATATTTATTAATGGACTGGGTTCCATTCGCTTTTCAGTTAATTTCTTTCGCTATACTTCTTTTATTATCTACGGTAATTTAGCTTAATATATAAGAATAAAAAAACAACAAAAAAATTCTAATTTAAGGTATTTTAAGGAAAACATGGTTGCGTGTTTGTGGATAAATCACTTTTAGAATAAAATATTACACTACATTAAGATATATTTAATTTTGTAACGTACCGACGAGAGGTTTGCAATTAAATTATATTTATTAATGGACTGAGTTCCATTCGCTTCTCAGTTAATTTCTTTCACTATACTACTTTTATTATCTACGGTAATTTAGCTTAAAATATAAAAGAAAAAACAAAAAAAAAGAAACAAAACAAAACTAAAACAACAAAAAAACTAATTTAAGGTCTTTTAAGGGAAAGATGGTTGCGTGTTTTGTAGATAAATCGCTTTTAGTATAAAATATTACACTACATCAAAATAAATATATAATTTGTAACGGATCGACGAGAGGTTAGTAAATAAATTATATTTTACGAATGGACGGGTTTCCACTCACTTCTAAGATAATTTCCTTCGCTATACTACTAAAAAAATATATAAAAAAAAACAAAACAACAAAAAAAATAATTAAAGGTATTTTAAGGGAATGATGGTTGCGTGTTAATATAAAATATTACACTACATCAAAATAAATATATAATTTGTAACGTACCGAGGAGAGGTTTGTAAATAAATTATATTTTATGAATGGAATGGGTTCTATTCGCTTCTCAGTTAATTTCTTTTACTATACTACATTTATTATCTACGGTAATTTAGCTTAAAATATAAAAGAAAAAACAAAAAAAGAAACACACCAAAAACAACAAAAAAAAACTAATTTAAGGTCTTTTAAGGGAAAGATGGTTGCGTGTTTTGTGGATAAATCACTTTTAGAATAAAATATTACACTACATTAAGATATATTAATTTTGTAACGTACCGACGAGAGGTTTGCAATTAAGTTATATTTATTAATGGACTGGGTTTCTTTCGCTATACTACTTTTATTATCTACGGTAATTTAGCTTAATATATAAGAATAAAAAAACAATAAAAAAAAAAAAATTTAAGGTATTTTAAGGAAAACATGGTTGCGTGTTTTGTGGATAAATCGCTTTTAGTATATAATATTACACTACATCAAGATACATTTAATTTTGTAACGTACCGACGAGAGGTTTGTAAATAAATTATATTTTATGAATAGACTGGTGTCCACTCACTTCTAAGATAGTTTTCTTCGCTATACTACTTAAAAAAAAAAGAAAAAAAAGCAAAATAAAAACAACAAAAAAAAACTAATTAAAGGTAGCTATTGTTCCAATGAATCAGTGCTATTCATGTCGACGTACTTTAAAGTCTCGAAGAAGGTCAAACTCAGTCCATTGTGTAAATTAAGCTGCGGCCGCGGAATAACAATAAGCTCTCTAAACTTCCACAAGCTCGATAACTAAGATCTGAAAGCTTGCCGTTCTAGCTATTGTTCCAATGAATCAGTGCTATTCATGTCGACGTGTTTTATAGTCTCGAAGAAATTCAAACTCAGTCCATTGTGTAAATTAAGCTGCGGCCGCGGAATAACAATCAGCTCTCAAAAATTCCACAAGCTTGATAACTAAGATATGAAAGCTTGTCGTGGTAGCTATTGTTCCAATGAATCAGTGCTATTCATGTCGACGTGTTTTATAGTCTCGAAGAAGGTCAAACTCAGTCTATTGTGTAAATTGAGCTGCGGCCGTGGAATAACAATCAGCTCTCAAAAATTCCACAAGCTTGATAACTAAGATCTAAAAGCTTGTCGTGGTAGCTATTGTTCCAATGAATCAGTACTATTCATGTCGACGTGTTTTATAGTCTCGAAGAAGATCAAACTCAATTCATTGTGTAAATTGAGCTGCGGCCGCTGAAAAACAATCAGCTCTCAAAAATTCCAGAAGCTCGATAACTAAGATCTGAAAGCTTGTCGAGGTAGCTATTGTTCCAATGAATCAGTGCTATTCATGTCGACGTGATTTATAGTCTCGAAGAAGGTCAAACTCAATTCATTGTGTAAATTGAGCTGCGGCCGCTGAAAAACAATCAAATCTCAAAAATTCCAGAAGCTCGATAACTAAGATCTGAAAGCTTGTCGAGGTAGCTATTGTTCCAATGAATCAGTGCTATTCATGTCGACGTGTTTTATAGTCTCGAAGAAGGTCAAACTCAGTCCATTGTGTAAATTGAGCTGCGGCCGCGGAATAACAATCAGCTCTCAAAAATTCCACAAGATTGATAACTAAGATCTGAAAGCTTGTCGTGGTAGCTATTGTTCCAATGAATCAGTGCTATTCATGTCGACGTGTTTTATAGTCTCGAAGAAGGTCAAACTCAGTCCATTGTGTAAATTGAGCTGCGGCCGCGGAATAACAATCAGCTCTCAAAAATTCCAGAAGCTCGATAACTAAGATCTGAAAGCTTGTCGTGGTAGCTATTGTTCCAATGAATCAGTGCTATTCAAGTCGACGTGTTTTATAGTCTCGAAGAAGATCAAACTCAATTCATTGTGTAAATTGAGCTGCGGCCGCTGAAAAACAATCAGCTCTCAAAAATTCCAGAAGCTCGATAACTAAGATCTGAAAGCTTGTCGAGGTAGCTATTGTTCCAATGAATCAGTGCTATTCATGTCGACGTGTTTTATAGTCTCGAAGAAGGTCAAACTCAGTCCATTGTGTAAATTGAGCTGCGGCCGCGGAATAACAATCAGCTCTCAAAAATTCCACAAGCTTGATAACTAAGATCTGAAAGCTTGTCGTGGTAGCTATTGTTCCAATAAATCAGTGCTATTCATGTCGACGTGTTTTATAGTCTCGAAGAAGGTCAAACAAAGTCCATTGTGTAAATTGAGCTGCGGCCGCGGAATAACAATCAGCTCTCAAAAATTCCACAAGCTCGATAACTAAGATCTGAAAGCTTGTCGTGGTAGCTATTGTTCCAATGAATCAGTGCTATTGAAGTCGACGTGTTTTATAGTCTCGAAGAAGATCAAACTCAATTCATTGTGTAAATTGAGCTGCGGCCGCTGAAAAACAATCAAATCTCAAAAATTCCAGAAGCTCGATAACTAAGATCTGAAAGCTTGTCGAGGTAGCTATTGTTCCAATGAATCATTGCTATTCATGTCGACGTGTTTTATAGTCTCGAAGAAGGTCAAACTCAGTCCATTGTGTAAATTGAGCTGCGGCCGCGGAATAACAATCAAATCTCAAAAATTCCAGAAGCTCGATAACTAAGATCTGAAAGCTTGCCGTTCTAGCTATTGTTCCAATGAATCAGTGCTATTCATGTCGACGTGTTTTATTGTCTCGAAGAAATTCAAACTCAGTCCATTGTGTAAATTGAGCTGCGGCCGCGGAATAACAATCAGCTCTCAAAAATTCCACAAGCTTGATAACTAAGATCTGAAAGCTTTTCGTGGTAGCTATTGTCCCAATGAATCAGTGCTATTCATGTCGACGTGTTTTATAGTCTCGAAGAAGGTCAAACTCAGTCCATTGTGTAAATTGAGCTGCGGCCGCGGAATAACAATCAGCTCTCAAAAATTCCACAAGCTCGATAACTAAGATCTGAAAGCTTGTCGTGGTAGCTATTCTTCCAATGAATCAGTGCTATTGAAGTCGACGTGTTTTATAGTCTCGAAGAAGATCAAACTCAATTCATTGTGTAAATTGAGCTGCGGCCGCTGAAAAACAATCAGCTCTCAAAAATTCCACAAGCTTGATAACTAAGATCTGAAAGCTTTTCGTGGTAGCTATTGTCCCAATGAATCAGTGCTATTCATGTCGACGTGTTTTATAGTCTCGAAGAAGGTCAAACTCAGTCCATTGTGTAAATTGAGCTGCGGCCGCGGAATAACAATCAGCTCTCAAAAATTCCACAAGCTCGATAACTAAGATCTGAAAGCTTGTCGTGGTAGCTATTCTTCCAATGAATCAGTGCTATTGAAGTCGACGTGTTTTATAGTCTCGAAGAAGATCAAACTCAATTCATTGTGTAAATTGAGCTGCGGCCGCTGAAAAACAATCAGCTCTCAAAAATTCCACAAGCTTGATAACTAAGATCTGAAAGCTTTTCGTGGTAGCTATTGTCCCAATGAATCAGTGCTATTCATGTCGACGTGTTTTATAGTCTCGAAGAAGGTCAAACTCAGTCCATTGTGTAAATTGAGCTACGGCCGCGGAATAACAATCAGCTCTCAAAAATTCCACAAGCTCGATAACTAAGATCTGAAAGCTTGTCGTGGTAGCTATTGTTCCAATGAATCAGTGCTATTGAAGTCGACGTGTTTTATAGTCTCGAAGAAGATCAAACTCAATTCATTGTGTAAATTGAGCTGCGGCCGCTGAAAAACAATCAGCTCTCAAAAATTCCAGAAACTCGATAACTAAGATCTGAAAGCTTGTCGAGGTAGCTATTGCTCCAATGAATCAGTGCTATTCATGTCGACGTGTTTTATAGTCTCGAAGAAGGTCAAACAAAGTCCATTGTGTAAATTGAGCTGCGGCCGCGGAATAACAATCAGCTCTCAAAAATTCCAGAAGCTCGATAACTAAGATCTGAAAGCTTGTCGAGGTAGCTATTGTTCCAATGAATCAGTGCTATTCATGTCGACGTGTTTTATAGTCTCGAAGAAGGTCAAACTCAGTCCATTGTGTAAATTGAGCTGCGGCCGCGGAATAACAATCAGCTCTCAAAAATTCCACAAGCTCGATAACTAAGATCTGAAAGCTTGTCGAGGTAGCTATTGTTCCAATGAATCAGTGCTATTCATGTCGACGTGTTTTATAGTCTCGAAGAAGGTCAAACTCAGTCCATTGTGTAAATTGAGCTGCGGCCGCGGAATAACAATCAGCTCTCAAAAATTCCAGAAGCTCGATAACTAAGATCTGAAAGCTTGTCGAGGTAGCTATTGTTCCAATGAATCAGTGCTATTCATGTCGACGTGTTTTATAGTCTCGAAGAAGGTCAAACAAAGTCCATTGTGTAAATTGAGCTGCGGCCGCGGAATAACAATCAGCTCTCAAAAATTCCACAAGCTCGATAACTAAGATCTGAAAGCTTGTCGTGGTAGCTATTGTTCCAATGAATCAGTGCTATTCAAGTCGACGTGTTTTATATTCTCGAAGAAGATCAAACTCAATTCATTGTGTAAATTGAGCTGCGGCCGCTGAAAAACAATCAGCTCTCAAAAATTCCAGAAGCTCGATAACTAAGATCTGAAAGCTTGTCGAGGTAGCTATTGTTCCAATGAATCAGTGCTATTCATGTCGACGTGTTTTATAGTCTCGAAGAAGGTCAAACTCAGTCCATTGTGTAAATTGAGCTGCGGCCGCGGAATAACAATCAGCTCTCAAAAATTCCACAAGCTTGATAACTAAGATCTGAAAGCTTTTCGGGGTAGCTATTGTCCCAATGAATCAGTGCTATTCAAGTCGACGTGTTTTATAGTCTCGAAGAAGATCAAACTCAATTCATTGTGTAAATTGAGCTGCGGCCGCTGAAAAACAATCAGCTCTCAAAAATTCCAAAAGCTCGATAACTAAGATCTGAAAGCTTGTCGAGGTAGCTATTGTTCCAATGAATCAGTGCTATTCATGTCGACGTGTTTTATAGTGTCGAAGAAGGTCAAACTCAATTCATTGTGTAAATTGAGCTGCGGCCGCGGAATAACAATCAGCTCTCAAAAATTCCACAAGCTTGATAACTAAGATCTGAAAGCTTGTCGTGGTAGCTATTGTTCCAATAAATCAGTGCTATTCATGTCGACGTGTTTTATAGTCTCGAAGAAGGTCAAACAAAGTCCATTGTGTAAATTGAGCTGCGGCCGCGGAATAACAATCAGCTCTCAAAAATTCCACAAGCTTGATAACTAAGATCTGAAAGCTTTT
The DNA here is from genome assembly GCA_949128165.1 of Lathronympha strigana. NCBI lineage: Eukaryota > Metazoa > Arthropoda > Insecta > Lepidoptera > Tortricidae > Lathronympha > Lathronympha strigana. The sequence continues at coordinate 6,111,649 of OX421919.1, read as the reverse complement.
CGTGGTAGCTATTGTCCCAATGAATCAGTGCTATTCATGTCGACGTGTTTTATAGTCTCGAAGAAGGTCAAACTCAGTCCATTGTGTAAATTGAGCTGCGGCCGCTGAAAAACAATCAGCTCTCAAAAATTCCAGAAGCTCGATAACTAAGATCTGAAAGCTTGTCGAGGTAGCTATTGTTCCAATGAATCAGTGCTATTCATGTCAACGTGTTTTATAGTCTCGAAGAAGGTCAAACAAAGTTCATTGTGTAAATTGAGCTGCGGCCGCGGAATAACAATCAGCTCTCAAAAATTCCAGAAGCTCGATAACTAAGATCTGAAAGCTTGTCGAGGTAGCTATTGTTCCAATGAATCAGTGCTATTCATGTCGACGTGTTTTATAGTCTCGAAGAAGGTCAAACTCAGTCCATTGTGTAAATTGAGCTGCGGCCGCGGAATAACAATCAGCTCTCAAAAATTCCACAAGCTCGATAACTAAAATCTGAAAGCTTGTCGAGGTAGCTATTGTTCCAATGAATCAGTGCTATTCATGTCGACGTGTTTTATAGTCTCGAAGAAGGTCAAACTCAGTCCATTGTGTAAATTGAGCTGCGGCCGCGGAATAACAATCAGCTCTCAAAAATTCCAGAAGCTCGATAACTAAGATCTGAAAGCTTGTCGAGGTAGCTATTGTTCCAATGAATCAGTGCTATTCATGTCGACGTGTTTTATATTCTCGAAGAAGATCAAACTCAATTCATTGTGTAAATTGAGCTGCGGCCGCTGAAAAACAATCAGCTCTCAAAAATTCCAGAAGCTCGATAACTAAGATCTGAAAGCTTGTCGAGGTAGCTTTTGTTCCAATGAATCAGTGCTATTCATGTCAACATGTTTTATAGTCTCGAAGAAGGTCAAACAAAGTCCAATGTGTAAATTGAGCTGCGGCCGCGGAATAACAATCAGCTCTCAAAAATTCCAGAAGCTCGATAACTAAGATCTGAAAGCTTGTCGAGGTAGCTATTGTTCCAATGAATCAGTGCTTATCATGTCGACGTGTTTTATAGTCTCGAAGAAGGTCAAACTCAGTCCATTGTGTAAATTGAGCTGCGGCCGCGGAATAACAATCAGCTCTCAAAAATTCCACAAGCTTGATAACTAAGATCTGAAAGCTTGTCGTGGTAGCTATTGTTCCAATAAATCAGTGCTATTCATGTCGACGTGTTTTATAGTCTCGAAGAAGGTCAAACAAAGTCCATTGTGTAAATTGAGCTGCGGCCGCGGAATAACAATCAGCTCTCAAAAATTCCACAAGCTTGATAACTAAGATCTGAAAGCTTTTCGTGGTAGCTATTGTCCCAATGAATCAGTGCTATTCATGTCGACGTGTTTTATAGTCTCGAAGAAGGTCAAACTCAGTCCATTGTGTAAATTGAGCTGCGGCCGCGGAATAACAATCAGCTCTCAAAAATTCCACAAGCTCGATAACTAAGATCTGAAAGCTTGTCGTGGTAGCTATTCTTCCAATGAATCAGTGCTATTGAAGTCGACGTGTTTTATAGTCTCGAAGAAGATCAAACTCAATTCATTGTGTAAATTGAGCTGCGGCCGCTGAAAAACAATCAGCTCTCAAAAATTCCACAAGCTTGATAACTAAGATCTGAAAGCTTTTCGTGGTAGCTATTGTCCCAATGAATCAGTGCTATTCATGTCGATGTATTTTAAAGTCTCGAAGAAGGTCAAACTCAGTCCATTGTGTAAATTAAGCTGCGGCCGCGGAATAACAATAAGCTCTCTAAACTTCCACAAGCTCGATAACTAAGATCTGAAAGCTTGCCGTTCTAGCTATTGTTCCAATGAATCAGTGCTATTCATGTCGACGTGTTTTATTGTCTCGAAGAAATTCAAACTCAGTCCATTGTGTAAATTGAGCTGCGGCCGCGGAATAACAATCAGCTCTCAAAAATTCCACAAGCTTGATAACTAAGATCTGAAAGCTTTTCGTGGTAGCTATTGTCCCAATGAATCAGTGCTATTCATGTCGACGTGTTTTATAGTCTCGAAGAAGGTCAAACTCAGTCCATTGTGTAAATTGAGCTGCGGCCGCGGAATAACAATCAGCTCTCAAAAATTCCACAAGCTCGATAACTAAGATCTGAAAGCTTGTCGTGGTAGCTATTCTTCCAATGAATCAGTGCTATTGAAGTCGACGTGTTTTATAGTCTCGAAGAAGATCAAACTCAATTCATTGTGTAAATTGAGCTGCGGCCGCTGAAAAACAATCAGCTCTCAAAAATTCCACAAGCTTGATAACTAAGATCTGAAAGCTTTTCGTGGTAGCTATTGTCCCAATGAATCAGTGCTATTCATGTCGACGTGTTTTATAGTCTCGAAGAAGGTCAAACTCAGTCCATTGTGTAAATTGAGCTGCGGCCGCGGAATAACAATCAGCTCTCAAAAATTCCACAAGCTCGATAACTAAGATCTGAAAGCTTGTCGTGGTAGCTATTCTTCCAATGAATCAGTGCTATTGAAGTCGACGTGTTTTATAGTCTCGAAGAAGATCAAACTCAATTCATTGTGTAAATTGAGCTGCGGCCGCTGAAAAACAATCAGCTCTCAAAAATTCCACAAGCTTGATAACTAAGATCTGAAAGCTTTTCGTGGTAGCTATTGTCCCAATGAATCAGTGCTATTCATGTCGACGTGTTTTATAGTCTCGAAGAAGGTCAAACTCAGTCCATTGTGTAAATTGAGCTACGGCCGCGGAATAACAATCAGCTCTCAAAAATTCCACAAGCTCGATAACTAAGATCTGAAAGCTTGTCGTGGTAGCTATTGTTCCAATGAATCAGTGCTATTGAAGTCGACGTGTTTTATAGTCTCGAAGAAGATCAAACTCAATTCATTGTGTAAATTGAGCTGCGGCCGCTGAAAAACAATCAGCTCTCAAAAATTCCAGAAGCTCGATAACTAAGATCTGAAAGCTTGTCGAGGTAGCTATTGTTCCAATGAATCAGTGCTATTCATGTCGACGTGTTTTATAGTCTCGAAGAAGGTCAAACAAAGTCCATTGTGTAAATTGAGCTGCGGCCGCGGAATAACAATCAGCTCTCAAAAATTCCAGAAGCTCGATAACTAAGATCTGAAAGCTTGTCGAGGTAGCTATTGTTCCAATGAATCAGTGCTATTCATGTCGACGTGTTTTATAGTCTCGAAGAAGGTCAAACTCAGTCCATTGTGTAAATTGAGCTGCGGCCGCGGAATAACAATCAGCTCTCAAAAATTCCACAAGCTCGATAACTAAGATCTGAAAGCTTGTCGAGGTAGCTATTGTTCCAATGAATCAGTGCTATTCATGTCGACGTGTTTTATAGTCTCGAAGAAGGTCAAACTCAGTCCATTGTGTAAATTGAGCTGCGGCCGCGGAATAACAATCAGCTCTCAAAAATTCCAGAAGCTCGATTACTAAGATCTGAAAGCTTGTCGAGGTAGCTATTGTTCCAATGAATCAGTGCTATTCATGTCGACGTGTTTTATAGTCTCGAAGAAGGTCAAACAAAGTCCATTGTGTAAATTGAGCTGCGGCCGCGGAATAACAATCAGCTCTCAAAAATTCCACAAGCTCGATAACTAAGATCTGAAAGCTTGTCGTGGTAGCTATTGTTCCAATGAATCAGTGCTATTCAAGTCGACGTGTTTTATATTCTCGAAGAAGATCAAACTCAATTCATTGTGTAAATTGAGCTGCGGCCGCTGAAAAACAATCAGCTCTCAAAAATTCCAGAAGCTCGATAACTAAGATCTGAAAGCTTGTCGAGGTAGCTATTGTTCCAATGAATCAGTGCTATTCATGTCGACGTGTTTTATAGTCTCGAAGAAGGTCAAACTCAGTCCATTGTGTAAATTGAGCTGCGGCCGCGGAATAACAATCAGCTCTCAAAAATTCCACAAGCTTGATAACTAAGATCTGAAAGCTTTTCGGGGTAGCTATTGTCCCAATGAATCAGTGCTATTCAAGTCGACGTGTTTTATAGTCTCGAAGAAGATCAAACTCAATTCATTGTGTAAATTGAGCTGCGGCCGCTGAAAAACAATCAGCTCTCAAAAATTCCAAAAGCTCGATAACTAAGATCTGAAAGCTTGTCGAGGTAGCTATTGTTCCAATGAATCAGTGCTATTCATGTCGACGTGTTTTATAGTCTCGAAGAAGGTCAAACTCAATTCATTGTGTAAATTGAGCTGCGGCCGCGGAATAACAATCAGCTCTCAAAAATTCCACAAGCTTGATAACTAAGATCTGAAAGCTTGTCGTGGTAGCTATTGTTCCAATAAATCAGTGCTATTCATGTCGACGTGTTTTATAGTCTCGAAGAAGGTCAAACAAAGTCCATTGTGTAAATTGAGCTGCGGCCGCGGAATAACAATCAGCTCTCAAAAATTCCACAAGCTTGATAACTAAGATCTGAAAGCTTTTCGTGGTAGCTATTGTCCCAATGAATCAGTGCTATTCATGTCGACGTGTTTTATAGTCTCGAAGAAGGTCAAACTCAGTCCATTGTGTAAATTGAGCTGCGGCCGCTGAAAAACAATCAGCTCTCAAAAATTCCAGAAGCTCGATAACTAAGATCTGAAAGCTTGTCGAGGTAGCTATTGTTCCAATGAATCAGTGCTATTCATGTCAACGTGTTTTATAGTCTCGAAGAAGGTCAAACAAAGTTCATTGTGTAAATTGAGCTGCGGCCGCGGAATAACAATCAGCTCTCAAAAATTCCAGAAGCTCGATAACTAAGATCTGAAAGCTTGTCGAGGTAGCTATTGTTCCAATGAATCAGTGCTATTCATGTCGACGTGTTTTATAGTCTCGAAGAAGGTCAAACTCAGTCCATTGTGTAAATTGAGCTGCGGCCGCGGAATAACAATCAGCTCTCAAAAATTCCACAAGCTCGATAACTAAAATCTGAAAGCTTGTCGAGGTAGCTATTGTTCCAATGAATCAGTGCTATTCATGTCGACGTGTTTTATAGTCTCGAAGAAGGTCAAACTCAGTCCATTGTGTAAATTGAGCTGCGGCCGCGGAATAACAATCAGCTCTCAAAAATTCCAGAAGCTCGATAACTAAGATCTGAAAGCTTGTCGAGGTAGCTATTGTTCCAATGAATCAGTGCTATTCATGTCGACGTGTTTTATATTCTCGAAGAAGATCAAACTCAATTCATTGTGTAAATTGAGCTGCGGCCGCTGAAAAACAATCAGCTCTCAAAAATTCCAGAAGCTCGATAACTAAGATCTGAAAGCTTGTCGAGGTAGCTTTTGTTCCAATGAATCAGTGCTATTCATGTCAACGTGTTTTATAGTCTCGAAGAAGGTCAAACAAAGTCCAATGTGTAAATTGAGCTGCGGCCGCGGAATAACAATCAGCTCTCAAAAATTCCAGAAGCTCGATAACTAAGATCTGAAAGCTTGTCGAGGTAGCTATTGTTCCAATGAATCAGTGCTATTTATGTCGACGTGTTTTATAGTCTCGAAGAAGGTCAAACTCAGTCCATTGTGTAAATTGAGCTGCGGCCGCGGAATAACAATCAGCTCTCAAAAATTCCACAAGCTTGATAACTAAGATCTGAAAGCTTGTCGTGGTAGCTATTGTTCCAATAAATCAGTGCTATTCATGTCGACGTGTTTTATAGTCTCGAAGAAGGTCAAACAAAGTCCATTGTGTAAATTGAGCTGCGGCCGCGGAATAACAATCAGCTCTCAAAAATTCCACAAGCTTGATAACTAAGATCTGAAAGCTTTTCGTGGTAGCTATTGTCCCAATGAATCAGTGCTATTCATGTCGACGTGTTTTATAGTCTCGAAGAAGGTCAAACTCAGTCCATTGTGTAAATTGAGCTGCGGCCGCAGAATAACAATCAGCCCCAAAAAATTCCACAAGCTCGATAACTAAGATCTTAAAGCTTGTCTTAGTAGCTATTGTTCCAGTGAATCAGTGTTTTTCATATCGACGTGTTTTATAGTCTGGAAGAAGGTCAAACTCAGTCCGTTGTGTAAATTGAGCTGCGGCCGCAGAATAACAATCAGCCCCAAAAAATTCCACAAGCTCGATAACTAAGATCTTAAAGCTTGTCTTAGTAGCTATTGTTCCAGTGAATCAGTGTTTTTCATATCGACGTGTTTTATAGTCTGGAAGAAGGTCAAACTCAGTCCGTTGTGTAAATTGAGCTGCGGCCGCAGAATAACAATCAGCCCTAAAATTTCCTCTAGCTTGATAACTAAGATCTGAAAGCTTGTCGTAGTAGATATTGTTCTAAGTATTTAGTGCTATTCATGTCGACGTGTTTTATAGTCTCGAAGAAGATCAAACTCAATTCATTGTGTAAATTGAGCCGTGGCCGCTGAATAACAATCAGCTGTTGAAAATTTATCTAGCCTGATAACTAAGATCTGAGAAATTGCTATGATAGGTATGACTTTACAGATTTAGTGGTATTCATTTGAAACCATATTTTTACCTAGAACTGAATCAAAAGAACGATTAATTGCCACCAAAGGATAGATTTCTGAGTAGAATTTTTTGTTTGAATTTTTTTCGCTTTTGTTTTGTCATTAAATTTTGGTGTTGATAAATATGAAGGTTTTACATTACATTCTTTTAGTTGTGATGTGATTTAAACCTGCTACTGCTTTATTACGTCTGTAGTTACTAACTCAATTTGTTGACTTCTTAATTTGGTCAGGTTATCGCTGGCCGGAAACTTCGGCCGCTAACTTCACACCGGTGTACCTATGCCTATTTGGGCTTGTACTGGCTTGTACTACCTATGCCGACTTCCCTGTGTTGCTTCAAGGTACTACTTAATTGCCCCCCTATATATCGCCTTCCACTCAAAAGATGAACGGATGACCTTATGAAGGTCGCCGTGAGAAGCAGGTCGCTTCCAACCGGTACATATGAAGGTCCAAAGGGGAGGCCTATGTTCAGCAGTGTACGTCTTATGGCTGATATGATGATGATGATCGCCTTAGGTACTCTCAGTTAGAGCCTCTTCAGTCAACAGTCATTTACCGGCTATATACCTACAATCGGGCAATCCGTCGGATATCCATAGTGGGTATGTCCGCTGGGTATCCGCCAGACAAATTTTCCATACATTCATTGGCAGATCCGGCGAATAATATGTTCGTGTCAAGATTTTTTTTTTTTTTGACAGACTTTTCCGCTGAGCTACTTCTGCTGCTGTTCAACCATCTTTATGTAACGGATGATGGATTCGGTTCCAGCCAGGTATCCTGTACCAGTCCTTGACTGTTTGGCCAGAGCTGAGAGACATTCACACCCAAGTTCAGAAGGTGGAATACGTAGAATATCAGGAAGTAATGTAAGGTCGTCAATGTAATTCCGTCATGGGGTGTATTCCGTCTAATGGTCGCATGCGTTGAATAGGTACGAGTATAAGCATAAGCACAGTACGCAGCAGCGGAGGGCGGACTCAGTCGATGAACTCAGGATAGTTTACATACTACTAACTAGACGGACGGAATCAGCCACATTACCTATGCTGTAACATGTTACGTCGTAACATCGATCACGGTACGCTAGAATAATATAACAAAAAATAACAATAATAAACTTATTGTGGAACCTGCATTTTATTTTTATCCTAACAAGAGCACCTCCGCCAAGAACTCGAAATAACTGTCACTAAAAATATCATATTTACCTACAGTAAAGTATCTCAAACAACAGAAATATGTTGACACCTGTTTCAAATTTAGAACAGTTTAACCCTTTGCCTGCTAATGACGAATGTATTTGTCATCGAGATATATTTGTGGCTGTTAACGTTGAGACTACCTGAGCCTACTAGTGACTAACCGACTCTCAATTTAGTATGGAGCAACCGAAAAGAGCTGTTAGGTGGTAGGCAAATATTTTAGCAGCTAGTAGAAATTAGCAGTTTCAAAGCGCGTAGATCATGCTGTGCGGTGTACCGCTAAAGGTAGTGGATCGTTTTAAGTATCTGGGGCATATATTAACAGAGGACTTGAATGACGACTTGGATCTGGAAAGGGAGAGAAGAGCGATGGCAGTGAGAGGCAACATGCTCGCCCGCAGGTTTGCAAGGTGTAACAAATCAGTTAAACAAAAGGTAGGTACGACAATCTTAATTCTCTGGGGTAAAATTGAAGTGGGCAAAGTTAAGTTTTCTAAATAGTTGAATAAAATGTCCCTACTTGCCTAGTACAGGCGTTTACAAATTTAATACAATTTCTTGATCCGATATTTAAACTCAGTTTATACAGGGTGTAACATGAGTCTCGAACGATACTTCAACAGCTAATAAGGTCCATGACCTTGAGTGCGATGCAGGTAGAAAATTTACGAAATTCGAAAAAAAAACTTAATACAACGTTCTATACCAGTTTTTTTACTGTATATGTATGCATACGACCTTTATAATGGAACACATGCTCTAGGTAAAAACAAGTAAAATCATACGAAAGAATTAAAGCTGCGTAAGAGTCAAAACTTCTTCATGTTTATTTCACTTTTAACATTAGAGTGGTATCACGATACACGTATTGGACAGCAAAATGTGAACATTTTACAGGCATTTAGAGGTAGCAATTTTCTAATTTTAATTCGCACTTCCTTTACGAGCTCTCGCGGAACCACAGACTATACTGACAAGCGTTTATACAGAGAACAGAGTCACCACACATATGCACAACTTTACTAGTAAACTTGTACATACGTATCTATCAGAACATTCGACTACCACCCTAGACAATTTTATACAGCGCATAATTTAGTAGGTACTAGTTATGCTTTTTACACGGTCGGCAACAAGACCCTAAGCAAGGTAACGGACTTGAAGGCCTGCATATATGTGGTGACCGCAAGTTTTAAATGCTCAGTCGTGTCCTATATAAGGTGGTCTGTGCGCGAAACACTAACAATAACACCGACATATTACAGTTTTCTATTTGCCTAAAACACTTTCGATAGTCGACGCTAACATCTTGAACAATAACACACATCCTTTTCTAATAGACATCGTACAGTCACATGCAATAATATCTTACGAAGCGCGCATAAATATATGACAAGGTCTTCAGTTCAGTATCATCGGTTGAGATTTCCATAAGGGCCGTTTATAGTGAAAAGCGGGCCCTAAGACATGCAGAATGGAAATCTGCCGTAGATGAAAATGTCTACTATTAAGACCCTATTAAGAGAGATAAGAAGTGTTTGATATTAATGTGCGCGTTTATCAAGATATTATTGGAGTACTGAGGTTTAAACCGACATTTCACATCCGTACTTCTGTCTAGTTTAACGCAGATATACCTACTTTAAATTGTATCTTTACATATGCCAATAGGATGCATCATCTGTATGAATAGATTACAAAATGTTTACTTTAGTAACTTTTTACCAACAACACGAATATGATATCGAAACAGGTTGAATAGACGGAGACCGAAAGTATCGATACATAATACGAGAGTAAATCGAAAAAAAGTGCTAATATATTTTATAAAATAAATTAAGTAAATACAGTAACGTCACTATTCAGTTGTGTTTTAGAGCTGAGTACGTTCATTTAGCGTTTCGGTGATTTTTTAACGATGTGGCACAACTGGTGCGCTAATAATGAAAATGGGTTAAGAAAATCAAATTTTCATTAACTATAATGTCCTAGAATAGTTATTATTTTTACTGATTCCATAAATTGTATGATGTTGATATCGGAATAATGGAATATTTAATGAGGTAAGTATATGTAGTACTTTCATAGTTCACGTGAGCATCAAATTTAACCAAGGCAATATTTTACCGAAATCCAACTCTTATTCATCATAGTTAAAGTGACAAGAAGGAGTGAGAATGAAGGATTGATATAGGCATTACTTCATACCAAATTCTATTCCAGACATGAAAATTTGCTTACACAAATGTCAGGTCGATTTTAATGTTCGAATCGACAGCACTTATTTCCTACAACTTTGCCCAGATACATTTACCAATTACCCTTTTTTTTTAAACAAATAAAACGACATACGTATGATGGAAACAAAAACAGCAATTTCAACTCAGTGTCGTTCACACAGAAATAAATCAGGTGTGAGTGAATGAATGGGCAAAGTTGTAGGTAATTATCACGATATCCAATTTTAGACAATATGACTCCCAATCACATCATGGACTTTCGCCGAAGTTGCCGTAGTAATTAATAGGATATGCGCACTAAAATGGTTAATATATGAATTCATAACTTGATGAATTTGATTATACGGCCTTAATGCTTGGACAGGGTACAGCGAGATTTTATTTGGCGCCCTTTTAATAGCGAGAGAATTACCAGCCGGGGCCCCCTTACTATTTGGAGCCCAAGGCTGTTCCACCCACTCTACCCCTCAGGTCCTGTCTAACAACTACTGGATGCAAAGTCAATATTAAAATGAGATTTTTATTCAGATACTAATCACAATGTTAAGGGCATTACGTTTTCTTGGAGTTTTGATTATGTTCCTGCAGGCTACTTTCCCTTAAGCTATGGTGCAAAATATCTACTTACATTATGATAATCTCCTAAACGCAGTCAATTCGAATTGATCTACACGATCAACAAATAATACAAAGACCCAGTCAACAAAAACAAATTAAACCATAATTCCATCTAGTTTCGGTCAAAAATATATATGAGAATATTTTGAGATGGGTCTCTATATTATTTAGCGTGAAATGAAATACAAACAATAAATACCTACCACGTTAAATACATACATTTGTTTACATGAACTATTACAATTGTTGTATATTATTAGAAAAGAAGTTGCAGGTACCGCGTTTAAAGACTTAAGCGTACGTTGTATTATAAATTAACTCTAAGGCCGCTCATGCGATGAACGAATACGCTATACTCTGAATAGCAAAACTGCAGACATGTCTATACAAAGTAAATGCTCATAATTATCTGCAGACGGTTATACCTACATTTAGAAATTAATGATTTTGCAGGTTCTTTATTGACATAAATTCCGCATAAGTTAATATCGACTGCTGATCGAACTAATAGGACTTTGTTAATTTAAGGACAATCGTTTCCGATATCGATATCGATTTTTAATTAGAAAAACGTAGGACATTCTTATTAAGACGTGAAAGTAACATGGGCAAGTTGTCCTAACCTTATCTTATCCTTTACACAAAAAAAAAAACTTTTTCGCGTCTAAAAAATATACGAGAAAGGCGGCCTTAACGTCGCAGGACCAGCACCACAGTGCGTTTAAATTCGAAAGAAGCATACAAGTGACTACTCTATCGTATGAAGCTTAAAGGTCATATTATGTTCGTCGTTAGAATACTTATACGTCCTTCTGGCTTCGCAAGTAGACTGGCAACATAATGAATGAAATGCTAAAATGCAAAACGATACTTTCATTGAAGAGGATTTAAGTTCGTTGTACAATAATTTGTACACTGAGGATACCATTCTAAAGGCACAAAATAATAGCAAAATTTACAGAGTTGAATGTGTCAATATAGTTTCGTATGTCAGGTATGTGCATTATGTAGGTAGCCTACTATTTTAAGTTACTGTGGAAGCTGAAAAACTTTGACGGATGTCGTATTAAATAATTACCCGCGATAAAAATTGAAGTACCTACATTCAATAATTTTGTTTTTAATCGAATATTTAACATTTACCCTATGTACAGTCAACCAATCGGAACCCTAGACTGTAAGACTATGTCATAATGACGCTATAAATCAGATTGTAAGAAATCTCTTACTGCTTGTCATTTTGACATGGTTCTAGAGTTTCCAATTGGTTAACTGTACATTATTTTGCACACTGGGTTTCTCAATGATAAATAAATATTGTAAAGCGACGGATGTGCCGCTATTTAACTATATTCGTTAGTTGCCGGACCACTTGTATTAATGTACGGTCAGCTGCAGAGTTAAGTGGGGAGGGGGGAAAGGGTCACTTGACTCTGCAGCTGACTGTACAACGAACGACAATTCATGATAAAAAGCTTATTTCAATCTATACTAGCGAACGCGACATCAAAACCAACGCAAACCGGAACTATTGCTAACATGTAAAAAATATGTATATGCATTTGTTTATTCTAAAAAGGCTGATTATTGTAAGTTGTCTATTGATTTGGATAAACAATCTTAGCGTAGTATAATATTATTATACTACCACGAGTTATAACTAGGAGACATTACGAGCACATTCGGCACTCTTAATCAGGCATAATTTAATTGTTGCAAGCCGTTCCGCATGCCACGACTAGGACAGGACAAACCCACTATGCAAAACAACCGATTGTGTTGCAAAATCAATACGAAAGTGAACTTTATCGCGTGAGAATAAATAATAAAATTGAATGCGTTTTATAACGTAACATACGATTTCTATGCTTAGTTGGATACAGCAGGAACGATGCTATTGAAGTATACAAATTAACAACAATAAGATACGAAATGAGGTGGTATACAGAAAGTTTTTTAGAACCGTACAGTGAGATATTTAGGGAGCTGAGTTAGATGCTGTAATGTAACGTTTTTTAGCATTTTGGTGGGGCTGGGAAAACGCATATTACCCTATACGTATAATACCAACTCGAGCGACTGGGTAGTCGCAAAATGATCTGTTTAAAAATACGCATAATAACCAAACGCATATTTGTCGTAAAATAAGGCAGGTTAGGTTTTTTAGGTATCTTCAGAGCCTCATGAAGTGGGGCTCCGTCAAGTTGAGAGCAGAATTAGCAAACAACGATTAGTTATTCAAAAGTTGCAGTAATGGACATAACGCGTGTTGGTAAATTTGCGTAAGTCATTCTGCGCGTTAAATGAAATGGTCGTTCTGCGTATTAGATATGCGTAGAGACGGGGTTTTCATACGTTAAAGCCCGAGAATAGTTGTTAGGCGATAAAGTCTAGTTATTTCGTACACCTACTCTAATTAATTTGCCTATGTATGAGGAACAGAAATCGATATGGAATTATAACCGTGGTAGTATAATAGTGTCAGTATGCAGCTACATTATATTTCTATCAAAGTCAAATTTACGGTCTATATGTAATATTTTTATAAGTTTTTACTAAAGATATCATAACTGCGGTCCCTATGGTAAAATTTAGACTTTGTTAAAAATATTTTACATTATGTACTTCCAAGTATTCACTTCTGCTTGCCAGATAAATAAATACTACTTAAAACTACCAATCGAATACTAGCGAATTGCGCACACATATGATAATCACATAAGATTTACACAGGAACATAAAACGTTTTACAAAAATATTTATTTGGTTGTATTTCGTGGCTGTACAGTACATAAAATTGTACATAAGATCGGTAAAGGAGAACGAGAGATAGTGTTTGTATAAGGTCCAAATTGAAGATGAATATTTGTCATTAAATAAGAACAATTATAAGCGTGCTAACAGATTAAGAGGACTTATCAGTTTAAGACATAAAGTTCATAGATTGTTGGCCGATGTGATTTAGAGAACATCAATTTGAGCAACCGCGAATAGAATTTAGTTAACTATCTATTCGGTCCTAAAAATATACATTATGATTTTAGTTATATTTTACTTATAAAGTTGAAATATTGAAATGAAACACTTTAAAAACTTTAATCGCGTATACACACGCGTAACACCGTGACCTTACGTTTTTTTTGTAGCCCAACGCTTTTGTTTTTATTTTTAAAATGTTTGTATCTAGGTAGGTAGTTTGCAATTTTTTTGTTGACAGGAAGAATTTTCATTCTCTCAGTCATCATTCTAACCCTGTGATAACGAGTGGTGTAAAGGTTCGAAACGTAGGGTAATGGTGTTAATGGACATCGTGGTAATAGATGACAACATTAAATTGAACTTTTTTAACGTCACATTAAAAAAAACTAAAATCCAATAGTTTAGCTAACAAACATGTTCCTCTCATTCTTTTACCTTGTATTTTGTTGATACATAAATAATAAATGCTTGATCGGTTACTACTGGGACCAAAACTTACCATTCCGACTATCCAAGATAACAACATTTAAATCTTATATTAACGACATAAGACCCAAAAATTGCTAATACTTTCGAAAGCTTTTCCATTCACAACTATATAACTTTTCATCTAAGTACATTAGTACATGCAAGAGATTTAGGCAAACGCAAGTATTATCATAGTCCGAGATCCAACTACAGAGCAATCAAACATTTTGTAAGATAACGTAAATGTAGATCGGAACATGTCTCAGAGTGCATGAGTTTATTATGTTTAATACGGTTTTTAAATGTCTTAAGATTCCATATCGAATGTATTCCGAATGTGTTATGTAGAAAATCTAATTAATAAACAACTTGTCCAGTTGTAAGTCAATTTAGGAGCAGTTCACTTTGAACAAGTTTAAACTTTGTATAGTAAAAAAAAAGAATTACGTATTCATGTTCAGAACAAGATGTGACTACAAAATTTAATCCTATGTCAAGTCCAAGCACATGACAAATTTTCTGGTAAAACTTAAGATACAGGCATTGATCCATTCAGCCTACAAACGAGTTAAATAAACCTATGATGAAACCACAAATGCCCAGCGGGCGTCCAACCATTATCCGGATGCATTGTAAAGCTAGTATTATAAATCAGAAAAAATAGAAAGCAATTCGTAATAAGAAAAAAGTGCAACCGTGCACGCAACGCATAATCGGTGAAGAAAATGAGTTTTTCCTCGTATGACGACAGCGTACTTTCACTTCGTTAGATTGATAGCCAATAACCAATACTATAAACAAGCAATTTCTGTAATTTGTTTCTAAGAAACGAAAACCATTTGTTGGGTTAGGTTAGTCCTACTAGTTATCCTAGATGATAATAGTTTATTATTGGACAGATGCGAGCGAAATTGAAACGATAACCCCTTTGGTTCGGTTTTGTTTTTACCGTGATATTGGCATGCTACATGCTGTGTTACATGCATAGCACGTCTTATTATTATTTATAATAGGGTAGGCATTAATTAATTACCGTTAGAATTGTATACAAAATTCTACTTTCAATTCATAAATTGGTATGTGTATTGCTTTTAAACGGTCACGCTAAAGAATGTAAAATAAAGTAATAGTAGGTGGCCGACCGAGTGCTCAGATAATACGTGGAAACTCGCCTTTACTCAGAGTACAGAGTCAAAATCGAACTAGATCGATTGCATATATATTGATGCAAAGGGGAAAAACGCCTTGCAATTTTAAAATAACTTATTAAATGGAATTTGTCCTAAGGGACACGGACTCCTATTTTGGAGAGGGACTCCTATTTTGGAATCTCTCCAGTGCTAATGTAATTTCCCTTTTACGGCGGATTTGCTAGCCATGCTTGTTGCATTGACGGATGTTTGACGGGTGTAGATATGTATTTAAAATTTCTAATTTTGCCATTCTCGTACCGCTGCAGAAATATCTATTTATAAAGCTGAAAGAACTTGTCACATGTTTGTGGCCTTTATAGCGGAATATAATATGTTGCTGGTGACTGTACTTTGTGATACACGTGTCTTATGCATCCATAGTTTTGACCTAACAATCAGTTTTGGCCGGAGAGTCACAGTTCCGATGGTTCTGCCGCTTCTTGCCACTGCAGTAGTTGAGTAACGCATCGTAGCGCTAATCTGGTCTAATCGAACGAGCGAGAGACCCGAGGGAGTACTCCGAGTGAGTTCTCCGAGTCTACTGGAACAATCCAGCGTTTGTATGTATGTTTGTTCGACGATAACTGTGTTAAATGAGATAATAATTATAAATTGAAAGTGATAATTGTGGCCTAGTGGTTAGGGCGTCTGCTGCGAATGCAAGAGATCGCTGGTTCGATCCCAGCCCTGGGCACGAGAGCCTTGGTCACTTTTTTTGTACTATAAGACATCTTTCAATTTATAATTTATATATAGTGTAATTTATATATGTGACTACTTAAAAACAGGACACAATACATTTATTATAAGCAATAAATTATTTGATTCGTGTTTAAAAGAAAAACTTGAGAGGATAATATTTTTTTAGGTTCAAATATGAGTCAAATCGGTCAAAGGTTGCCAAGATATAGGGGGACGCGGGCAATCCTCTAGTTAAGTTACATTTTTAATACGTCTGCTAGGTTTAAGGCATCTATGGGTGTTGGATATGGAATATTTACTTCATTCTCGATACTCACTTGCGTTTACCTAATATTCAAAATCTTGCAACCATCCTGATCTAACCACGACTTAACCTGTACTGTAACACACATTTTCTACGTAGTAACAATTCACCTATGCTAATTACGATACATCGGAAGGGTTACGCCCTAGCTAATAAATGTATTGGTGTTTGGTTTGTACATGCACGCTATTACAAAATTGTGAAGACACTGCGGTTATTTGTGGTCCTCATAAGACCCAATGTAACATGTATGTCACAATGTCATGTTTGCCGTTGAATTTATTTTGTTCTGTCCATGATACGGCTAAAGGGGATGCCATAATTTCTGCAAGGTGTGATACCATAAATTTTAATATGTACATTATAATGTACATTGGGCATTACGAGGCTATTACAATAAAGGAAAATTGGGGTCTGTTTTTGAAACATCTAATTTAATTTAATTATTATTTCGCTACTATCGTAAGCAACATTATATTCATAGATGTTATTACTGAGTGCGAACATTGGTGTATATTATAGTGACGACGACGTTAAAAAAGTTCGTTTTTAAGGTCAATCTGATCAATCTAAAACAGACCCCAAAACCCCAGTAACACTTGAATGAGCAACATTTTTACAAAGATTCTTTTCAATCCAAACAAGCTAACAACAGTACATCAGCAGAGAAGCTTTTGTCACGGTTTAAAAACCATTCTCGCATAGCTACGCAACAGATTCCTGAATTTCTAACGAACGAATAAACAATACTTGAATTTTATATCGATAAGAGCTTGTGAAATGCAATAACAAGTGCATCTGACATGCTTTTTTATTTCTTACAAAAGTTGCGTAGCCGATCAAAAATGGCCTCAATAGTCTACCTGCATTTACCAACAAGCTAGTACAATTCAGCTACGGACCCTAAACCCAAACTAACATCACGCACACATTCATTTCACATGCAAACATACAAAACTTAAAGCATGAAGAAATTAATTTCAACTCTTTGAGACTATGAATTTGTTCCTATTGTAGTACATAGTATATTTTAGCTTAACATAGAACGTAGATTAAAGTGTTATGAGGGCGCACTCGTCGACATCTCCATTGCCACGGATGCTGGCACTTGCATCTGGAAGTAAATATAAAATGTATCATGTAATAACAGGAAATAGACAATATTATGCTAGCACTCTGTGACAATTCATTCATTTATTATTTAAAGTTTCCCGATGCTGAGCAAAGATCTTTTTATTCTGTTCAGACGTCAAGACATTTTAAAATTTGTGGAAACATCATTGCGGAGTAGTTTATTATTTGCGGCAAACCCAACGCCTTTTACGTAAAGATCACCAAAAACTCTTTTAGGAAAATTGAAATTAAGTTAATTGTTTTTGATTTGTTTTTGTTTACAAATAAATAAAGCTAAATAAACGTTACATCGTTTCATGGCATTCATAATTTGGCCATTTACTTTTGAACGCGTGTGTACATTGCAACGCACATTGGGTCTTACGGGGCTAAGAGAAATGATATACTTGTTTCCTTTGTGCCACAAACATACGCCACCAATAGCCCTAGCACAAGAGTGCCGCGACAGTATCTCGAGGTCGGGAAAGACAAGTGTATAAACGAGAGATGTCTTTCTCGGCCGCGAGAAACTGTCGGGCTACAATTCCTCAAACGACGGCCTGCTGGTCTATATTTAACAGCTTACCTTAGGCTTGGGCTGGTGCGGCGAGTGCTGGAACACGTCACCGATGCTGTCCAGCGCGCGCTCGTCCAGCACGGCCTCCAGCGCCGCGGCCAACTCTGAACTCTCCGCGAACGACGTACCACCTATATAAAATATAATTCAAAAATTAAGGGCCACTTGTACCACCCGGGGGTAGCCACATAACCCGAAGTTAAGCGTTTTTTTGCACGGTATTTGACAGCTTAACTCCGGGTTAGCGGCTGCAAGTGCGCTTAAGTCTAGTAAAAAAAAATTGGAACTAGAGTTCCGGTCACTTCAAACGTCTTCAGACTTTGAGTCTTGTCGTTAAAACAGTGTTTCTAATTGCAAGTCTTAATGCAACTTTTAGAAACGCAGGCAAGTCGCTCTGCCTGCCCGCTCTTTACATACTGGGTGAGTGTTCTAATAGGCAGGACCAAGTAGATATAACTATAAGTTAGCATTAATAAATAATAAATATTTTATGGGACAATCTTACACAAATAGACCTAGTCCCACGGTAAGCTCAATAAGGCTTGTATTGTGGGTACTAGGCGACGATATATATAATAGACATATACATGTAACTACTTAAATACATAGAAAACATCCATAACTCAGGAACAAATATTCGTGATAAACACACAAATAAATGCCCTGACCAGGATTCGAACCCGGGACCTTCTGCTTCGTAGGCAGGGTCACTACCAACTAGGCTAGGAGGCCGTTAAAGCATAGGCATAACATAACATAGTTTATTAAGTTTATTTGTTACGAACAACATATGTTTTTATTTTTATTTTTTTTAGATCAAAGTAAGTACATACCGAATGGATATCTGCAAGCATTTGAATATCGTCTTTCAAAAACATTTGTAACTTGAGATGTTACGTGAGAAAAAATAGATTTACAAAATGTAACATTCCCTACATCAATATCTAACATAAAGCAATCGCTTTCAAACATATCTCAAACACTCAAATTTTGTTAAATCAAATCTACGCTAAAGGAGCATCCAGACATGGCGAACTCTTAGAAAATTTGTTAAATCTCTCAAATTGCTAGCTAGCTGGGGATTCACGAATGGCGTAGTAACCATTCACCTTAACATATCTTGATAAAAGGCGCGACACAACGCTACTTGACTCACGACTGTCTCGCGAAGCAATGTCTAGACATACCTCTCGTCATGTACACACCTTGATTAAAGAACTCCGTGAACGCCTCATCGGGAATCTGGCTCAGCACGGCCGGATCCAAGATGTCGTCAGGCGGCACTTGACCCACTTCGCCAACTTCTGAAAAACGAACATAAATATTATGTTCTTTATTGTATAATGAATGAATGAATGAATATTTTTATTTCATGTAACGATTGACACATTTATATTAGTAAAACAATTTAAAATTTAGGGGTTAGTTAGACTAAAAAAAATTGAAAAAAAAAAAAATTACATTTAATACGACAACACTGACAGGGGAGTGCAATCCCTCGCAGTGCGACATGTAGGGGCAGTCAACCCTGTCCGCTATCATGCGCAGAATACTGTTGGGACTGCAGCGCACCCGGCGCACCAGGGACGCGGCGCGCGCACGCATGGTTGTATAAAAACAATCGACTCGCGCCGCTGCAAACATCCCTGATGCGCTACAGAAGCGAGGCAGTCCCATCAATACCCGGAACGCATTATTGTATTGGACCCGAAGGGCCCCGTAAGCCCGTTGCGTATACTGCGCCCACAGATTGCAGGTATAGAGGGAAGTGCAGAAAGCCCTAAACAATGTTACTTTCACCTCCTTGGAGCACTTCGCAAATCTGCGGGCGATCATGTTCGCTCGGACCGATAGGGCCCTTCGTTCCCTTTCCATGTCCAAGTCGTCTTTGAGGTTGGCTTCAATAACATGACCTAGGTACTTAAACATGAATCAAATCATTTTTAATAAACGTTTTTGATTTTGATTTATGTTTTTAACTAGTCACACTACTATATACAAATTATAAATTGCAACCTACTACAGAAAGAGCGTGGTCACTTTTTATGTAGTATATGACACCTCTTTCAATTTATATTTCATAAAAATTAAAAATTAACTTATTTTTAATAAGCTTTTGAAGAGAAAATGCTGCACTTCCTTTCTTTAAGATAAGACGAGGTAGTCTTTTAGACTAGTAACCTACGTTCGAATATCATTCAATCGACGTTCAATCTTATTTCCCGGCAGATTCAGAAACGTACCTATCGTCGTCGTTGTGGTTTTGTGTAGCATTTTAAGTTGTAAACGTTGTAATTAGTGTAACCTGATTTAATGATTTTACGCGCAAGTGTTTGAAACTCGTTAAACGCACGTTGCACGAACCCTGACAGTTTCATGCTTATTTAAATAGGCCGAGTTTAATACAACTTAAATACAACACAAATAAAACACGCCTCGAGAGAAGAATGGGTAGCAAACGCGGAGAAAGTGGACATATTCGAGCTTAATGTGTCTGAAGGTCCCTCTATCGAATAAGGACTGGGGTAGGGAAATGTGTAGCTGAAGCGACGTTGCGGCCTGTCACTAATTATACGTACAATTCTTGAAATTACCTTTTTAAAGGTTTCTAGGCAGCTAGATATTAATAGCGTAAAAACTTACCGAGTTCATGCGAGTTGTTGGCCGACACGATGAATTCGTTTTCGCTGAGCGCGCCCATGCCGGTGTCCTCTGAGCTGTCGTATGCGGACGAGTTCGAGCACACGTTGATTTCTACAAAAATAAGACAGTGCCAATGGCATTTTAATTTTTTGTTATAGAAAAATCATTTCACACCCCAATAATAGATAACAAAATAGTTTTGTTCGCAAAGATCAGTGTGACAAGTAATGCTATATTATTCGTTTTTGAAATTTTTTAGTTACAATGAGGAGTGTACATCCTAATGTACAGTGGGCTTTAATATGAGTATAATGTCACTCTTTTACCCAATTTAAATAAAACACTTCAGAACGGATTAATTGCATTTATTAACACCATGACCCTACGTTTCTAGCCCTTTACAGCACTAATTTTCACAGGGCTCGAAATATAGGGTCATTCATGGTGTTAATTAAACGCGATTAATCCGTAAACTAGTGTCTAATTTCAATGAACAACAATCGCAGAAACCGAAGAAAATCCTGTCATCATCATCATCATCATCATTTCAGCCGAAAGACGTCCACTGCTGGACATAGGCCTCCCCCAAAGATTTCCACAATGACCGGTCCTGCGCCACCCGCATCCAGCGGACTCCTGCGACCTTCACCAGGTCATCAGTCAACCTCGCGGGGGGCCTACCCACGCTGCGCCTTCCGGTACGCGGTAGTCTTCGATCAGTGTGTGTTGCCAGTGATGACATACGGTACTGAAACGTGGTCGCTTACAATGGGCCTCATAAGAAGGCTCAAAGTCATATCAAATTACAATTGAGGAGTAAAATCATTGTAAACCTTTGAGTTTTAAACCAGACGAAATAGCAACGTCTGTCATTTCCTATAAAAAAAAGTCTGCCATTTTTTGCAGGGGAGGGGCACTTCAAATGTACAGCTGAATAGCTGTGTACGAATGTACGTGACGTACAAATAGCCATGACAAACAATCGTCAGTCCATACAATGAGTATGACACTATGCTAGACGGCGTAGGAATATGCCATGTCACAGGCCGCAGGTGATAGATTGCATTGGCGAAGTTGTCGGCTGTAGCTGTAGTCCTTAGCAAAACTTAACCTACACGCCACAATTCAATACACCAAAGCTGACTGGCGGTTAAAAGGTTATGTCTTGTTGTGGTGGTTATCTTACCTGAGAGCGACTGGTTGGGAGTGGGCACGGAGCGCTGCTTGGGTACGCGCCGCCGACGCTTGGCGCGGCGCGGCGTGGCCGGCAGTACGCGCTTTCTAGCCAACTTCTTCGGCTTGCAGTCACGGCTTAGCTTATCGTAATTGTCCTGTAAGACATTGTGATTATTTTACATGTGATAGCATTAAAATAAAGCATTAACAAAAAACGCTACAAAAACTAAACATATAACATAATTTGAGAGGACTTTAGTTATAAGCTTAAAAAAAAGAAACCCTTAGCGAATAATTTCAATTTTAGATCAGCTATCATGGAAACAAATACTATTGTCCCTTTTTTAATTTTTTTTGGGACTTTAGAGTGGGGCGTCTACATATTTACTTTTGTGTCCAACAATCATAATTAAAAACTATCCCCGACAAAGAAAGTCATTCATGTTAGGTAACCAATCGTCGACAACATACAACAGCTAGCTAATATACTTGTGAAAGAAAGAAAATACTTACTCGCTTCCACGCATGTTCAGCGCACAACGGCGTCTGCTCCTGCAGCGGTAGTATAGGCTGCTTGCACCTTGCGCCGCCCGCGAACACCGCCGCACACGACGCGTATAGCCTCTGCTCGGGCGCCAACGTCACGTGCGACAAGCAGTAGCGGCCGCACGGCAGGCGTGGGGCGTCGCAACCGCCCTCGGAGCATGCTGTCCCGGGGCAGGGTTTTAGAGAGCCGCTCTCGCCTCCTGACCAGCCAACCTCTCTGTAAAATGACGGTAAACGTTATTAATGTGGTTAAGCGCGCGAAGAATGACGCAGATGGCGTGGAAATCGTAAAAAAAAGCAATAAATTGTATTTCCTTTGGGTTATACTCACTAACAATAGAAAATAGAAACAAAAAAACCGGCCTTTAGTAATAAATCTTTTGTGAATATATGTTTTATAGTTACTGAATAATACCACATCCGGATGGACAGACGGACGGACTGGACCATAAAAAGCAAAAGACGATCACCTGAGCCTTCGCCGCTCCCGCGAAGACAGGACCTCCGGTATACCGCGTATCGCCAGCAAATGGTTCACCACCTGAGTAGGAAGCCGGCATGATGACCCTTGCCCGTTAAGTTGTTTCTGTAATAAAATAAATCCGCATATAGCTGTCAATACCGTTCAATGTTTATTTAGCGGCTTGCGCTCTTGTCTTGAGCGATATAGACAACATTATATACCGGGCCCTTAATACACAAATCAACCATATGTTACTCCAATTTTAAATATTTTTTCTGATTTCGTTTGAAAACTATTGCGTCTTGCGTCATGATATTACGTGTAAAATTTTTGAAGGTGCACGACAATAAACGTAACAATATTACGTAACAATATTATACTGGTTTATTTTAGGTAATCAACAAGTCAAGACAGAATTTTAATAAACCTTACATTTGCGTATTAACCTACTGTACGTTATGTCTCCTGTATTATCGCTTGACGAAGACAGAAATACTCGATTAAATTTGCACGTTTTCATATGCAAAAGGTATAAACAATTGTCAATTCAGGGATTAACCTGTGTAACGCCTAATGTACATTACAATGCACATTCAGTTCAAATGTAATTTCAACAGTTAATAAAAGAATGACGTATTTACTACTTAATTTCGAAATAAAGTCTGTAGAGATCTATCATTTAATTAAGGGGATTGGTAAAGGAACTGTAGGTGGTATGTAGGTGTAGGTGATTTTCGAGTGGAAGATAGTTGGAAAAAACTAATTTAAATGTTGCACGTTTACTTCATGCAGCTTAACCTTCAATTAATCCACGTTTGGCTATAATAACTTTCTATAATAAAATAACTTATAATAAAATAAATAACGGAGGACACAATTTTAAATTAATAATGACAAAGCACAAAACGAGTATCAGCAAAAACTTTATTGCAAATCGAGTAGTAAACACATGGAACAAATTACCCTCCGATGTTGTGAACTCTAAAAATGTTAACCAGTTCACAAACAATTTGACAAACTATCTAAAGATTTAGACGTATCAGCATCAGCTGCCTGTCTAATATAAAATAATAAAATAAAAATAACTTCATTTACTTATTCTACTCCAGCACTTCTATCTGTCAATTAGATAACTGACAGCGATCTATGGTAGCGTCTATGGTATTCCATAGGAACACTGCTAAACGATGCTCCTATGGATTTTCATACAATATATGAACACTGTTGATTTTTTTAAATTTCTATAGTGGGCATACGACATGCTCCACATTCTTTTCGCTATTTTAGCTGTCGTAGAAAAACTAGCGTATGCAAAAGCTTATAATTTGTTCTTAAAACTTGAGGGTCGCCGTGGACCCTTATTATATCACTGTAAATAACTAATATTAAAACGGCTAGAGACCATTACTCCTTTTAAGTCTTAATATCAAAAGAAATGGAATGCTATATACGTTTGTAACAGTTTCATAAAGATTAAGCCTAGTAGAAAAGCCTTCTATGCAATAACTTGCTGGATAATCATTCTATGAGTTTATTACCCTAAAATTATTTATTTTAAGTTTGTTTTTTTTTATTGTTTATTTAATTATTTATTTATTGGACATATTTATTTTAAGTCTTGTGCATAGTATAAATAAGTATACAAAGGGCAAACAATGTCTTTAGGCATTCTTTGCCAGTCCCTCGTAGGGCCAAACAGAAATGAGCCAAGGTAGGTGCAGTGTGGCAATAAAACAAAGGTAGTTCAAATAATTCACTACACCATAAGTATATTAAACTCAACTATAACTCTATAGCGTTAAAGTTCAAAATCTAAATTTCTATAAACATTCCATTGAATTGAATCATAATTCCACTCTTTAGGAATACAATTGTATAAGTCATCGAAATGTTTACAAACATTAGCGCGATAAATAGTGATAAGAGAACAGTGGGCAATACGTCGGTACAAAGGCCATGTTATCACGTTTGATTGACCTTAGACGAAATCAGCTGTTCTGCGGCTCTTGACATATGTGCAATGTTGTACCTTATGTTTTGTTGTTAAGGTGCAAAATGCAATGAGTTGAAAAACAGATAATGCAAATAATGATGCTAAGCTTGGTAGTCTTTGGGTGCGGATGATCACGTGGTTGTCTAATCGTATTCCGTCAATGGCTTATCTTAAATCGGTTTCACATTTTAAAACATGAGTCTAAGGAGTTATTCTTGTAATGCAATGCATTACAAATTTGTTTTATTCTTCATAATTTAAAATGGTTGTTTCTATGGGTCTTAGGATCTCTTTTGTCACGGCTTAGGAAGTAACTACTAATTTAGATCAAATATACGTATTAGACGACTGGTGTGAAAGTGGTTTTAGTTTCATGGTCTAATTTTAACATCATACTATAAATGTGAAGCAAAATATTTCGATCGACATCGTAAGGTCATGGTTCTTTCTGAGAAATCTTTCTTATCGACTAGAAGTGTGACTAATTCGTTTAGTGTGCCTATTTTACTTATGACAACAACAACTGACTTGTGCTCCGGAAAGTCCCTTGTCAGCTTTAAAGGTGTCTGATAGGACATGTATAAGTAGTGGCAGTTACGTGACTTTTGATGCGACGTATTAAAGCGTCTAACGAGACGACGCGCTTTCTATGCGGTCCTGCGAAGTGCCAGACGGACTACTCGAGGTTCTACACAGACCAAGCAAACAAGCAAGCGTTCCCGAAAGTCCCTCGCCAGACTTCTCTGCCAACGTGACTTCTTAACTCGGTCTTTCGTAGCGCCAGGCGACTCTTTTACAATAAGGAATATCCCCTCGTCGTTTTTATACTGTTATATGATAGCTTTTATCGTTAGAACACTGTAAAATAATTTTCAGCACATAAAAACTAAAATATAGTAAGTACCTACATATGATATATGTATAAAACTTCTTAAAAAACTTTCAGATCGTTTCAGGCGTTTAAAACGCTCGCTTGGAGTGACGTCAAAATCTATAACTAATAAGTGACGGTAAGGGCGCCGCATGCCGCACAACCGATACAAAAGTGGTTTTGACGATAAACGTGGATTTTGACATCACACTCGACTCGTTGTGGCGTTTCAACTACTTCGTATTTCCCATATTTTTTCGCAAATTTCAATAGTTATTTTAACTGTGAAAAATAAATAACATTAAGAAGTACAATTTTTAAAGCACGAATCAAATCATTTATTAAATGTAATAAATGTTTTGATTCATGGTTTTTTTTTAAGAAGTAGTTAGAGAAGTAATTAAGAAGTAGTTTCTGAAATAAAACTATTACCCTATTACCCAACATATCGACCAAACAGCATATACATGCACAATTGCACACATGATATTAATAATGTACCTTGATGATAGCAGCAAGCGACTTGTGCTCCCGATAGTCTCTCGCCAGGCGTAGAGAGGTGTCTGCTCTGACAACGTGCCTTCTTAAAGCGGCTCTACGAAGCGCTAGGCGAGCCCCTCTGGATTCTGCAGCGCTTTCTTCTACGCAGACGGGACCGGTACCCAATTCTGGGAAAAACAATAGGTGTAACATTAATGGTGCTCTCTTGACAAACATAGATAAGTAGATAAAAGGACGAATGCTACACCAATCGTATGTTACCGGGAAAACCTTTTAGGTATTTTACAAAGAGTAAGTATTGATAAGTACTTCAGTAAAACGGTTGAGAAGTGTGAGAATTTATTTTATATGTTAGCTACATAGAACCTTACAGATTTCTATGTGTCTAGCGCGATCTGAGTTGAGTACCGCGCGAGGGGTCCTTGGTCTCTTAGTTAGAATCTAGTAAAACTTACCAAACTCAGGTATTGTATCATCATCACTGCTACTGCTCTCAAGTTGCCTGATACCCGGCTTCCGATCGTCCAGAGGTCCGCAATCGAACAGACTATCACCCGGAGCGTGCCAGGCCCGGTTCGGAATGGGTATTGCTCGAGGGGTTGGTATCCGTTGCAGGGCCTCGTGAACCGCAGGACCGCGGCCTCGTCGGACTTTGCTTTGGGACGACTTGGCTGGAAAATAACGAGAAGTTGTAGAAACACTAAAGTACAACCTGGGGGCTTTTCTTTTGAGATCAAATATTTTTATTTAGGTTTTTAGAAATATTCTCGAATGGACACCGCGTTTTAGAAGACGCAGTGTGGACCAAGCTGAAGAACGCCATGAAGAAGGAATATCGAATATCGCAGATCCATTTTCGAGCATTGGACGGCACTTTCTGCCAAAATGGCGATGGTGATGGATTGAAAACCAACAATTGACAACATACGGTGCTGTACCGCGTTTTCTACCCAATCGATTAAAACCGCAACTACCTCGTCTATTATCTACGCCTCAACAGTACGCTTGTTCTTGTTACATAAAAAAAGGTCAAAGAACTACACTTAGCAAATAACACTCAGCATTCAGCGTTCAAGGATTTGAGTGAGAAATGACCTCAGGTCATTCACCTGTCGCTCAACTGTGTAATGTATATGTCTTTGTTATTTTTTTCGATTTAAATTTAAGCGGACTGTAGGACTGCAGAACCAGTAGGGCTCGAACAGTTAGCTGAAGCACTCACCTTTGGTCCTGCTGTTGGTGGCACCGTACTCGGTCGCGGTGGCTGGCGCAGGCTCCCAGAACTCTCAGATTGTCCGAACTCACCTTGAATCCCGGTTACCTGTTACCAGCTCCTCACCGATATGCAGCAGGAACCGTGCTTCTGCGAACTGGTCAGCCCTTCCTGGGTTCACACGCGGGTTAAACGACAAGGGGTATTTAAAACTAAAGCGACACGATATTCCTTAATTTTTACGATAGATTTGCGCTGCAAAGCTCGCGCCGACACGACATGACCACATTTTTCAACGAAGTGTCAGTTGACTATTTTTTTTTTAATTTTTAAAACGAAGAATGTTGCCAGGCGAAATATTGAGAAAACTATGATCCTTAACATTTCCGCTCACCGAAAATACAACTTATTTTCAGAAAGCTTATCCAGTTTTACTGGTTGAGAACGAGATTGATACACTATGGCTTAAGATTACTCTTATTTTACTATTTGAACGACATTCATGTTTAAACGATAACAAATCTTAACAACTAAAACAGGTATATTCTAATAGTTTATTCCTGTAAAGGCAAGGGACACAATTTAACTATTGGTCGCTTAAGTTCGCCAGATTCTGTGCGAACCGTGACGACACGACAAATCCCGTCATTCCCGGGATGGAGTTGTACCACCCGGCCAATTTTCCACTTCATGGGGCTGCACTGCTCATTAACAATGAGCACCAGCGTCCCGACGACGAAGTTTTTCTGGGCATCGAACCACTTATGGCGCTGTTGCAATGTGTGCAAGTATTCTAGGTGCCATTTACGCCAGAAATCTTGATGGATCTTTTGCAAGAGTTTCCATCTTTGAAGTGGACCTAATTTCGCATCGACCATATTGGCTTCAGGTAATATGGTGAGCGGTTCCAATGTGAGGAAGTGACCAGGGGTCAACACCGACAAATCGTTCGGGTCTGAGCTCATCGGAGTCAGAGGCCGCGAGTTGAGCATCGCCTCTAGTTGGGTCAGCACCGTATAGAACTCCTCGAAGGTCAGACGCTGCAAACCAACGACGCGTGACAGGTGAGTCTTTACCGACTTAACACCAGCCTCAACTAACCCGGAGAAGTGCGGGCTACCAGGCGGGTTGAAAACGAATTCAATTTGCTCTGCACGTGAGGCTTTAGCCATGAGTTCGTGCAACATGTTGGATGCACCGATAAAGTTGCGACCCTGGTCCGAGACCAGTCTAGAACAACGGCCACGGCGTGCGATAAATCGACGCAGGGCTGCCAAATAGGCTTCTGACGTGAGCTCTGAGACGAGCTCCAAATGCACTGCCTTAGTGGCAGTGCACACGAAAACACAAATATACGATTTAAATGTGCGAAGACCACGACCGCGAGCCAGGCTTGTGTCGAACGGACCCGCGTAGTCTACCGCCGAAGACGAAAACGGTTTAATTTGGTTTATCCGAAAGGATGGTAAGTTGCCCATCATAGGCGGCGGAGCCACCTTAGGCCGGGCACGAAAACATTTCATGCACGACGATATAACCGAATTTATAGCCCTTTTCGATGACAAGATCCAGAATTCTTGGGCTAATAAATTTTGCATGGTTTGTAATCCAGGATGCATAAACCGATTGTGGTAATCCTCGATGATCAGCGTCGTTAACCTATGATCACGAGGCAATAACAAGGGATGTTTAACATCGAACGATAGGTCTCCTTTTGAAAGGCGACCGCCCACCCTGAGCTGTCCGAGCCCGTCAATAAACGGCGACAGCTTGCGCATGGGTTTTGGCAAAGAACTTGCTGACTTGTTCTCCGACAAGTAACGAATCTCTGAAGCGAAAGCTCGTTCTTGAACGTGCTTCACGAGAAAATGAAGGACCCTATTTGTTTCTTCAACCGATAAGTTGAGATTCGAATTTTTCAACGACGGGTGCTTCAAGTTATAGATATACCGAAAACAATAAGCGAGAATCCGTAGTATGCGTTGCAAGGACGAATATCGATTCAGAATGTCGTCGACAAACGACATGTTTAAGGCAGTGAACAGACTAAATATCTTCTGTTCGTTCGAAGCGGCTTGATCTTGAAAGATCTCCGATTGTGGCCACTTTTCTTGAGGGTTGGACAACCAATTAGGACCCGCCCACCATAGCGTATGCTGGGCTAGATCAGCAGGTAGCGAGCCGCGGGACCCGCAGTCTGCTGGATTGTCTGTACCAGGAACGTGGTGCCAATTTTCAGGCGGGATGTTTTCTTGTATGTGCACAACCCGATTGGCCACAAAGGTTTTCCACTTTGATGGACATGACCGAATCCAGGTCAGAGCTACACTAGAGTCTGACCATGCGTGCATTTCCTCAAAGGTGTAAATCTCCTTCAACGCTTCCTTAAACGCTGCGACTAAATCCGACAGCAAGACAGCAGCTAACAGCTCTAATCTCGGCACGGAACACTTACGGAGTGGAGCCACTTTCGATTTAGCGCAACAAAGGCGCACGACAATCGAACCATCATCTCGAACGACACGACAATAGATGACAGCACAGTAACCTTTCTCCGAAGCGTCGCAGTACCCGTGAAGCTGGACCGACACGAAACGTTCAATCATTCTACGAGGAATGGCCAACAAACTCAATTCCGACAGTTGTGACTTGAATTTGCGCCACTCTTCAGCGATAGAGGTGGGAACATCACTGTCCCAATCGACCCCAGATACCCATAACAGTTGTATGAGGTATTTGGCAAAAAATACGACAGGCGATAACAGACCCAGAGGATCAAATATACGTGCGATGTCCGAAAGGATGGATCGCTTCGTACAACGACAATCATTCAAGGCTGTCCTGAACGTGAACTCGTCTTCCTTCGGAAGCCACGACAGACCAAGAATTTTTAACGACAATCCATGAACGTCTTCAAAATTGCGAAGTTGTTCAGAATAAAGCTCTGACTCAGACAGGTTTTCCAAAAAGTTAGGGCTGTTCGAGGTCCATTTGCGCAAATGAAGTTGAGCAGACGACAATATTTCCACCAACTGCTTGCGCAACACCAACGCCTCTTCGACAGAGTCTGAACCCGATACGATATCATCGACGTATGCGTCTCTAGCTAACACTGCAGCCCCTAAGGGAGCAGTAGACGAAAATTCTTTAGCCAACTTGTTTATGCACCAAAGCGCCTGATAGGGTGCACAGGATACACCGTAAGTGACTGTGACTAAACGATAATCCTTTACAGGGTCCTCAGGTGACGGACGCCACAAGATTCGCTGGTAGTCGCAGTCCTGAGATTCGACAAGGAACTGACGATACATCTGTTTAATGTCTCCGGTGAACACTACTGCGTGCCATCGAAAGCGAACTAGCAAATCGAATATATTTTTTTGCAGTTTTTGACCTGGCAACAATGTGTCGTTCAAGGACTTTCCTGACAGATCCTGGGCGCTAGCATCATACACCGTACGCAGGGGGGTGGTGACAGAATCAGGACGCAAAATTCCGTGATGCGGGATATAATAGAAGTGACCCTCGGACGACAAAGGGGGATCGACTTCCACCATGTGACCACTGCTCAGATAATTGTCCATGAAATCGATATAAGCTAAACGAAACTGAGGGTTTAATTTAAACTTCCTCTCCAAATTTAAGAGACGCTTAAGAGCAATCTCACGAGAATTTGAAAACCTTGGTTTGTCCAGAGGGTCAACGAAAATCAATGGTACCACCATCCTTCCCTCAGGACTCCGATAATATTTATTTTCCATTTGGTTTTCACACGATAATTCTAATTTCGACAAAACGATATTTTTAGGAGGATCCACACTTTCAAGCTCCCAGAAGCGCTTGATATTATTGTCCAACGATGGACACGACACGAGAAAGCACCCCTGAGAATCAGCATTGGACTCCTTACGACAACGAAAACGAAAAGATGTAACGTCTGTGGGACACTCACCCAACACCAACCAGCCGAAAACAGTGTGGACGGCAACGGGTTCATTGTCTTTGCCTTTGACCACGCCACCCAGGAGGGAAGACGCGTAAAGGTTGACGTTAACCAAAATATCAATTGGTCCAGGTTTATGGAAATCTGGATCAGCAAGAGTTAAATCTTTTAGATGTTTCCACGAAGCAACATCTAATGGCTCTAATGGTATGTCCGGGCAAATCTTGGGGAGCACAAGTGCTTCGAACGAGAATTTACATGAGGAGTCACCATTTGCAGGGACTATCTCACACTCAACCGCTCCACAAGTTTCAGCCAATGATAGACCGATACCATTCACCGATGGTGATTGACTTTTAATATTTAGTCCAAGGCTTTTTGCACATGTTAATGTTATAAAATTTGGCGCCGAACAATTATCCAACAACATTCGAATAGGCACCAATTGATTAAATTTATTTTTAATCAAAACTATAGCAGTCGAAAACAGACTTGGGGCATTTGGGTTTATTACAGCTAAATTCACCCGAGTTGGTTGAGCCGAACTATTTGCAAGCTCCACCTCATTATTTTTATCAAAATGCAGTAACGAATGGTGTTTGTGATTACATGAGTTGCAATTCACACGAGATTGACAGTTTTTTACTGAATGAGACGGACGACAACAAAGTATGCAAAGCTTCTTTTCTTTTACCTGCTGAAACCTTTCAGTTGGTGACAACCCTAAAAACTTTGAACAATTTTCAATCATATGTCCCGGAGCAGTGCACATGGCACAACTGCTTACAGGCGATACGACAAAGGATAACTTCGGCTTAGCCACTGGCTGCTTACTATGTACCATACCAGACTTAACTGTTGAATTTTCTAGCGCTTGGCTTCGCTTTTCAATAAATGACATTAAATCCTCATATTTAGGTATTTCTGAATTTGATTGAAGTTGGAGTTCAAAAGCTTCTTTTGTGCCTATGTCTAATTTCGACCACAATGAGTGGAAAAGCATAAAGTTTTTATCAGGAAGTTGGTATTTTGACAAAATTTCTATATTTTCTTTATAAGTTCTACAAATTCTAACTAATTCTGATGCACTCTTAGATTTAGCAACTTCACAATTTAAGATTTTCTCATAAAAGATTGTAGCAATAACTCTCTTTTTGTCAAAATGTGACTTCAATGTGTTGTAAGCAATTAAATAATTTTCATCGCACAATGGATAATTTTTAATCAAGTCAAAAGCATAACCGCTTACACTTGACAATAAGTAGTGCAACTTTTCAACTGCTGGGATAGTTTTACTATGAATCAGTGAATCAAAAATCTGGATAAACGAAACCCAGTTTTCAACCTTGGAATCAAAGGGAACAATGTTGATTTTTGGCAATTTAACACCTGAACTATAACTGACGACATCCAACTTTTTATCATCTTTTTGTTCTAAGAACCGCAATTTTATAGATTTCACTATCTTTTCAAATTGTGAAGAAACCTCTAACTCACTAGTTCTGTCGCCCTTTGGTATGGACGAAAGCAGTTCAACCTGGAATGCATGAAATTCATTTTGTATTTTATCAACATCTTGCACTGTATAACCTTGCAAGTCCGAATTTTGTATAAATTCCATCCGAACAAACGCATAATCCCGGCCGACTCGGTTTTTGTCAGAAGTCTCATTCGATTGATCACTATTCCCCATGATTTATTTACTAAGACAATGTAAACAACTAACAACAAAGCACAGCGATCGAAATCTTCTAGGTTATAAATACGACAATTACGAGATGTCAACAATGACAACTAAAGTTGCGTTCAGAAATTTACCTACTTCGATATAACTTATGTCAAACTACACTCAAATGTTTGTTAGTCTATGAACTCAATACGATTTAACAAACGGAAAAACGCTCAAGCCAAAGTGTTTCAAACCTTACCCTCAACTGTTTTTATTAATTTTATAACGAACAAATTACGACGAAAATTACTATTTAATGCGAAAAATATTCACGGTCACTTTACAAAATATATCCGGTTCGAAGGACCAAAAATGTCTTTGTTATTTTTTTCGATTTAAATTTAAGCGGACTGTAGGACTGCAGAACCAGTAGGGCTCGAACAGTTAGCTGAAGCACTCACCTTTGGTCCTGCTGTTGGTGGCACCGTACTCGGTCGCGGTGGCTGGCGCAGGCTCCCAGAACTCTCAGATTGTCCGAACTCACCTTGAATCCCGGTTACCTGTTACCAGCTCCTCACCGATATGCAGCAGGAACCGTGCTTCTGCGAACTGGTCAGCCCTTCCTGGGTTCACACGCGGGTTAAACGACAAGGGGTATTTAAAACTAAAGCGACACGATATTCCTTAATTTTTACGATAGATTTGCGCTGCAAAGCTCGCGCCGACACGACATGACCACATTTTTCAACGAAGTGTCAGTTGACTATTTTTTTTTTAATTTTTAAAACGAAGAATGTTGCCAGGCGAAATATTGAGAAAACTATGATCCTTAACAGTATAGTTAGAATGGAAAATACACTTCCGGAGTTTAAAAAACAAACGCGTGTTAAAATTGCTCGGCAAATATTTTATTATATGGTACTTTTAGAACACAAATATAACAATCCATAGCTGGTCCGGCTTTTGTACGTTATAGTTTTCGTTATTGTGCAAAAAAGGTTAAATAAATAATACAGCAAAAAAAATCTCCTTGATACTTTGACATTCTGAAACTTTGTACCTAATCTTTTCCTGACTTCGTATTTATTAATTATATTTTTCGTTTAAATGTTTATACTTAAGGCTTTGTCAGACTAGCGCGTGGCGTGAGCGGGGCGAGAAGCGAGCGCGATCCGCGGAGCTGAAGAACAATGCTCAATGAATCGAGCGCGCGGGGCGCGCGTGACCCGCGCGCTTGACACGCGCGCGATGTAAGCGCGGCCCGCTTCCCGCTTCCATCGCGCTCTGCTCGCGGCCCGCTCACGCCACGCGCTAGTCTGACGAAGCCTTTATATCGATGTCTAACTCTATGTCCCGCCCTGCAGCCTACTGCTTCGACTGGTTTCAACGTGAGGTGTAATTAGATTCGTCTTGTTATTATTTCATTAAATCTAAAACAGATTTTGGCGCCAAAATAAAGCACTCGGCTTTTTAATATGTTTAAATCGTTATAGCGCCACTTGAGCCAGGGTTAACCGCTAACGAAGAGTTAAAGCGTTTATAAAGGGTTGGTGCAAGTGGGCCGTTATTTGTTTATTAGACAAGAAAAGTGTGTCGCTCAACTTCAAACTGGGGTAAATCCATTCGACCCTCTCAGCGAATATCTTCCTTAATAATAATCTAGGAAACAGCATAGTCAGACTCTAGTATATCAATACTTTTAGGACCACCTATGTGTAGCAACCACGTAAACTTGTAAATGACCTTATTTTTTAACGCTAGCTTTTATTTGGTTTTAGATGTAGTTTTTTTTAAGTTACTTGTACTATCGCATTAAAAATTACATAGGCAGTTTATGAATGAATTCATTCATAAATTGCCCATACTACTGGGAATAAACTATTTGTTTTAATGATAATGACCTTGAATGGATGATTTTAATTAGATAAAATACACTGTGACGTAATGCTTACCAAGTTTTCTTAGCTTAGCGCTAAAGGCCCCATGTGCATTACAATGTACATCCCGCTTCTGTGGTATTTTCCCGGCTTATGCCGGCTATAAAGCTCAGGGAGCTTGTGGTCCACTTTGACAACTATTCCCAAGATTTGACATAGGCACTAGTTTTACGAGAGCGACTGCCTTTTAAACTAGAGCATCAACTACGCCTGTGATATTGATTCTTTGGTATTGATACGTTTCATAAAATAAATTAAATATATTTGCATTTCTTTTATTTTTTACTTGGTAATAAATGAAGTCAAAGTACCCAAACGTTGTATTTTTTCTTTTTATGTTTTTCATTGTCTTTGTAGGGTTCCATACCTAAAAGGTAAAAAAGGAACCCTTATGGTGCGACTCCGTCTGTCTGTCTGTCTGTCACATCGTTAAATATCTCAAGAACTACTTAAGCTACCAATTTGAAATTTGGAATAATTTTTTTTTACCATGAAAAGAAATTATTTATAAACGAAAATGTTGAAAAAAATACCATTCCCCCTTAACCTTGATATTATCATAAATATTACATGAAAAATTAACATTGACCCTACCTTCATTATTATTATTTTTATTAAAAGAAACTTTTCTGTACTAAATTTCTAATTTAAGCGACTTAGATTGATTTTTTTCTTTAAACTTATATGATATCGTGCAGTAAGTACTGTCTTATAAATAAAGTAAAAAAAATTGGTTTATGTGATATGTTATATCAATAACTTTTGAACTTTTATAGTTTTGTGATTGTATTAATATTTACACCTGCTAGTTAAGATTAATATTGTTTATGCTTGCCATTTCTAAAGTAAGTGAATTATTGTTATTCTATTGAGAAATAAAATATCTTTTCACTTTATGCAAAACTAAATTGTTGCCTGCCGGCTCCGTCGGACAGAAAAATAGTATACAAACCTCGGCCGTTAAATGGGAAAGCCTCGGATCACATGTTAGTCGACAATTACATGGCATCCGAGCCATTTCCCACTAAAACGGCCTTGGTATGTAATCTACTATTAAACCAATATATACTATGAAGGTTTAGGTTTAAAGATATTTATTGTCTCATAAGAATATATACAATTCACTTACAGCAGTATTTATTGATAATCTCTGGATCTTACCTGAAGTTTTCTTTTGAAAACTATAATAAGTTTTTTATGTTTCCTAAATTGGTAAGGTTAAAAAAAATTCATGTTAAGAGCAGTTTTTTATATTCTTAGTTCTTTATCTTTCAAATGGGTAAATTCCACAGAATCCATCCAAATAAAACTGGAAAATAAATACAAGCTAAAAACTTCAAAACAACTTACCTGATGCTGCTTTCTTCACTGCGGATGTAGGATTTTTAGGTGGGGGTATGGCGGGAGACTCAGTCTTTATCACTGCCGGGCCATTCTCAACCAGTCCCTGTTCTCTTTTAAAAACATCCAGAAACGTTTCCGACCCTGACAGTTGGGGATTTGATGAAGACTTACTATGATTAGTATTAACGCTATTAATACTGACTTTTTTACAAGAGGCTACATTATTGGATTGGCCCTTTGGGCTATGAACACTTGGCCGTCTTGCTTCAACAGAATTACTCCGACTGATTTCTTTTCCAAGGCTTGGATTCTTTGCTTTCTGAACTTTGGTATTAGTAGTTTTCACATCTTTGTAATTTGGAGTGATTGGAGGCATCGGATGCTTAAGCTCGGGCATATGATGCCCGTTAGGAACAATCTCAAGCTTGATCTCATCTCTGATGATCTCTCCATTTGGAAGAGAGCCTTTAATCTGAAGATCCACCTCATTGTTTGGACTATCCAAGAACTTTGCCTTTACTTCTACATTATCAGGGAACATGAAATTATCATCTGTATGACTAACAGTTATTTCTCCAGCAATGATGTCGGAGTCATGAAATGTATAAAGTTCATTGGGATCTATTTTAAATTTGGTTTGGAAGAAATTTTCGTTCAAGTGTGGTATGTATGTCTGTTCATCCCCCGAGCTGTCCTGTATGAACATGTTAACATCTCCACAGTTCCCTGAGACACCTTCCACTGCCAACTTGTATTGGGTTGCACAGCTTGCATCTGATATATTTTGTGGAATGCCACTGAAACTAAACAAAAGACAATGATCTCATTTCTTTAAAAAGGTAGCAAAACAACACTCTTAAATACCGACTTTACTTACCCCACATTTTCGGTAGTACTCAAAAAAGACATGCTGTGTTCATTTTACAACTTATAGATACAAACAATGCTTATTTGTTCTGTTAACAGGAAATGCCATTAAATAAACTTGGTCCCACTGCTTCATACTGCAAGAATGATATATATTATAACACAATTAAAGGAGGCGTTGTTGATAAGATCAGAAATAGTAATAATAAATAACTTTGTATTGCTGCTATTCATTAAAAGGAAAAGAAATTCTTGTATAGTACTGACAATTACAATGACATCTGTCAAATTAACACTTTTATTCAAGATATTTTTCTTCTTTCCTTATATTAACAGCCAGTTTGAGGCAAAGATTAAGATTTTATAAGCGATTAAAAATTAACATTCCATTGTTTTTTGTATTTTTACTTTAACAAATGCCGATAATGTGCCTTGGTACTTACATTTTAATTATGACTATTTCAAACACATATTCCTCATGGCGGGCTTTAAAACTACAAAATTAATGTATTTCTTACACCAACCACTTAAATTTACCATTAAATTAAGCTTCTTTATACCAAAACAAATTAAAAACACACCTATTCAATAACATTAAATGAATGACAGATTACAGCAAATGGCAGCCAAAATGCAGCTGCGTTCATTATAATTTTTTTTCTTAATTATACCCTGATTCAGTACTATGTTATATCTACGTCTCAATCTTTTTATTTTAATATTCTTTTCATAATTAGGCACGAAAATATTAGTCTAAAATAAATATGTTTATTAACTAAACTAATCCCTAGTACTAAATGGATTCTCATTCAATTATATTCATCATTACTTTATATTAACTCTATTTTTGCTTACATTGTAAAAATGTTGGAATCTAAAGGGACTTTTAATAAATTTTTATAATAAAAAAATTGTTTCATTTATATCGAACGCAACCATTAAATCCTAGTATATACTTTTCCCTTTCTATTTAATTTTGCAAATATAATATAATAATTATATAAACTCTGGTCAAATGATATCATCTGAATTGTCTCCAATATGACAAATAGTATACATGAAATGTAAATAGAGGTTATTTTTACAATTTATCCAAAAAATCTACGTTAAAAAAATAGTTATATCTGCATAAAGTTTAAATATCCCGCGGTTTCAGCCATTTTGAGAACCCCGTCCTCGAAGCGTTGTTGTGAATCCAATATGGCGATATTTGATGTTGTGCTATTTTAAAGGTACGTCAATTTGACGATTCTATAAATGTTGCGTCCAGTAAATATCTTGTTTTTCGCCAAAGTATGTACTAATGGAGCTTAGAAAGCTTTAGTGTAGTGATTTATTGACATCTTGTGGTTTTGTGAAAGGCATACAGTTTGTATTGTTTTGTTTGTGATTCCCGATAATTTTAATGATCAATCCATTGTCGTACAAACATTTTAAATGTATTTGTAGTGTTTATTCACTTGCCACCTAGTTATATATTCGATATAAACCTATGTGTAATTCCAAAATGTTTAGCTTTAATTGTAAAACCCAAAAGTAAAATTGAATGTAATTACGGTAATTATGAGTGGAAATTTTATGTTTTATAGAAGAATCAGTGTTTTATTTGTGTTACAGAAGTGCACATGTTTTCCTACAAATGGGAGTTAAATAGAAAAATACAACGGTGCAATATAGTAGCGCCTAATAATTGAGTCACTATTTGAATACATAGTGGAAAGAGCTTTGACTATAATGACTGACACGAGAAGAAGGGTAAAGCTATATGCTTTGAACGCTGACCGGCAATGGGATGATAGGGGCACGGGGCACGTGTCATCGTGTTATGTAGACAGACTTAAGGGCACCTCACTACTTGTCAGGGCAGAGTCTGATGGGTCTCTTCTCTTAGAAAGCAAAATTCAACCAGACACAGCCTACCAGAAGCAACAAGACACACTAATAGTATGGTCAGAAGGTGACAATTTTGACTTAGCATTAAGTTTTCAAGAAAAAGCTGGGTGTGATGAAATATGGGAGAAAATTTGCCAGGTAAGATTTTCTTACTGTAAGTAGCTACAAAGTAATGATATCAACTACTATAGCATAGCAATACATTCTATAAACTTTTACTGTTATTTAGATCTTGGTTGTTCTAGCTCAAACTTTGTAATATCAGACTTAGTAGACAGGTTGCAACAAGATTAGCCCTATTATTTCTACATGTATAACCACATACCTGGTACATCCAATACAATGCCTTTAACAATCAAATTTATAATCAAATTCAAGTACTTGTTTCATAAATACTTTATAATGTATGAAAAGTTGTGGATTAAAGTTACTGTTTTGCTGTCACATGTAACATTTCATCATAGTGACATTAACTAGCATGCCATTTTGTATATATATCTTCCATTTATCAATGTGCAAACTAACACTATGTTCATTCAATTCAATCAGAAATCTCATGCCAAATGTGTTAATTTGATTGTAATTTTTGTAGGTACAAGGAAAAGATCCTTCTGTTGAAATCACACAAGACATTGTTGAAGAATCAGAAGATGAGCGTTTTGATGAGATGTCAGACAGTGTCCAACCTGTGGAACTACCACCTTGTGAAATGGGGCGACTTGAGGACATCAGCGAGTTAGTAAACAGTTGCCTGGTCTCGCCGGCTCGGAAAGACAAACTAGCTGCAGCCCTAGAGTCCCAGCACTATATAAAGAAACTACTCAATCTCTTCCATATGTGTGAAGATATAGAAAACGTTGAAGGCTTACACCATCTCTATGAGATATTCAAAAGTATATTCCTTCTCAATAAAAACACCTTGTTCGACACAATGTTTGCAGATGACACTATATTTGATGTTGTTGGCTGTCTGGAGTATGATCCAAGTCTACCTCAGCCTAAAAAACATAGAGAATATCTGCGGGAGCTAGCGAAATTTAGAGAGGCCATTCCTATTAAAAATCAAGATTTGCTTGCAAAGATACATCAGACATACAGAGTTCAGTACATCCAGGACATTGTTTTACCCACACCTACAGTCTTTGAAGATAATCTGCTTAGCACATTATCTAGTTTTATATTTTTTAATAAAGTAGAAATAGTGAAACTTATAGAGGATGATGACAGATTTCTGACAGATTTGTTTAAATTGCTTATGGATGATAAGACACCAAACCCGAAGAGGAGAGATTTAGTTTTATTTTTAAAGGAGTTTTGTAATTTTTCACAAAACCTCCAGCCGCAAGATAAAGATGCTTTTTACAAAACATTAGTTTCATTGGGGATCCTGCCAGCATTAGAAATTACATTAAGTATAGATGATCAGAAGACCAAGACTGCGTCTATAGATATATTAACTTATATTGTGGAATTCTCACCCTCGGTAGTGAGAGATTACACGTTACAGCAGGCTAACAACACGGAAGAGGTAAAATCCTAATTAAAATGCATAAGAAACAATTTCTTGTATCTTGTACATAGTAATATATAAAAAAAATACATCCTTATTGCTTACGTCTTAGTTAGCTATGTGTGCTTGGTGCTCTATGATAATCTTGTATAAGCTGTACATAGCTATCTACCACCAAATATAGTCAGCAACAGAAGTATTTAAGCATAAGAGGGCTAGGTGTTTAATTTGATGCAAACAATTTTTTTTGTTTTCTTAACGTGTGTTTAGATCATTTTGAACATCATCCATACCTGCTTAGAAATTTCTGCTGTAGACTATTACCTACTATTTTACCTGGTTTGTACCAGGATTACATACTTCTTAATGTTATCAACATCTAGCCTTGACAATGACCTTGTTACATAACTGATTATTCATATGTTTTCAGGAGCACATGTTGCTCAACATAGTAATTGAACAGATGCTCAGAGACCGTGACCCTGAGCTCGGGGGTGCTGTGCAGCTGATGGGGGTGTTACGCATCCTTTTGGATCCTGAGAGCATGCTGGCTTCAGTCAATAAGAGTGAGAAGGCGGACTTCCTAAACTTTTTTTACAAACACAGTATACAGACACTTATAGGTATGTGAAATGTAATATAATTAATAAATATTTGCCGTTGCTATACACACGTCAGTTGAAAATTGAAACACTTCGTTACCAAGCCCCGTAATTCGCGGCCTCTAATGTAGGGAGGGTGAGCAAAGTAGGTACTTATTGCGTGGTAGATGAAGGATTAAGAACCCAAATAGAATTATAAAGATACTGACAAAGATCTTTATAATTCTATTTGGAAAGTTCGAATTTCACTGTCAAACATTTGGGTCAAATGCTAGGATACCTAGAAAATGACAATTGAATGAATCTTTTAGTATTTAACACATTGGTGGATTATGAGAAAAACCCACACTCCAAGCCAAAAGTATAAGAACAAGATTTCATTTCATTTATTTATTGCAATCCATGGTACAACAGCTATTAACAATATATCGGAACCACATGGACCCTGTGTAGGGTATAGCAATTTTCTTAATATCTACTTATATATATATTTACACCTAGAAATATCTTAATGTTAGTACTAATTCGCTTAATGTCTAGGTTAAACCAATTTTAAGATAATCCATTTTACAATATTGATTAAATTAATGATTTTCGACAAAATATATAAAATATAGGTAGGTACATTGTATGTCAAAAATATAATGAGAATTAATAATAATGTCAGTAAAATTTATTTTATTTTAATAAATTGGAAATTTATCAATTATGATTATCTCACATCATG
This sequence comes from Lathronympha strigana, assembly GCA_949128165.1. Taxonomy (NCBI): domain Eukaryota; kingdom Metazoa; phylum Arthropoda; class Insecta; order Lepidoptera; family Tortricidae; genus Lathronympha; species Lathronympha strigana. The sequence goes on along the minus strand of OX421919.1, from coordinate 6,069,864 downwards.
TGCCATAAATTCTTGAAAAGAGTAAAATGATTTATTAAGTAGCCAAGACTTTAATTTGTTGCGAAAAATATTAAAGGTTTCAGCTTTTTTGATTGAATCAGGGATTTTATTGTATATTGTTATGGATAGGGTCCGTTTTTATATAAATTTAATTTAGGTTCTGGAAGAGCTAATTGATTATTTCGACGCGCGCTTTTAACATAGTGAAAACCAGATATGTGTTTCCTTACAAATAATCCAGCCTCAAGTATGTAGATACACGGCAAGGTAAGTAGTTTTAAATCTGTAAAAGGGGGTAGGCAGCTTTCTGGGTGTTGAATGTTTGCTAGTACGCGTACACATTTTTTTTTGAGCTATAAATAAATCTTCGGCATCTGTGCTGTTTCCCCACAAGATTATTCCATACCGCAACCATGCATATGCATATGCGTAATATGCCGAAAGTGCACATTCAATGTTTGTGTTTCTTTTCAACACACCTAACGCAAATAAAAATCGTGAAAGTTTATTATTTACCTCTTCGATATGTTATTTCCAATTTAAGTTAGTGTCTATGTTAATTCCTAATAATTTAAACGTGTTAACCTCTTCGATTCCAAGTTCTCCTGACGTTGCCGATAAATCTAAGTGTTCCTTTTGGTACGGGTGAAATTGTATCAATTTAGTTTTGCTCATATTAAGTTCAAGATTATGCTCATTTAACCAATTCGTAATATCGGACAATGTTTCCTTAATATCACTGTCAAAATTATGGTTTTTGTCAAGATTAAATTTAACTAGCCATTTCATTTTTCCAATGCTCACATACTTAGTTGCTTAATTTCACTAGATATTCTATTCTTATTCTCTTATGAAGTTGAGTTACTTCAACATCCATCTTAAGATTTTAAGACCATCTTTTCTTTTGACAGACAGCAACTATGGAACTTATCACGATGTCATTCGCGATACACCCGTTCTGTGTTCATAATAATGTGTATAAAACGCGAAAGTGTGTTTTATCACTATGTGTTGACATACTCTTTGCCAGTTTTGTCAATTGTAAGCCTTTTTCAATAAGGTTTTCTATATTAGCAAGATACTATTTTAAAAGAACAACACCTTTTTGTTTCTTGACTTGACTCATGCTGTACTTCCTGAACTCCACAGGTTTTGTGTGAGAAATTGTTGAAATTCTCAAGCTTTCCATCTTCTCCACAGCACCGTTACTACAGAACACAACAGGAGAGAAGCCCATGCGGGAAGACTACCATACTGTGCAGCTACTGGGACTCGTCTTGGAGTTACTCTCGTTTTGTGTCGAACATCACACTTATCACATCAAAACTTGCATATTGAACAAGGTATTGACTTATAATCTTGCGTTCCCTTACCTAACTCAGTTACGATACCGGGTTTTGTGCAGTAGATGAATTAGGTTCGTTAGGTACCTTTTAATACCTGAAGGGCAAGTCATTAATTTACTAGACTGAGACTACCAAAAGCCATCTTTTGTGTTTCTAGTCTATAAATAATTATTTATGTACAGATGTAGTGAATAATGTTTTACCGTCAGACCTGTTCGGATTTATCTTGCTGTCTCAATTGTTGACAATTACGTTGTAATATTTATATTTATTTATTTAATTGTAATGTATTTACATACAGCAGGTACTAAAACTAATTGAGATAGAAAGATGAAATCAGGCATTTCTGTCAATACGATAGGAAACCATTATTTGCAATTTATGATAGTCTAATTCTGTGCCTCCACGTACAGCCGACACCATTAGATGGTTTTTCTACTCCAGCACTTCTATCTGTCAATTAGATGACTGACAGCGATATTTAAAAAGTATACATTATAACGTTGTCTGTGGTATTCCATAAGAACACTGCTCCTATGGATTTTCATACAATATATTAGCACTGTTGTTGTTTTTTTTTAATTTCTATAGTAGGCACAACATCTTCCCTATTCTGCCACGTTTCTAGATTTTGCTTTTTACGCTATTTTAGCTGTCGTAGAAAAACTAGGGTATGCCACAGCTCATAATTGGTTCTTAAAACTCTCGGGTCTATTATTACAAAACTCTGCTTCGCCTCGTTTTGTAACGGCGACCCTCGAGTTTTAAGAACCCTTATTATATCACTGTTGCATAAACTACTATTATAATGTATTAAGGTATTGTCACTCATTAGATTAGTCTTATTTTTATGAGCAGAGCTTGAATATCGATATTTTCTCGATATAAAAGTACCTACTGGTATTATTTCTGTACTTTATTTTTGATGGGGTTATCTAATAATACGTAGATGTTATTTAAATGCATGATTGAATCCTACATAAAGAGCATATTAATAGAGAATAAATAAAAAACCGGTACCAAGACCTGTACATGAGTGACACTATATTAAAATTGCTTGCAAAGCAATCTTATAATGTTATTGAGCGTTTTAGCTACTGTATTATTATATAAAAAAGGTTGCGTTAGCAATTATTGCTGTAAACGAAAAACTATTAATGTACTTTCTCTTTTCTAGGATCTCCTTCGCCGCATACTGGTTCTTATGAGATCAACGCACACTTTCCTAGTGCTTGGCGCTCTCAGATTCATGCGCAAGATCACGGCGCTCAAGGACGAATACTACAACCGGTACATCATCAAGGGAAACCTCTTTGCGCCAGTCATAGATGCTTTCCTTAGAAATAATGGCAGGTGTGTTAAAAGAATCAGTTTTATTAAAAATAAAATTAAACAGACGTGTACAGAAGCGTGTTAAAGGGCTGTACAAAAAGAAATGAAGTAGCTTAGTGATATCTTACTAATATTGTAAACGCGAAAGTTTAGTAAGTAAGTATGGATGTTTGTTACTCATTCACATAAAAACTACTGAATGGATTTTAATGCAACTTCACAATAATATAGCTTATACATCACACATAGGCTACTACAATTTATAAAGATATTGCGCAGACGAAGTCGCGGGCACCAGCTGGCAGCTAGTAATCATATATGTTGTTCACTAATGTTTAACTCACTATATAAATGTGGGCACTATACAAACAACAGCTCTGACATTGCGACTTATAAAGCAGAGTAGACCATGAACCAGAGACGAATTTCGTGCGGTTTCGTCCTAGACAATAACTTGTCTAGTTGTTATAGGGTAGGGTGTTACGGAGGTAGGGTATCATGAAGTCTAGTAAACGTCAGACTTCCATTGAGGAGCTAAACCTGGGCCGCATCAGGTCCATCAGTCTTGTACCTTGTAACAAGTGGAAGTCAGTCCAATGAAGGGAGTAAATCAGACCTCCGGTTGTTTTAAAAGTTACAAGCATTTAATAAACGGGGCCCTACTCATGCATAAAGAAAACGAAATGTGCTTATTTTTAGTAGTAGGCACCACTTTGTCGCTTGGATATAGTCCATGCATATATCATGTGACACATTAAGGTTGCTTTGGCAAAACATCACAAACAATCACTATCAGACCAAAAAAGATCACTATTAGGTCAAAAACTAGCCGAAAAACCTCACGTGATTTGTGAGGCCCTATGGCGCTAATGCCATAAAAATTTATTAAGAATTAAACCTTATCTACAAACGACAGAGTGGTACCTTTCATTAAAAGCAATCTACATCTACTGAAAATTTAGGAAACTTGGTATTTGGGTGATTCAACAATTTCTTGTGGTTATTCTGTCCCGTCAGCTAGGGAACAGTTGCTTGGTAGATGGCGCTTCATGAAAAAACTACCAATAAAAACATGTTTTATGAATTTTATTTCCATAAAACTAAAACAGGAGAACGTAGCCATGCCAACTACTGACAAGAAATAGTTGATTAATTCATTTACGTGTCTAAATATCCTTATCACACTATTTTCAGGTATAACCTACTGGACTCTGCTATACTAGAATTATTTGAGTTCATAAAACTTGAAGACATCAAGTCACTTTGTTCACACGTGGTAGAGAACTACGGCAAGATACTGGATGACGTGGAATATGTACAGACGTTTAAGGCTTTGAAGACGCGGTATGATCAGCATCAGGATAAACTAAAAGAACGGGATAGAGGTACGTAATCCACTGTATTCATTTATTTTTGTATTGTTTGTATGCTCACTTTGCCATTGAAGAATGTTGGATAATTTGAATTAAATAACAAAGATAACTCAAATACATATTGACGAATACTTTAACAGGTAAAAGTTAATATAGTTTTTTTTTTGAAAAAAATATATTCTGAAGTTTTTTCCATGTTTTTGGTAGGCTACATCAATCAAATCCGAATGCTCGAGACTTACAATAGAGTACTTACTGCCAATTTGTTAGCCAAATCATTAAATGTTATCAAACTTATCAGACACCAAATTTCTTTTTTACCGTTTTTAGAAGTATTAGATGAATCACATGTCGTTAGGGACATTCTTGTGAATATAATGAGAAGAAAAGCCCCCTAAATAAAAGTTGATGATTGTTAAAACATATGATCAATTTAGTCATACTGTTGTACAATGTACGGTAAAGGAAAATTTATGTACCAATTTGTACCTTGTGACAATAACATCAGAACCCTGGTGGCTATAGTTTGACCAGGATCTCTTCTCATTCGTACACAGGTAGAGACAGTCCTACTGTCTGTTTCTTACGCTTGCATTGTTACTTCAAAAAAAAAAAAGGTATAGTTTTTTATTTATTTATTGCGCCATTTGTTTTGTCAGACTATATAATACTAGCTTTTGCCCGCTCCATCCCTTCAACTATCTCCACATGACAAAATCACGTCAATTCGTCGCTCCATTTTGCCGTGAAAGACGGACAAACAAACAGACACACACACTTTCCCATTTATAATATTAGTATACTTAGATTTGATTGTAACTGTGTGACAAGGTACGAAATGATACATAAATCAAATTCCTAGACTGTATAGTGAACTGTTTTGTCGGTGTTTAATTTGAAAAAATTGGCGCCGTTCCTTTCAACAAACAAAACTAGTTCACGCATTCGTCGGCGGTATTAAACAATAATGGCCGTACAGTAGTCTTTAAAGTTAAAATTGTATTAGCAATTACCGCCGGAATGTGAGTAAAGGATGAATATCGTCACTCATTGGAAATACTTTAGTATACAAACTCACTAAAACGACGATAACAGTGAGCGGCAGCGTCGGCGTCGCCGAAGCCGTCGTCCCGTCGCTGCTGCGCTCCCGCTACCGGCGCGAGGCGCGCGCGCCGGACGACGAGGAGGAGATGTGGTTCAACGACGAGGACGAGCTGGACGACGAGCCGCCGCTCGAGCCCGCGCAGCCGCACCCGCACCCGCTGCCGCATCCGCACCACGCGCTCGACGCCATCGGTAAGGGTTAGCGTTGAAAAAGTCTGGGAAAAATCCGATTATTTCTCAGATGACTCGTTTTTTTCGGATTCTTTCGGAAAAAATCAATGAAAGTTTCCGCTCTAGTTTTCAACTCTAAATCAATGTATATTAGGTCTAATTTACACCTACAACACGGCTACGTCGATGACATTGAGGAAGAAACAGTTGAAACAGACGAAACAGACGAAAGGAGTGACAGTGATAGTGACATTATTTATTTCTTAAAAAACCCGAAAAATTCGGAAAAAACGAAAGTTTCATTAAATCATGAAAAAAACATTTGATTTTTTCCGGAATTTTCAACGCTAGTAAGGGTGCCACTAATCCGCATCCCGCGAAAAGGCAGCCCAATAATCCATTTACATCGTGGTCGCCAATTATTGGGTCGCCTTTTATCGGGTCGGACAAGCTCGGTAGCGGGCCAGTAATGCGAAGCCACAGTTTTTCAGTACAATAATCAGCAACCCAATAATCCGCAACCAGAAAAATGGACACTAATTATTGGGCTGCCGATTATTTGGCTGCCTTTTATATGGACTCATCGGTAATATACTGACTAGACCTTACAATAATAACAACACTAGAAGGTGCGCTCCTTCAAGCGCAGTAAAGTCATTTCAATTGGGATTTTTTTCTCAATTTCCATTCATATATCTATTCCCTATAGGTATTTCATTCGATTATTATAATAGGGAAAGAAATGAAGATAGCCTTTTTTTTACTTTTTAGCGCGTTAGCTTTATATAACTAGGTTTCTGGTTATTCTGTGGACTAGACAGCATACAAGACAACTCGCGATCACCGCATATATAAAAAATAAAACAAATAAAATATAAAATAAAAATAAAAATCATTTATTTCGGACCACAGATAAATACATATTGAGTTAGTAGGTATTATTATACTATGTTACAAAACATAATACTCATACTTAACTAAGGAGCGGTGCAGGCTTGACCAGTGCTGACGATAGCGACTGTCAATCCTGTCCGCTATCACCCTCAGGATGCTGTTGGTACCGCCGCACAGTCTGCGGCGCGTCGCTGCTCCGCGCCGCAGCATATGCAGCCCCGTATTTATTTTAGTATGGAAGCGCGCCCGCTTATGTCATTTGCACCCACTTTTTCTGTTCTCGTGAAAATTAAAATTATTTACTACAATTGTAAATAATTTTTAGGAGTAAACCTGGAATATAGGAGTACGAAATAGTGTATAGTGGTAGTCGGTTATGCTCATAAAATCGTAGAAATTTACAAGTAAAACTGTGCATATCTGTGTAAACTGTGACGTCGTTCTCTTTGGAAACACTTTATAATGCGGAGTCTGTAGTCTGTGTACTCAGTATATTGCATTTATACGACTTATACGAGTTAAGTTTGTTGAGTAACCTCTGCTGTGACATTGACAGACAACGAAAAACGGAACAATTTATATGTCAATAACAATTTGACTTTGACATATGTTGTTTTCCTGCATAGTGACGTCATACCACAGATAACCTATGGACTACCATGGCTGACATCGTTTTCGTCGGATTACGTAAAAGTAAACTTAAAAAATATTTTGCCAGTTTTCCAGGACATAATAAAATATGGATATATATTTTTTCTCTTAATTGGTCATTAATTAATAATATAAGAATAAGACCAACTTCAAAAAAGGGTCAAGTAGCCTATCATTATATTTGTATTTTATTTTGTGTAATTACGCATAAACTTTTAACTAACTTTTAAGGCTAAACGACTAAAAAAATATATTTAGATTATTAAAAAATATTGTACACGTATTTTTTCTTTTGTACAGTCAACAACACACCTGTGTATACAGCCAAAGTGCCAAAAATATGTATACACGACCTTAATTCTCTGGCAATAAAGTTCTGTATACATACGTTTGGCACTTTGGCTGTATACACAGGTGTGTTGTTGACTGTACATCAAATCAAAAATGACGAAAATACAGTGCGTTCAAGTTTCGCGTAACGTCACTATTAGGTACAATTCTTACCTAGTAGTGACGTCACAAGCCCCCACCCCGGAGCTTTGATGCTCTTTATCTTCGTCAATTTTAGTTAAATTGAAAAAGGAAAAGATACGTTTCTAATCATTTTAGATAATCTTAACTGACGGACTAATTAGAATGGTAGTTTTTCAACCTAGTCGTCATCCCGATTCCAGGTAAAATAGTAGAAAAGAAAGTGTGCACGAGCACAGAGGCGGCCAACGGGCCCAGCAGAGTGCTGCTCAACGCGGCGTCGCCCAAGCCCACGCACACCGACGTTCAGGTATCCGAGCCCCGATTACTTGATAAGGTAAACTTTCAGTTCCCTGTCACACGCTTCGCTGGGGTCATCTTATGTATATGCTACATGTTGCGACTATCAAGTCAGTCTAAATTGCGTTAGGTGTAGTATGTTCATCAGTAGTGGAGCGCCAAAATGTTCTTTAGGCAAGCCGGAGCTAATTTGACCGGTTTTTCTTTGAGTTGTTAAGGAAAAATGTGCCAGATTCGCTCACACAAGGGAAGCCGGCAGGAATCGAGTTCTATGAACGCTCCGCCACTGATGTTCATACAATGTGAGGCCGAGGTAAAAACAATTTTGAGAAGATAACGTTGAGATTTAGCCGTAATTTCTTCGAAACAAAGGACTAAGGCTCTTAACATATTGCCTTACTTGGATTTAGAATCGATTCCTGTAATCTTGGATATATTGAGAACAATTGGGGAAAGAACGACGCAAATCCCGCTGCATTTGCTTGAGTGCCATAATCCAAGTTTGAGTTCCAAGTTCCGACTTTTATTTTATTTTATGGATTATGAATTGAGTGGTAATTAATTAGAGCAGAAGACTTGAGACTTGTGACTGGTTCCAAAACAAAAGACTTAAAACCTATCTGAAGTTTCATCTGTATGAATGATAGATAAACTCAATAAATACATATTTTCAAATTAATAAAACGTTTGCCAGGTTCTAAGAAAATGTTATAAGTATTTTCACAAAAATCATTATATAAAAGGAAGTATGATATCGCATTCTTACATTTCGTTCTTTGTTATAATACTTGCAATTAATATGCTACCCCGGCACACGTTGTATTCCTTAAATCTTCGATTTAATTTTACTGTGCATGGTTCTGTACATCATTCTAGTAGACAAATGGCGTACAAAATACTTAAGAGGGAACAGTTGTTTGAGAGTGTTGCTTGGCTTGACTGCATGATATACAACATATTGTATGCTTCATGCTTTTATTTATTTTTGCATGTGAAATTGTATATAAGAACTAGTTAAGACTGATTTGATTTACATTAGTTCAGAACCCCAAAAATAGATGGTCATGAGTTCAAACTAAATAGTCGTTATGATTCTAGTTAGGAAAGAACCTGACTCAATAGTCGTTAATGATAGAAAGAAAGACAAAACCGGCCAAGTCAGAGTCTGACTTGCCCACCGAGAGTTCCGCATAAAGGATGCTCCCCCTACACTCATACAGGCACGAAACTCTCATTGCGCGGCAATTATACGGCCTTGCTTCAAGGGACCGCAGACCTCCAGCCTGTGTATGTGGTATATTAATTTTAACTTGCTATCTCTACGCGTTCCCGAAATAAAGGGTCTAGCTAGACAGACAAACTGACGGACAACAAAGTGATCCTATTCGGGTTCCGTTTTTTCTTTTGAGGTACAGAAACCAAAAAATATGGTCAAAGCTCGTGCTCAGTATCATGGACGTTGTTGAATTAAACAGAGGAGACAAAGCGGGTGCCATAACTACTGGTTTAATCCTAGACTGTTTAAATAAAGTTTAATTGATCTAAATAACGTACCTAAAATTTACAAAGTCCAGAAAGAAGCCCTTGGCATTTGTTACGAAATGTTGTAGTAACCTTGGTGGTCAATCGTTAGCTGTCGTCGGTTCATTTAGTGTTTCGTGTTCGCTCGTATTCAATTACTGACATTGAATAGAACTGGTCGAACTACCAGTTATTTATTACATATTGTAAGTAATCGTATCTTTTATTTTTATTCACGTTTCTTTTCCTAGAATTTCGCAGATTTTGTTAGTTTTTATGAAATGTTGGTTATTTTGACGGTTGAATCGGTACGTAGTCTGAAACGTCACATTCTATAATGTTCATGTCTTTCAATTGTGGAAGGATTATATAATGATTTGATATGCGCAACGTAAAGATAGATGTGAAGTGGTAGGGTCAATAATAAATCATTTCTTTTGCTTAATTATAATGACAGAGCCCCCAACTAATATGATCAAATGTAAAAAAGTTACAGGTTGAATACAGTTTATAAATCTTATTTAAGATTCACTAGCCATTCGATGACATCATCGCTTTGGTTGATCAGCGCGCTAGATCGTTTGTTTCACCAAACGCAGCGCTCTATAATCGCGAAGTATGACGGATCCACATTTTTTCGTTCCATAGATACTCGTCTATTGAACGATTGTGTAATATTTTGTGTTCGTTATGGCAGGGCCTCGTGGATTACGACGGCGATTCTGACGAGGAGGACGATGGCGCGGCGGCGGCGGCGGCGGCGGCGGCGGCGGCGGGCAGCGGCGACGAGCGCGACGCCAAGCGGCCGCGCCTGGCGTAGTGCGCCGAGTTTCAAGGAATATAACGACAATGCCGTCTGCTGTGCACTACCAGTGATGCCGTAAGGTGTAGTTAGTCACATGGGCCCAACAGTAGCGGTTAAGTTTACGCGGCTGTCAGATGCTTGCAGGCCGGTTGCTGCTGAAGGTGCATTTAGATTTGGCTAACGTGCCGACTAAACGAGCAGCCTCACGAGGCACCTCGATCGGTCAGGACGTACCTCGCCCGAGGCGAACTGAATGGTCCGCTAGCGGCGCATTCGCCAGATCTGAAAGCGATTGAATTGTGCATGCCGGTAAAATCGATCGAGTGAATTAATATTTTCGCTGCCATAAAAACTAGTGATTGGCAGTGGAAATATTAAAAGGACAGTAGATAATTATATCTAGATGGAAATCCTGACATGTGGAATGTATAAAATATGGTGTTCGAATAGGCATGTAAAACTGCAAAGTGCCTGATTGTTTTCTGAGTAAAATAGCTTTGTAACTTAGAGCTCGACCAAGCGATCGTCTCTGGTAAGGCTAGTTTTATTTTAATTTATAAGCTGAACATCACTTTACAAGTTGAGCATATACTTGACCGAGCCCTAATTTACAACACTGAAGTTATATCATAAAACGAATGTCTGTAGGCATTTGGCAGAATCTTATTTTACGATCCATCGAGTAGATTTAGATTATCAGCGAACACGCTCCAAATTCATATTATTTGGAACAGTGGTCGCGATTAAGTGCCGTAGCCGTATTGCGCCCATGTAACGTAGTAAATCTTTAAATAAGCGTATGATTCATACTAATTAAAATAACTTCGAATGGCATCTCGGGATTAGGGATGTTAAAAGTGTAGCCGGAATTGTTTTTGATGGTTCAACGGGACTGACTTAGTACTGCAGCGTAGCCTTATTCTATACCAAAATAGTGTTAACTGTTCAAATGTACTTGCTTGAACATGAGACTAACAGGGATGGCCCAAAGATATAAAATCGCTGTCAAAGGAACTTTCTAACAATGTAAACAAACCGCCATATTGATCGTAATAACCTAAGTTTTTAATTAAATGTCCAAGATTAACTTATTTATTTTATGTTTTGTATGTTACGATAATACGACCGTTTTAGTAGTGAATGGTTTCAGTGATGTTTGATGAGGTAGTGTGAAAATACAAGGAGAAACTGTGACCAAAGATGTGACGCCTTTTGTTTACATAGTTAGGAAGTTTCATTGACGGCGATTTTAGCAAATCTACTATGAGCATATCTATAGATGATATTCTTACTTTCCTGATTACAAACTTGCATCGAATCGCTATTTGTTTATTAATGTCATAATAGTGCAAAAAAAACACTAAATAGTTATGCCGTTTATTATTTAAATTCGTAGCCAGTATATTGAAAATTGACATTCAATCGACAGTTTTGAAGTCAGTACAATGGAATGGGTTGAGTTTTGACCCTTATTACCAATTGAGAAGTCTCTTTTCAAAATGGCTTATGGAGAAATAAGTCCTTTTTAAAATAGACTAATCTATTGTTTATGTTTGATAGATATGCTCTATGTAAACTAGCGCGTTAGACATCCCTTGGGAATGTAGCAAAACGATCCTTATGTAAATGCAAGTATAGTCGTACAAATATCGCTGCGCGATATCAGGGTCCGTTGGATGCATCATACTATGTAACATAGTAACTTCAGTTACAGAGGGTCCTAGGTACTATACCAAGAAATGCTTCCACACTGACACATTTACAGTTAGAACAAATATATTTAAAACATAGGATAACGTATTTAATGTGAAATGTTTTTTTTGTTTAGATCATTTTTCTGAAGGATTAAAATCACAAAAGTACAAAGGATATACTGAGTGGTATTTGGATACATATTGAATATGAGATGCAAGTGTAAAAATGTAGAGAATATAATTTAGCTATTGAGTTTACTAATTACATACATATTTCCGTCGAATTCTTAACTAAATGATTGTATGTGCAGCTCTCAACCGTATGTTATCAAATAAAGGTGTCGAGGCTAATTTATTTACCTAAGGTTAGCTAGCTAAGTCTTTTCTCAAAGATTTTTGTGGAAATTTACGTCTATTTACATTGTAAGTAGGATTTAAATCGCTTGAGGCGTGTGTCTGCGATGCTCGCCTGCAATATTAGTATTCATTAAAATGTTAAAATGAAACACTTAAAAACGAATTAATCGCATATATTGAACACATTTCATAACGCATCGCACAGGGTTAATTGATGAGTGAGAGAAACGAGTGCTGTAAACGGCTCAAAACGTAGGGTAATGTCGTCATTATACGCGTTTGATCAGTTTTAAGTTTTTCATTTAAATGTTGTATAAAATGTTATTTAAATAACTATATTCCATAAAAAGCTGTAAGAAAACTAAACACTTGCGCTACTCACCTTAGACTAGGTTTCTAATATTTGGCAGAAAGCCACCACATATTTTGTTTTACTCGAATGACAAACTATTATTTATAGCGGCCACCATGAAATACGTCATTAGTTTAGTTCTTGGTTGTGGAGGGCACTTGACCAAGGTGAAGAATGTTCTATTCGTTTACGGCCTTCATATTGATAACATCCAGTTTGTAAATATGCAAGGACTTATTTATTGTGAGAATACTTTTATTTTTCTAAATTTAATCTTAGGCGCTCTTTGTTGAGAGTACAGATACTATTCGGTAGAATTCAGCAGTAATATATTCTATGTTTTAGAACACATATTCAAAGGCTGCGTTTACACTAGGTTGATCATTAAATGCCGACCTATGGTACATACTGGTACATAATTCTGTGGCATGTGAATGTCAGAGAGATATCATCAAATATATTAGAACACTTCGACCACCTCACTTCGATTCATTTTGTAATAAGGCAACACATGTTTTTGTTTTTACTAATTTGTTCATTGATAAAACCATTATTTGGTCTTACTTCTTTCTTTAAAGGTACTCACTATACAGATATACTTATTTATTTAGAATCGTCTTGCATTAAAATTCTTTATTTCAATAAAAACAAAAACACATAAAACTAAAATAAAATAAATGTTAAAGAACTGTTTAAATCCTCCACCTCGACACCAACTGTAGAGTGGGCTGATGCCAAGGATTTCCCGAAGAACTACAGTACGGGGTTCTTCAAAAAAGGAGTGTACGGCAATGGATCGGCAACTCGCATGTGGCACCTCTGGACTTTCAGGCATCCATAGGCTACGATGACCGTTTTCAATCAGATGTAGCCGTATGCATGTTTGCCACCGACGTGGTATTAAAAAAACTTTATAACCAATCAAATTGTATACGACTTCTGTACTCTCAACGAATACTTTCATGTCTGTTTACAGTGATGTAGGTTTTATACTGCAGGAAGTAATGTGTATTGTGATAATTGTATCTGATTAAGGTCCATTTCATTTTATTACTGTTAACCTCTAGTTTTACGGTTCGTGTTTTGTAAATAAAATTAATTTTTGTAATGTATGTTACTGATGAATCCGCGATTTAAGGGGAAATATCGATTTTGTTGATACAATTTTGGTATAATTAAGCTCCCAGTTGGCATAGTTTTGGCTAATAGTGAAAATTTTTAAACTTTATCACACCACTTAATCAATTGACATCAAAATAGTCGATTGAAATATGTTGCATGTTCGCTTAAATCCAATATTGATTGTAAATTATAACTGATTAAAATTTCTGCGCTAATAGCCAACAGAATTTATTCTCGTCTATGTTGAAAATAAAACCATCTGTTCTGTGGTTCCGGAAACAGAAGTATGAGTTTGTTAGAAGAAAATGTACACAACTGAATGGTTTTTACACATTAACAATAATTACTTTGTGTAATGTCAACTGGGGACTAGTTATTGGTTGGTTTTGCTGTGTTCCGTAGAAAGATGTAAATTAAATTAATAATAAGATCTCAAATAATTATTTTGTCGTAATTGTCAATCTTCGTCGCATCGCAAAGATATCGCAAGTACACATTGACCTAACGTTGGTAAACCAATGCAATGAGATAAGCCAATAAGCGTTAGAGAGAGACAGTAAGTACTATCTTGTTCTATCACATAGTTGCATCTCATTGATTCGATAACGTTAGCCAGCGTGTGCAGCGGACTCAACATTGCGTTATTGTCCGATCTATTTTTTTTCTCCGGAACACGGCTGTTTTCGTCACTGAATTTATTCGCCAATGATTGAGCAAGACAAATAATCAAAGTTTTCATTATCTACGCAAACCAATTACGAATTGGACCTTAAAAAATATTTATAGAAAAATCACGTCGATTTATTTCGGTTGCTTTGCGTAGCCAATGGACTTCTATCGACGGTACGCCACGCTACATTGGTATTTACAGCGTAACAGAGCATTATTTTAATAATTTTATATAATACAAACGCACTAAAACAATTGCACTACATAAGTCGCTTGGAGTACTATACATGTAGCGTTACGCAGCGTCCATATTGAACGAATAAACTTCGCTACGACTTGAGCGAAAATTTACCATAACGTTATAAGTGAGATGGAGCTGAAATTTTTGTCTCGTATTTCGTTGTGCTAAAGTTCCGCTATCAGAAGCGAAGAGACGAATTTGGGTTCTAAGCCGTAGTCATACGGTTGTAAAAATATTAACATACGTTATTATGTACAGTAAACTTACACAGCATCATATAATCCTTACAAATAGTATTTGTATTACACTTTCGGTACGGAATAGATTTATTGCTAATGAATCGATAAATTTCAGGACCAAAGTATTTCGGCTTTCGATATTTCGGGGCTTAGTGTGCGATCATTATAATTGTAACCTTTGTCTCGTATAATTATTTATAAATCATTAGTTGTTGCGTATAATCGTTAAATGGTATGCGAGTTAGTATAAAGCTTAGTTAAAAAGCCATGTTCCAGATTTATTTAAAATGAGAATGGTCGAACACGTGAGACGTGTGTATGTAGAACTTTGTACTGAGTATAGGATTATATAGTGATTTTATTGCCCTTTGGACGTCTTTCATTCGTGTTGAGCGATAAACTGATTAGTGTACTCTAAACCTTATGGGGATACCGAAAATCAATGAGAAGATTTAATGATATACAATACAAAAAGCTTTCCCTTCTGAGATCTGTACGGATGGCATAAATCGCATTGACAACAAAAAAGGAGAATATATTGGTGTGAAGGCGTGGTCTACACATAGGAAATGAAACTTGCTTGCCTAATAGTAAGTAGGTACTCTTTTAACCTGGATCAGCGGAGGGACAAAAATATTTGACTACCAAAGGGTAAATAAAACATTTTTCAGAAATTGCATTATGTAAGGTTACCGTGTCATATAATAATGCTAAATAACTTGGAAATTAAACACTGATATCGCGAACACACAGACACGACTTAAAACAATTTTACTGCAAATCGCTCTAAATACATATCAATTCTTGAAACCCCAATATTTGATCTCTACATTCAATCTGTTGCAGTCATACATCGGAAAAATGGTCACACTTTGTAAATTATTGCTAGTCCTTCGGGCTTTTCGTATAAACTATTTATTTAAAAACCTAGGCGTTCATATATTAAAAGTGCACAGTAAACGAGGGGAAGTTCATTATTACATACGTGGTATGAATTTGACAGAGTATATTGTAAATATGAAACAGTTATGTAATAATTTTATTTCAAGCCAAGCCGCGTGTTAATAGCATTGAGCCGTCAATTAGATATTATACATGCATTCTTATATTCCTTGAAATAACATTTCTTAAATAGGCGGGTCCACACTAAACGAGCCGCCTCGCGAGGAAATTACCGCGCGCAGTTCAGTCTGTGTAGACGTGCATCGCCCGAGGTATGCTTCAGGTGAGGCGTGTTTACATTGACTAACTAAATCGCTTCGCGCGGCATTTTTCTCACGAGGCGCCTCGCTCTGTGTGGACCCGCCTAATAAATAAAATACGAAGTTGTAGAAGAATGTAGACTGTATCAATGACTATTTTTTATCTCTCGATGGATAACCATCATAAACTAATTTATACACAAATTAAAGTGAAAAATAGATTTACCTATTGGCAAGTTGTGTAAAATAAATAAGCTTACTATACATAATGCTATTATTATGATGTCACTAGTTAAGTAAGCAATATAAATATAAGGTAAATACGACGTCAAGTTTTATTTTATTTTTCCTTTACCTAATCACAATCAGGCTAGCTTATTATCATGAAATCACAATGTATACATGCGGCTGTTTCTAAAAGTTTGGTTTTTATTTCTGTTTAGTTTTAAGTATCGGCTACATCCAGAATAAAGCTTTATTATTGTTTTATTTGGGTTGTAATCTCACTTTTTTGGACCTGTGAACACCCAGGGACATTCCACTACGTTGAACATAAAAACAAAACCGTCAACTTGGTGTGTATTAGGTAAATAGGGTTATTCTACTATAGCGTATTCCATATTGCTCTAGCAATGTAAACATAAGCCACGTGACTCGGGTATTTTGACCAAAGACATAATTCCATAGATACAACCATGTCAATTGAAATTGATAATTTTCCTTGGTTGTTCAGATGAGAAAACATTTTATGCCACACCTGGCCATAAAGTGCCAAAATGATGTACCTAACACGTGTGGTAATAAATAAAGCCCTTGATCGCATATTTACGTCCCTCGCTTGCAACTCGGGTCGCAAATATCTGCGATCTCGGCCTTTTTTTGTTTTACCACACTAAGTTAGGTAATGTACTATTTCAGCATCCCAGCTGAAGTTTTTACCACTGGTAAAAACTTGTCGGTAACAAGTGTAAATACGCCATTGAATTGGAATAGCAGACATTTTGAACACCTTGCCCGCTTGACTTCTGCTGATGAGTTGTGGAGCTGCGAACCGTAGCTACAGCTTGCAAACGTTATATCCGAGTGCCCTTATTGTAGGTACCTGAGTAATTAACTATTTGGAACAGCCGCTAAAAACAATAACTTAGTGGTTATCGACGACTTCAGTCTTCAGTTTAGAGGCGAGTGCCTTGCGCAGTTGCATGGCGTCGGGCGTCGATGGTGGCGGCGGCGCGCCGGCCAACGCAGCGTGGGCGACGCGCGCAGAGCGCGGTCGCGCCCACGCTGAGCCGCTTGGGCTTTCTCCTGTGAACAGGAATGGAGTGTAAGACCACATTTGCCGATGTGCGTTGACGGGAATCAGACAGCCTAGAATTACTGATGCTTTCCGGACATGTAGAGGGCAAGCGGAGTCGCGGCAGGATACCCACCAGATGGTCAGACGCGATTCTGGAAGTCACAAATGACTCCTTCCAAGGATCCTTAAGGAAGGCAGAAGACCGATCAGCCTGGAGTGCACTTCAACGAAAAGCGACTTATGGTGGTGGTTGCGATGTAGAAGAAGAGAAGGGATTATCCGTTTCAGCCTTCAAGGACACGCAGGCTGGATTTCACCAGCTGAAGCTGTGCTGTACTAATCCTCAGGTTTTCACTGCCTAGATATCTGCTGATGCCGTCCAAATCTTATTACCTTCGGGCTCGTTCAAATATCATGTGATGTATCACATTATAGGGGGGTTGGGAAAACATCACGTTCGCGAACAATTAATATCAGACCAAAAAAGAAATTTTTTGGGTCAAAAATCGGCCATATTTATGATTTCATGATTTTGGAACGAGCCCTAGTTTACAATCGGCAACACGGAAATCGAGCCTTCCATGTGTAATCCTATTGTTTGCTTCTCTGACTATCAGATTTTATAAGTTTATTGAACTATGTCTCATCATAGTGGACCGTTGTATTTCGCACTATTTTTTTCGACTTGACTACGCTACACTCTACTTATATGTAGCTGGTAGCTCTACAGACTGGTGATGATGATGATAAGCACCTAGAGTTGGTGTAATAAGTAGTAGTTGGGGTAATAAGTTTTCTGTGTTTGGCAATTCCATCCACATTCTCGTTTTTAGGACCTACCTTTTCCTTCCGCCTCTATTTCAGCGGCTCCCAACCGTTTTTCGCGAACTTGCTTCTTTAGAGCTAGAAGCTTATCTCGTTGCTGCTTCAAATATTCTTGGCGTGCCCGAATTTCTTCCTCACTCACCTAAATGGCAACGAAAATGTTAAATTTTTCAGTACAGTGAACATGAACATTTACTCTTTATAAATTATATAGGTACAGCAGGACCTCTTTAATCCGAACCCTGAAAATGGAACCCCCGTTCGGATGCGTGGAGCGTTGGGATTATAGTACCTATGGAGAATTAATAGGGTATTTTGTATGAAATTAAACAAACAATAATATAGGTAGTGAAATTTTAAATGTGTATTTATCAGTAAAAGAAACATTTCTTTTAGTAATAGGTAGATGTTTTTTCTACTCTATTTCTCAAAAATTGGAGATTCTAGATCAACTGAAGGAAGGTATTTATTTTAGTTATACATAGATACCTTTCTTCAGTTGATCTAGAATCTCCAATTTTTGAGAAATAGTCAAAGTAACGTGTTTTCTTTTCTTTGACGTGGAAGCCATGATTTAATAGTACATTACATACCAAGGCCGTTTAAGTGGGAAATGCCTCGGATTGCATGTAATTGTCGGCCGAGGCGAAGCCGAGGTCGACTAACATGTGATCCGAGGCTTTCCCATTTACCGGCCGAGGTTTGTATACTATTTTTCAGCCCGATGGAGCCGGCAGGCGGCAATTTAGTTTTGCGTAAAGTGGCGCTTACCGGCCGGAGGACTGAAAACACAATTACATATACACTGTTGAGATGCACAAACTACGCAATACCTAACAACACAAAATCGCGGGTGGGTAGAATTAACAAAAGTGCATATCACTTGAAGAAGCGGTTGGAAAGGGCCGTTCGGATTACAGAGGGGTTCGGATTAAAGAGGTCCTGCTGTAGGTAGACCAACCACTCGGCATTACTAATACGCGGGTTCTTATTGAGGGAGGACCCTTTGTTCCTTTGGACATATTATGCGGACACCTAGGCGTGGTCTGAAGAAACAATTTATTATCTTTTCGCAGTAAAGGACCAATTTCAGTATTTGCAGTGCTGTGCGAGTGCGATGCTATAAAAATTGCTGCCAGGTAGGTATAGACAAGAGTTAGAGTACCTAGTGTGCCTACCTAGGTACCGGATAAAATTTGTTTTCGAAGAAGATCCTCTGACAATAAAATATTTATTGAGGTCATGTTAATTATTATTAAGAGATAAAAGTAGGGGCAGACAAAGGAATGTCTGGAAATTAAAAAATAATATATTTTCACATGACTAGCTCGAAAAGCATTCTTTTATCCATAGAATAATAACTAGCTGAGAAAAATGCATTTTATCCACTACTAGGAAAAGTAATCTGACCTTGAGTTTTGAATGGTTTCTTCAAGTTAACTGGTAGCATTGACTTGATAGATTTGAGTAATAAATATGGAATAGCTTACATTTTAATAAGATTTGTAATCGTATGTAGGTAGTTTTTATTTTCCCCGCGATAGTGAGTTGGAAAATGTTCTATTATAATCGGCAGCAAAGTTTGTTCAACGCTCGCGCCTTGAGACCGTACCGTAGAGCTCAAGATTCCAGTTTTTGAACCACTCGCTAAATTTTGGATTCTTTCGCTTGCTCAGGTGTCAATATAGCACGAGAGTTAAATAACAACTTTACCCCCATGTAGTTACTACAATAAATAACTATTATTTACCTCAACTTTCTTCGGTGCCGGTTTTGGTGGTTCCAGAATAGGTTGAGACTGAGTCACTGATTTCTCAGTTGAATCCTCTTTCTTTTCAAAGCTTTGTAGCTTAGATGCTTTGGTTAGAAGAGTATGTTTTTCAGCTTCCACCTCTTCGGGAGGGACGCTCATGGCGGCGTTATCTTCAAAATCTTCGATTTGTAATCTAAAATGTCATTGTTGCAGCCTTAGAAATAGTAAGCCTTGTGGGACACTGTCGTTAATGTTCTAAATTATTAGTAACCGTAATCGCTATAGCGACTGCGTAAACTGGCGTTAGCTCACGCCTAGTAGGTACACACGCGTTCAAAAGTGCATGGGCAGTTTATGAATGAATTCATTCATAAATTGAACGCGATAGTAGAGATGCACTGACAGTAAGTTTACGCGGGCGCTAACGAATAAGGTAGGTAACGTACAGATCGACAAAAGCTGTGACAGTTTCATACATTTTCCGCGCCAGCTTTCGTAAAAAGATCTGTACCTACTTTACATAAAACAGATCTGATATCCGAGTGGGTACCAATATACCTGCGTATGATTATTCTTCGTCTACGTTGTAAAACTACGGATACGAGTTCAGATATGTGTTTTATGAGGTATGTTCTTAGTAAACAATCAATCATACTTTTTAATCTCAGTCATGACGTCATCCACATCCGGCCAGTCTTCACTCTCGTCGCTTCGGGACGTCTCCAGATCTTCCGGCACAGTTGCAAATAAGCTGGGCAAGGCTCCAAAGCGCCTCTCAATTAACTCTAATGCCTTAGATAGAAAACGTAACACGGTTTAACTGTGTGAAAATACCACGATAAAAGAAGACATGTCTTATGTAATAGGTACTTATATTACGTTATGATTCTTAGTTATATAACGTCTTCCAACTTCCAACCATATTCTCATATTCATTTAATCCATTGTTATCATGTTCATTAGGTCATAAAGGTCTTACATTTTACTCTTAGTCAGTACATGATACCCTGTTAGGGCATTTCGTAAGTTCGAACCCTGATGGACTTTATCACGGACCTTATTCAAACATAGTGAAGAAACCAGACTAAGGCCCACATACACCCACCCAGGGTAAGCCGCTAACCCGGATTCAAGCTGTCAAATTTAATAAAATAAAAAAACGTTTAACTCCGGGTTATGTGGCTAACCCCGGATGTTGCTAGTGGTCCTAATTCTGAGCGTAGTGCTACGTGGGTTGGAAGGTCAATAGTAGACTGAACTGAACTGACAGGTGCTTCCTAATAAACTTGTAACTGCGCCAATTTTTGGATTAGGATGCCGAGTCCCTGCAGGCTCTTTTTAGGCCGGCTAGCGGCTTAGTCAACCGGGACCAAGCAAGAAAGATTGTTATATTTATTATTATTAGTAGATACCTACCTGCAGCTGCAACTCTACATTTTTATGCGTCATCATCTTCACAAAGATGTCGTAGTCGTTAGCAGCCCAAATCTGCTCAAACAGCCGTCGGTGGAATTGCGCGGGCAAGCCCGCCAAATCCCGAG
Organism: Lathronympha strigana; assembly: GCA_949128165.1. Taxonomy (NCBI): domain Eukaryota; kingdom Metazoa; phylum Arthropoda; class Insecta; order Lepidoptera; family Tortricidae; genus Lathronympha; species Lathronympha strigana. The sequence continues at coordinate 6,048,604 of OX421919.1, read as the reverse complement.
CTGAGAGACGACATGCGGCTTCGAATTGGTCTGCGGAGATGCCGATGTCATCCATGAAGGACCCGAGCATAACGTCCACCTGTTGTTTAGCTTCTTCAATGTTTCATCATTAGTTCTTTTGGTTGTACATTTAAATTTAACTCTGTTGTACCGGAAAGTACTACATTGGTACAGTCAAGTGCAAAAATATGGTTCGACATTATCGACTCATAAATATGGTACCACGTTCTTATTACATCGGCATAAGGTGCTATGGGACATATTTTTGAGTAAGATGTGCACCACCATATTTTTACACTTGACTGTACGATGGAAGGCAGTACAAGTAAACTGCTTCATGATAGTGAACAATATATAGCGCATTCTAACTAGTGGTTGCCCCGAACGTAAACTCGCAATCGCCATATCTCGGCAATCCCTTGACTGATTATATAGACTCATATTCGAACTTAATTATTTTTATCTCTTTTAACCAAAACTGCACGTCGACGATCCTATCAACGATAACGAACAAACATACATCCAAGCACCGGATTATCCCAGTAAACTCGGAGAACTTCGCTCACTTTGCTCGTTCGTTCAATTAAGTATACCTTTCTGCAGAAAAAGGGGAAACCGCTTACCAAATTCCGATATTCATCATGAATGACCTTGTATTCTGGCCTGTCCAGGACATCTCCATTGTCCGTAGGCTCAAAAGCTGTTTGAAAAAAACCATGATGTAGAAAGAAATGTGTTACAGTCTTATGAAAAATCACTGTTCTAGATTACTCACGCAGAGACTTCTCTTCTATAAAAGTCTGCAAAGGGGCATTCCATACTGGACCGTGTAGAAAACCCACTAGAGAGTCAAATACCCATGCGTTGCCATCTGAACTCTCCATCGACATGGCTCAAATCTTTCGTAGTCCGTTTGTACTGCAACTTCTTGAATACTTTGCTCCTAGATTATTACTTTTACGCTAATGTGTGTGTATTTGTAACAGAAGTTGTTATGGTTACCTTTCTGTCTAATACCCGCATCGTGCTATTGTTTATGAAATTAAGTTTGGATTAGCAACGAGCTTAGGATATTTGGATAGCTCGTAATAAATGCGCCACATAATGTTAAGTTACACTTTTCTCCCAATCAAATGTATATAATTTAGCTTAAATTCAATGCATCCGAATAATTTTTTGAAAAATTATAATAATGGCCGCTCTACACAATTGAGCCATCATGGGCCATTAATCATTATGTGGGACGCAGCTATGCAGCAGAACGCTTATCATCGCCCATCATGGGTCATTGTGCGGAAGGCCCATAAAGTTCGAGTAGACCCATTTCAGCCTTAAGCCCCTCATTCACGGCAGTCCGCCAGCACCTCCGGCACGTAATAAAGTACCGTGAATGTCGTTGCCGGATGCGTGCCGTACGGCAACATCCTGCTAGCTCCGCCCACCTCCTTGCAGTCCGAATTGCACTAAATTACCGTAATAAACAATTGAGAAATGCGGCAAGGCATAAAATATTAATAATTCATTATTAAAAATGACATACGAGATGGCGGCGATTTTAAAATTCGAGTACAATGTATGCGCTACAACGCAGCGCTGCGCATCTTTCAACGAATAAGTGCGAATTGGACTGCCACGCTGGGCCACTTGCACACCGTGTGTGCGCTACATCCAGCCATGCCGGAGTGCCGGCGGACTGCCGTGAATGAGGGGCTTTACTTGAACATAATACGGGCGTATTTTTCTGATGTCGCATGTTTGTATCCGAAACTCTTGTTGCAGAAACTCATGAGAAACGAATCTTAATAATATCTTCACTTTATTATAAGATTTAAGGTGACTAACATAGACACAGTCATTATTGTAGCTGTTGGTTTCGTTTTAAACAAATATTTATTTTAAATATTTTGTCGATGAATAATACAAATTATCGTTAAGGAGTCTAAGGCGTGAGTTGAACTTCTTGAAACGGAAAAACAGTAGACATGCGCGAAACAGTGCTTCGAAAAGTAATGCAACATTACATCACGTCTTCGAAAACGTACCATCACAGTGAGATATCACATTAGACATCACTCGAAACATCACCCCGGTCGGTGGTAGCTCGTTCGGCACGCAGCGCACAGCGAGTACGAGCGGGACGGTATCAGTCGCCCGCTCTTCGCATTGCTCGAGACGGCGCTATGCTCGGGTAATGTCGCATCGAGTGATGTTTGGTGTGATGCTTGTTTTCTCGGAGTGATGCGTAATGTGACGTCACGCGGTCGAGTGACATTACATTTGTGATATTACTCGCATTACTTACACATGTCTAAAAAACAGACTTCTTCTTCTTCTTTTATAATATGGCCTCTGTCCGAGAATTGGACAATTTTGCCAGTGTCCCGTATTAATATATTGGTGTATCTTATATAAATAGTATATTGCCTCTTGGGCGACGTTGTTCGGTAATTGGCCTTGCTATTTATTCCGTTTACAGCTTATACGTAATAAATATTTCAGGAGGCCAAAATCCCAGGGCAACCGATTAATAACTCAATAACGCGATTACACGCGTTTCAGGATTAATTCTTCATTAGCTGCACACTTCTTCGTTAGTTTACTGCACAATAAGCTATAAATATTACACATTAAACAACATTTAGCACACAAAAACAAAGAACTATTCAAGAAACGCAACCGCCATTTTGAATATCAAACGGAAGACCTAAAAAACAGACAAATACGTCAACTGGTTGTCAAAATGACAATACGCCATCTATTATTGACGTGTTATTGACTAATGTTTTGAAAACAATTTGCAATTAAATCATAAAACAACTACCGGATCGTTTGCAATATAAGTTTAATGCTTAAATGCGCAGCAAGAGCATGTCGAAAGGCGGCAAAATTTTAAAGCTCGAGAATGTCAACGGTGTCATGTTATCGCTGAAAGTGGACGGTAGAAACAGTTCGCCGAAATCCCGACAATTTACTGTATCATACGGCAGCAGCAATGAAGATCGAAAAGCTAATTGGTCCATTGTTTCGCTACTCGTAGCTATATTAGCCAATATTGTATTTCTTATTTACGTTCGAATCAGTTTGACTGTACTTGTAGTAATAGTAACAGTTTTGTCATTCATAGTATTTTTCTGGGTTACACATAGTGTTCAGTCAGGTATGTTATTTATTTAAAAATCTCTTGTAATAGGCCCTGTTTTATTACACGTGAACAGACCTAAAACGGGATAAATTCAGACATTTCTCGGTTCAAATCAATCTCCAGTAAAATATATTATTCAATTAAAAATTATTTTTATTTCTCTCAATTAACTAAGTGTCCGGGGAGAGAACGCAATTTTAATGAAATCTCCGGGATTTTTAAATTTTTGCCTAGCTTCGGCAATGTACGAGATGGCAGCCCTAGTTTCTGGTAATCTGCCCATAACTTTACTAACTAGCCATTATGTTTTCAGAAACACTTACAGTGATTCCAACAGTGGGTATACAAAGCTCGGTGCAGTATGTGGTTGGCAGGGAAGACAACTTTGTACCATGGACCAGTTTAGATGACATCATCATCAATGAAGCTATTAAGTTGGTAAGGAACTTAATACTTCATGCCTGTGTACATACTGTTTACATTTTGTAAATTTTAAGTAAAATTACCGATGATTTTATGTTATGTTATGGAGAGACACTCAGCCAGAATCAAACGGGTTGTTTGTACCTACGTAATGTGCTCATTCACCCCATTCCTCCGGCGGGATTCTCCCATTGCTCGCTTCTAGCCTCCCTGTTTTCCTATAGAACCGCAGGATCTCTCTAAAATCCACATCATTCAGCTCCTTCACCTCCAGTGCATTATTACCAAATATACACATATTTAACCAATGAAAAATAGGATAACTGATAAGGCGCTCCTATGGCGCTTATCTCATGTCTCCATATATTTTATAATAAAACTTTACTTTTGATTTCTCTGAATTAAAAATATACAATTTTGTTGTTTTCAGAATCGCGTTTTGTACTTCCTTACCATATTGGTGAAAATCAATAGTCAATATGAACCTGTAAAATTGGTACCGTTGTTCAAGGTCAGTAATCAACTCTTAAAACACATGGTTATTTAAGTCAATGTGTAATTCACTAATTTAAATTAGTGTGTACATGATCTTTTTAGGGTTTCATACCCAAAGGGTAAAACGGGCCCTTATAACTAGGGCTCCGCCGTCCGTCTATCCGTCTGTCTGTCTGTCCAGGCTGTATCTCAAGAACCGTGATAGTTGGACAGCGTCTGTGGCTTGAACCTTTAAGGCCTAAGTGTCTGAAGGGCTTATGACACGGACACAAGCTGAACCATCTCCATTTCAGTTAGTTTGTGTTGTATATGTGAAGTGTATCCATGTATCTTTTATCATGTAATGCAAACTTCTTGAATAAACGTCTTATTATTATTATGTCTTTCCCATCACGGAACAATGGTGTTCCATACCTTTGGGAGGCGTACGCCTTTCTTTGTTTTACCGCACTAGTTAGGTAATGTACTATTACACACATGTTCTACTTGCAAAATTCTTTTTTGAATAAAAAAAAATTAAAGCTTTTCGGTAAATGCTTGTACCAAAACCGAAGAGATGTCTTTTGCTTTGACAGTGCTGCATCTCAACATGCTAATTTAATTTTCTTAAATTCTGTTCCAGTACACCAAGCCCCGTCTCTTGATGCTGGAGAGCATTTACCAGGAGATCCAGGAGCTGTTAACGGAACAGGCAGCTGGTGCGGGGGATGCAGGAAACTAAAGTACACCAGTATTTAAATTATCAACGAAAGAGTGTGTCAGGCCTAGTACCTCGAAAATAGAACGATCGAAAATTTGTATCTCCCTCTCTGTCACACTTGCATATTGGAGTGACAAAGAGGTTTTTCCTTCAATGCCAATTTTCGATGTTCGTGGTAGGCGCTCAGTTTACTAATAGAATCCTGAGCTTCATCTATAGAGAGCTGGATGAAATGTGTGCAAAGTAAGTGTTTCTGCTGTGTGAGATAGCTGACCCTTGCTATCAAAACGGGCGATTAGCAGCGTGTTTCACCACGTTGACATTGCATCCCGCGAAAAGGCAGCCTAATAATCGGCGCCCCAATAATTGGCGACCACGATGTACATGGATTATTGGGTTGCCTTTTCTCGGGTCGAGCAATCTCGAAGCGGGCCAATAATCGGCAGCCCAATTGTCACAACGTTTCTATGAAGTTTAGTATGCAGCCGACATTAGAGTTGTGCCCGCTCGGTCTTTGAAGGGAGCGCTCCCATCTCGTTCAATCGGTCAAAGGAACTAGTTCGGTCTTTTAGGTCGTTAGTTCGTTTAGTTCAGTGCGAATTTTGACGTCTGGGAATGGGTAACCGGTTTAGGTCTATACAGAGCGCGGAACTAATGATTGGGTAGCTCTTCACCGCGGGTATTTGCATTTTACTTCTCGCTCGCACCTTAGCAAAATTTAACTGAGGCAAAACGCTAACACCCGATGTGTGGTGTAGGCTATTCTTATGAACGTTTTAATGGTTTTCGCTCCGTCTGAACTAAACTGAAGGCCTACCACGAACCACGAACGAAGTTTCACCTCTTTGTCGCACTTGAGTGAGAAATCACAAGTGCGAAAGGGAGGTATACTTTCGTTCGCGGTTCGTGGTAGGCGCTCTGAACTAAAGACCGAGGACCGATTTAACTTTTTGGCGAGGAACTAGTTCTTTTCGGTCCGTGATGGGATTTCATTACTTTTAAGTAGTTCTTAGTTCCTGACCGAGAGACTAGCTGACATGTGTTGCCGATATGTTCAGCCTGGTGAAACAGGCGGCAGCTTAAAATAAGTTTGGTTAGTCGCTCGATTGGATTAGGTACGTCATACAGTCACCGTCTATAAATATCGTTACACTTCGGAGCTTATTGTAAGGGAAGAAGTGTCAAAATTGAATACAGATGCATATATATTTATGAAGCCGACCGTACAAGGCGAGCAACCGCCTGAGCGACCAAATACACTTCATCTTGAAGGTCCAAAAAGTCCAAACACTTGCTTCTTTAATTGAAGATAGAAACCAAGGACATTACGGAACAAAAGATATGGCGCGATTATACTAAAAATATACTGCTTTGGAATTCAGGGTAACATTATACAGCGTGGGTATTTGATACGGGCGAATTATTAATCCAGCTTATAGAACCTGTTCATATAATCGTATGGGAATTGTGTTATTAATTAGGTGTAATGATTTTTCTAAGGTGCGACAGAGCTGCAATGTAGTATGTCGTCCAACTTTGTTTGACATGATAAATGACACTGACATGATACTCGTGTGACGTTTAGATAGCTACGTTAATTTATGTGGATGCAATACATTGCGTGCTGAATTTTTATGTATGAAAAAACAGACATCTTAAATTCCTAACGAAATTCATGTAAACAGGTTCCCTAGGTCCAATAGTAATCGTCATTAAAATATTCGCCCGTATCAAATACCCACGCTGTACAACTGAAGATTAATGAATATTGGATACGTTTTCTTGTATCTGCTTTTACCTATTACCTACCTAAAGTCTTGGTTGGAGTCTGCCTTTCTCTCGCACAGTACCTAACACTCTCGTATTATCTGTAATTGATTATAATATTAATATGTCGCACGATATTTTAAAATTCGGCAGGGGTTCAGTTATTGAGGTTTGACTGTATTTATTGTCAGTAGAATTTAATAGACATATTCATTCATCAGCAGAACAAAATCGTCAAAAAATGTGCGTCAGAAACTAAATGAATGAAAATCGGTAGGACACCCATAATGGACTTGGCTTCGTTACCAATTCGGAGTGGGGGGTTAGGTATTCGGCGTGTACGGGACGTGAGTCTTCCGGCCTTCCTGGCGTCGGCGGCGGGGGTGGTGGAGCTTGTTACTAGAATTTTATCCTTAGATGGTGTCAAGGCCTCCATTCCCTTAGCTGCCGATGCTCTGTTGGCCTGGGAGACGCATCCGGCGTCGAAGCCTGATTATCCGTACCGTCAACGGTTGTGGGACGAAGTAGGCGTCAAGCGGATTTTTGATGATTTGCTTCGGAGTGCTGTTGGTGCCGATCAGGCCAGGCTTAAAGCAGCTGCATGTCCGGATTCAGGGGCTTGGTTACACGCTCTCCCCTCCCCCAACTTTGGCACCCTGCTTGATAACGACTCGTTGCGGGTGGCCGTTGCTTTCCGCCTAGGCTGCGTGGTTTGCCAACCGCATCTTTGCATTTGCGGTTCTATGGTGGAGAGCAACGGGCACCACGCTCTGAGTTGTCGTCGGTGCGCAGGCAGATTCCCGCGGCACCATACCGTGAATGACATCGTCCGGAGGGCATTGGTTTCCGCCAATGTTCCTTGTGTCTTAGAGCCGCCCGGTCTTAATCGGTCGGACGGCAAACGGTTTGACGCTGGTGCCGTGGGAAAAAGGTAAATGCCTGCTTTGGGATGCCACCTGTGTGAGCACATTTGCGGCCTCGCACCTAGGGCGCACTGTGCGTTCGGGTGGTGCTGCGGCTGAACAGGCGGCGATGCTCAAGAGGGAAAAGTATTCGTGTCTGCAACGCGGGAATGCCGCTAGTTTGCTAGGCACCTTTGCGCCGGGAATGATGCGGGGGGGTTTATTTGATTGACATGTACCTAATTAGTAGTTTTAGTTTTAAGTTTAATTAGTTAAGTTTTGGTTTAGTTTTTTGATTTTGTATATAATGTAATTTTTTATTAAGGATTATTTTTGTATTTTGACATGTTTTTATGAATAATAAATATTTATTTGTTTTTTAAAAATATTTTTTAATTATTTTGCTCAAGAATAGTTTAATATTGTTAATTTCGGCTCGGTTCAACAAGTTTCCTCGGGCTCGGATTAAATGGGTATGGGTAGTTTATTATGTAAGCTTTCGTTGTACATTGTATTATACTTTTATTTACCGTATTAAATGACGGATATATCCGAAATGGGGCCAACGCTAACAACGGTTTAATCCGTCACGGAGAACAATGGAATATAGACCTTGAAGCACATGCATAGAGTTCAACTTCAGTTTGTACACTTTGGTAACTTGACGTCTGAGTGACTGAAACTGTGAAACACAATAATTTTATTGTGCAGGTAGGACACCCAGAATGAACATAAAAGCAAACACAAAAAAGCAATTCTAATAAAATAGAAAATAAGAACAAAAAATAAAAATAAAACTTAAAATTAACCTTATAAATTACGAGGAAAATCGTAGACGTCACATATAAATTCATAGCTATACCGTGTCAACTTACAAAAGTATGTTGACCGTCACTTATTTGCGATTCTCACTCTGGTTAGCAGATAGCCAGCACCTAAAAATGGGACTATTCATGTCACGGTACACAGCAGCCAGGATGCTGTTAGTTGAGCGACTCAATCTCCCAGAAGGAAGCAACGCTTGCCCGTACCACGGCATAGAAGTCGGGAACTCCAGCTTCGGCAAACATTGTCGAGGCACTGCAGAACCGCGGCAGCCGCATCAAGGTTCGGAATATGTTATTATACTGAACCCTGATGGCGCTGTATGCTTTTCTGCTGTGCCTCACCCACAGTTGACAGGTGTAGAAGGAGAGACAGTAGGCGTTAAATAACGTCAACTTGACTCTCCCGCTACGCCCAGAAAACCTTCGGGCTATCATGTTGCCTCTCACCGCTAGAGCTCTTCGTTCTCGTTCCATATCTTTGTCGTCCCTCATATCGTCAGTAAGTATGTGACCAAGATATTTGAACTGTTGCACTCTTCGAACGGTTTCACCATTCAATTTTACTTCCGGCACATTGTCCGGACCTTTTCCTGCCTTGAAAACCATCATCTCAGTTTTTGCTACGTTATATTGATATATAATATTTTAAAATATATAAAAAGAATTAAAATATTTTTCACAGACTGATAACAGCTTTCTTAGGCCCTTGATGGAGGGGGCTAAGGAGCACCATATCATCAGCATAGCTGAGACTGTTCACACAAACACCACCTATGTGACAGCCAATTTTAGTGCTCCTTAGCCTCACCATCAAGTCGTTGATGTAAAGATTGAAGAGGTCCGGCGAGGTCAGCCCTCCTTGGCGCACTCCGCATTATAATCTATAAGAATAAGAAGTCGTGTCGCCCCACCTCACACAGTTGGTTTGGTTTTCGTACCAGTGCTCGAACACTCGCGCCAGCTCCTCAGATAAAACTTGAGCTGCGCATTTTACCCCATAGTAAGTTATAATTCACAAGGTCAAATGCCCGACTCAGATCCAGAAAACAAGCATAAACTGTTGTATCATTTTTTAAATAATGGTCAACAGTATGCTTCAGGGTCAGAATGGCCGAGTCAGTCGAGAGACTGGGGCGGAAACCAAACTGCGCGTCATCAATACTAATTGAATTGATCAATACTGGTTGCAGCAACCGTTCAAATACCTTCCCCACCACCGTACCCAGAGATATGGGCCGATAATTAGCCGAAGACGAGACGTCGCCTGTTCTGTTTTTTATAATAGGGACGACAACAGTGCGGAACATGTCAGGTGGTAAATAAGAATATCGCACACATAAATTAAATAAGTTACAGAGGTGTACATAAACGCTATCTCCCGCATGTAGTATGTGCTCGAGGCTTAGGTTGTCGTGTCCAGGAGATTTTCCCCTCTTCATACTTTTCACTACTCTCGCTACTTCTTCATATGAGAAACGTATATGCCTTAGTGGTTCGGCATCCTTACTGCCCTTTTGCAACACCCCCTCGAGCACATACCCCGGTACGGGTCTCGGTGATGTTTTGAACCTGTCTATGAATACATCAGCTCTCTGTATAGGCTGCTGGAAACCGTCCACACTTACAGGTAAGGCCTGCTTACAATTAAACTTTTTGATGTCGTTCCAAAATTTAACAAAGTTTTTATTTTTCCTTGCGGCTGCCAGTATATCAAATCAAACTTCATTTGATCCTCATTTTTGTGGCACCAGCGTAATTTATTTTTAAAAGTTCTTCGACTTGAGCACATCTTATCAAGTACATAGCCTGTGGTTGGTTTTCCAGCAGCAAGCCACCAGTTAAAGTACATTCTATATACATTGTGACTTTCCCTTACATGAAAGTTCCAACCCGGTACAATATGTTTACGTTTACCAGAGTGAGATCGCTTGGTTTTCTTTGCACCCGCCGTCAAAATAGAGACTATATTAAAGTATAACTTATCAATATAATTTAAGTGTTACTTAATATATTTACAACTAATTATGTCACAGTTGTCACACACATTACATTCGAAACTATAATTTATATCTTTTAACCTTTGACTACAGAATTCGTTATATTCGTTATACCTACAATAAATAGTTGTTTAACACGGTGTCGTAAAAGGTAAAAAAAAAGTATCAAAATACCTACTTATCTGAGTGAGACACAAGTGTGGAAAGTAGGCTTTCCCGAACGAGTGTCGCGTGTCGCTTCGCGAGTGTTTTAATATGACACGAATTGGAAAAACCTTATATTTCAACATGTGTATCATACAACATTTTACAATGTATTAAGCTAAGAAATAAACTATAATTATTAGCTACTACTTAAGTAAGTACACTAGAGTAGCGAGCAGTAAACTCGGTCCAGCGGTGGCTGAGAGTGCGGTGTGCGACGGGGCCCTCCGGGAGGCCAGGGTGTGCGGAAAAGTACTATGCAAATATTTTCTCGCACTAGTGCGGAAAATAATCACTTTCTATTTACTAATAACATTAGCCTTAAAAATAACACTTTCTAAGCATATGCTTTGTAAACACATATTAAATGGGTAGTTTTACTCTCTCCATGTACATTTATAAAACCAAATAATAAACAACATAATGAATATGATACTTTATTTTGTCCTTATTGTAGTTATCCTATTATACTTGATCCTTATATTCTTGATTCAGTGAATTAATATGGATTATCCTCAACAACCGAGCGAAGATGGGATCACATAAGGAAATAATGCTGAAACAAATAAATAAAACATTAGTACCTACAAAGAAACAAAGCCTAAGGCCTTTGTGAGAAGGAAAATTGGTTGTCTATTTTCCAAGGCTTAGGACAGATTATGAAATGGACAAATATACTTTAGCCTGTGTAGGTGTTAAAAGCATGAGGCGTTCTTGATAAAATTGCCGACAATCCAACATCCTAACAATGTAAGTTACTATAATAAGCATCTTTTTGATATTGATCCCTTTCATAATTCGATGTTTAGTCTTAAAACGTTAGTTAAGCGTAAATTATTCTAGTATAACTTTTTGCTTTGTTTGATACTGTTTTGTTACTTACAACTACCTATACTTTCTTTGGTTAACAACATTTGATATTCTTTTATGAACCTCCAGGTCTTTTTTATTGTTGTGTTTCTATCTGTACACTATATGTACGTTATCTCATGTTTTTTTTATGACTGTTTGTGTTCTAAATAAAAAAAAAATGTAAACAAACCGCCATATTGATCGTAATAACCTCACTTTTAAGTTTTTAATGAAATCTCCAAGTTTAAGTTATTTATCTTGTTTTGTATTTTACGATACGACCGTTTCAGTAAAGAATCGTTTCAGTGGTGTTTGATCAGTTGCATTCGATTGCGACTGCGGCATTTGACAGTATATAATATACGTCTCGCTCCTGCCAGAGTAGTAGTAGGAGCGAGACAGACATGCTTTCGAATTCCGCAGCCGCAATCGAAAACAACTCATGGTACGCACAGAGGTAGTGTGAAAATACAAGGAGAAAGTGACAAAACATGTGTGTGACAGTGAGTGGAAGTAGCTTTGGGTATTAATCCAGTCAGAGTAGCAATTGATATGCCTTCCCCTCAACCGTAAGCATAATAATATGACCAACGCAGCAATGGTCATGTTCACTGTATCGACTGACCTTTATTTGGCATAGGTAGCTATTTGTACGATACGTAGGAATAGCTATACACTTGATGTGCCCCTCCCTTGTAAAAATCTTGCACGACGGTTACAAAATGGAGAGTATGTACCTAAAATGTCTGAAAATTTTGGAACTTTTTTTTCCTCTTACTTTTTTCTACTGGATCGAGAGATCTTGATTATGTTAGATAATAGTAGATTGGGTTATAAGGGATCAAAATGATATATTTACGCCTCTGTTGTCACGCTGACTCTTTGGTTGACTCCGTATCCATCACAGACATTATTAGTTATATAGATACTAATTAAAGTTTAATAGGACGTTTACGAATCACCATTAGACGATTGTCTACTACGATTGTAAAACGTGTAGGTTACGTATTAATCCCGTAATCTATCCTTAATCGAACCAGCGTGGGATTGGTAATTGATTACCTTGTTAAATACTGAGCAATATTGATTAGTTACTCCAAATAATTGAAATGCGGTGGTACAGACTACCTATCTATGATATAGAACTATACAACGAAAATCGAACGATTGCGGATTTGTCCCTCCGTCTCTGTCACACTTGCATATTGGAGTGACAAAATGGTTGCTTTTTTGGTAGTCGCTCTTTCTATGAAAGATAAATATCTCTTAAGAACTATGTATTAGGTATATCATTTGTGATTATAAGTTCTTCTGAAGCGATCCGGGCGATCCGGCTTCTCTTTGCATACATCCACTCTAGATCCCACTTTGCGAATGAAAAGCAAATAATTCAGAGACCTGCCTCAGTTACGTTACGTGATGTGCGCAGGGGTACATCATTAGGCTAATTAATTACGAACGTGTATCGGTTCTGTCAGAATGTACAATAATGTTATTCGTGTTATATTATTGAAATCACAGTGAAATCCAAAGTGTACCGTGCAGTGGTAAGTGCCAAGCGGGGTGTTCGGTGAAGCTTTTGGATGTCACACTGGAAGGGGGATAGCGCTATACACGCGTATAGTGTTGTCTCATTCACACACCGGAGTGCGGCGCGAATCGATGGTGATGCTTTTCTTCTCCTACTTACTATAACCAGGGGGGTGTCAGTGTCACTCTGCGTTTTACATTGACACAAAATCTTCCGCCTTAAGGCGGCGTAAACTGTCAGGGTTGGCAACGCGTGAGGTAATGTCACGGGTGCGTTCAGATATGTTTGTATTCCAAACAACGTGTACTAATTTATACGTAATATAATACCAATTTTAACTATAAAACTCTCGTGAGACTCGAACATCTTAAATAATATTTCAAACGGGTCACTCACGTAATTTAGTCGATTTTCGCTCGACATGTTACGTTCTTTACGAAGAACGTCATCAGGAGCCCGCAGTGTACGACTTGCCTTTGTCGCGGGTGGTCGTTCCTGCATGATGACGTTCTTCGTAAAGAACGAAACATGTCGAGCGAAAATCGACTAAATTACGTGAGTGACCCGTTTTAAATATTATTTAATATAATACCAATACTAATAAATTATTAATGATAACGTATTCTAATAATATTTTTTTCCAATCTTATAACGTAACAGCAATCTGTACTAGGGTACCTACCACGCAGCACTTGGCAGCTCGTTGACAACCCTTATCTCTATGGATTTTTGACATTGCATGCTTGTTAAGCTAAACGTCAAATGTAAGAGAGAGAACCTTCTTTGCTATAACCTACCTCTGGGTCCGCTTGCTGCCAGCACCTGTGCAAGTCGTATGACACTTGGCAGAGGTTGGCGCCTCCCTCCCCCTTGAAGTGAATGCAGTTGCGGCCCATTTCGTAGGCGATGCTTTTCATCTCCTGTGGTAGGGTGCTGAGCATCTTCTCGTAGCGGAAGTACCCCGTGTTTTCGTCTAGCTATGATTACGTAAATATATATGATTGTTATAGGAAAAGGTACAACTTTGTTGATTGTTGATAAGGCGCTAATGGCATAAAGATTTTTTTAAATATTTGATCAAAATATATCTAATAACCAGTACATATTAAGTTTAATTATTAAAATTTGTTTGTTATGACGCATACAATAATTGTTGGTAAAGGGTAATACTTAGTACTCTTAGTAAGTATCTACTTAACTTGAAAAAATCCCCCAAGTGTGAGTCGGACTCGCCTACCGAGGGTTCCACACAAAGGATGCTCCCCCCCATTTATGACCTTAAGTACTTAAGAATACTGGTAGCAGGGAACTCTCAGTGTGCGGCAATTATACGGTTTTCGGATTTTCTCCTGTACTTGTGCTACAAGCTTTTGCTTTTTGCCAAATTTCGTGATTCTAGGTCAACGGGAAGTACCCTATACATTTTGATTTCCATTGCTAATGTATGGGAAATGCGACATAAATGGCCGTATCTTTTGATTGCGTTGACGTAGAGGTTTGGTTTTATCACAGCTTCAAGGGACCGCAGAAGTGAAGTGGTATTAATTTCAATTTGCTACCTCTACGCGTTCCAGAGATAAAGGGTGGTGACAGACAGACGGACGGACGGACGGACAAAAAAGTGATCCTATAAGGGTTCCGTTTTTTCCTTTTGATATACGGAACCCTAAAAATGTAAGTAGGTAAATGTAATCAGATTACTTACCACTTGAAATTCCAGGAAAATGCATTTCATGTAACACTGCAATGAAAAAGAAAATCATTACTAACCAATTTAGCACTAAACACGACACGTTGTCGTCACGTGACCTCTACGCGCCTTTTTCGCTACAAAGCGGGAAATGTATGTTATCGGCTACTGCGTAGCGCTACGAGCAACCCTTAGCAGTGAATGAGTTAATGTAATTTACATAACAATGTTCTATTTTTGCCCACTGCTTGAAATATTTTTTCTGTCCTCCGGTCGGCAAGCAGCCAATTGCAGGCCGCTATGCTAAACAAATTTGCCGCGTGCCGACCGCGTCGAGCAGAAAAATAGTGTGTACCTAGTGTGTAAATACTGTAAATAGTGAACTCATGTAAACAAACACACATTTCTTACCCTTACAGGCCTCTACACGTAATCTACCTAATATGAATTAAAGTATGTCTGTCTCGCTCCCACCACTACTATGGTAGGAGCGAGACGGACATACTTTAGAAAGGCGCACTCGCTAACGCCTACGGTTAAGTACAACGCAAGGTAAGCACACTTAATACAAACGTTAAATGTTTCGTACGAAAAAGAGATTACCGAAGTAAGTATTAAGGGTATTTTACCAAATTCATACCCTTTAAAAGTTTATACTCGTAGGCTGTTATTCACTTAACGAAACAGCACGTTCTAAACAAGACTACCTATATGAAAAAGAGTCGCAACTGCTGCACTTCTACGGCGTAATTTTTTTCGGCTGATTGGGTATTCAGTTCTTTTATCCTATATCTATGCTGTTCACCAATAATAATAAAATACAAAAAAGAAATTAAATAGATATATGAATAAAAAATTTCTGCCTTCCGGCCGGCAAGTAGCCACTTGCAGGCCGCTACACCAAAGAAATACGCCGCTTGCCGACTACGTCGAGCAGAAAAATAGTGTACTGACCTTGGCCAGTAAATAAGAAAGCCTCAGATCACATGTTTGTCGACCTCAGCTTCGCTTCGGCCGACAATTACACGACATCTGAGACATTTCTTACTTTACAGGCCTCGGTACGTAATCTACTATACCTTTAACTTCTCATCGTCGACCATGTGGCCTTTGCTGAAGTCATCTACTAGAGCTGAAATAAAATAAAACCTCAATGTATAGTCATTGTGTTTGTGTAAGCCAACACTTTTATATTTTGTGCCCGTGCTTTGAGGTTTTCGCTAAGGAGGGAGGAACAGAGGCGGAACATGCTGATACTATTAGGCAAAAAAAAATAGATAATCCCCAGGAGGAACTAATTCGCAGCAAGCTGGTCATCGTTTTAATTATTTCATTAGGTCCTAAAGACGTGTAAACCGAATTTGCACAATTCCAGGAGTTGAGATAGATTTTTGGGAGCCAAGTAAATGCCAAATTTTAGGGAATTTTTCAGTTTTTTGCGTCTAGCTTGATAATGGTAATATGGGGCAAGGGATCTTTTAAAAAAAATTTGGGAGGGTGTACTGCTCAGTTTATGTGTGGGTGTATCCTTAAAGTTACCTTTATCGACACCAGTGCTGGCTTCACACTTGGCCACGACTGGTTTGAGGGCTTCGAGAAATTCTTTAGTTGGAAACTGTAACAAAATATAATAATAGTATGGAGTCAAGTATTTTTCTTACGCTTGTAGAGGCTATAGACTCATATCAAATTTGGCACAGTCAATTATTATTTTCTATAGTATTTGACTTAAGAACCCAATATTGGTTGATTTAGGGTATTAAAAGGAACAACGTTCATCAGTTACGGGGTTGTTCAACTTTTGGTTCCTCTACCCTATTTATATCTTTTAATTTTGAACTCTGAAAACGCGGTCGGCTATGTAGTGACGTCATTATACTCGTCAAAGCTAATAAGTTCATGTTGAATCTTATACGAGTGATGTTTGTTACGTAACCTCTGCTGTGACATTGACGGACAATGAGTAAGGAAATATGGAGAAGCCCTATTCTACTATACCCACTTCAGGTTATTCAAATATGTATATGAAATCGATATAGAAGTCCACAACCATAGTCTGTTGTTCTGTGATACAAGCTTTTATCGCTGACTGTACTTTGGTACGTACCGTAACATTGTATTGTCATCCAATCTACATTTACTTACACATGCATGTAAAGTTTCAGTTTATTCAAATAAAGGATGACTCACACTAGAACGGGACGGGATGCGGCGGGACGGGAAAATCTGTCGATTTCTATAGTCATGTGACATCTGAGGGATCCGAGCTATCACGTGATTCATTCTATAGAAATTGACAGATTTTCCCGTCCCGTCCCGTGCTAGTGTGAGTCATCCTTAACGGGAAGTTAGTCAATTTCAGCAAGATTTCACCCCAACAAACAAACTTACATTGCAAGTTAAATAAAAGTTTGTAGAATGAAAAGAAATGAATTCACTTGGATTGTGGTTGTAATACTTGTAAAATTAATCACTAGCAAAAAAGTAGATACATACGCAAGTAAATATAGGTATACTAAATAATAGTAAGTAATTATATTGAAAAATAAAACAAGATAATAATAGGAACCTCAGCCTGAACGCCCACAGCTAACAGACACAGAACCATCAGCCACTCCATGTTACCAGACGGAACGAATTACCTCAATGATTTAACAAGTATCCCCTTTTATCACCGTTTCGTAAAAAACCGCCCATCTCACCTCTAATGTGACAGTTTAAAACTACTTGAATTAATTCGCGGAATTACCACAAGGCACTAATTTGCAGACAAAACGCCGTGCTCACGTTAAGTGATTCGACGTGTAATGCCGAAGCCAGACATGTGAGTATTCTATACAATCGTGACATAATGAAGAGCCTAATTATGACAAACTATGTTACGATTGTATACAATACTTTTTCTACGAGTCATCATCATCTATGTAGGAACAATTTCATCATCCAATATACATGCATATACCTACGCTTCCATAACAAACAATTCTAAGCAATAATTAGTTAATATGTAAGTATTACGCTTTGGGTTTTTTGGTATAAGTAGCACCGCCCACAATTTCTCTGCATTGCCTTGTGAAATTTGCCATCTTGAGTGCCTACCAAACGACAAGCTCCACACAACAACAGCGTTGTATCAACACACTAACAGATTCTCCAACCTAAGTGTCATTGCAAAACTGTTTCTGATTGGCCGGTAACATGACAGATTTAAAAAAATGTATTTCAAATGCAGGAAAATTTGCCAGGTATTTAGTCTAGAATTTGTATGAAGTTCTATTTTTGAAATAATTATAGTTGGCTACAGCAGCGTATCCAAATGAAATATTATAGTTGAGTTGGATGTGTCATGGACTGTCTGATATCGAAAAGTACGTGTATGTAGTTTTGTCTATGTACTCGTAATTGACAGATTAAAGTAGGGGAGTAGAAAAATTATATTATAATACGGAATAAATTAAAGTTTAGGCTCTTTTACTACCTAAAACCAGGGTATCATATAGCTGTATAAACTACCTATAGTTTCGTCTTAATTTGAGTCGAAAGGGCTCTTCTGACAATTTATAAACCCTATTGCAGTGGATTCCTATTTTGAATTCAGTAAAGCTAAATGTGATGCAATTTTAAACTCATTTGCTTCGCTTAAATGTCCAGTAAAATGCGATGCGATGCATCCATAGGTATAATTTTCGTTATTTTTGATTGGTCACTTAATAAAAGTTGATAAGAATAATCAAGAAAGAGGGTATTTTTTCAACCCTTATTTATACCCTGACAACCGAACAGTAATTTGCAAATCCATGGCCAGTCAGCCCTTCCCCGTACAAAAGGTGAATTTCGCGCGGTTTTCTACTGACCTCGTTTGGTTGTTAGGGTGCAGCTTAGCTTAAAAAGTTAGTAATTATAGACCACTTGCTATTGCGTCTACAAATTAATATAGTAAGGTTCGTATTATTGTCAGTTGTCTTGTTGAGGTGTTGAGGCCTCGCCAGCAATGGCGGCGGCCATGCGGACAAATATGCGCCGGCCAACACAAATCTCAAACTCGCCGAGTGTCAGCGTCTGGCGAAATACCTACTAGGGATGTGCTCCTGGAAACATTCGGAGTTTTGAGAAGTAAGTACCATGAACAACTTTATTATCCGACTAACTCCTAAGTAATAAATCTTGATATTTTGAACATGTTAAGTACGTTCATAGAACGGCCTCCTAGTCGAGTCGCTTGTTTATTCCCACTTGTCCATTTGTTGAGGTGTTGAGGCCTCGCCAGCAATGATGGCGGCCATGCGGACAAATACGCGCCGGCGAACACAAATCGCAAACGCGCCGAGTGCCAGCGCCTGGCGAAATATCTACTAGGGGTGTGCTCCCGGAAATATTGGGAGTTTTGAGAAATAGGT
Organism: Lathronympha strigana; assembly: GCA_949128165.1. Classification (NCBI taxonomy): domain Eukaryota; kingdom Metazoa; phylum Arthropoda; class Insecta; order Lepidoptera; family Tortricidae; genus Lathronympha; species Lathronympha strigana. The sequence continues at coordinate 6,029,677 of OX421919.1, read as the reverse complement.
ACCATTAATAACTTTACTAGAGTGCGACCACGCTAACTTTGATTTGGCACACTTGGCAGTGACATTGTATAAAAATGCCATACTTCATATAAAACTTGACAGGAAGACAGCATGGTCCAACTATATGGGCATGCTTTAGGGTTATGGTGTAAATAAGCGCGATTAATCCGTTCTAAACTGTGTAATTTTAATGAATAACAGTCGCGGAAACAGAAGATAATATTACATTTTTCATAAGAATCATAAGTTTGTTTGTTTGTTTGTAAGCACTTTATTGTACACAAATATAGTAAAAATAAACATTTTGATAAGAACAAAGGTACAAAGGCGAGCTTATCCCTATAAGGGATCTCTTCCAGCTAACCTTTGAGTAATTGAGAGGAGAATCTTCGAGTTCTAGATAGACAAACAACAAATGCAATAATGTACAAAACAACAAGGAAGTACTTAAGTACGTAAAATACAACAAGTTATAATAAATTACGTATATATTTATATATAACAATAATAATAATATATATCTACATTTATACATAATATATATCTACTAAATATATACATAAATATATATATATATATATATATATATATATATATATATATATAGCACAAATGAACAAATATTACTATGCCAGTTCTCAATTATTTGAAACTTGGTTGGAGAGCCACAGTCTTTTCAGATTATCTTTAAATGATGCCACAGACTGAGATTGTCTGATGGACAAGGGTAACTCATTCCACAGCTTAACAGCGCGTACTGTGAAAGAGTATAAGTCATATATCAATAAAAGTTACTTCGTTCCCGGAAGACTGAGATTGTTATTGTTACCAAATATATTTTTTTTACACACTGCAACAAACAAATATGTTTTCATCATTGTTATTTTGCGAGCCTAAAGTTACTAAAGACGTAGTCAAAGCTATAAAAGTAAGTAGGTACCTATAAATAAATATTTTAAAATAAATATTTAAATCATAAGTAAAAACTTCCTCGTCTTCCTCATCGACTAGCTAGTCAGTGGTGATAATATTCTCGGGAACATTTCTAAGGAAAAACTCGAGTTGTTTTGTTACCAACTCTCGACACATATCCGGGCTCAACATTACAGCTAAATCACTAGCTTGTTCCCACGTGCGAATTATCGAGTTGATGATCGAGCCTTAATTACAAGACAACTACATTCTTGCATCCTTCAGTGAACGCTGTGGGCGATGGAGCAGGGTAGTGACTGTCATTTTCAAATTACCTATACGAAATAAGTCTGCCGTGGATATTTATATGTAATCAAACGTTCTTTTTACACCCTATTCCAATAATTTTAATGAGGGGGGAATTTCATCCGGCCGCTATTTGTGAGATCCTATAATTGGCTCTTTATTGCTAGGTACTCATGTCACTATTAATTAGCGTTGTATAATAAGCTGTTAGTCCTCCATGTATAAAATGAAAATAAATAAATATGCTAGAGTCTTCTTGCCAACTTTATAAACATGAATATTATAAATATGTCTGGTACTTATGTTGGATGGATGTCTGATAACTTTAATGTATTTTAATCTTAGTCTTCAAATTTTATTTTTTCTTTCCAAGTACGTATGATGTTAATAAAACACATTGTCAAACAAACATTTAATTTCTCCATTAGGGGTTATTAATTATCCAAATTTACCTTAGTAAAATTTACCTGGGGTCATCGGATTTTTATTCGACTCTCGTTGGTATCATTATTATTCCCTAAGCTGTAGCTATAGGTAGGTAAGTACACAATGTTTTACATCATACCTACTTGGAAAAAAAATAGACTACATTTTTTCGGCTAACGCTCGCCTGCGTTGAATAAAGCACAGTGTGCTTACCATGAGTTGTATGTGGCTGTACTCGATAGGGACTGTGGCGTTCGAGGATTTGTCCATCTCGCTTCTGCCAGAATAATGGTAGGAGCGAGACGGACATACTTTCGAGCGCCGCAGTCGCTATCGAATACAGTTGCGTACAACTCATGGTAAGCACACAGTACGCAGCGCTACCGATCCTGTCGATAACCAGCAGTGTGTTTACCATGAATTGCATTCGATTGTGACTGCGGCATTCGATAGTATGTCCATCTCGCTCCTGCCAGAGTAGTGGTATATTAACCTAACTTCATTCTCTCATGTATAAATACGTGAATATTTTCGGCATAGTTCAAATTTAACTACTCTGACAAATAAGCAGTAACATCAATTAGGACCCACATCCCAAAGTTGCCCAACTCCGAACCGGAATCAAACAATTGAACAATGACAATATCGAATGAATGATCGATGGTTCCCAAACTTTCAATAGACAATAAACTTGTTCCAGAAGATTACCTTGTTAGAACCTGCGAGCTAGACACTTGATTGATTACTCTGTTCCACGCACAATCTAAATGCTAATACTGCTCCCGATCTTTTTTGAGAGGCTGCATCCTTATTATGTAAATCTGTAAGACCGATCTGCCATGGATTACCTTATATAGAAATCGCAGTTTACAGAAATTAATATTCTAATTTAAAGGGAGCGGAAACTTTAAATTTTAATATTATATTTTTTGATTGACGGCTACCCTAAGGTAAAAGTACTTAGTGCTCGACGCTGCACCAGTATTCGACATGGGCACTTTATGTCAAAGTGACAAGGTTTAAATTCGATTGTCGAAAAATCTTCGTTGTTCAAATTTAACCTATATGACTTTAACATAAAGTAGATACCCATGTCGAATACTAGTAGGTACAGCGTCGAGCACTAGTACTTCTATGTACCTTAATGACAACGAGTTCCCGTTTCACCCAAACGGTGGTGTGACTACCACACCACCACCGCCGGGTAGTCGCGGTTGTCAAACAAGTTTTATCTGAATATTGTTAATTTATTATATCCATACTAATACCTATTATAAATGGGAAAGTGTGTGTCTGTTTGTTTGTCCGTCTTTCACGGCAAAACGGAGCGAGGAATTGACGTGATTTTTACGTGGTAATAGTTGGACGGACGGATGGAGAGTAGCATAGGCTACTTTTTGTCTATTTCTAACGCGAGCGAAGCCTCGTTCCTGTCGTGTTGTGTTCGACATTTCGCCTTTGACGACTGCGGCGTTTGTCGCGTCCCATGTCAATGGGTGGCAGTTGGCCGTCTATAAGATACGGCTTGTCGGCAGGATTGTCGTTTGTTACTCAAGATGACGAGGGCGTCTCTGGAATAAGTAGTTTTTTGTTTGCAAAATGCTGTTTAATTTGTAATATTGATAGCTGATTGTGCAGTAAACTAACGAAGCAGTAAACAGCTATTGAAGAATTACTCCTAAAACGAGTTCAGTCACTCCTTTAGTCATCAAGCGGCAATCCCGGGATCTTGGCCCCCTGAACAACGTCGCCCAAGTGGCAATATACTATTCTATTTATATAATATACTGAAATATTGATAATACGTGACACTGGCAAAATTGTCCAACTCTCGGACAGAAGCCATTATTTAAAATTTTAAAAGAAGAAGAAGGCTTGGCGGCAATGGTGCACCGCAGCGGACCTCATTAGCCACAAGCTCGTCGATCTACTAGGAAGCGATCTATGGATTTACCTAATCCGTGGCGGGCGTTGGCGAGATTGTTGTGATTTTTCCGAGTTCCCGTGGGCAGGGTATTGTGTCCGCCATTCCTATTCGCGTCACATCGCAATTGGATGGCTGACCTAAAGGCCCGCGATAAAATTACGACATACTCCGTTATTGTATTAAGTTTCATTTTTTTCATGTCTCTCCGTGTATATTGGAGGACATGAACCTAATTTCGATTGGTACGTGGCTACATACATACTGATTATGTCTGCGTCGATCCAGAGAAAATAAATAAATAATTCGTTATTATTTCTATGTGCCTACACTGCACAGAACATGATAAGTACCTCAGAAATAAAAACTTTTAACAAAAAATAAAACCTAAAGTCGGTTCATATCACATTTATTAAATTTCAGAGAGAACGGTGAGGTTTATTATTGACTGGTAATATTGGGCTTGGCACCGACTTCAAACGTATCAATTGTTAGCGCTATGTGGTGTCAACTACATTTGTTTGATTACTAGTCCTTTCCGAACCTTACAGCAAATAAAATTAATAAGTAGGTAGGTAGGTAGGTACCTACATGTTATTTTTAGTTTTTTGAAGTCGGTTTCATTATTTACTAGGAAAGAAAATATTTATCTGTTTTTAGTTGGTAAGTACTATAAATTAAAAGGGATGTCATATACTTACTATTACTACAGAAAAAGTGACCAAGGCGTGCCCACGGCTGGGCAGGAGTGGTAAGTATCTACTTGTATGAGTAACGCAGTACTTCTAATGAACCAAAAATAATAAGTCAAATCAGACGGAAAAGCTCGGAATTATCAGCTTCAGTATGTGAAGTTTCACATGCCATATTACCTACCTGGTCTCCATCATCAGATCTACCTTACCAAATTTATCGCTTACCAAAGTTTTCGCAAATAAATTGCTTAATTTGCTTAAGAAAACAACGAATCACCACACATATGCCTTTAAAAATTAGGAGTTCTCTTGATTTCTCTAGATCCATGAGAAATCAAGAGAACTCCTAATTTTCATTCATTTTGCTGCTAATCATCAGATTAGCAGCAAATTTCTATGAGACCAAATTGGCGGTAGCTCCTTTTGAACAAAAAAATCACTCAAATCGCTCGACGGGAGTAACCGGTGAACATACATAAATAATACCTCTATATATACCTATATACTTATATAAATAAAACAAATACAAATATATAACCGCCTCAGTCGAATGTTTGAAGTCGGTAAAAAAAAATCATGAAGTAGGTACCTACTTTACGAGCACGAGAGCTATCCAAATTTTTTTTTACTTCTTATTTACCACTTTGTCGGCGTGATTCGTATTTATATTCATGCCAAATCGCAGCTTTCTAGAGCCAAAGGTCACTAAGATTACCCGCGGACAGACAGACAGACAGACAAACATGGCGAAACTATAGGTAAGAGTTCTTAGTTCACTACGGATTACAGAAAAAATAAAAATGGCAAAAATGGCCCATTCGTAATGAGGCCCACCTTACAAATCCTCAACTAAGGAAGCTCAGGCAGCTTTGCAAGAATATATGTAAGTAGGTTGAGCTGATTTAAACCGGAACCCGGCCATCCTTCACAGAAAGAGGGTAAATATGCAAAAAAACTACAGGGTGTAGTTTAGAAACGTGGAATGTGATACCAATTTGATGCCAATATTAATGCGCCACGCAAACAGTACAGTCACATGCGATAGTGTCTTTACGCCGCAGAAATATCTGAAACATTCTTCATTGTACAGCCGTAAGAGCATCTGATATTTTTGTGGCCTTCATAACGGAAGTTACTAGTTACTACTGTAGGTTGAGTCCGTCTAAGCTAAGTTTCTATAATTTTTTTAGCACAGACTGAAAGAGTGAAGTAAACGTCATAATTTCATAGAAGTTTGACGTTTAAAATAACACTTTACTTAAAGTTTGACAGTTCATTTCCTTGGAAGAGATAACGTGGTTTGATTCTTTTAATTTACTACGTATTTTAAAATTTGTCACACTGAGAACTTCTCTTTGTTTTTCTTTGTCTAACTAAAAAAAAAACGAATTGGTAAAATTCTTAAATTCTTAAATAAGTGGAAAGTACAACGCATTTTCAAACTTTCGGACGAGCATTTGAAGGTAATCGAATAGGACACGATCATAGGTACACGGTATCACTACACAACGGTACTACATAATATATTGTTTGTGTCACGAATCTGACGTTCATGGAAATTCCGTCATTTTTAGCAATAATTTTTAATGTATCAAATTACCTATATCAATATACTTTCCAATTTATTCCGGCATTACGTACATATCGTATGTCATCACGATCTCATAAACAGGTAAAAAATATTATACGTCTTTCCTAAATTATTCTAATGCATGTTCGAGTATTACCTCGTTATTTAATTTAAACCGCGGCTCAATTCCCCGCCGTTCCCTGTATCGATCATGTACTTAGAAAAATAAGGACGAAATATATGGAAAACAAAGCTGGCTCTCCATGATACATGTATCTCAGTATTTCTCACACACACGCTCCCGCATTGGGCTTGAACCAATCGCTTCTCGCTGACGAGTTACGAATGCGTGTCGTGCGTAAATAACACGAGGATTTGTGTGCTAACTATCTATCTATCTAAGTATTATCGTATACATATCGTCGTCTAGTACGACAACACAACACAAGCCTTATTGAGCTTACCGTGGGACTAGGTCGATTTGTGTAAGATTATCCCATAATATTGATTCATTGATTTACTAGTTAATTTGTTTGGGATTTGGCTTAAAATCTAGGCCATAACTTACGATCTCGACAGGATAAACTGTAATAATTCCGATGGCAAACTCCATTCTTTCCATAGATTTTATAGGTCCACGGTATCGACTCCACATTCCGGTGTCATACCGAATATCAAATTTAATAAAGGATCACTCTCTCTCGCATGCAGCGATCCAATATCACATCAGATCTAATGCGACTCTCCAAAAAATATTACAGGAAGCGAACACTCAAAAACACGGAGTATCAAAGATCACAGAGGCTCGACCCTCGCCCTCTTACTTCGCTTTTGATCACTGCACTTCACCTTTTTAACTTTAAATAAGACTTGCTGTTAGGGACACTTGAGGAAGATTGTGCGAGATAAAATTAAATTAGTGCCGTGTAGAATTTTATTACAAGATTCAGCGGGTTGCGAGCTAGTGTTAACTATTTTGCATATTAGATATTATGTGGGTAAACAGTCTTACAGCTTAGCGTACAAGCAACATTACGAAGTACCTAAGTGTGTTGTCTTTGTTTGTATGGCGTTGATGGCAGTAAGGCGTGCTTTCAATTATAAATCGGGCGTTCGAATTCGAACCCCATCTTGTACCAATTAGTTTTTAGCAATCGCATTTTAGTGAAGGAGAAAACGTGAAATAAGCGAACTCGCGATCTTATTAAGCTTAAGGCCTATTACCATGAATTGCATGCAACTGTATCCGATAGCGACTGCGGCGCTCGAAAGTATGTCCGTCTCGCTCCTACCATAACACTGGCAGGAGAGAGACGGACATAACCCCGAACGCCGCAGTCGCTATCGAATACGGGCACGTACAACTCATGGTAAACACATAGGCCTTAAGCTTAATAAGATCGCTTCCCGCTGTCTGTATGTAGGTATCTTTAAAACTACGCAACGGATTTTGATGCGGATTTAATAGATAGTGTGATTCAAGAAGAAGGTTTACATGATTGTATAATAATAACCCGTGCAAAGCCGGGGCGGGTCGCTAGTATTCTAATAATCCTAACATGGCCTTTCTTAAAAAAAAAAGTAACGCGAGATAAGTAAAAATATTTTTGTTATTAATAACATCTGAAGTAACGCTTGATTCAACAAATTAAATAAACACTTAAAATAGATCAAATTTCTTTAGGTACTCCACAATATTATTCTGTGACAAACAAGTGTTGAAAGGACTTGGTTAGTTAATATAATTGCTCAAACTATGGATCTTTTCCTATTGCTTAGTCGCCCCTACAGCTCGCCACAAGGTGCTCTGCACTGACGACAAAAATCGGTGGCCGATGGGGTCAATGCACGCCAGAAGTAAATAATTTGGACTCCCCAAAATTTAACAACTTCTATTCGTATTGGGTAGTTACACTAGAACCCCTCAGCTATTCTAGTCAACGGCACCTAGTCAATCTCGTACCAACATAGGTTTCTGTTTAAGGAGAGGAGTTGCTCGCAGTTTCCTTGTAACTAATTGACTCCACAGACCCAGAAGCAGAGGAGGAAGGAGTCCCTCCAGGAGAGGTCGGATGATGGTTCCCCAATAACGCATAGGTATGGTTGCTATTCCTCAATAACTCGCCGCAAGCTTGTAATGACTGATTGTACCAATGAAAGTCAAGAGTCCCAGTAATTAATATGGACTTCTGATAGTATGGAGTTCCGGTAAATCTTGATTCAATAAACTGGATCCATTCTTATTGGGTCGTTTTATTAGTTACAGCCCCTCAGCTATTCCAGTTAAGGGTATCTCGTACGAATATAGGTATCTGTGTAAGCAGGAGTTGCTCGCAGTTTCCTTGCAACTAATTGACAGGCGGAAATGCGTCCGACGGAAACTTAATGCTGTTGCTGCAGTTTCGTTTAAATGTGTTCTAACGATTAGTATTACCTACGCTTTAAGTTTCGTATGTGCGATACTGAGAAAGACAGTTTTCCGATTCCCGTCCAAAATGTATGGGAAAATTTTGCTCTTTTCCATGGTGGCAAAGATGGCGTATTTGACGGTAACTGAATGAGGTTGTTTAGTTCAGGGCCTTTATTATGACGTCTTAACGCGATCCAGTTTACGTTCTTAACTGTGCTCAGGGGCCTTACCATGACATCTTAACGCGATTCAGTTGACGAACTAAACTGAGTCGTTTCTATACAAGATACAACTGAGCATAGTTAAGATCCTAAACTGAGTCACTGTCATACAACTGCGCACAGTTAAGAACCTAGACTGAATCGCGTTAAGACGTCGTGGTAAGGCCCCAGTTGTATGGCAGCGACTCAGTCTAGGACCTAAATTGAGTCGCTGCCATACCATTGAGCACAGTTTAGGTCCTAAACTGAATCGCGTTAAGACGTCATGGTAAGGCCCCAGGCCTTGGCCAGTAAATAAGAAAGCCTTAAATGTTTTTAGACCTCAGCTTCGCTTTGGCCGACAAGTAAAAGAGATCACAGTACTTTGGTTTTACTGTAATGCTGTTAACTAGCCATTTGTTCTACTATTAGCTTAAACATGTCACAATTGGTGGTTTAAGCATTAAATTCCAAGTGTAACAAGCGACAATGATATCGGCCGAAGTGCATGCGAGACAATTGCATCGACGCGGCTGCATCTAATGATCGCCGGAATAGAGGACACGATGTGGACACTTTATATACTACGGTTTTATTTGCATATACAAAATCGCGTCCCTGTGAAAAGGAGATGTGAGATGAGATGAAATGAGATGCTGTTGTATGCCCCATTGCGCAACTTCCTTATGAACCGCCGCAGACAGGCCACCTTATGGTAAATGATTACCGTGGCCTACTGACGGTGACGCTAGAAACTCCAGGGTTGTCACATGCACGTAGTTGAGTCCAGACGATTCAACTGCGTTATCCCCCACTGTGATTGGCAATTTAAAAAAAATTATATACATATCACCGCACCATTCTTGCCTCGCATGGCTGGAAATGGCGTGGCGTCCGTGAAATGGCTACGCGGAACGTGGCAAATAATTAGCGCAATCTCCACAAAGCGATGCGCCGAGTGATTTTAATTTATGGAGCTGGGTGGCGTGTCCAGGGACGAGAAATGCGATATAATTTTTTTTGCCCTCCGGCCGGCAAGCAGCTAATTGCATGCCGCTACGCTAAACAAATTTGCCGCTTGCTGACTGCGTCGAGCAGCAAAATAGTGTAGACCTTGGCCAGAAATAAGAAAGTCTCAGATCACATGTTTGTCGACCTTTGCTTCGCTTCAGACGACAATTACACGAGATTTGAGATATTTCTTACTTTACAGGCTCGGTACGTAAACTACTATAATATTGATATCTAATTTAACGTCGAAATGCCTACGTAAGACATTGCCTGAGTTAAAAACTCTGTGTTTTTCTTGTATGAGTAAATAGGAGCTTGTCTTTACACAGGAACCACGTCGGTGGCTAAAAACCGTGCAGCCCGCCTAATAGTAGGTAAATGATTACTGATATTACCGTGGCCTACAGACGCTTGAAACTCCAGGGTTGTCACATGCGAACGAACCAACTATGTTATTGCCCATTTTATGACCAAGAGTGATGTAAAGTTTGTAAATAAAGGTTGCATGTACGTCAGGGACCGGAAAACCCCTCTTTAGGCTTAAGCCTATCGAGTTGGTTACCTAATCATATCTGTTACACAATGATACTGTAACAGCAACATTCAGTAACCGAATACAAACGGTAAGCGAAATGTTGCTGTAACAGTAACCATAACCCGGTTAACTGCAAAACCCAATCCCGATAGGGTTTTTGTTTGGGGTTTTCTTTAGGTTACTGTTAACCTTATTATAACAAACGAGTATACTCTTTACGTGTAAGTAAATTAGATTCAATATCTAATAACAGTAGAGGCTGGCATCGGCAAAGACAATTCCGTGTCAACAGTGAACGATAGAAATGTCGTAAAGGACATATAAAAACCTCGTACTTAGGACATTTGTATCTTGCACTGTTTTTTGGGTCCAACAGGTAGAATAACCCAGGTTTGTTTCATAGTTGTCACTTCAATCAATTTTGAACTATAAGCCGTTACACTAGAGTTGTATTAATAATAACAAGCGGTTTCTACGTCTTACACTTTCAAATTAAAGCGAAGACGGCAACGCGACGGCACGTGTTAATAATTTCTTATTTTTCTTCAAATACACAACAACCCGTTAGATTGAACTAGCTTATTTCATCAAATAAAATGTCATCATACCTTACAACTTCAATTCACGTTATAATAAATAAAAATACTTCTATTAATTACGTGAATTTCTTAAGCTTTCGAAAATTAAAAGTGTAGTACTAAACAAAATTGCAATTAATGAAACTGCAACATCATTACGTTTGCTTGCATGTTGTGATTTAAAGTTATTCGTAGTGTTTATTTTGACGGATTTAACTTGTTCAACGAATTTAGTGAATATCTCTTACGAGTCTTACGACTAACGTCGGTAGGTGATATTTTGTTAAGTTATTTAATCAAAACATTCAAAACCATTGTAGTAGGAACGAATAGGAATAAATCGTCTAATACCGCACGTGCAATGATAATTAAACAACTTAGGTAGCCAAGTTTACAAGTCGGGCTCGCGTGTAATTTAGATCCGAGTATCCGTGGTACTCGTAGAAACAGATCTTAAATACACGCGGACCTAACCCATCCTTATCCGTTACCATAACGTTTTAGGGCATTTTCAAAAATAGGGTACCATTTTCATTTCTTTTTGAATATAGGAAGTTTTGGGTTTTTTGTAACCAGAATCACGAGTACTATTGGAAACAAGAAAAATAGTGTCCCGTTTTTTTTGTCAGCTTTGTAACGCATTTTTTTCATACATTTCGTATCGGCCGTTACAAACCTGACAAAAATTTTTTTTTATGGATAATTGAGGACCCATTTTCATTAAAAGGATGCACTTTTTTCTGAAAATGCCCTTTAACGCAATTCAGTTAAGGTTCAGGTTCAGGTAAGGAACCTGTATTGAGTTGTATGGCAGCGACTCAGTTTAGGCCCTAAACTGAATCACGTTAAGACGTCATGGTAAGGCCCCTTGGCGTGTAAAGTAACAGTGCATGATAATTAAAATAAAAAGTAGGGATACAAACAAAAAATTAGACATACTCGTAGTACATATTATGATCAATGTGAACAACAATCAAAATACAAAATATTCAGCAAAAACAATTCTACAACGATAGTAAAAAATAATATCACACTTTTGTCTTAAATCTTCATAATAGGTAGGTCTTCCCATCACGGAACAATTGTGTTCCGGACCTTTGGGAGGCGTACGCGGAGCCGAAGCCAACACGCTGAGACCCTTTCGACAATTTAATGAAATGTAAGGGGTACACCGAGCGAATGATGCACCTGCCCGAGTTATGGGATGCAGAGGCAGCACCGCCAGGGTGTATAGACTATTGAGATTTAATGGAAACTAAAATATACTGGTCTATTAGGTGAAGGTGGTTGACTATTTAGTGTGCCGAAGGGTTTATTTGTACCTACTCCTAACTGTAAACTTAAAATAGATGTTTTTTATTTATTCTAACTAAAAGATAACATAGGTATATTGTAGTGACCGATGTGTCAGCTACAACTAAATACTGTATTATAGAGAATAAAATCAGACGTCTGCCTAACAAAATGGTAATAAATTTAATTTACGGCAAACGGTGACTCGCCCACATAAGATGGGCCCCCACAAAAAGCGACATCTAAGAGAGCTCGAGAGCAACACCAGTATGAGGGCTGGGGGTAGAGAGTAGGGCTCCTGATATCCGTGATGTACGCCGATCCGTAGCTACGTGTTCTTAAGCCCGGCGGTACTAAGATCACGAATTTCACGAACACGCCAAGGTACGTACCTCGTACGTACGTACGTACGTTCGCGTACGGATTCACGTGACACGCCGTGACACGCCATGATACGTAGCCCGTACTGCGTTCGTGCGCGGAGGTTCGGGCTCGGTTCCGTTGGGTACTTATCGCACGTCTCGTAGGTTCGACATGCCCCGGAGATAAATAAATAAGGACTAAGGTATTATTGAATTGAGTTACCACTTAGTATATTGAATACGGGACGAACGGACAAACATTTACTTGTGAATTAAACTTAGATTTTATTTTTTGCATGAATATAATAGTTATATCTAAGTAATTTATGGGGATATTCTGTTTTATGTATAACCAGCTATTGATTTTAGTCAAAACTAGCGACATGCCCGTTGAATTGCACTTATATAAATATAAGGTGTAAAACTCCCTAGTAGATATCATTATAATTATGAACTTAAGCAACACTGTGCTACTGGTTGTTATTATTAAATCAAGAGACTTTTTTTCTGTTAAGTATTAATGTAATGAATGAAACGTACTAGTAAAACCTTTGTACTATCAAATAATATAACGAAGCCTAAATATAAAGAAGGCAACCCTAATCCTAAGAAACAAAAGGGTAAAATTCTGCAAATCATCGGTAGGTATGATAAAGGTAATACAGGTAAACAAATTCAACAAAAACATGTACGGGGCCACAGAAAAAAAAGTACGCAGCTGCAGTTCTTATCAGTTTCGGACTTTTAGTCCGACAGCGATCACTTTTCAAGTTTTTAAGAATATTCATGTTGCTTATTTAACATATAGTTTCTAAACCATTTCTCAGTCCTAATAACAATAATTTGTGTCATGTTAGGTATTTGGTGGTAACTTAGGTATTCTTTTTAACTCGAATAATCTTTTCAACACACTTGCTCGTAACGAGGTTCTTATCTTACCACTTTTAGGCTCATTGTAAGCGACGGGCTCAAAAACTCTTTGCACCGAGCGCACCGCGCACTGGCTGAAAATCGCCAGCGCGCGGAAAGCGCGTCTCGCACGTCTTTTGTTTTAGTGTGTAAAATTGATTGTCAAAACGTATGCATGTATTACTGTTTTAATTTCATATTTAACGATTGCTTTGGCTATTTCTTGTAAATAATTGTGTAATTTTGTGTAATAAACTGTAAATAGTATTCTTCGGGTGTATATTTTCAATCTTCGAGGCCCGATCTGCTACACTCATAATCCAAGATATTAAACACGCGTACTTTCTCATTATATTATTGAACTAGTGTGGTAATGAGATAAACCCATCAAATTCAGTTTGTACCCTACAAGACTAAGTTACGTACGCAAACAATACATTCAAATTATGTCGGATTAAAAAGGTTTTTTTTTTCAAACAAGTACTTACACTATTTTTAGTCGCATAATAGCTTATGTTTTTTTGTTATTATATATATATATATATATTTTTTGTTATTATATTTAGTTGAATACATGGAATAAAACTTTCAGAATTATATGATATATGTACAATTTTATTAAATTATTCATTATTTACAATAATTAGTGCTTTAAACATAAATTACAACATTTTTTATTTTGGCTGTTTGGCGGGCCTTTGCTTCAAATATGCGCGCGTAACGCGATTCGAAAAAAATGCGCTCCAATGGCGCGCCGCGGTAAATTGTTTACATAAAACATTTGTGACCGTCTTCTCGCTTAATTATTATGATAAAATGCAACAAAAAGAGAATTAGAAGTAAAACTATAACAATATGTGGATGAAATCTCTGGAACCGCAAAACGCGAGTGTTACCATGAAAATCTAGTTGATGTAGTGATAAATATACCTACTTATTTGTGATGTTTGGGCCTTAAGTGGATCTATTAGTTGAAAATATAAAGTATTGTTATCAACCGACGTCGAAAAGGCATCGCAAGAAGCTTCATGTAGTCTATAAAGGTCAGTCAAACTCATATGCCATTTATAATTAAAGCATTCTGACAATTAAGTTAACGTATTTAACAAAAGTTAATAAACACGAATAAAATTTTGATTTTTACTTACAAGTGTGTTGAAAAATGTCGTATGAAACGTGTGTGCATGGTGTACACATCGGCTTCCTTATTGCGCACTCGCTTTTAGCTCGCGCGCACAATATCGACTCGTGTATAATGACCATCATAGCACACGTGTATCACAATGTACTATTTGAGTGATTTGGAATACTGTGACATTGCATAGGATTACAGAGGACGGAAGTGACACAAACAACGTTTCCACACCAAAAATACTATCCTAAATACAACACAGTTACGCGTTTAGTCTCGAATATCCTTTTCTTCAAAACAATCCAAAATGAAAATATTTACCACACATTATCTAATTACTCAAAAAGCAAATTATATCTGTGACACAAAACAAAATGTCAGATTTACATGTTAACCAAGTATTCATAGGCGAAAAAGAATTAACATGAATATTCGTTAAGCTTAGGGCTCCTATAGCCAGGGCTCATATAGCCAGCGCTGTTCGCGTTAGCGTATCGAGAGTTCAAATTATGTTTGTCGTTTATTTAAATCATCCGGCAACTTTCATATTTTGACCCCTCGATACGCTAACGCGGTCGAGAAGTTAATGTCGTACAATTTTTATACTTGGCTTTCTGGACTATTTCGGCACATTAAAGAGTACTATTTATTTCTAGATTGAAGGTAATAATGACATAGGTACTATTATTAGAGTGTTTTATTGTATGACTAACAAGCTAAGCCAACCTACCGGGTTTTTTTTGTAGATAAGAAGTGCAGTTGCACGTGCAAACAAAGATAATAAGATTTGCAAGCGACTCATTACAATGAAACAAACAATATGCATAAGTAGCTTTGGGCTTTACCCTTTGTTCGTGAAGTTGAAAGAAGTGACCGCGATGTTTTGTTTTACAAATTCGTGGTATTTTTTTATTTAATCTGGAGTTTAGAATTTTGCTTTCGCATTCATTGTCATTAGTTACTCCTGACATCACAAATCTTCAATTTATAATTCAGCTGTGAATTTAAAGTTATTTTTGTTGATGTTTCGTTATTTTTTGTTTTGTTATTGTTAATGTATGATTAGTGTTACTATTTAACAATGAAGAGAAGTTGGGTTATTTTAGCAACCCGTTTATTAAAGTAGCTATTCAATGTATTTATTATTTGGTTCTTTTCATTTATTACTTACTTAATATTTAAAAGGCCTTACTATTGGAAATAAATTTTAATTCAAAAGTAATGAAACGGAATTAGAGCTATGAATAAAAAACACACGATACATTTTTATTCGTAGCTCTTAGAGACCGCATCGTATCTTCACTCAAGGTCGCGGGCGGACCGAACGGGCGTGTTCTTAAAGTACGTGAAGCCGTGATCACGCCTACACGCATCTACACGGATTCACGTACCCTAATTTCACGTAGCCGAACTTCACGTGCGGAACGGACCAGAAAACCGTAGCAGTGAATCACGAACCCGGGCGTACGGCTACGGGTTCACGAATCACGGACACGACCGCGAGCCCTAGTAGAGAGGTGTCACTAAACTTTGAACATATAGCCAACTCGCCACTTAAGTTTCCACATCTAGTAGGTAGGTAATTATTAGGATTAGCTTTTGGAGCCGACGTGCTCATATTAACAAAGGCTCGTTTATAAAACAAAAAAATGGCCTTGCACGTGCAGACTACGGATAGGTATGAGTTGTTGGTAAGGGTATCGTTATAAAAATTATGGCAATTTAAAATGATAATATTGAAAGCAGCTCTAGAAATTCCTGCTTCAAAAACTTTACTTGCATTGTTTTTACTAATTACTCTCATGAGACAATGACATTTAAGTGCACAAAGATGAATACCGACCGAGTGCAGGCTTATTGTTATTGCCCTTATCGGTTCCACATAAACAATGAATCTCGGCAATGTCTAAGCCGCGATGCGTTATATTATCTTGGTCTGGTATTTTACATTAATATTCTTACAATTTACGTAATCCAGTCAAATTATTATTACACATATTTTGAGTTGATACTTTGTATCCCGATACCTATACCTACTAATTGGTGTCACGGTAAACACTTCCGCTTTTCTATGTTTTCTGTGTGTATGTACACGAATGCATAGAATGAGCAGAAATCTAGATCCTGGATGGCTTTATGGATCTAGGGTGCCATGAAACATTGCTATTAAAGTAATATAAATAGTTAAATACGGTATAAGAGGGCAAGCGTACTGTTGGCTAAAAAGCTATCTCAATGGGCAGCGACAATGTGTAGAAGTTACAAAAATAGTTAAAAACCTTAACAAAACGTATAATTCGCCGTTCATCATTAACACATGCGGCGTGCCATCGGGTAGTATACTAGGGCCGTATTTGTTTTTACTTTACATCACCGATTTACCTGGCGCCACACAAAATGACACTATACTATTTGCAGATGACACAACCATAGTAATTAAAGAAAATACAGATGGTTCTCTAAGAAATATTATTACATGTACCTACATTAACAAATGTAACAAATTGGTTAGAAAATAATAATCTCAAAGTTAACTTAACCAAAACACAACTGGTTTAATTTCAAACTTATAATAGCAAAACCAATTAGATTATCTGCCGATTTTAATGGCGTAAGTACAACTTAATGAAACGGAAAGTGCAGTTTTTCTAGGAATTAAGAATGATAAGTTTTGTAATTGGAAAGCCCATATTAATACCCTTTGTAATAAGCTACATCGATTTAATTATATTTTGTATCGTCTGCGAGCAACCGTCTCTGAGGCGGCAGCAACGGCAGCCTATAACGGTTATGTATCGTCGCAAATCTGTTACGGAATAATAATATGGGGCAACTCATCAGATGCTGATAAGGTTTTCTTAGCCCAAAGAAAGTGTTTACGAGTAAGATCTTTGTGTGGAGCATATTACCTAGATAGTTGCAAGCCATTATTTAAAAAAGTATACTACCCTTGCCATCCTTATATGTATTTGTTATGTGTATATTCGTAAAACATAATATAGAATTGTTTAAAATGAAAGGAAGGGAAAAACGATATAAATACGATCTAAATACCGACACATCAGACATTAAAACTATTTCAAAAAATACGTGTGGCACTCGGGGACTGCCGCGGTAAAGCTATTGCATATCATTTTGTATCAACTTATGCAATTATAATTATTTATTTATTTTATTCATGCAGTATTTCTTTTTCTTTGATATTAATTCAAGTTACACTTTTTGAGCGTGGTGACCGATAAGAAAACAAATTTTTCTATTATTTAATAAATAAAAAGTTAATATTGTTTAAAATGTTTTTATTATTTTACAATACATGTGGGTTTTATTATCTTACAGTAGCTGTTGGTTATTCAGGAATATTTATCATTAAAACTATAGGTTTATGATAACTGAAATAAGAAACATAAGTTTGCGACTTAATATCCTCTAAATACGTAGCTCACTCGATAAATTTTGAGATGCTCGAAATTTGAAAATGGATCGCACCCATGTTATATGTTTTAAAAAAGCAAATTTATTTAAAAATAGAACACTAGTATCCAGTACACTCTAATTTCAAAAAAAGATTAGTTCCAGTTGTTTTGCTACAACGTTTTCCGTGGATTTTCTTTGAAACGATGGAGCTGAACCGCGAACATTTTCGTGCTATGATATATTACGATTTTAAATTTGGTTTAACCGAACAACTGACTTTGCAGCGATTACAATCGGCATTAGGAGACTCTGCTCCATCCCGGGCAACTGTTTTTAGATGGTTTAGTGAATTTAAAAGGGGCAAAACCAACCTCGAAGATGAACACAGAAGTGGTCGCCCTCAAACAGCAGTAACTGCAGAAAACGTATGGACTACTGAAATGTTAGTGCGAGAAGACCCACGAATTACATACACGGACATCGAGAAGATCCTAGGCATTAGTTCGGGGAGTGTTAATATCATCCTACATCAACATCTTGGAGTAAGGAAGCTTTGTTGCCGTTGGATCCCGCGTTTGCTCTCCGGAACTGAGAAACAGGCTCGTGTGGATTGGTGTCATGAAATGCGTTTAAAATTCGAAAACGGAACATCAAGAAGTGTTTCTGAAATCATTACTGGTGACGAAACATGGATTTATCAATATGATCCGGAAAGTAAGCGGCAGTCGTCAGTATGGGTGTTCTCAGAGGGCAAGTTACCAACAAAATTACAAAGACCTCGAAACCTAGGCAAAAAAATGGTGGCTAGTTTTTTTTCTCGGGGGGGACTTCTGTCGACTTCAGTTCTGGAAAATCATAGGTCTGTTAACTCGGAATGGTACACTACAGTAGCATTGCCGCAAGTTTTCCAAGCAGTGCGGGAGAGGAGACCAAAGGCTGGACTTCGGGGAATCATGCTGCATCACGACAACGCCTCTTCACATACGTCCCTCAGAACAAAGGCGTTTATTGCAGAAACTGGGGTTGAAACCTTGCCTCATCCACCCTACAGCCCTGACTTGGCTCCCTGCGATTTCTTTTTGTTCCCAACAGTGAAGGAAAAAGTAAAAGGCAAGTTTTTTTCGAGTGCCGAAGAAGCCGTGGCTGCCTATGAAGGAGCGATTTCTGACCTATCCGATCAAGACTGGCAAAAGTGTTTCCAAAGTTGGTTTAGACGAATGGAACTTTGTATAAAGAACGATGGAGAGTATTTTGAGAAAATGTAAAATAAATAGTGTTTATATCTTCAATAGTTTTTTTATATCTCAAAACTTTTCGAGTGACCTACGTACCTAGAAAATACCGCGTCAATGGTGGTCCCATATTTTGTTGTAGACTCTTGTGGATCATTATTCATTTTCAAATTCAATGTTTTTGATAGAAAAGTTGTCAACATTATTTTACAATACATGTGGGTTTTATTATCTTACAGTAGCTGTTGGTTATTCAGGAATATTTATCATTGAAACTATAGGTTTATGATAACTGAAATAAGAAACATAAGTTTGCGACTAACATATTTGATTTTGGCGGGACTAAAATAATAGTGTTTATTTTGACGTTTGACATCGCCGTATCTCTGGTAATAAAAGCTACTGTCCTCAATATTTTGTATAGAATATGACACTTAGCGACATTCGTTTGGAGATATATCCTTTCCCCGATAAAGAACTTTGTAACAAAGTGAATAAAGTCGGTTTCGGTCCGTCGGAGGTCGGAGTGGGGAGCGTCAGGTTTTTTTTCGTTACGGAATTTCTGGATTCAGTCCCCGCGCTCAAGGCCCGCGATAGAAGCTATGCAATAGCTTAAAAAAAAATTCTAACTCTATGGCCATCAAATTATATTATAATTATTCTTCCTGTTACATATGAGAGTTCTTAAAGGAAATAAAATCAGTAGAAAACTCTTTTTCATTGTTAGATTTTGTATATAATTAGATATTGTTATTATAATTTAAGTATTATAAATTTACGAAAACGGGGCTTAATCGTGTATAAACTTTGAAAACAAACCTCCGACGTTTCAAGGGCGACATTGCCCCCGTGGTCCCGGAGAAAGACTGTAATTTTAGTAGTATTTCCGTGAATATACCTACTTAAAAAAGTTATACCCAGAGTATCTCGAGATGCGATATTGTAATGTAATAAAATAAATTATAGATGTTTAATTACTCATTTATTGTCGGTACATTTTCAAATTAATTTAAACACATTACAGAAGCGTCTTGTCACACACGATACCGGTTTTCTGCTCTGTTTGGAACATGCCATTAGGCCACGTGTAATTAAGACACGACTCGTGTACACGGAGCCACGTGTCAGCGTGTACTCTTGTAATCGGGAGCCCTAATCTCAAACTCGTACGATTATACAAATTTTGCTCATTACTACGATAATACGAGATACGAAAAAATAATATAATAATAAGTATCCAATATCAAAGTATGTCATAATCATTTGGAGCACCGCTTGCTGCACTTGCTTACAATTAACTCAAATACATACTTTTGTTTTGCCAATGGTAGCAAATAGCGGTCTCAAGTGAAAACACGTCAGACGTCAGCGTGCGTAGCCAAGATGCCAATCGCTCACGCTTAATAATGTATCGTAGCTACCTCTCTCTATCTCTCTTTCTTATTAGCGTGACAATGACAGTTGCATTTCATTAGCGAGTGAGCGTGAGCGGTTGGCATCTTGGCTACGCACCCAGGTAAGAAAAGAAAGTAATTGCCGGCAAAATCGTATTAAGATTGGTAATTAAACAAGACTTTTATTGTCGCATTATCACTCTTGACGCATATATGAGAAATTAAGGAAAGACAAAAACTATTCACCGTTTTATAATGTAAACAGTTTGAAATCACGATTTCCACTTGAAACTTATCTGCTATGAATAGCATTGTAGTGTCTTTTGTTAAACCCAATCGCTAATTACCTGCAGAAAATGAAATGCAGTAATACAAAAACCTGTAATATAAATTACAAATTTATTGTCTTAAGAATAAGGGTCAAATTGGAATAGGACGCATTTCACATAAAACCTTTTAGAAATGAAATATGATCTGACCACCTGGGGACAATTGTATAATTTATTTTGTAACTTAAAATATTAGCGGAACTCTCTTTCTAATAAAAGGGATTGAAAAGAGACTTCCGCTAATATTACAAGCTACAACTGATTATGCAATAGGCCTCCGGTAGCGTGTTTTGCAAGTCTTAGTTAGAGGGTGGTATTTATTATATTATTTTTGCTGTAGTTGAGTAGTGTATGAACTAAGCATGGATTAAAAATTCAAGAATCCAAATGCATCAAAAATCCAAAAAGTAGGCCAGTTGTCGATTGTAAGAAATATCGGGAATAGAATACAGTGTAGCTAACGTTGCCGGTACTTGGTAGCGTAGCGACTGAAGCTTGCACAATATCCTCAAATCGATAAGAAATCTGTTCCCACTTTTTTTAATATCTACCTACGTAAGTTGCAAAATTTAACACAAGCTACAATAATCAAATCAACTTTTAATTATGAAAAATAAACAGACACCTGGTTGACCACGCCTCGGTTCTTAATTTCAAAAGGTTATACGTTGAGTGCATGCTATAACAATTTGAACTTTATTGCCAAAGGAATACTGTTGTTATTAATAAAATATCTCTTGTTCTTTATGGTACTATTTCGTGCAGGTAATTAGCTGTTGGTTTTACAAAGGATAACAATGTCGAGATTTTAAAAAGTTTTAACTTTACCGACAGCCGTCACAAGATGTACTCACAAAATAGCACTATTTGCTGAATTTTATCGCTTCGTAATCTGAGACTAATAGTTATGTTTTGTTTTTAAATAATATCAGAATAATTGCGCTAAGTTACCCATGTATGATGATTATTTATGACTCTACCTATATTTGACTGATTAACTACAAGAAAAATAAATAAACTTGAGCATAGTAGAAACAAACGCTCACGCCGCTTTCATTTCTATGTATGATAATAAAAATGTTAGGCCTAAAATGTTAGGTTATAGTAAGGAAATAAAGAAACGATGCCACACTAAGAGCAAAACAAACCTGGTTCCACAGCGAGCGACAACGTCCTAACTCCTAGCCATGGTCATTCAATATTAAGTCTAATTCCTGGGCGTATAAAGATTACTTTCGTTTGAACTGTTCAAAACAGAATAAAACACTAACAGAATTCATTGGGGTTAGTTACTGGTTAGAGGTTAATTGGGGTTAACTGGACCGATAAGGTTTCCGAATGATTAAGGTTTCCGTATCATGAGTTAACCGAATTGGAGGTGTTTTGAAAACAACCTTTAAAATAACCTTATGAAAAACCCGGGTTATGGTAACCGGTTCCGGTCCCTGTACGTATCACCGCACCGTTCTCGCCTCGCTTGGCTAAAGCGATACAACTCGTCCGAAAATGGCGCGGCGTCCGTGAAATGGCTACGCGGGACGTGGGAACTAATTGGCGCTATCTCCACAAAACGACGCGCCGAGTGATTTTAGTTTATGGCGCTAGGTGGCGTGGCGTGTTCAGGAATAATGAATTTGCTAGCAATTTAATGTCAGTGTCGCGCTGGGAAACATTCACTAGTTTGTGAACGCGGATAGAATTGCCAGATTTCGCCCCTAAACAGATTAATAGAACAAGCGAATACAAAACGTTTTGAACACTACGCAAAATAAACCGGCCAAGTGCGAGTCGGACTCGCGCAACGAGGGTTTCGTACAAACTTTATGTTGCAACTCCACCTAGAAGTAGAAATTTCACGTCAGCCACATGTATGGACAGATTGGGTCACTCGTTTGCACGGCATGGAGTTATTAGGTATGCGAGTTTTTACTATATTGATAAGACACTACTTACAGCATGATATCACATTTTAAAGAAAAAAGAAACAGTAGGTTCAATTTATAATTAAGTTCAGAAATGTTATTATTTATTAAAAAAAATGAAGTTAGGGTCAATGTTATATTGTTCTTGTAATATTTATGATAATATTAACGATGTGTATAGTATTCATATTTATTCCTTCATAAGCTTCGGAGATCGGGGGAATGGTATTTTATTTAAAATTTCGTTCAACAAAAAAAAAACAATGTAAAAACAAATGTTAATTTTTTTTATGTGCAAATTTAGCCCTTTCTAATGATACCCCGCATGAACTTGTAACTACCCACCGCACGAAGCTAGGGTTGCCTACGATTACAAGTATTATATACTTAACATTGGCGCCATTGTTGTGTGGCAGCCCGTTGATAATTTGAATGTCTTCAGAGACAAGAGAAAATACAATCTATTCGGGAAACTTCGTCATTTCTGTGACGCCATATAATATGTAGATGTAAAATTTATTTTGTAGACATTGTAGTCAAGTAGCTTTGTCGGTAGTGACCCTGCCTACGAAGCTAGAGGTCCTGTGTTCGAATCCTGGTAAGGATATTTATATGCGTGTTTTATCACGAATATTTGTTCCTGAGTTATGGATGTTTTCTATGCATACCTGTATCCATGTATTTATCTATATATCTTGTAGGTACCTCTGGTACCCATAGTACAAGCTTTGCTTAGTTTGGAACCAGGTTGATCTGTGTGAGATTGAGATTGTTCCAAAATATTTTTTTATCTATGTCAGCCATATTTTGTATTTTGTGCATCGCCAAATTTTTTCCTTCGGAGCATCAAAGCGAGAAGAATATTGTATTTTTCCAAATACCAATATTAGTATCTGAATTTGGTCCTTGTTCGATTTTCGAGTCTAATTATGCGAACCAGTTATAGGTTTTCGCGTTGATTGCGTCATTTGCTTTCACGCACTCACGATAATTGGATTACGTGTGAACGGGATAGATAGTGGTTTGAATGCCTGAAATCTAATATTTGCTAATTTAAATGGACACTATATAAAGTAGAACCGACGAACTGTGGAACTTTTTAAAGGTAAACTATGAAAAATCGGCTAACATGCATGGGGTATATTCTGACAGCCCACGCTGTAAGGAATCAAAGAAAAAAAATTGGACTTCAAGGTTTGGACAACCCTGTATACATAGTATACGAAGTATATCCCTACTGACATATATAAATAAATAAATAATAAATAAATATTATAGGACATTCTTACACAAATTGACTAAGTTCCGCGCAGTAAGCTCATCAAGAAGGCTTGTGTTACGGGTACTCACACAACGATATTATATAATATACAAATACATAAATACATAGAAAACGTCCATGACTCAGGAACAAATACCTGTGTTCATCACACAAATAAATACCATTACCGGGATTCGAACCCAGGACCATCGGCTTAGCAGGCAGGGTCACTACCAACTACGCCAACCGGTCGTCGAATGGTCGGTGAATCGTCGGTACATATACAACTATATACTAGTATACACAGTGATGGATTCCAAAAACACCTGAAACTATTGAGTAATTGGCCAAAAACTGATACTGCCCAACCCACGGCCATAAGTCATCTCAAATCCCACAACCCTTTTACCGTTTAAAAAACACTCGCCGGCCAGATATGGATTCCTCCGGGAGCACTATTTACACTCTTAAGTTAAAAACGAACTGTCAAACAAGTAGCCCGGGGGACCAAAGTTGTGAATAACACTAAAGTTTAACGTGTCCTTATTTCTTTTCCGTATTTCGTGCTGTTTTGAGCCTTGTTTCAAAGCAATAGGTCTTGTTTTCCGATGGTGAGACAATGGATTCTTTACTAATCTTTTTTGGAATGCTGGAATATATGTTTAATATAGTCATTTTCGTTGCACGTTATCTAAAAAAGGATTTAAGAGAGTTTACAAGTGACTTCTGGCTATGCGGTGCACTCGATGCGGTTGATATCAGGATGCAGGTTAGGTACTTTAGCAGGGTATAAGGGCCCTTAAATGAGCCCTTAAACTCACTGTTTTATTTAAGAACTACTCGTAGTTATTTATTACTCAGTTATTTAATTAAGAATCATGATTATATAAATTTAAGGGTTTCGACGTTCTTACCAAAAATTTGTAAAAAAGGACCAGTTTGAAAAATAAGGCTTTTGTTATAAATCATGTTTGTACGTTTACTAGTTTGAAGGAAATACGTATGTTGTAGTTTTGTGTATATGAATACCTATAGTTGTTATCAATATCGAGATCTAGACGTCTGAATGATAACAATTAGACCACTGTGGCCTTTTAAAAATAATAGTTATGTGGTACATATTTGACCACTGCACTAACGTACGATGAACGGGTCGGGACGTGACTGGGCCGGCCTGATCTGTCAGTTTCTATAGAAAACGTCACGTGACCTCCGAGGGCTCCGAGCTCGGATGAGATTCTTTCTATAGACAATGACAGATCGCCCCGACCCGTCCCACAGAGAAGTGGAAAAAGCACAGCCATTATAGTAGCAAACTAAATAAATAAAAAAACATACAAACATATACATATATTTAAATATATACATATAAATAAATACATACAGTGCCAACCAAATAAGGAGGAAGCAGACAAAAGTGATATCATATTATAAACTCCCCGAAGAGCAGTGATTGATCATCTCCTCCTCCCAAAAACATATTTATCATTTAAAAGTTACAAATAATTTCCGGGGATCGGAAGTTCGGATGCTTTTATACCTATTCGCTCAGAAAGTATGGAGTTGGCTTCTTCAAACAAATCTCTAGTTATTTAAGTTCGGGGATTCCGGGATTGCATAAAACATCAGGAAATAGTACCGGTAAAAATATTTAGGTAATGACTATTTTCAGCAATTTCGTTAGCATACCTACACGTTTGTAAACAGTTTTATCTACAAACAGGATGTAGGTACTTAATAAAAAAAATAGTAATAAACCATACTAAGCAATGTCGCTGGTACTTAGAAAATGGCCACGGGCGTCTTCCCTGTTACTAAGATTGCATATACTCGAGAAATTCACCGGCATTTCGTTAAGAACTTAAGACCAGTTGGCCTAGTGGTTATGGCGTTAGCCGCGTAAGCTGAAAACCCGAGTTCGAGCCTCGGATTGGCCTTTGTCGGTGTTTGACGTTTCCTTTAGTATATGACATTTATTTCAATTTATTATTTATTTATAGTAGTGTTACTACTTTAATAACAAAACAAAAAAATATTAAACAAAATAATTTGATTTGTGTCGAAAAAAAGTCGTAATAAACCGTTTAAGAGCGTAATAGGTATAGCGTTTTGATTATGGAATTTTTATAAGTAAAAACTTTTTTTTTGGTAAATAGTGCCAAAATTTAATTGAGTTCGCCGCCATATTTTTCAACACTGACACGGTGTTGGTACCTACTGAGGCCGAAGTTTAGGTATAGAAGCATCCTAATTTCCGATCCCTGTTACCTTTGTAGAATCATTTTTAGTTACTTACTAAGAATAAGAATCTCATAATCAAACTACTGATTGAAGTGATGGTGTCCGATTTTGCTGATGCGAAGTGTAGTGTAGATCAGGGTCACGTAGTAAATGATAGATCAACGATAAATATCTTTATTTTTCAATTTAGGCATATATGCACTTTTGAACTTCAAAAAAAGGCTACCACCGGTTCTAGCTAACCTTACACCACAGCCCGAGAAGATTATTACCGGCAAGAAACTACAAAAAGTTAAACAAATATTAACAATTTGTGATTCTACAAGAAACCATATCAAAAGAAAATAGGGAAATGGAAAGACAACAAATTAAAATAAATAAATGAAAAGAAATAAATATATGTTTAGTAGTGTTGTATTAAGGATATATACTAACTGACCAAGAGATACAATGTAATACTTAGTTGTAAATAAAAAAGTGCGAGTCGGACTGTTGTATAAGATTGGACAAGGAGAGGGGAGGCCTTTGCCCAGCAGTGGGACACAAAAACAGGCTATTAAAAAAAAAGTGTTGTATAATTGACAACATTTCATATTTTGAAGTTTTCCATTTTATGAGCTAATCAGAAAATAGAAGGCATTTTAAGCGACACGTGTTTTTTCTTTTTCATGATAACTCAATTTTTAATATAAAAAAACAATTTTTAAATGTCGCTCATTCTAAAAGAGCGTAAGTGGATGATGACGTCACTTTTATAACGGAATCCGGGGCAGACAAGTTAATTAAAAAAAGTTATCTGTGACATTGACACTGATAGTTGTCAAAAGTGGCGGTTAGGTTATTGAGATAGATTTGTATTTTTGATTCTGCTCGTCTATGAGTTGGTAAACACACGTGCTCGGGCTGCGATTTTTAAAGATAAGCGATTTCGGTGGAATTGCTTACTTTTTTGTATTTGTAGTGTTGTTGTAGTTTAGGAGTCATAATTGTACATTGGAGTATCCCATTTAGGTAAGTAATTAGTTATTAAAATGGATAATACGGCTCCCCCTGTTCAGGGGGACGCCGACGCCATGAAACAAAACACTAACGACGATATGGAGATTGAGTTTTGCAGTAATTATACTTCCAAAAAAAGAGTTATAAGCGAGAATGATGATCTAGCGTCCAAAAAAATTAATTCCCCTGGTGATTCTACACAGACCATATACGTAGCACCGGGTTATGGTGATTCGGATCCTCCGATAAAATATTGCGAAGCTGATAAGGGGCCATTTGTGGTCCACGTTCAGAAAGTGGAGCCTGACGATTCTGCAGGGCTAACACTACAAGCGATTCGTGTTGCTCAATTGCTTCACAAAAATAATATTCAAGGTATTGTTGAGGGTTCTATTAAAACTATAGGTCGCAATAAAGTTTCAGTCTCTTTCAAATCTGCTGAACTGGCTAATGACTTTGTGAAGCTTCCCTTACTTCCCACAAATAAAATGGCTGCATCCATACCCAGATTTCTTGTATCCAGAATGGGAGTGGTACAAGACATTCCTACAGATTGGGCTCTTGATGAAATTGTTGATGGGATTCAGTTCCCTTCAAGTTTTGGCTGCAGAATAATAATGAAAGCGCGTAGACTATCTAGGAAAGTTCAAAGAGAAGGGCTATCCCCTCAATGGGTACCATCCAGGACTGTTGTTCTTACTTTTCACTCTCAAGACTTGCCGGAGAAGATTTATCTGTATAATATGGCTATGCCTGTAAAAGTATATGATCTTCCAACAATTCAGTGCAGAGCTTGCTGTAAATTTGGTCATATTGCAGCCAAATGTAGGTCTAAACCACGCTGTTACTCCTGTGCTCAGGCTCACACAGGTGATTCTTGTCAAGTTCCAAGTGACAAAGTCAGCTGCATATTTTGTTCTGGCCGTCACAAGGCCACAGATTCTGTTTGTCCGGAACACAAGAGACAAAAATCCATTAAAACTGTGATGGCTGAAGAAAATATTGGTTATTTAGAAGCTGCACAACGTTTCCCCTCGGTTAGATTAAGCTATGCGGAAATGGCACAGAAAATGTTCGAGCACACTCCCAAAGTTGCTGCTCCATCAATACCCCAAGCTTCTTCAATCCCTAATTACATTGAAAAGGTTATAGGTCCTTCACAAAATACCTCTAGATCTTATAAAAAGACAATTTATAAACAACCAAGGCCAGTACAGCTATTAAGCCCATCTTATGATGTACAAGCTCATAGGAGCATAGTGAGTGATCCAAAGTCGTCAAATGGTAATGGGTGTGCATTAATCAATAACTTTGATTTTAATTCGCCTAATGAGAGTTTTATTGACTCACTCACTATGTTACTTATGAGCTGTATCATGAGGTCATCTGACCCACTACCGTACACTGTCATTAATCGTCTACAACCGATTATTCCTCTTATCACTAATAATGGATCTGAAAGTCCTGCAGTGGAACACACAGAGTGTTAGAAACAAAAAATTTGAATTAATTCATTTACTCAATAAATATAAACCCATAGTTTTTGCCATTGCTGAAACATGGCTTAAACCTGGTTCCCAATTCCGGGTTCCGGGTTATGCATGTTTCAGGGATGACAGAAATGATGGTAGAATTGGAGCAGGGTGTGCCCTGCTTATTAATAGATCTTATTCTTATTCCGTTCTTACTCTGTCAAATTTTAGTTCAGAAATGAATATTATTGCTGCTAAAGTAATAAACATCACATTTGTTTCTGTATATATTCCTCGACCAAGTAGAATCCTATTAGCAGAGTTGGAAAGAGTTTTATCTGATATTTCTGGTCCATATGTAATATTGGGAGATTTTAATTGTAAGAATACTCTTTGGGGTTCTCCTATATGTGACTCAAATTCTTTCTATTTATTAAACATGATAGATGAATTAAACTTATGTGTTTTAAATGATGGGTCCAATACTAGGAGGTCATCTCCATTACAAAACCCAAGCGCTTTAGACCTTACTTTAGTCTCTGCAAATTTAGCTCCCTCAATTAACTGGAAAGTTTTGGACAAATCATATGGAAGTGATCATTTTCCCATAGTTTCGACTATACTTAGATCTTGCTCTTCTCCTTTAATATCTAAACCTCTTCTTAAGTATAAAACCGCCCAAGCTGACTGGGCTAATTACTCTTCCATATTGGAGAATAAAATAAAATCTCTTCTTGAAGTTAATGACGCTAACTTTTTGGAAATGTATTCAGAGTTTACTAACTGCATTCTTCAGTCTGCTGATGAATCTATTCCAATAAAAAATGTAGAGCGTAATAAGATTCCTTCTCCTCCTTGGTGGGATGCAGAGTGTACAAATATTATTAAAGAACGTAATCTGGCTGAAAAAACCTACTCGCAAAGTTTAACTATGGAAAACTATTTAAATTTTAAAAAAATCATGGCAAGATCTAAGAGGTTACTTGCAAAGAAAAAAGCTGAAGGTTGGTCTAATTTTTGCAAATCTTTATCTCCACGATCTCCATCTGCATTAGTTTGGAGAAAAGTAAAGGCATTTCGCAGAAGCCAAAATTATAACAATTCCTTGTGTAATGATTTTGAAATTTGGATACCGGAATTTCTTGACAAACTATCTCCTCCCTTTGTTCCAACTGTTGATCTTTTTCCCATAGCAAATATGGAAATTCATAACTCAGATAGAATGAATGATCCTTTTTCTTTCCCAGAATTATTATGCGCATTAGATCGCCTTAAAGACTCTTCTCCTGGTATTGATGGAATTCCTTATTCATTTATAACACAATCTTCTAGATCTACTAAAGAATATTTTCTCAAAATTATAAACCATGTTTTTATTTCTGGCACAGTCCCAATTCCTTGGAAGACCCAAATTGTAATTCCAATCTTGAAACCTGGTAAAAATCCAAAGGAAGCCTCGTCTTATCGTCCAATAGCATTGTCATCAGTCTTGGCAAAAATAATGGAGCATTTAGTTAAAAATCGTTTGGAATGGATATTGGAGAATCAGAATTTATTAGCAAGGTCACAATTTGGGTTTCGTAAGGGCTTGGGCACTGTAGACAGTCTTAGTATACTAACAACTGATATCCATTTAGCTTTTAGTAATAAAGAAAGTGTTGTTGCTGTATTTTTAGATATAGCAGCAGCATATGATAGTGTCAATCTCTCCTTTCTCAGACAAAAAATGGAGTGGTTAAATATTCCATTAAGACTAATTAATATAATATGTAACATGTTTATGGCTAGATTCATCTGTGTCCGAACGAATGGAACTGTACTGCCTCCCAGGTCAGTCTGGAAAGGTCTTCCCCAGGGATCAGTCCTTAGTCCGATATTATATAGTCTCTATACTTATGATTTAGAATCTACAGTGAACTGCTTCTGTAAAATATTGCAATATGCTGACGATATAGTTTTATACAAAAATTCTTCATCATTAGATGAGTGTTCTTCTTGTTTAAATTCAGCTTTGTTTTATTTGAGAGATTATCTTGACTCTCATGGTCTTTCACTGTCTATTCCTAAGTGCAATGCTGTAGTTTTTACTCGAAAAATGAATATTCCCCATATATCCCTCTCCCTGGATGATGAGGAAATTTTATTTGTGGACTCAGTAAAATTTTTAGGTGTTATTCTTGATTCTAAAATGACTGGTAAATCTCATCTAGACTATATTGCGAATAAATGTGAAAAGAGTGTTAATGTGTTACGGTCACTATCTGGGGTACGGTGGGGGGCTCACCCATACTCTCAGAAAATTCTTTATAATGCGATTATTCGGAGTCATTTTGATTATGCGAGTTTTATACTGGAACCTTGTAGCATGCAAGCGTTAGGAAAACTGGATAGAATCCAGGCCAAGTGTTTACGGATTGTGACTGGTGCAATGAGATCTTCTCCAACAAACGCTTTACAAGTAGAATGCCTAGACTCCCCTCTTATAATCCGTAGACAATATTTAGCAGATAGATTTTTTTTAAACATAGCCCAATATAAGTTTCATCCATTATTATCAAATTGCAAAGCCTTATCAGATATATCTACTTCATCCAAATACTGGCAAAATAAAGATCTACCCCCTTTAATCAAGTCTTATAATAAATTTTCTAGTACTAGCTTTTTTAAATATGAAAAGAATCCAATTTTTTGTTTTGATTATGACACTCTCATTTTTCAACCTTCAGTTATTCTTCACTTAGGAATTTCTAAAAATTCCTCAAATGCTAATTCTGAATTTAACCGAATTATGGACAGACATTTTGGGGGATGGCTACAAATTTTTACAGATGCTTCTAAAATTAATTCTATAGATTGTGTTGGTTCAGCTGTTTGGATTCCCAGATATAAAATAATTCTTAGTTTTAGGAACCCACCCCAAACTTCTACATTCACGGGTGAGGCGGTTGCTCTGTTTGAAGCTGTATCCTATGTTAGATCTCATAATCTTGAAAAAACGATTATTTTAACTGATTCTTTGAGTTGCTTGCAAGACTTGGTGAGCTTTCCATTTCATTCCAAGGATAACTTTTATTTAACCTTAAAAATAAAAGATAAACTTAGAGAGTGTCAGTCCGCCAATTTAAAGGTTGTTTTGGCATGGATTCCCAGTCACACTGGTATTGTGGGTAATGAGGTAGTGGATGAATACGCTAAATCCGCCATACAGCAGGGTTCTGTATATAACAACAAATGCTTTACTCGTGATATAAGATCCTCTGTAAGATCTCTGATGTATGAAAAATGGAATAAGTTGTGGCAACTTTCTCAGAAGTCTAAAGGTGCTTATTACGGGAGTCTGCAGCCAAACATCCCCGTCAAGCCTTGGTTTTTTAAGAACAGGGGACTCTCAAAATTGAATACCTCGAATATTATAAGATTACGCCTCGGTCACATTTGTTCCCCGGTTCATTTGGCCAAAATGAGAATAAGGGATGGCTCGCTTTGTGAATGTGGTCTTGACGAAGGCACTACGACTCATATTTTGTTGGAATGTCCGAAAATCCGTCATGCGTTATACGATTGCCTTCCTTTTGAAATCAGTCGTCCTGTAAATATGAATTTTTTACTTACTTTAGTATATACACCATTCTGTGCTATTCTAAATAAATTTCTCAGCAAAAATAAATTGAAGTTGTAAATAAGTTCTACTTTAGAGTTGTTTGTATATATAGTTAGATGTAATAACCGTATGGTACTTTTTTAGTAATATATTTAAACTAAGTTGTTTGTGTATAGTGTACATAATTATTTGTTGATAGTTCAATACTGTAGTTTGTATATTAAGTAGTTTGTTTCATTTTAGGTACTTGGGAAATTCTACCGAACACCGTCTATCACCGTACTACGAAATAATTCACTTGCCGTGTCTTATCCAACCTTGACATTGGCAGAATCATCAAGGCCTTGATGGAGCCATAAAACAAAGATTGATTGATTGATTGAGATTTGTATTTTGCTAGTTTTGTTAGCGGTTTGTAATTGTTAAAAACTATTAACAAAATAGATATAACGGTCATTTAATACGTTTAAGACGATGGCATCAACTAGTAAAGGCTGTCAACTTTGCCATTACTAAAATATTGCTTTAGGTCAGGTCAGACTGTAAAAACAACTCTAAAACATGGTCTGAAAACCATTTTTTCTTCGTTCCCGTTAAGAATCGAGCAGAATGGTGTCATGCAGCAGGACTAAAAGGCACACCATCCAGTAATTTAAAATATTTGATGAACATTTAAATGTAAGTATTCTTTGTTTGTTTTCATAAAAAATAGATCACAACAGTACCTTACATAAGAAGATAAATCATGTTTTGTATCATTTCAGTTGGAGGAGAACTTGGAAAATTATATCTGTTGGAAGACTATGAAAGAGACAACAAAGGTACCTAAATGCAAGACTCAAGACCTATCTTCCAATGTTTATAACACCATTATGTGCAACATCAAATTCAAATATAAACCAACAGCAATTTGATACTTTTAATGAAGCAAAAACTGACCTACATGGTTGTCAAAGTGTGCAGTGCTCTCCTGAAGGGCACACCACAAGACTCAAATTAATGTAAAAATGTCACATCATAAAACCCAGTGTTCTCTGTTAAAACCAAAAAAGTTAGTACTTCAGAATACTGTACTAAAAAGTCCATCATCAGGCACCATTCCTTCACACCTTGGAAGTACTTAAGAAGTCACAGAGTTCGATTCAACATCTGAAACATCTGCACCTGGCTTGGAAAATAAAGGATTCGTCGGCAGAGATTTTATGATGTCAATTATAAAGAAAATGCCAATGACTTATTTGGAACTCCCATGTAAATGTTATTGGATTATTGCCTTTCTATCAAATAATGCAGTCATTAAATTAAACATCATAACAGTTTATAAAATAAGAAACAATGATACATTCACTAAAATGGCTGACTTATTTCAAACCCTCAGAGTCCATATTGAATGTGTTATCAGGAGTCAGGATTTACAAATTTCTGAAAAGACATTCAACAGAGAACAAGTTTGTCAATACTTTAGGTGATGCTGTACTTGTGGACTGCGGATTGATAACTATACAATCTCCTATAATAAAAAATATGTAATAATTCTGTGTTTCTTTTTCTCATTACATTATAGTAATGTTAGGTATACTATGGTTTTAGACATTTACTATGCAAGTTTTTTTTTTACTTTAGTAGCCTGTAGGAACCTTTTACATTTGAGATTCTTATTTTCTGTGAAAATGTTAATCATATTAACATCCAAAAAAATTTACTAAATCAAAACATAGAAACAGTACTTATTGTATGTATTAACTTAATACATACAATAAGTACCGTTCCTAAGTTTTAATATAGGGCACCCGAGGACAGAGGGGATGTTATAAGAATATCAATCATCAATGAAATAAAAACAGTATGGTTGTTACATGAGTAAAAGCAATAATTTATTCAATACATTTTAGATTATCATTTCAATTACTTACTAGTAAGTAATTAACACTTTGTTGCACAAAAAAGGATATGAGTTAAAAAAAGGTACCTATTTATAAATAGAAAATATAAAAAGGCGCACTTATCCCTACAAGGGATCCCTTCCAGTTAACCTAAGTAACGAATAACCTAGTTGCTATTAATATTTACTTTACGCTATCTAGTAGTTTTGGAAAAACATTTGTAACCCAAAAACTTTCAGCAGCTGTAATGATGTGTTCAATATAGGTTTTCTCAATTGTAACCCAGTTGACATTAACCTCTTTATTTTCCTCGAATTTGGGGCTTGCAACACAAAATAACCCATTCTGTTTGTTTGTTTCATGCATTTGCAGGTTTATTTGGGCTTTAAATTTGTCACATACCTGCCCATCTTCAGTGACATAGTTTTTGACAGCCTTTTCTTTTGAAGGGCATATGACCTTGATGAAATACTCGTCAAAAATACCATCAGGTGATGCTTCCATTATAGGGGAGATAATGTAAAACTCAAATTTATTGATATTTATTTCCAGGTGCTCTCTACTTCTTTGACATTCAACATTCAGTAACTGTCTCATGCTCCTTATTTATATGCGCAATTACTTTATTCAACTTTGTGTAAGTGTTTTGTTCCGGACTGATTCGGCATTGCACTATGCATTTTCCTGCTTCTCGTTTAACTTCCACATATCCTATAGCATTTTCGACATAGGAAGAACAAGAAGAGAACTATGTTTTTGCCCCTCTGATTTCAGCTGCATTATAATTATCACTTGTCATTGTGTACTCCATCATCATCAATGCTTCTACACACGGCAGGTTGGTGCTATCAGCGAAAAGCCCTCCGAGGGATTCATTGATCCAGCAATGCCAAGTTCGTAATAAAGTAGGTTATATGTTAGGTATATCGGAGTCCAGTGAGAAAGTGCCAAGTCGTTTATGATATTCGAATACGAGCAAATTAATGAATTTAGAAGAAATGATAGCGTTGAGTATTTCAAATTATGTGACAACTGAAA
This sequence comes from Lathronympha strigana, assembly GCA_949128165.1. NCBI lineage: Eukaryota > Metazoa > Arthropoda > Insecta > Lepidoptera > Tortricidae > Lathronympha > Lathronympha strigana. Next base: position 5,994,625 of record OX421919.1, on the reverse strand, counting down.
TATCAAACCAACGTCTGACATGATAAACGTCAAACGTCAAACTTTTTAATATTTCACTCTCTATCACAAGACTAAGGACTTTCTCGATTATGCTATAAAAGTGACGTCATCACCCGATTTACACTAATTCACGATTTTCTTCAAAATTAACTAACAAAAAAATCCAAAAATATTTTTTTCGAGTTCTTCATACATGTTTACCGAAATGGTTTTTGAATTGGCATCATTTAAAAATATGAAATGTTGTCAATTGTTTGTTGTTCAGTAGTGTTGTATAATTCCGCAATTAAGGATAAAAATATGAAATAAAACAAAAACAAGGAAATAATCTCAAAGTTTTGTTATTCAAAAAGGCAAAATATCTCGGAACAGCACCGCAGCGCCAAGGGAAATCAGCGGCGGCTGTAATTACTACACGTTTTTTGCAGTCGCGCTTTCTTGATGACGCCGACGGATTAGTGCTGGTATTATGACCATTAAAAAGATTAAAGTTGGTTTTTTTTTAGGGTTCCGTTCCTCAAAAGGAAAAAAAAACGGGACTCTTTGTTCCGGATCACTTTGTTGTCCGTCCGTCCGTCTGTCTGTCAAGAACCTTTATCTCGGAAACGCGTAAAGGTAGCAAGTTGAAATTAATACCACATGCACAGGTCTGAGGTCCCTTGAAGTTGTGGAAAAACCAAACCTCTAGGTCAACGCAATCAAAAGATACGGTTGTTTATTTCGCATTTCCCATACACCTAGTTGACCATCCCGTTGACCTAGAATTACGAAATTTGGTAAAACGCAAGAGCTTAAAGCACAAATGCAGGGAAAAATCCGAAAACCGTATAATTGCCGCACACTGAGAGTTCCGTGCCACCAGGATTTTTAAGTACCTAAGGTCATAAATGGCCCAGCATCCTTTGTGCGGAACCCTCGGTAGGCGTGTCCGACTTGCACTTGGACGTTTTTTTTAATTTACAACTAAGTATTACATTATCTCTTGGTCAGTTAGTTTTTGCGAGCTCCCGATATTTCGGCATTGTTACTAGCGCCACGTTCACGGTGTTACACCACTTGCACCGTGTATAGGCTTTATTTTGATTTGTACTAATGTACAGATCCAGAATGGACATGACGGCCAGACTTTACGAATGATACTCGTAGCGAGGTCCATTCTTTTAGGTCTGGGTCGTTCTGACCCGCGACGTCTGAGCGCCTACCACGAACCGCGAACGAAAGTATACCTCCCTTTCGCACTTGTGATTTCTCACTCAAGTGCGACAGAGAGGTGAAACTTCGTTCGTGGTTCGTGGTAGGCCTTCTGTGTGGCGTTCGGGAATGCTTGCCTGCGATCGTTCTGACCCGCCACTCAACGGCGGCCGGCGGGCGATGGGTCAGAATGACCCAGGCCATGTTTATAGTTACTTACCCAATGATGCAGAAAATTAAACAATTTTTTTTATCAATTTTTAATAATAATCGTACAATTTAAATAATAATTTCTTACCTATACATAGATTCACTGAATGAATAATAAAATATGAGATTTCCTGTGCATCACATTCGAAAAAAATAAATATGTCAAATTCGAATAAATACTAATATCTTTTTTTCACTTAGAAGCCTGCTTACTAATTTCACGGCAGCAATACTTTAATTTTTACGTTGAAACTGACTAGGTAGCATTGTCGACCGATCTCGCGGCGAAAACTCCTCCGAATCTTCCTTCACCGTACTCTGTTCAATTCTATCGTTGTATACAAAATTACCGCCCATTTGGCGGGACTTAGCCGCTATGATGGACGCCATAGTGATCGATGGATGAGGTAAATCCGGTATCTGAGATATGTAAAATTCACGAAGACGCTGCCGTTCAGCTAGTTCGAAGTCTTGCTCAGCAACTGGTGACTCAGAGGTATCCATTCTCGTGGTTGGGTCGTTCAGTGTTGAGTTGTCTGTGTTATCTCCGCTATCTTGAGTTGACTGATCGAATGATAAGTTTCTTCCTCGCAATTGATAATATGATAAGCGTAGATGAGAGTTATCGTCGATGAAGCCGCTCGACGATTGATTATTTGATATGTCACTGTTTTCTGGGTTCATGTTCACAGTTTTCTATGCTTGATTATGATAATACGTAGTCCTTTCACCTTTGATATCACAGCGTTCTTTGAAATAAATCACAGGAGATCGCAATGATGCTGATACATAATCTAATGTCAGTACAAATGATGATTTAAAAAAATGTGTTACTTACCTGCATTAAAATAATAAATGTGACATCTACCCTTGTTTGTAGATTATCTAAATTACACATAGCGTTTTAGAGCTTAAGCATTAGTTATAAAGTTAATTTCCAAGGACTCGTTTTCTCTTTAAATTGAAAAGGAAGTTGCCATACTTTAAAGTGCACACTAAACTGTTTCCTTTCATTAAGAGATATTGGTTATGATTATTTTATTGAAAATATCAAGGCAAAGAAAAAATTGAGATGTTATGTTAATACAAGCTGTTACCGAGGAGTGTCCATATAACTCGACTTCCACCGACTTGCCTATTTTCAAATCGTAGAGGAAATAGGAGTTCAAATAAAAATTGGCAATACGGTGAAGTCGCGTTCTATGGATAAAAACTGCGGAGCGAGACTTGTGTATTTTTATGGGCAATGTTTTTGATGGGATCTCATCTTTTTTTGTAGGCCCTGTAAGCAGTTCCTTTTTTTATACATGCATCCCATATTTATACTGACACTGTTAGTGCATTGTACCTAGCTGTACCTACGTATAACATTCGATTTAACTATTTGAACTACATTATTGACTTTGTAATCACATGTATTTATATAGAATTACAAAATTTCTTATTTCTTTTGCAATATTTTTTAATTTTATATGACTTGGTAGGCTGTAAATTAAGTATTGTGCACGAAGTCCAATTTTTATAAAATATATCAATAAGATCCTTAGGCAAAAGTGAATACATGATTATAAAGGGTAGGCCAATGAGGAATACCGTATTTTTGCTCACCAGGCGGCGCCACTCATGCGTGGGTCCTTGTCAAGCGCCATTAGTATGAGTTTGTATGGCACGAAACCAATATTAGAATTTGTTATTTTTCATTAATTTCCATGTTAAAAGAGGTACATTAGATTCTAACTATTTTTCAGTGATGTGTAGATTCTGTGTTTTAGAAAATTAGAGGGGTAATACGTTTTTGTGTGATAATATTTGATAAAACAGTAAATTACTATTCGCGCTATTTTTACAATGAAATGAAAATATTTTTACAAAATCAACATTGGCTTAGGGTTCCTATTGGTACTCTGCCCTGGATTTAGTTGAAAAGAAATGACGTGATCATCTTAAAAAAAATACCTTTTAGGATGATCGTATTAAAAAAATGCTTAATCTAGTTATCAATGATAACAGGAAAAACATACGTGTCCCTTAAAATGTCTTCAATTGTCGGATAAGTGATAAGCTCATAAAATAGAGAAGTGCAAGATATGAAGTGTCAATTGGCAGCAAAAACGTTGTGTGACTGTGACGTATGAATGATTTGCCGGTGAATGTTGAATGTTTATCTAATCATATTTGGGTTGTCCAAACCTCATAATATCTTGCTGCATTACTCATAACTCACGAGTGTACTAAGTTACGTAACAGGTACTAAGATGCAATGTGCTCAAGTCTTTGAGTTTGAAACCAGAGGGAGTGGGAATTGACAGCCCTACCCCTCTGTCAAATGGGTATGACATAGTTTCATACTCATTGTTTGGATTGACGTTTATCTGACAGATATTTATATGTTACGTACGAATAGCTGTACTTTTAACGTACCAGTCCCCCGCAAAAATGGCTTTTATTGTGTAGGAAATAACAGATGTTGCCAGTCCAGCTGATTAAATGTTAGACATTGTAGACAATAATAATAATAATAATAATAAAAAAAATTGATTACCGTTTTGTTAGGCAGACGTCCGATTTTATTCTCCATAACCCAGTATTTAGTCCACCGCTTTCACCTAATAGTCCAGCATATTTTAGATTCCATTAAATCTCAATAGTCTATACACCCTGGCGGGTGCTGCCTCTGCGTGCGTCCCATGACTCGGGCAGGTGCAACATCCGCTCGGTGTACCCCTTACATTTCATTAAATTGTCGAAAGGGCCTCTGCGTGTTGGCTTCGGCTCCGCGCACGCCTCCCAAAGGTCCGGAACACCATTGTTCCGTGATGGGAAAGACATACAAATAATAATAATATTCTTTATTGCACCAATAACAGTAACAGTATCAGAAGGAAACAAAGAATCAATAGCATGCTACAACGTGTTAAGCTTACAAGTGAGACTAATAAAAAATATTGTGAATAAAAAAAACAAAAGAAAATTGTAATAGTGATCATACCATACTATTTAAAAAACTGAACATCTTACCAGTGCATGAAAAAATTAAGTATTTAATAGCAACAGAGCAATTTAAAAGAAATGAATTTAAAGTTCCACGCGTTTACTTACACACGCGCGGAAAGAGGGTTGAAGCGGCAAAAGTTTGCGGAACCCGCGGCGAACAATTATTATGTCAAGAGGACGCGCAGCTACTTAACACCGCGACTATACAACGCTATTACGTTTAAGGACGAGTGTAACAGTAAAAACATCTTTAAAAGTAGGTTTAAAAAGTTGCTATTAGATGCTTAACTAATAGGTAAATATATGTATAAATAATAATAACAGTGCACATATATATATATAGATGTCACTTGGGCTAGTTTATATGTAACATAATAATAAACCTAAAGCAGTAGTTTGGATTGTGTGACAAACTGGTTTCATAGAAATAGTAATGTTAATGTATACCGTATGTCAAGAGGAACAGTGTTCAAATTAGTAAATTCACAGTTCAAACCTGCAGTATCATTAAAAAATTGGTAGGTAAGTGGGTTTAGATAAGAATATAGGACTAATAGATATGTACAAATACAAAAAGTGAGTGCAACAGTCGCCGTTAAACTTAATGTTTGGCGAATTTATGATTATATGTAATTGTACATAACTTTTTTGAGAAAAAAATTAAAAAAATAAATAGTCAAAGTCTCAAGTACGAGTAGGGACCTATCTGTCAAGAGATGATAAAACGGTCTTTTGTTTTTCTAAAGCCAACCTTATTTGGTGAAGCTATAAAGTATTTATTGATAAAAACAAGCAGAGATCAAGTGTTAGGCTGGAATAACCTAAGATATGGATAGATAAAGTTCCATCTTGTATAAAAGATGATCGAAATGTTGTTAAGTATCAGTTGAAAGTCTTCCAAAATGAAAGTCGCTGTCTGCTTCCTCGCCTTTATTGCCTTGGCCGCCTCGGTTCCTCAACCGAGGAAGGACTTTCATGAGCACTTTGATGACTTCATGCAACTGATCATGGATGAGGCTGGGGACGAGTTCAAAGATCTTCTGCAGACTTACCAGCAGTACGATGAATTTAATGCTGCTATGGACTACATAAGGACATCCAGCTTCAAGGAGATCGTTTTGGAGATGGAATCGCTGCCTGAGTTCCAAGCTGTAAGTCCCATCATTCATTCATTTATTAAGCGCCACATACACCATGGGCCTAGGGTTTTTTTTGTAATTCGAAGGCAACCCCGCGAGTGGTACGGGCTTTAATAACTTTGTGATAAAGATATAAGATAAACAAAAAGAAAAATTTAACTTCTATAAAACCTGATGTGTTGAGGTGAAGGTCATCATCATCAGTCTGGCAATCCAGCGAGGAAAAGTTGCCGGCGTCCCCGGTACCATGCCACAGAGGCCTGTTGTAGATTTATTTTAGTTTTTATTATAAATAGCTGGATTAACTTAATTTAACTAATACCTAATTGCATTTTACTTAACTCAACTAAATGCAGTTTATGCCAGTACTGGCATTTGTTATACCTACAAGGGGGCAAAGTTGTTGTTTATCTCTCGGGCTTATATTAAGACCCGAACAAGCGAAAGAGCGCGAGAAGCGTAGCGAGTGGTTTAAAAACTGGAATCTGGAGCTTTACGACGGTCTCAAACATAACAACTACATATATATGCTTACAAATCTTATCCGATGAGATTTGTAATCGTATGTAATTTTTATTTTCCTCGCGATAGTGAGGTGAAAAATATTGTGTAGGTACACTCAGCGGTAATGTTTGTTAAACTCTCGAGCCCTCGTAAAGCTCAAGATTTTAGTTCTGGAATATTTCGCTTGCTCAAGTCTTAATATAAGTACTTACAAGATTTGAACAACAACTTTTCACCTTTGTACCTATAATACCTAAATAACTATTATGACTTAAGTGGTCTGATGCAAGAATAAGTCCTCAAGCCGAATTGGAGCCGCAGGCAAAGCCGAATTGACGTGCATTTAAGTTGTTTATTTTTGCAGATGGTGGATTTTCTGGAGAATGACAACATTGACATTCATTTCTTCTTGGACATAATCGACGAAATGATCGGTAAGTAATTCACCGTGTTACTTACCTATTTTAGTGGCACTAAGGATTTTTTTTTATCCAGAAATGTATTTACTCATAATAATCAATTCATTAAAAACTTAGTCTCTTAGTCTTAGTCTTAAGGATGGCTCACACTAAAACTAGTGAAATCGTCACGTAACCTCCGAGGCCTTCCAGCTCAAAAATTCAGAAAACAAAAAAATTATCTTCGGAGTATAAGTACAGTCAACCAATTGGAACCCTAGGCCACTGTAGGACTATGTCATAGTGACGCTATAAATCAGATTGTTAGAAATCTCTTACTGCTTGTCATTTTGACATGGTTCTAGAGTGGCCTAGGGTTCCAATTGGTTGACTGTACCCGTGCACTTTGTTGTTTGACCTAACACCACGAAAATCGAACGATCGAAAATTTTATATCTTCCTCTCTGTCACACATGCATATTCGAGAGTTAAAGAGGTTATTCTGTTACTTCGTGGCCCTCTGGAATAAGTTTAATCTCTGAAGTCGCATTGTAAATATTGTAATATTATGTGCTCCAGCACCTATTTCAGTTTAAATAGCTAACTCAAGCTCTTGTGCTAAAATGGTATATTTCCACAGGCACCATCCCCTCCCGCCGCAGCACCCGTCAATCCGGCAGTACCCGGCAGTCTGGCACCTCCCTGACCTCTTTCATTCAGGACAGCATCGATCTGTTCCCCAAGGCCAAGCTGGACGAACTCTTCCAGCAGAAGAAAAACGAGGACGAGATGTTCGGAGCCGCCATCGATAACCTGTTCTCTGATGAATGGGACACCATCTTCAGAACTCTTTTGGAGACTCCGCAGTTCCAGCAGGAGGCAGCTACCCTGCTCGAAAATGGAATCGACCTTCATGCAGTTGTTTATCAGATCGTTGCCATTTTTGGACAGAACTAGATAAATAACAAACCTTGTCTTGTTTTTGTCTTGAAAACATTAAATTATTTTAAAATTTTAATATTTATTTAAAACAACAACCAAAACAACTGCTGTGGTCCACGAGAAATTCAGGTAGCGTGTATTTGTAATATTACCTCAAATAATCAGAAGTAGGCGTTATGAACCGATATTGCAATTAAAACTTACTAACCCACTATTATTTTTTTTCGTTATAAAATAATTTAGCACGCAATGTATTGCTTGTCTTACTGAAGTGACGTCACGACTGTCGCAAGTGATAGCTTTTAACTGCTGTAAAATAAGTGTACGCCATAGAGTATCAAGAGTGAACACTCGGATACATCGTGCTGTGACCAGCAATGGCGGCCGATTTATATGTGTGCGTGCAGCCGAGTGATACCATGTGATTTTTTTTCCCCGAATATAATCAAATCGAATTGATGACCGGGGATTCAATGAAAAGTTAAATATTTGTTTTGATGAAAAATATTTCTGTGCTTATAATTTATAAATAATTACACGTAAATATGTAATATACGCATAATTTACAAGTAAAACTTAATTTAATAGGTATAGTAAACCATTTCATACGGATTACAGTTAGGTAGGTAATTCTCTTTCTAAACAATGTTGAAACAATATTCATGCGACAAGTGATGATTGGGGATCATGTGGAAGGTAGGTAGTAGTAGTACAGTCACGTCTATAAATACCTATACACTTTGGAACCACTTTTGGCCCTTCTTTCCCTGGAATACAGGGAAAGAAGGGCCAAAATTTAATACAGAAACAGATGCAATTACAAAATTTAATATATATATATATATATATATATAATTATATATATTAGGAAAGGTACCATTTCATGGATTTTCATATTTCCATAAGTATGAAATACGCAAGACGAAGCAAGCAATTACGCGACTTTCGTGATATAACCAAACTCAAGCTGCTGGTCACACTATAAAATAAATAATAAATAAATAAATATTGTGGGACAATCTTACACAAATCGATCTAGTCCCACGGTAAGCTCAATAAGGCTTGTGGTGTGGGTACTAGACGACGATATATATAATATATAGATACATATAAATACTTAAATACATAGAAAACATCCATAACTCAGAAACAAATATTCGTGATAAACACACAAATAAATGCCCTGACCAGGATTCGAACCCAGGACCTCCTGCTTCGTAGGCAGGGTCACTACCAACTAGGCTAGGAGGCCGTTAAACACTACGCGTAATGAAGTTAATATTCGATTTTTTTTGCATAAACACGTGTCAATTATAATTTTACCGATGAAAGGTCATTCCATGTGACTTGTTTTTGTGACCGGTTGCGTTTTTACAATGTAAAACTACGCACGTCGGCATTTTCACATTATTTTCACGGAGATGTTTGTTGTTGGTTGGTTTCGTTATCACTGACAGATAACAAGCGTAATGTATTGTCTGTGCATGTGTGCGTTCATGTCGGAACAAGGTGACAGGCGTAATATAGGCGTAATATGGAATCACAGTTTCTTCTTAGTGACACTACGTCTATTTATTTTCTATGTCTATGGTGTACGCAATACATTGCTGCTCGATATTTTTTTATAAATTCATTACGCTTTAGTGGTTAGAACTAACTTAAAAATAAGAACCTTGCAATATCCGTACGTAAGACCTACTTGTGGTTACGGTTTGAGGTAGGTAATATTAAAAATACAGGCTAAGTCATGAAACATGTGCATACCAATAAGAAGTTTGATACTTAGAAATAGGCACATATAATTTATAATATATTACCCCCCAGCCCTCATACCGGTGTTTCCCTCGAGCCATCATAGAAGTCTTGTGGGGGCCCATCTTATGTGGGCGAGTCACCATCTGCCGAAAATAAAATTGCTTACCATTTTGTTAGGCAGACGCCCAATTTTATAATCTATAACCCAGTATTTAGTCCACCACTTTCATCTAATAGTCCAGTATATTTTAGATTCCATTAAATCTCAATAGTCTATACACCCTAGCGGGTGCTGCCTCTGCGTGCGTCCCATGACTCGGGTAGGTGCAACATCCGCTCGGTGTACCCCTTACATTTCATTAATTTGTCGAAAGGGTCTCTGCGTGTTGGCGTCGGCTCCGCGTACGCATTCCAAAGGTCCGGAACACCATTTTTACGTGATGGAAAAGACATACAAAAAAAAAAATTCACTGGCACCATCAACAAAAAAATATAGAAAAATTAATATTAACCTTAATCAAAAATAACTAAAAACTAACAAATCTGAATGACTATGTCAATAACAATAGAATGTTATCTTAAAGGTTTTTCATGGCAATTGACAATTCTCACGATAATGTACTATACTACGAAGTAAATGTCACAGTTGTCGAATTTCATCTTTAAGGAGTTTAAGGAGGAACAGGAGGATTCATTCAAAAACGCTCATGAATTTAGTATTTTCGGGGTACATACTCGTACCAATAATGTTTCAAGAAAATCATAATTATTGACCTCTTTAGCACATTTTAACGATTGCTCATAACTTATGTTTATTAAACAAATAAATACTATCGTCACCATTTAGTATCGGCTTACAATATTTTATTTATAAACACACTCACTAACAACAATATTGTATCAGCGCTCAGATCACTGCATTCAGTAATGCTTAATGTGTCGATGCAAGATCAGGCGTTAATAATGAAAATTGCGTTCGCTGTTTTTTTCGGATATCACATTTTGTGTTCCGTCGGATTCACAGCTTCCTGGACAACTACGGATGTAAGTAACTATTCTATGAATGACTATTCTTAGTGATGTTCGTTTATATCCGGAAACTGTACACCAAGATCCAAGGGGCTTTCGGGCGTGGGATACCCCAAATCTTAGACTATTTAAACAACACGACTGGCAATTGTCAGATTCGACGTTTCATCATCATCATCATCATATCAGCCGTAGTACGCCCACTGTTGGACATAGGCCTCCCCCATGGATCTCCACGTGTCGACGACGATTCGACGTTTACTTATAGTTATTTGTACGTTCCGTATGAATAATCACACATTTGAGGTGTAGACTTTTTTCGTATACCTAGAAAATGACAGATATATTCAGTCCATTTGGTTAAATGGTCTAACCTAACAGCCTAACACTAGCGTTTTCCGAGCACTGGTGTCTGCCCAACTCTATGGGTGCTTAGCAAATTATTTAGCCACGAATATAATTAGACGCACGGGAGTCTGCCGATAAAGAATCTTTAAAGCTCCCTTTTTTAATTAATCTTGTGACTATTTAGCTTACAGACGAAGAGTTTACTGTACCTGATGCTAATTTACCTACGAATGAGTCTGAAGAAATCGTATACTCAAATCAAACGAAATCGAATGTTGATCTTACTGAGAACAAAATTAATGATTCAGAAATATTCGAAAACGGACAGACTCCTAAAGAAGACCACCAAAGATCGTTCGTATATATACAAAATGCAAAATCACGACTACCGTGGAAAAGTAAGGCGCGTGGATCGTACTTTCTAGACGACTTTCGCAATGCCAAAGAAGTGTTTCGTATTGGAAATGAAAATTCAAAGTCGTTCAAAGTTGAGCCGCAACCAATTAGAAATAAATATTACAAAGAAATCTCAGACTTTAACCACTTGCAAGAGAGTAAAAACAAAAATAAATACTCTGTTATTAATTACCCTTTCTCATCTGCATTGGATAGGAAAAGTAAGATGGGGGTGAAAATGTGGGATGACAAGAGAACTTACATTTCATCGAGCGCCAAAACTCCGCCACCGTCTCGCACCAGTGCAATACAGCCTTACTATTCCAAAACATTTCAATATCCATTAAAAACGATACCTAATAAGCACTCTTATAGCCAAAATGAGCCTACAACTAACAAAAGCGCTCAACTTCCGTATCAAGTTGGTCGTCAATATAAAATGCCTTACGCAGTCCCACTATCTGCAACTGTTGTTGCTCCTTCAACCTTACAGGAATACAAAAAAACTGAGGCAAATGATAAAAACCTGCCATATAGCCAAGTAAAAGATGATATACAATACAATTGTTACAACCGAGAGTGTGCAAGCAAGGCAAGAAATTATCGTGTGAATTTGAATAATGGAGTACTTCGTGGTTTAAATTGTGTATGTCAGAATCTACCTGAATATCCTAATACACGGGGACAAGATTGGCGAGCGAGGAAGAAACCTTTGACTGCTAGTGAGAAAGCACTCCATGGAAATGATTCTGATGAATCTTATGAGCAACTTATTAAAGAAACGAAGAAGTTGACTAGAATAGTGGACGGGATGGACTAAATGCAAACGTGATTACTCGAGCAGTGGGTGAAATAAGGCGGAGCGTGCAGCGTTCATTTGAAACAAATGCAAACGTATGCAAGCGGCCTCAGTGGGTGCAGCTTGAAAAGGTATCATCATGTATGTGTTATGCTGCCCGCTCCGGCTAAAGCGCTACTTAAGCTATACGCTAATGTTGCCGTCCCGCCTTAGTGGCCAGTTTCTTCAGTGTCTTGCGACTCGACCTGCGGAGCGGCAAGCGGAGCGGTAAGCGGAGCGGGCAGCGTCCATACAATTTGAGCAGCCTTCACTGGTGCCACTCGCGTACCCACGCTGAATACGCTTGCATCGCTTTGCTCGAGCGGCCGCTCAATTTGCAAACTAAAAGGCCTGGCTACTGCATTGTTTCCATTATTCCACTAGGTGATGCATTGCTTCCATTATTTGAGAATTTTGAGACGATCATAATTAGGTACAATTTAAAACTTATTTGTCTATAAAAAGATAGTTAAAAGAATCGTGTCGAATAAAGGACAATTACGAGGTAAATAAATAAGAGTCTCTGTACGTATATCTTTTTTTATTGTTTCTGTTATTTTTCATAATTTGAAGTCCTACTTTTTACTATTCATCTTTACGTTAGTGGATGTAGTTCTGTTTTACTTTAAATTATGAGTGAAAATCGTGTTATTTTAAACCAATATATATGTTTTTGTACACAAGCTGTTTTACTATGTGCATTAAATTTATATTATTTATATATATTATTTTACTATCATGATTATTGATTAAATAATTACCTAAATTCATTATTACACTTTATTTTGGCTTTTCTGTAGTCCGGGTAAAAATACCTTAGCGTTAATTTCATTTATAGCAACTTATGTTTTTTTGTTGGCACCTAGTGACCCTGCCTACGAAGCTGGAGGTTCGAATCCTGGTAAGGACATTTATTTGTGTGTTAACACGAATATTTGTTCTTGAGTTACGGACGTTTTCTATGTAAATACAAGTATGTATGTATGTATATATAAGTATATATCGTCGCCAAGAGTTCATAGGTTGATCTGTGCGAGATTGTCCCAAATATTTTTTTAATTTTTTTACCGTGTTTTAATAGTTAGCACTTCCGTTGGGTTAATTAGATTTTTTTAAATAAGTTTTTAAAACTTATTCTTGTTTTAAGTGGTACCAACCCTTGTATTTATTTTCCGCCTAAGATATCAGTAGGTACACTGTCAACGAGGTACGTGTATGTTTTTGGTTTAAATTATTATTATTTCATTCGAATAAACCAAGTACTTAACTAGTATTTGAACTTTCACTATAAAGTTAGGGTTTTATCAAGAAACTCTGTAGAACGTTTGATTTTTTTAAATAATATTTTGAGCGTACACGTCGGTAATAACTTATTTGACCTGCAAATCCTGCAATAGTATATTCCGCTATGAAGGCCGTAATAGTACATTACATACCTACATTTCGATGCTAGTGCGGAAAGTTTGTCATTTCATTACTCCACGAGTGCCGAGGTATCTTGACACGAGCCGTAGGCGAGTGGCAATACTCGGGATGAGTGAAAAGTTACATATCCGCACGTGTATCGAACGATGTTTTTCAATACAGATGCGAAAAAAATTTAAATATATCAGAACGAATTTGAAAGTTTTTTATTATTTCCGTAACACTATTGTAATACAGTTAAACTTATTAAAATCATCTTGAAAATATTTATCTTATCTTCTTTTCTCATTTTCAATCTCATAATTATTATTTCTCATCAACAAAATAATAATTCGCATGTGACATATCGTATCATCATGTCTAATAGACCCTTCGACATGTTTACCTGATTGAACAACGCCTCTACTTTGACAGACGTTTCGTAGGCTCTGTTCCGTTTCATATGATGATCTCATTCATTATGAGAACTGTTTTCAATGTTTAATAGGTATTTTTACAATGCATGTGCTCGAAAAGTGCGCTTTCTATGAAGCCAAATCGTGCAGAAAAGTGTACCTACTTTTCCGCACGATTTGGCCGACGAAGCCAAAATCGTGCAGAAAAGTACAACTTTCCGCACGATTTGGCTTCATAGAAAGCGCACTTTTCGAGCACATGCATTGTAAAAATACCTATTAAACATTGAAAACAGGACGTTGCGGGAACAAAACTAAATTAAAAAAAAAATAGAAAAGTAAAAAGCACTAGTTCGCAAAAACTAACTTTGCGCACGCAAAACAGCCAAAAAAGGGCACTTTTTGAACAACTGAAATTTGAATATTGAAAAATATCTTTTCGCGATTTTTATACAGCAATAAGAGATTGTAGCAAATTTTTGCGATATTAGCGAAAGATACTTTTAGAGATGACTGTATTTATCGAATCTTACAGGTAAGTTTGTTAAGAAATGAATCCAAATAGTAATGTTTCCATGCTCTTTTTTCTCACTGGCAAATACCCAAACTTATGTTTTTGCCTATTAGTCAAGAAGCGGGACGCAAAAACTTAGCTCTTTTCTAATCCCTTATCTTAAGTTAAGTACACTATCCTAGCCACTTGTACTTGTAACCTGCGTATGCAACCAGGGCGCGCGTCCACCGCCTTGCGATCGTGATAAGCGTTCAAAGCTATCTCGGGTGCGATCGCTGCGCGCGCACCCGCGTTTGTCGCAGCGAGAAATGAAAAGTAAACACTGGTGCGCGACAGATGTCCAGATAGCGGATAGCCAATAGGGTCTACAGCGATTTAGGATAGCAGGAACTGGCCAGGTAGGAAGTTGAGCAGTCTAATGGGGATTACCACGAGTCAATTACCACGAGTCAGTTCGCTGCTAGGGGTATATAATAGCTATGCAATTTGTATAACTATGAATTCCCTCTAGTATCATCTCTGCATCCGGGCGCTTAGCAGCTGTTCAGTGGTGGGTGTGACAGTGGATGCGCAACAAAGGGGTTTCAAAATCAATTTGATGGGTGCAATTTGTAGAGCTCTGATTTTGGTGTGATATACGAGTACTAAATTATGTATCTATTTAATTGGAATATAACATTGCGAGCCGTTTTATTTAGGGGGAAAGTGGTGCTAGGTGATGTTCTAGGTGCTAAAAAGTGCCTCATTAATAGAGGCCGTCTCACTTTTAGAGGTTTGGGCATTTACTTTTTCATTAGAGTGGACTTTCAAAATCGCGTGTCAATTGTATCACACCCCCGCTGAACAGCTGCCAGACGCCCCGATAAATTAATAATGATACACTAACTAGAGAAATGTCGTTGCTCTACCAATTGAAAAACTATTTCCGTACCTCTTCATCCAAACGTGGGTCCGGCGGGAAGCTTTCACAACAACACAAGACCCACGCATTAGTGCAGCAGCCCCCATTCGACGTAAATGTGGCAGAAAAAAATACCATCGAGCATACTCCAATGAAAAATAATGCGAAACAAATGCCTAGACAACATTAGACAATGGTCATTTTAAATTTTATGTCGACGTCAATTATTATAGTAATTTTTATTTTCACATGTGACCATTATGTGGCCTCTGCATGAAAACTCATCATAATAACGCAGTGTCTACGGTAAAGTAAACATGGAGCCATTAGGGTTTAAAACCGTGGATTCATTATATTTTCCCCTAAGGATGAGGAAGGTCTTTTGTCTAGTGCAATAGTGTCGGTACCGACACACGTGCTGCCCAAACATCCCGTGCCCACCGCTGCCGCTGCCAATATTATATAATATATCTAACCGTAGGCAATCCTAGGCGTTATGCATGGGTGACGAGGGCGGGTGCCCGGCAAAAGCCTGGCGACTGGGGAGCGTAGCGGTCGACTTGCACCATGTGATCCTGTGCGGATGACGCCGGTGTGTTTTTAGTGGGTAGGCCATCCCTCCTAGCTAGCAGAGGGAGAGGAGAATCCCACATAACCTCCCACAATACCCCTAGGGAGGTATGCATAAAGCATTTTCATACCGAAAAAAAGGGGTGACGAGGGCCGAGCGTCAATTGTTTTTTGCGTAGTATTCTAAACGGTTTTATTCGCGTTTTTCTATGAGGTATAAATATCTATTATATAATCTATTATTTTTAAGCAGAAACGTCTGCGGACGATAACAAATTTCTCAGAAACAAAGGAAAAGAAGAAGAAAGGAAAAGAAGTACTTTCTTACGGTAGATGTTGCTAAGCGATCCCCTAAAGCACATACGAGGGATATGGTGGAGAAATTCAGGCCGCGGATCTCAGTAGCTCAGTTGGAAGAGCGATGAGCTGGTATCTCAGAGTCGCAGGTTCGAGTCCCGTCCGAGGTCATGAATTTTCCCACTTTTCCTTACGTTCTGAGATATATAATCTATAAACCCATCCTTTTACATTATTTAATTACATCAACTGCAATCTTGATGAGTACCCGGCAAACATTTAGGCAGTGACTTGTGCGTCAAATGTTAGCAGAGGGCTTATTTGTGTTCGGGCTGGTTTAAACTTGGACGTTCATTGTGTCAAGTTGGGCAATGTTCCGTTGTGTACCCACAGGGGACACATTCATAATATAGTCTGGATATCTATATCTACGATCAAGTTCTTTATCATTTTATACACACATACACAAACACACATTAATACACACACAAAATGAAGTAATGAGGCAGTTATACGGTTTTACAGGTTTTACCTACGAGTAACTGAGAAGTTAGGGACTTCAACAATTTTATGATACTGTTGCATCTTCCTGCCAATAAATACTATTATATTTTATTATTTATCATTATACGAGATGAAGCAAATCAGCGAGATATTTATACTGATCTCTTCTTATATTAAATTGCAACGGTTAACACTCACGTATTTTTATACTTCAGGCTTAACCTAGTTTGGAGCTCGCAGAACATCTATTATTTTGTTTGAGTACCTATATTATTGATAATAAATTTATTCTTATTCTGATTCTTAATTCATAAAGTTTTACACAGTATTACAATAGGTTGATTTGCTAAGAGAATAAAGTATTTAAGTAACAATATGACAACTCTGGTCCAATAACACCAACTCACCCCTCTACCATCCATGACCCAACTACACTCATAATCCCTAATCATCCCATTTTATCGTACTACATAAAAATTTCTACACTCTGTTTGATGTGTCCTGCACCTACCATTTTCTCTATATCCGCCCCTTCTTTGCCTTATTTGTTGAGGAAGATGACTTCCTCGGACCAGCGACATTGTTCAAAAATATTTGTGCATCCGAGTCCGTAAGTTGTTTATGTTTATACAAGGCTTGGAGTGTTTTCGCTTATTGCACTTGAAACTGGACTGTTGTCGATATGAATTACTCCAATGATTGATAAATAAATAAACTTCAACGCAATCCTAAAAAATACCCTCGAAGGCGTCACGAAGTCTCCAATATCCAATGGGGCATTTTTATATTTTAGTTTTGCCCAATTTTTTTTTAACTGGACATTTTTATGTGATTTCTACTGCGTATCGTGAACTCCTTGGGTCCTAGTAGGGAAAAAAAGATTCCCAGATTGTTTTCATTTTGTATTTTTTTTACAGGTCTTGTCATTGCGGTACGTCGGTAGCGCAATGGAAAATTTTAAAAATTTATGAAAATTTTAGGACACTTTTTTTCTCCTACTAGGGTTGAAACATATAATTTCCAATTCAAAAAAAGTTTGGGAGCAATAAAAAAATAAACTCTCCCAAATTTTGTGAACAGTGACCAATAGTTTTACCATAGCTGGGCACCGTTAATCAAATAGTTAACTTCGTTAATCCTTAAAGCGCTACTTTTCAGAAGATTTAACGGAAGTTAACGTTAATCGTTAATGCGTTAACACGTGGTAAAAATGGCATGTTTTATATCTTTGAGTTAGCGTTCTACAACTTAAAAAACTGTTGTGGACGTTTACATATGCAACAAATTGCACATACACAAACTATCACGGGCCAAACTGCACATACGTTAACAATTACAAAAAGAAAACAAAATGTACGTACCTTTCGTATATCTATACTTCTCATAAACTTGTCAAGTTGTCGCTCTAAGCGTTGGCGGCACTAAGTAATGAAACGATCAAATGAATTATATTATGATAGGTACCTGTCATACTTCCTCGCAATTTTATCATCACCTGTCCAAGCGTACTTGTTAAAACGAGCGAGCAGTTTTGCGCCGTGGCGAGGTATGTGCGGTATCTTTCTGGTAAATATTTTGGAACTGGATTAACCATTAACGGACTTGGGAACATTTAACGGAATTTAATGATTCCGTTGACATATTCTAAAGTACACTTAAAGTTAATCCGTTAACGAAAATGTTAACTTCGTTACGCTATGAGTTTTACCATACGTTTTGGTTTAAGTTTCAAGATATTCGTGACTTTTCAGGACACAGTTACCGTATTGTCGATTGGTGATAAGATTCATCCCCTATTCAGTCCTTATTTGTCGTAGCACCTTAACGACAATCCGTTCACAACTTCACACATTTCCCATTTAATCTCATAAAACGTATATACCGGGTGGGCACTATAACAGGTACTCCTAGTACTTTCCGTCCGACTTTAAAAAATATCGTGTTTGATTTTTATTACGCTTTAATGTTTGTTTGAAGACGTAAAATACCACGAATTTTTGTCATGTTTGTACTATACAAGAGACATCAATTAGGCTGATGATAACGTAACATTGAAAATACTATTTAGTTTGTATGAAAAAGTGAAAACCTACAGAGTACATTGTATAATTTTTAAAAGTTGATGAACTAAAGTTGTTAGGTTTGAAGACATAACACAACATAACACAATACATAATACAATTTTTTGCTCCTGTTGTGGGGCCCACGTGGTATATCGCAAAACGAAAAACGTCGTATGTCGCAAATCGTTATCGAGTTCGCAACACCATTCGGCTCCAATTACTTACCTACCTATCCTTATAACTCGTTTTTGCTTTTCAAATTCACGTAGGTTTGTCTAAGATGACATGTTGGAAAAAAAAGAGCAAGGCACACAAGGCGCCTCGTAAAACTCAAATATGACCTTTAATTATGTTACTCGTTGTCTTATTGAATACAATACAAGAACGATATGAGCAACCTAACCTCCTTTGTAGCTCAAAACTAACACAACCTTTATATTGAAATATAAAAAAAATTGACTATTTTGGTAGTCTGCCTTCTTAGTGTCAATAATAACAGGTTGACGTATAATGATACATTTATGTTTATAAACTCTAATTTCATTCGTGAAAATATTCGATTCTATAAAATTTTATCAAAATTAACTTACTTATGTAATAGTTATGTACCATGGCTTCAACCAATTTAAAACGTGGTAAAAAAATTGTTGCTCAATCTCGCGAAATTGTAAATAATGTACCTATATAACTATTTTAGAAAAGAAGCTAATTTATTTAAAAAATAAAAAAGGAAATATCATAAAAAAAAATTGGACAGGGTTTGTGAAGCAAACAGGGTTTCGTAAGCAGCGTGTTAAAAATTTTAAAGGAAAACGACAAGCTGTTAATTTATTTATGTTAATTTGGTGATTATTATTAATTATTAATCCGACGTAATATCGTACTGTTACTTACATCAAACAGTAAAATATTGACATATATAAATGTATGTATTTTTTTTAATATATTGTATTCAATAAATAATGAATGTTCAAATTCATGTCGCTTCTGCATACTACATTTCTTAGGTCTACCGGTTAGTAATGTCATCTTGGCATTCATTGCGTTTATAATACTTCAAATTGAATGCTTCTTCTTTTTTTTTCGTGAAATCGTGGTAATGTACTCGTATTTCGTGTCTTTTCCGTCTCCGGAGGCCCAAGACCCGAGAAAAGCAGAATCGTTAACTGACTTTAATCGTACTGTAACTTATTTGATTTATAAATTATCTCAGAATTATAAGTTTGACAAGACTGATGTATATTGCAAGGAATAAAATTTCTACATGAAAAGTTAGGAACAAACGGCAAATTTCGCGTTAAAGTAGTTTCGAAGTCTTCAACAGGTTCGTTGGAAACTTTCTCTTGGAATTGGGACTCAATCTACTGATGTGCATATTTTATTTCATCTCTCGAGTCTGGGTACTGAATTATGTATCTGGGATGATCGCGCTCATCTCCCGTTTTAATGAGACTGTAATCTTGTTTAAGAAAGAGTAGGATTACTTATTCATACGGAAAACTTTGGTGCTGTGACCATTATTATACGGGGTAGTCTCAGCCATTGGACAAACCCTGAAATCCCACATAGGGTTACATCTTAGCAATGGCCTAACGTAAATACTTTTTTATTAAAAAAATCAAAAAAGACGATGAAGGTGTCATACTATTCCATAAGAGTTTATTAGTTACCTACATCATGAGTTTTAGTTGCATACAGCCCGCTCGAAAGTAACAAATACTAATTTGTTAATTAAATAAATATAAATAAATATTTGTGGGACAATCTTACACAAATCGACCTAGTCCAACGGTAAGCTCAATAAGGTTTGTGTTACTTCGTAACCACGGTATTTATTGTTATGATACTTTGTATACTGGTTCTAAACACCGCAACGCATGGGTTTCGGCTTTGCCCAATGGCTAAGTACACCCTGTATAATTATGTAGAAAAAAATTGGCTAGAGATGAGCACTCAACATCATCTTCGTTTGTGGTGGTTTGTAAATCGCTGTGGGTTGCGGTGTCTCAAAAAGTCATGCATTGTGAGGTATGTGTGAAGTTATTTCTTTAAGGGATTTTAATCTTGTTTTGCACTAAAATTAATCCAAATATGAATACCATATGGTATAAGCATACTAAACAGGTACTTATTCTAAATATATAGTTTTGCTTTTGAAACAAATTTGAGACTGTGTACCTACATATACAAAACCTTTCAAAATTTTCGGCTATAACTCCTTTAAATTCCTTTATTTTTATTATGAACAAAATTGGTGTGTTCAATATAAAATGTCGGAAATGAACAGAAACTAAAACCACTATAAAACATTCCTTAAATAGATGTACAACAAAAGGGATGACTCACACTAGAACGGGGCGGGATGGGACGATCTTTCAGTTTCTATAGAAAACGTCACGATCCGAGGGCTCCGAGCTATCACGCGATTCTTTCTATAGAAATTGACAGATCGTCCCGTATCGCCCCATCTCGTCCCATCCCGTCCTAGTGTGAGTCATCCTTAAATCGAAAATGAGTCTAAATTAAAATACATATAAAATTTACGACCCGGCGGCATTGCAATGCGTACCAAAAATGCTGGCAGATTTCCCTATATATTCATCCGTTTCTACTTAGGTACACCTACGCAACTTGTCACTCCGTAGGCAAATGGGATCACAGCTCAAATTAACCCATTTAGAAGATTGATAGTTACAAAAAGGTGTCATTTGTGTAACTTGCAAACGCGGTCTTATCTGCGGCCGATCGCCCAGGGCGCGGGGTTGCGCACAAATCACAATTAGGTCGAATTTGTCTTGTTCAGACTTAAACGGATGTCAAATAGGAAACGGGGTACTTCCGGGAATATGAATAAATTGTAATGCTGTATCTGCGTCCCTTTCGCTCTAATAAGCAAGTGTAATAGAGAGAGAGATATAAATTTTAAATTTTTAGGCGGAACATCGAAAATCTTGATTTGTGGAGCCTGTGGAGAGGAGTTAAGGTTTTTTAAAAAGGTGTTCTGAAATTCTAATAGTGACTTTCATCAAATAAGTGTGTGGATCGCGTACACATCAACATCACAATTAGGTGAAATTTGTCTTGTTTAGTTGTTTGGGGTGTAAAATAGGAATTTATTATATTATATTAGGAGAATGTCGGTTTATATGCGTCACTTTCGTTCTAATATGCAAGAGCGATAGAGGTAGAATTTTATTTCGGTTTTCGATGAATAATAAGAAACTTACTCTTGGTCCATGGGGTCCCAGCGCACGCAAATTTTTCGTAGAAATCGCGAAACTTCTGGTTGATGTTACTGGTGACCGAAGAGCTAGTGGCTTCCTCGCGCAACGTATCAGCATTGCGATACAACGAGGAAATGCCGCCAGCATCCTAGGTACAATGCCTCAAGGACCTACTTTAGATTTAAGGTAGGTAGAGGTAGGTAGTTAGGTAAGTTACACTTACTGTATATATTTCGAATATACTTAAATGTTTTTTATCATTTTGTGAAATCGATTCCATTTTTTAAATGTCACTCTTCAAGTCACTTGATTCAAGGATGACTCACACTAGAACGGGACGGGACGGGGCGGGACGGGAAAATCTGTCAATTTCTCCGAGCTATCACGTAATTCTTTCTATACAAATTGACATATTTTCCCATCCCGCCCCGCCCCGTCCCGTCCCGTTCCGTCCCGTCCCGTCCCGCCCCGTCCCGTCCCATCCCATCCCATCCCGCCCCGGCCCGTCCCGTCCTAGTGTGAGTCATCCTTCATGCAATAAATATTAATGTTTAATTTCATTAGGGTAGTTTGGCAGCATTCGTACTCGGGGAACATTCATACATTGCTGAAAACACACTTACACCATCATTTTTGCATGGAAGACTCCGTCTAATACGCATTGAATAACAACGAATAATACCCATATTAGTGACAGTAAGCCTAATGGTTTCCCTAAAATAGTACATTACATACCAATGCCGTTTAAGTGGGAAATGCCTCGGATTCCATGTAATTGTCGGCCGAGGCGAAGCCGAGGTCGACTAACATGTGATCCGAGGCTTTCCCATTTACCGGCCGAGGTTTGTATACTATTTTTCAGCCCGACAGAGCCGGCAGGCGGCAATTTAGTTTTGCGTAAAGTGGCGCTTACCGGCCGGAGGACTGAAAAGTACATTACATACCAAGGCCGTTTAAGTGGGAAATGTCTCGGATTCCATGTAATTGTCGGCCGAGGCGAAGCCGAGGTCGACTAACATGTGATCCGAGGCTTTCCCATTTACCGGCCGAGGTTTGTATACTATTTTTCAGCCCGACGGAGGACTGAAAAGTAATTTTCCGGTGTATATTTAAATGAATTTATCTGTTCTAATATTTACCTACAATAATCGCATTTTTTTGTATTGTAGGTAAATGACCAAATTCCATTGATTATAAAATGTACCATTGTACCTCCTCACCGGAGACTTTGGTCACTTTTTCTGTAGTAGGTATATGACATCTCTTTCAATTTATAATTTATAAAATGTACGTTAATCTTTGTATATTTTTTACAATTGTGTTGTGGTGCAATAAGTAAGTAGACTGTACAAATGTACCCCACGTGAGCTTACATACGTTATATTATATATGAGATGAATATGTCTTTCCCATCATGGAACAATGGTGTGCCGGACCTTTGGGAGGCGTACGCGGAGCCGAAGCTAACACGCAGCGGCCCTTTCGATAATTTTATGAAACGTAAGGGGTACACCGAGCGGATGATGCACCTGCCCGAGGGACGCATGCAGAGGCAGCACGCGCCAGGGTGTATGGACTATTTAGTGGAGATTTAATGGAATCTAAAATAAACTGGATTATTAGGTGAAAGTAGTAGACTAAATACTGGGTTATGAACAATAAAATCGGACGTCTGCCTAACAAAATGGTAAGCAATTTTATTTCCGGCAGACGGTGACTCGCCCACATAAGATGGGCCCCCACAGAAAGCGACGTCTAAGATGGCTCATGGGCAACACCGGTATGAGGGCCAGCGACACCTCTCTACCCCCAGGGGTAGAGAGGTGTCGCTGGACTTTGAACATATAGTCAACTCGCCACTTAGGTTTCCACATCTACCCTCGAGTACACAGCTCTCGCGACCCCACTCTGGACGGTCGGTTAAAGCAAGCCAGGGGCAGAGGACTTTGTCGGACGACGGAGTCCCCCAGGAGCACTCAGGTACGCGGGGTCGCTACTCCACAAGCTGCCCTGCGTTGACTGATTGCACCGGTCGAAATCAGTGGGCGATGGGATCGTCACATCTAAGATAAATATTATTATTACATCCTAGCTAAATATTATTATTATGGGCATAGTATGTTATGTTATATATCAGTTAAAAATTGACGAGAAAGTATACATAGGTACCTATCTTGCGATGAGAAATATAGGGTAAACTCTCATTATTTTATGATACTTCTAATTCGGTGATACTGCAAAGAAAAACATACTTTAATACGTTGCAAAAAGGTTGAAATCTAAAAATATTGTATTGATGCTTGACATTGAAAAAAATCGACCTTAGATGGACATAGTAACTAAAACTTTACAGGGACCGGGTATGGCGAGTATTGCACCCCCCATGAAGAACAAACGCCACGGGGTCACGGTGGATGCAGGTCGCTTCCTACCGTAACACGTGGAGATCCACGAGGGAGGCCTTATAGCCTACTACAGTGGGCGTACTACGGCTGATAGGATGATGATAAACCTAAAAACTTACTAAAGTGAAATTGAAGTCATAAATCCGACTCGCTTTCAACTACCCGATTTAACTAACTTGAGATAACATGTAAGTTTCTAACTAATGTGTAGGAACATGAGATGCATAGCACAGAGTACAATTTGCAGAAAATACACTTCATCGAATTTAAACTACTATTATAATAAATTACGGATAACACTCACACATTAGTCACTACGCGCGACATGTTTCGGAAATCTTAGGATTCCATTATCGTATGCGACAAAAATAATACTATGTGAGTGTAATTGTCAAACGGCAAGGTTGGAAGGTCAGGTTGCAGTCTCTTTCGTAAAACAGTGCTTACGCCAAATCTTGGGATTACGTTAATGTCATGGTAGGGACACTGAAAGGTTATTACGATAAATTGGTCTCGTTAAGACCTTGCTATTAACTGGGTTTATCAACTATTTCTTGTTGCTAGTTACCACGGTTACGGTCCCGTAGGTCACTAAACATTAATAGTACATTACTGCAGACGCCGGGAAAGAAGGGCTTAACGGGTGAGTATGTATATACACGAGCCGAGCGTTAGCGAGGCCGGGTAGCCATACGAAGCCGTTAAAGCCCTTTTCACGGCAAGGCATGTATAGTGCTTTTCTCAAACATGCAATGAAATAAATAAAAAAATCTCCAAAAATATGATAGTTTTATTTCTAGAAAGTTGACTTGACGAATTAATATATCTAACACAAATATTGCTATTTAGTTCGTGGTGATTCCAACATGAATTTAGTCTATAACGATAAAACAGATGATCCATAAATATTTCATGATGTATAAATATGTCGCAATATAAAATGTACCAAACACGAACAGCACTTTTAATTCTGTGACAATGAAAATTATAACCTCTTTACAAATTTTTGTACATAATTCCTACTTATCCTTAGATAGACAGACACAGTTCTCACTTAAACAAGAAACCAATTTAGTCTAAACAGTTATCGTAATATTAACTAAACACGCATGCATTTTGGGTAGCCATATGCCTTCCGACATCTCGTTTGTCATTTGCGCCATCAATTAATTTAGAGCCCATTCAATTTTACTTTCGCATTTCGCACTTAATTCTGGTGGGGCTCAATGAATAGTCATTTCTGCTTCAAAACTCGACGACAACATTATTATAATAAATAACAATGAACAATAAAACCATTGAAATAGATTAAAAGAATCAAAGTTATTTAACTTAACCTCCAAAATTATTAAAAAACTACATAGGCGTTTTTTCACACGCGGTTTGAGTAGACGCTTTTACGTTTAAATTTATTTTAATATTTGGAATGTACCTATATTTGTGTGAGTAAATTTGCAATAACGTGTTGTTACTTATGTTCATGTCGATGTCCATTTTATATAAATAAAACTTCAAAATATCATTATTTATTTTTATTTTTAATAGGCACCGTGGCAGAATGTTATCATGACGGCACGGCACGGTTTGAGTAGACACTTTTACCGCTAATGTTTAAATTAATAATGTGATATTTGTTATGTTCATGTCGATATCGATTAAGTATCGACTTAATATATTCGAATATATAATTTATTGTTTGTTTTAATAGGCGTACTGGCAGAATGTCATCATGAACCATAGTAATGAAACTGTTATAATGGCTAAAAACCATGTTGCTGTGTCACACATTTATGTGGGATAAAATTAAAAAAATATTACTTCCCGGCCTAGGCCTTCAATTTTGTATAAAATTCCATTACGTGTCTCTCCAGTTGCCCCGCCTGAAACGTGGTACTTTGAAGCCTATTATAACGAACGTTATAACAACATTTCATTGCATGTTTGAGAAATAGTACATTACATACCAAGGCCGTTTAAGTGGGAAATGGCTCGGATTCCATGTAATTGTCGGCCGAGGCGAAGCCGAGGTCGACTAACATGTGATCCGAGGCTTTCCTATTTACCGGCCGAGGTTTGTATACTATTTTTCAGTCCGACGGAGCCGGCAGGCGACAATTTAGTTTTGCGTAAAGTGGCGCTTACCGGCCGGAGGACTGAAAAATTCATTAAACAGGTTTTTTTTGTAGTTATATTTTCTTTTCATGATGGGTCATCTACCAAGCATGTCAGTAGAACATACTACAACGTACCTATCTTCTAACACTACATACCCCCCAAAGGCGCTTAGGCCATTAGTACCAATTCCCGCCATTTTGAAAATTACCAAATACCGACAATATTTTTAAATGAAATAACGAACTTGCTTACATAATTTCACAAGAATTGGTTGATAAATGGGAACTGTAGAGGAGAAAAAATGGACAGACACACGAAAGCATTTTTACCCAAGCTGAAGGCCTAGTATAAAAGTTGTACGACATTAACTCCTCGACCGCGTTAGCGTATCGAGGGGTCAAAATATGAAATTTGCCGGATGATTTGAATAAACGGCAAACATAATTTGAACTCCCAATACGCTAACGCGGTCGAGGAGTTAATGTCGTACAATTTTTATACTAGGGCTTCTGAAACGGAGACCCATCGCTCGCTTCGCTCACTCGGTGAATTATGTTTGAAACTAAAGGGTGTTCAAGCAAAAGCCTGGTTCCGATTTATATCGGCGAATTTGCAACTGACGTGTCTAGTCTGAAAGCATAAAAATAAGAATTTCAAATTCAAATGGTTATAACAGGTCAAACTATTGATTAGTATGGCACCTCCCTGAATTGCGAAATCAAGGTAGGTAGGTATATTATCGGTTTTAGTGTCATTTCTGTTTTAAGCTGTGGTTAAAGGATGGTCGAATAAACATTAGGACGTATAATGTTTCTATAAAACTGCGTACCACTAAAACCTGGCTATTGAAAATCAAAAACTGAACGTAACTTGTCACAAAAAAAAATATTTGGCTGGCATAAAATGACATTCGGTAATACTGCATTGTGACTTTATTATATTTGGCAAACTATTAGGTACTAACTGATTCCTGTACCTTCCGTTAGTTTTGGTATTCCAAATATATTGTTGACCTTTGACTGTATTTTTCAGTTATGAAAAGGTATCAGTACTTTTTATAATATGGTTTCGCGGCATATATATACCTACAGGTATATAACGATATATGTATGAGTTTTTTGTGTGCATAATGTATGGAACTGAAATCCGCGTTATTGGCGCCTGGCAATAATTTTAAAATTACTATATAAAACTAGATATTTACCATATGTGTTTGTTTTTGTGAGCTCCCGTTAATTTCGGCACTGTTAACAGAACCATGTTCATGGTGAGTCATCGGTGTTACACCCTGTACATGGCGCTTGTAACAAACATATATGGTAAATATATGGTTTGACGACCGGTTGGCGTAGTTGGTAGTGACCCTGCCTGCTAAGCCGATGGTCCTGGGTTCGATATTTGTTTCTGAGTCATGGATGTTTTCTATGTATTTATATATTATATATATCGTTGTCTGAGTACCCGTAACACAAGCCTTATTGAGCTTACTGCGGGACTTAGTTAATTTTCGTAAGAATGTCCTGTAATATTTATTTATTTATTATTTACTTATTTAAATATCTCGTTTTAAATATTAATTATAATGTAAATGTAATATTGTCTTCTTCCGCGATTGTTATTCATTGAAATTAAACACTTTAGAACGGATTAATCGCGTTTATTAACACCATGATCCTACGTTTCGAGCCCTTTACAGCACTCGTTTTCACAGGGTTAAGATGATGACCCGAGACGATGATGATGATGAAACGACGGCTGTAAAGGGCTCGAAACGTAGGATCATGGTGTTAATAAACGCGATTAATCCGTTCTAAAGTGTTTAATTTCAATATAATGTAAATGACCATGTTAGCCAAAAATCGTATATAATAACCATAAAAACTTATTGTATGCGACTTTGGATATTATCAGTCCTCTTGTTTCATTTGTCCACGGTTGAGTCACGAGGTCAGACCAAGTTCCCGCAGCGCTAGTCGCGTCCTAAGATAACAATGTACAGTCAGATTGCGAATGACGTAAGGAAGCACGTTTGTTGCTCCCTTTGTAGTCATGTATGAGGGTCTGACAGGCTAGTGGTGGCTAGTAGTAGTGGTGGCGGGAATGTTCCCGTTAGTGTAATGGATTCCAGTCTCCTTTTTAGGGTTCCGTAGTCAACTAGGAACCCTTATAGTTTCGCCAAGTCTGTCTGTCTGTCCGTCCGTCCGTCCGCGGATAATCTCAGTGACTGTAAGTACTAGAGAGCTGTAATTTTGTACGAATATGTATATCGGTCACGCCAACAAAGTGGTCAAATAAAAAGTTGTTATAATATTTTTTTAGGGTACCGGAGTACATGTACGGGAGTATGTACCTACATGAAAAGTGGGAGTGTTTTTTTTTTCGTTTCAACCCTAGATTGTGACATATTATTGGATAGGTATTTGAAAAATAATGAGGGTTTTCTCAAAACAGTTTTTCATAAAGTTAATATTTTCGGAAATAATCGTTCCAGTAGTTTTAAAAAAATTTTCCTCTTACTTTTGAACTATGAGTTCAAAAAATATGAAAAAAATTACAATAGTAGAACTTAATAAGAACTTTATTGGAAAATTATTTTGAACTTGATTGGTTAAACGGTATATGAAACATTCTACGAAATAATTTCTACATTAAATTTGTAATTTAACCGTATATGCAAAATATTTTTTTTAGAACGTCAGTTTATCTAGTCTGAAATAAACAAAAAGTTGTTGGAATCTTTTTAGACCTTTCTAAAGCTTTTGATTCTGTTAATCATTCCTTGTTGCTAGCAAAACTAAGAACATATGGCATAAGAGATAAAAGTTTGCAATTACTACAATCATTTCTGTCACAAAGACAACAAACTGTAGAAATAAAAGTGAATGGAAAGCAATATAGGTCACAACCACAATCGACGTCAATCGGTGTGCCACAGGGCTCATCCCTTGGAAACATACTATTTTCTTTATTTTTAAATGACATTGATAAACTTGACATAGATGGTGAAATAATATTATATGCTGATGACACAACAATTAT
The DNA here is from genome assembly GCA_949128165.1 of Lathronympha strigana. Taxonomy (NCBI): domain Eukaryota; kingdom Metazoa; phylum Arthropoda; class Insecta; order Lepidoptera; family Tortricidae; genus Lathronympha; species Lathronympha strigana. The sequence continues at coordinate 5,965,429 of OX421919.1, read as the reverse complement.
TGTAAGTGATGAATGTGAGGCTAATTTAATAAACAAAATAACAAAAATTCTTCAGAAACTAGATCACTGGTTTAGGATCAATGGACTTAAACTGAATACCAAAAAAACCCACATAGTCCAATTTTCGCCTCGCCAAAAAGACTCCAAGAAAATAAAAATACGTATATCAAATGACATAACGATAGAAAGTGTACAACACGTAAAGCTACTTGGTTTCGATTTAGACTCAACATTGTCATGGAAGCTCCATGTAAACTCAGTTTGTGGAAAATTGACATCAGGCATATATATCTTACAGCAACTGAAACACCTTGTCTCGAACTCGCACCTAAAAGAAGCCTATTTTTCATATATCCACTCCATTATGTCTTATGGAATTATACTCTGGGGAAACTCAACTGATTTTGAACGAGTCCTAAAACTGCAAAAACGTGCCATTAGAGTCCTCGCCAATGCAAAGTACCGTGACGGCTGCAGAGAACATTTTAAAGACTTAGGTATACTAACTATGGTGTCGACATATATACTAGATGCGATAATGTATGTAAGAAATAACACTAATGAATTTGAACGCATTGGAGATGTTAGTAGACGCCCGACAAGATATGCTGACAACATAAGGCAAAATAGATGTAGATTACAAATGGCAAAAAAGTGTCCTACAACAATGAGTAAAAAATTGTATAATAAGTTACCGATAGAAATAAAAAAAGAAACAAACATCAACGCATTCCATCGTAAAGTTAAACAACTCCTCCTTAACAAGACATTATATAGTGTAAAAGAATACTTAAATAGTGATTTCTAAATTAAATGTAAATTGACGTCCTTAAAAGCGAACCAATCAATGACAAATTATAAGACTGAAGTTGTAATGTAAAATTAATGTGTAGTGAGTTGAATTGTATGTACCTACTAATCTATATATGTAACTTGGGTACCTTGGGTGTACCTACTTTGACGATCTCAATATGTGTGCATATTTTTGTTAGTGTATATATAATGAAAACAATGTATTGCTATTGAGAAATAAAGCACTGTGAACTGTGCTACTACACTACCGCTGAAAAATTTATGCCACGGGCGGTACAAAAACTACGAGCTCGCGTAAAAATTCACACTCGGTCGTGATTTCTTGTTTACCACTCTTAATATGCAGTTTACAGTTAGCAGCTCTTTTCAAAGAAAGGAAAGATGATCCAGTGTCTCTTTCTGTCTTCTATTAAACTATGGAGCGAATCAACATTAAATCTTGTTATCTCCGAGATGATGGCGACGAATAACAGTAATACCCCCTAACTAACCCTGTTTTCTTAGGCTACATCTGTGATTTTTGGGTTTAATTTACATACCAATATTTTTGTTGGCCTGGATAAATCCAATCAATTTCGGCATCTAAGGGAGAAAGGTTAGGCAGGGACATGCAAACAAGTGGTAACGGCTTGGTGGAATGGTCGGTACTTCATAACAGAGCGCGTCTCTGTTAGCTGCGAATCCTATTGTATATTAAAATTCGGAGTCTATGAAGGGCAGTCTACGGTAAAAATATACGAGACTACTAAACTCTCACTTGACCTATTTAATATTTGTTTCATTAAATCGGGGTTTAGAGGAAATGGTATTGTAGAATTTTCGCTTTATAGCTTTCCAACGTTTGCAAATATTTTTTACATTAATAATAGGAGGGAGTCAAGTTTATAAAAAATGGGCCGGCTCCGCGTCAGTAAGACTGGCTAGTCGCTGGTGTGCTCTTAAAACCTGGACACTCCCCGGACAGGCTCTCTGAGTCTCTTAAGGATGACTCACACTCACTGTGCGGGACGATCTGTCAATTTCTACAGAAAAAACCATGTGATAGCTCGGAGGTTGGAGTTTTGTAGAAATGAGGATTACCGCGAGTCGATTTTCCTCTAGGGACGCTAGTGGAACGTGGGTCCTGCGGGAACATTTCAGACGTCACTTTGACATTTCTCTCATACTCACATAGGACCCACGCATGAGTGGCGCCGCCTGGTGAGCAACAATACGGTAGCTCCCATTGACAGATCGGCCCGGCCCGGTACCGTCCCAGCCAGGCTCGTTCTAGTGTAACTCATCCTTTACACGAAAATACGGAAACACGCACAAATAGCAACCCGTATCTACGTAAGGTGCCATGTTCAAACGGTTTGAATGCAATCGCATTGCTCCAAATACCCCTAAATCCCTGTATTTCAGTCTGTTTGTACATAAGGCCTGCAGTTGATTGGTATGCATCCAAATCTTGAGCCTTTGAGTAATCAATGAGACATATCGCCGGTGCAACCTGTATACATAACATCCATGTAAACAACCATATCGATATCCATGTCATATATCCATGTAAATGGCCTCCTAGCATAGTTGGTAGTGACTCTGCCTACGAAGCAGGAGGTCCCGGGTTCGAATCCTGGTCAGGGCACTTATTTGTGTTTATCACGAATATTTGTTCCTGAGTTATGGATGTTTACTATGTATTTAAGTATTTATATGTATCTATCTATTATACATATATATCGTCGTCGTTAAATTTAATATGTATACAGGTTGCATAGGTAAGACTAGGTTGGAAAATTAGGCTCTATATTAATGAAAATTGGTTATATACCGGCTGCTGCTTGTAAAAAGAGCAATAAATAAAATCGTAGGTAGTCCTCAAAGATAACAACTTTTGTTTAACAATTTTTTAAAATTATGTGCCGTCAGTACCGTGTAGGTTTTCACTTTTTCATAAAAACCTACCTACTACCTAAAACCGGTTGCATAAACAACTATTATGCAACAGTGATACAATAAGGGTTCTTAAAACTTGTGGATCGCCGTTACAAAACGAGACGAAGTCGAGTTTTGTAATAATAGACCCGTGAGTTTTAAGAATCAATTATGAGCTGTTGCATACGCTAGTTTTTCTACGACCGCTAAAATAGCGAAAAAAGCAAAATCTTGAAAGGGCAGAATCTGGAACATGTCCTAGGCCCACTATAGAAATTAAAAAAAAATCAAAAATATGTTATTGAGGGATGGCAATTTGACATGAAACAATAAATTTATTAAATGTGTAGCAAATGTCTACTTACAGCACAACGGGAAATGTGATCATTTTTCTTAATTTCCTTACAATTTCGGCATTAACGCATTAGCTTTGTCTCAGAAACCAGTTAAGTGTCCCATAATATGTTTATCGGTTGGTCGCAAAGACAAGCCTCTATTCCCAAACAAAAAAAAACTACAAAGGCAAAAATTTCTGTTAGCCGCGAAAATCTTATCAAAATTGGCTGTATTTTTGATTCTATATAAATTTGGAGTCTTTGTCTTGTGAACTTGTGTTTCCACCATGTGAAACTGCCATCTCTCAAGAAGATGTCAAAAAAACATTCTAATTTAATAATTTCATAATGTAAAATTTCAAAAAATTCAATGTATAGGTACCTACCTCTTATTAGGCCAGCCTGTACGAGTATATAGGTATAACCCTCTGCTATGTTATTGGTATAATTTATAGTTAGTAGTATAGTTTCTGTGCCAATATGTTCTGTTTGATTGAACTACATGATATCACTAGGTACTTTAATAGTTGGTCTCGGGATTACAGTTCGGTTAGCCAGGACAACCTTTAAAGTAAATACGCCGTAAGCGCCTAACCACCGTACATGGTAGATTGATTACATCTAGACATATTTGTATCTTAATCCAATGGCATATAGTTCAAAATCCACATGTGGCCTTTTAGGAAACCGATACGGCATTGAGTTAGATTAAAATGTATGCAGTCAAGTTCCATCAAGGAGCAGAGTTACTAATCCTAAGTAATTCGATTTTTTTCGGAACGCTCCTCGATCATCTACTTTGGATTTAGTTAAATTTAAATGTGTAGTCTGTAGCCATTTGCCAATCAATGTATGGTAGATTTGTCTGGCGGATATCCGGCGGATATACCCACTATGCAGATCCGACGGATTGCCCGAACGTAGGTATATGCCGGTCTAATGAAAACCGCCTCGTAAAAACAATCGATTGACTTCTTAGCAGCTTAGCAGTTAGACATTATCATTTACCGTTCCCGTAGTCAGCCAAAATTATGTTTGAATTATACCAACCTATTTGAAAATAAATTCTCTTGCTTAATAGATGCTCCGTAGATAAACAATGAACAAATTTCAAACTATGAGAGAAGATAATCTATTCTACATTCGTATCAGGTTTACCCCTAAGGTTTAACGTTTCCCTAACGCTTTAAAACACAAACGTTCAACCCTTTAGTGAACATCTACCTAAAAACAACTTGCTTAACTTGAAATATTTCAGTGTAAGAACCAGCTCCGCAAAAACATAAGAGAATCATAACCACGTGCTTCCGTCACGTCCGTACGAAATAAAACGTCATAAAAAGTCTCTAACACTTGCGGATTACTAAAAATCTGAGTACAATGTTGTGTAAAGGTCCCGTTGAAATTCCGGGGAAGTCTCGTAACGGCGGGTGCAATAAAATATTTCATTACCTTGAACATCGCCCGGAATGCCTTTTTGGGGTCTAGTTCGTTGCAGCGCTGGTAATGTGCGAATTGGTGCAAGTTTGTTGCGAATACTTTGCGCTCTAGGTGAGGAATATGTTTCGTATTCTGGGCTAGAGCGGCCAATGTACACACGCGTTCAAATGTGCATGAGCAATTTATGAATGAATTCGTTCATAAATTGCCCATGCACTTTTGAACCGTGTTTACCTAGGATGCTGGCGGCATTTCCTCTTGTTATCGCAATGCTGATACGTTGTGCGTGGATGCCACCAGCTCTGCAGTCACCAGTTACTTCAACCAGACGTTTCGCGACTTCTACAAAAAACTTGCGTGCGCAGGGACCCCATGGGCCTAGAATTTCAATTTATAAACATGATTCGTTTATAAATCGATAGAGATGTCAATGATGTCATACAACCATAGTACAGAAAGATTATACAGTACAGAACCAGTGACCAAACCCCCAGTAACCAGGGCTGGGATCGAAAAAGTGTCCTCCGGCATACGCGGCAAATTTTACTAAGTATATGTAATTCCTGCTTATTAAAAGTCTAAGGTGCGTTGCCAATCCCACAACCCAAACTTACGTCTAGTGCTGTTATTAGTTTATTAACTTCCTATCAAAATTGACTGCCCACGCCATTGCGCTGCACACTGTCCCCTACACACTGCCCAAGTAAACAGCTGTATATTACAGACTTTATCTCAGTTTCCGCCCGAGCTCACTCGCGATACAGTGAAAATAGTGGCACAATAAAACAGTCCAACTCTATCGGTTAGGGCTCTTATCGGAAAACTGTTACGGTGATTCATTGCGGTATTTACTTACTGCCTTCAATTGCACCTGCGCGGCTCTAAGATAATTAGGGTAAACGTATGAGTGCTCGAGACCCGTAGTCGCCATCTTGAATGTTACATCACTAGCAATAGAGGTGACACTAGTACTACCTTCAGTTATGTTAAAAGGTAGAAATAAAAAAATGCATGGCTCATGAATAAGGGACACTGGCTGTTCCAAAATATCTGGAGCTAATTTCAACTTTATTGACGTGATTGAGTAACCCGATTTAAGTATTTTAATATTTTAGCCTTTTTGCGCTTGGTCTTACAATTCGTGAATCAAACGAAGGGAAACTTATATATATTCTACCCTTTTTGTTATCTCGCGGTTACGCAGACAATGCACCCACGTCCATGTCACTAGTTCACGAATGTCATACAGGAGGTCGCTATTTGAGATTGACACGCTGCGTAAACAATTTTTATAAAAAAACGCTATACAAAGTCGGCTTTCCCGGTTGCAAATTAGGTCGTAAAGTGCTTTGTTTGTGGTCAATAAAACCGAAATTGCTGTCTCGATTTTCAGACAAAAAGTCGCATGCAAATTCCATTATTTTTCGAGCTGTAATGATTGAAAAAAAATGAAGTTGTTTTATAAAGTGGAAGATATCGGCCCTAAACAGCCAAAACAGAAAGTCGGTGGTTATTATAATGTTGGTGCAGCGTCATTTTAGTTATCTTGAATAGCGTAAGTATACAAAAAAAACGTTAAATTAAAAAAAAAACGAGCTGCATCTCTAATCGCCCGCCGCAACTGCCGCAAGTATGAAATTGAAGGATTCGATTTTATCAGGTTTTGGTTTACTTGCATAATTTTTTGAGAAAAGTACTATACTTACTCGTACTTGACGCATCTGAAAAGGAATTTGGAGGCTTAATATTAATAAGCCTGCAAATCCCCTTTATAATAATGCTTCAATGTAAATATTTAATTCATATTATAATTTATTCCTTAGACGAAAACAAAGGACTTTCCTTAGGTAAGTTGCTGGTTACTGAAAGGAATTGCCTAATTTACTTATTTAAGGAAACACGAAAATGATATAATTATTATAATTATCTATAACTCCAAACACGTGTTTTGCAAAATTGAGTCTCAATCAAACTAATGGCGACGTCTTGAAAGAATCTGCTTTCGTGCAAAAATAAACAATACAGTCAATCATTAATAATTATTAATAGAAATAGATACACAAAGCAGAACAAAAATGGGGGTTAGAATAACATTAGCGAATTTGCATTGATAATGATACAAACGTTAAACGTTTCGTACGAAAGAGAGCTTACTAAAGTAAGCATTAAGTGTCAAATTCATACACTTTAAAAGTGTATGGCTGTTTGGAACTTAACGAAACGTCACGTTATAAAAAAAACTATATAAAAATGAGTCGCAACTGCTGCACTTTTACGGCGTATTTTTTTTCGACTGATTGGATATCAAGTTCTTTTAATGCTTTATCTATGCATTCAATCCAATAAATTAATGGCCCTTGTTAGTGACTGTGTCTAAGACGGTGGTCCCGGATTCGAATACTAGTAAGAGCCTCATCACGCTTGGGCGATTTCTATACAAAACTTGTACGCGGCGAATTCGCGACGTATTCGCCTCCATACAAAACTGATTGTGATAACGCCCTAATTTATTTGTGTCCTTATCGCGGCTATTTATTTCTTAACCCATTGAGTGCTAATAACGACACGTTGTCGTCAACCCTCTACGCGCCATTTTCGCTACAAAGGGGGAAACAGCGTAGCGTTATGAAAAATCCTTAGCGGTGAATGAGTTAATTATGGGGGGATCCTGCCTTTTCGCCGATGAATGACTTGGAATATCAGCGTTTACCAAATTATTATTTGCCAACTCACATTTGGCCGATTTTCATTTGCCAACCAGGTTAGGATAGAGTTGGAATATGATATTCCGCGAAAGATACGGTTGCGAAATAATTAGCTGGGTAATTAATATTTGTCAACCATGTGTTTTGGCATAAATGGTTTGAGAAATGAAAATTTGCCAAAAAATAGTTACCCAAAAAAGTTACCCAATTATGTGTGGTATTTAAGTATTTATCTGTATCCTAACATAAGCCTTATGAGCTTAATGTATGACTAGGACGATTTGTGTATGATCATCCCGTAATATTAATTATTTAATGCATGCTTTTCAAACAATATGCAGTCGATTCCTACTCATTTTTGCACTCGATTAGCTGGACCATTTTTTTCAACCTTCCACCTGTTTTTTGACTTCGACAACAATTTTCTCATTCCGTTACCATTTTTTCATAGAAATTGTATAGCGGCAACGGAATGGAGAGTTTGAAAAATGTTTGGAAATTTTGGGACAATTTCTTAACCTATTAGAATTGAAAGAGCGAAATTAGAATTTCCCCATGATAAAAAAAGGAAGCAATCTTTGAAAAAAAATGCTCGTTTAGTTCTGTGGTAATTTTCTCGTTATATCTAGGGGTAGTTATGTCAAAGAAGACAATAGATTAGCGCGCACAGAAACCCGTACACAGCTACTGTTATTCTTTCCCAACAAACAAAACAAGTGCAGCGCCCGGATGATCATTCGTCAATCTAGCTTGACTTATGTCACGCCGAACCAATACCAAAAGGCCGCAAGCACCCACTAGTTTTAAAGGATATTAGGACATTTTGAAAGCAGGCTATAGAACAATGCTGTGCGCTCGTGTGGGCAGACAGATAACGCGTGAAAAGGACGCAGTGAGCCTATTGGACGAATATGCCGGAATTATCAAAAAATGCTGAAAGCAACAGCGTAATATAGATTCACTAAACATGGATTGAAATGAGGCTCAGAGTAAAATGTGATACAATGGCGCTGCATTCGTGTAAAAACGACAATTATAATTGTTATGTTCGAATATGAGTCATATGTTCGAACATGAGAGGTCGAGGGGTTACCGAAATATAGAGATCGCGAGTTTGGCGCGAACCACCAAATGGTTTATTGAAATACATCTATAATGTAAACTGGTTCTTAATATTGAGGACTCTACACGATATGGTTTTTTAATAATATAATTAGTAGTTCACCCCGAACGTGAACTCGCAACCCCTGTGTATCTCGGCAGCCCCTTGATCGGTTCGACTCATATTCGAATTTTAAAATTCTAATTATTTTCATCTAACCACCTGCTAAATTTCACGACGATCCGATCGACGATACTCGAGTTATCGTCGAACAAACATACATACAAACATACATACATACAAACGACGGAGTGTCCAAGTAGATTGGGTGGGAGTTTTCACTCGCTTCGCTCGCTCGTTCGATCAAATAGACGGCAGGAAGTAACTAAGATTACTAGTAACAGGTGAGTATGCAGAGTATTCAGTAAATACAGCAAAAAATAAGAATAGTATTTCTAATGCTTTTTTACACACTTAACACAAAGCTGGATGCTGATTTGATGTTTGATTGGCGAAAACATATACATACTCGTACTTACTCATGTTTAAACTTCGTGTATTTATTTGCGATGTAGGTAAGGTACTTATAGTTGCATCACTTTGATTTGCAACATTAAAGACAATATGCAATAAAAATGTTTCGTACTTACTCATGTTTAAACTTCGTGTATTTATTTGCGATGTAGGTAAGGTACTTATAGTTGCATCACTTTGATTTGCAACATTAAAGACAATATGCAATAAAAATGTTTCGTACTTACTCATGTTTAAACTTCGTGTATTTATTTGCGATGTAGGTAAGGTACTTATAGTTGCATCACTTTGATTTGCAACATTAAAGACAATATGCAATAAAAATGTTTTAATTGAGCAAATCCCATTGAAATTACACGAAATGAACTTTTGTGGCTTAAGATTTTTTTGTGTAATGTATTTAATTTTCTTTTTCTACTCGCCGACTTTAATCTGCCAATTACGAGTACATAGACAAAACTATAAGCTCATACTTTTCGATATTAGACAGTCCAACTCAACTATATTATCTCATTTCGATACGCTGTAGGCAACTATAATAGAACTTCATACAAATTCTATACTTATTTGCGATGCCGCCTGGGACTTTGCCGACCGCGCGCCCCACGCCTGCGCCGACCGCGCCGGCCTGCCGGCCATCTTTTTGTGTTACATCCTTGTTAAGTCAATGAAATTGAATGATGAAATTGTTCCTCCATAGATGATGATGATGATGACTCGTAGAAAAAGTATTGTATACAATCGTAATATAATTAAGTTTTTCAATCTCGTACCTTACTTACTCGGTACTCGACTGAAAAACTCTTCATTATATCACGATTGTATAAAATACTATTAAAACTTTAAAACCTTTGGATTCTTTATTTGTAATTTTTTGATAAACCAATGTTTGGGTAGCTTAAACTTATTTGTGTTCAGTTTATATTGCCACCAGCCTGATATATACTCCATCTGGGATAGGGACACCAATTCCATGTGGATCAATTACTAATAATGTTTGCTAATGGAAATGAAATTTAGTGGAATTATCCGAGTGAGTAAGCACCTGCGTTGTGACACCGCAGACCGCAACTGAAACGCACATGAGTGCAATGTATTCATGAGTGTAATTCATCCACGAGTTTGAAAACTATTGTGGATATCTATTCTATAGTCGATAGCGTCTACGTCAACGGACTGTCAGTGCATCTTGCTCGGACTTGCGGGAACTGTATTTGTCGAAATCTATCCTTCGAAATCTATAGCACCTCAAGGTAGAGACAATCGGTGCACTTACCGATTTTTTATTTATTTGAACTGATACTTAATGATTTAAAATACATCATCGCTACATCTGTTCCGTACCGACCTATGATTTAAGGATGGCTCACACTAGAACGGCCCGGGACGTGGCCGGGCCGGGTCTATCTGCCAGTTTCTATAGAAAACGTCACGTTACCGCCGAGTGCTCCGAGATGTCTCGTGATTATTTCTATAGAAATTTTCAGATCGTCCCAACCCGCCACGTCCCGTCCCGTTCTAGTGTGAGTTATCCTTTAAGAAATATATTCTGTAAACATATAAGAGCGTCACTTGAGAAAATAATTATTTTCCAAGAACGATCTCGACAGATAAAGTTCTCCATAAAAAGTACCTAATCCGATTGGCTAACCCGTTTGAAAACTACGATGTCGCGGCCTCTCAAATACAGAGTTGTAACACATCCCTTGTTCCTCTGTGGCCAGAATAATAAAAAAAAAAGTAAAAACCAATTTATTTATTTATTTATCATTTAACCAAGCAAATGTTTTTTTTTAATATTTGAAACAAAACAAGCTGGCACAGCACACAATATACCTAAGTACCTACCTACTTAGGTAGGATAAAAATGGTACACAATCTATCTTTTAAGTTTTAAATTCTAATGACTTAGACCCGGACTATGTCGCGGGCAAATGCTAAGGTAGTTAAGGATTAACTGGTATATATTGCTTTTTATTTGTTTAATATTACAAATAGATATCTTATAACATCTCTGTCTCACGGGAGTTTCTATTCAAGGTTGTAAATAACACCACACAAGTATTATGTTTATTATTTATTCATTTGCGAAACTACGAAAGCAAGCCACAAAACACAAGCTTAGCTTTATGAAAATATGAGCTCTTTATGTTGCCGGGGATACAAACAGAGGGTCTAAGTCTCACATTAAAATACACAACAAAAACGCAAAAACATACGTCTTTCCCACTCCTTGTATATTGAGTATGCTTGACTGCTCACACGTTACGTACAAGACATCAAACAAAAGTCCTGTCAGGCGCTACAATCTGTAAATGCGTTGCAAACAAACCGAATCGTGAAAAGCAGAAACGTTTTCTGACTGAATACGCTTACCGAGGCTTACAAAAAAGTCGTAAAGGCATTTGTAAATTTTATTTGCATTGGCTTTGTGAGATCACGCCAGGGACGTGAAAAGGGTGATGTCAGGATAACGTGGGTTAATGCATGGCACGGCTTACTATCATAAAGACTGTTATGACTGTTTGTATAGAAATCGAGACGAGTGTTCACGCTTCGGAGAGCTTCTTACCCTATGTTTGGCCAAAACTAGGTACCGTAAAATGTCATTAGTTGGGACAAATGGAAATTCAAACTTCGATAAAAGTTTATATTTGTATCGGTCACTGTGATTTATATAATTAATATATACTATTGGTTTGCCTAAAACGTGAATTCGTGACCTCTATAGATTCAAATTCAGATTCATGTATTTCTCAAGAGTACATGATTTTGCATTACAAATTAAAAATTAGTAAGTAACTGAAATATGAAATAGCTCTACCATCCCTACCGCTTCATTTACGACACAATTCCGACTCACCCCATTTTACGTACATACCTATTTATATTATTTAGGTATTTAAAAATGATTTAGTACAACTATAGTACTTATTAATTTTTATTCTTTTTGATTCTTTTGCACTCATATACTCACAAAGTAGTTCTAATCTCTAACTCTACAGTTAAGGATGACTCACACCCATCCGATCCCATCCGATCCGGGACGATCTGTCAGTTTCTATAGAAAACGTCACGTGACCTCCGAGGGCTCCGAGCTATCACATGATCTTTTCTATGGAAACTGACAGATGGTCCCGGAACGGATCGGATCGGATCGGATTGATGTGAGTCATCCGCTAGCTGGACATTACTTTCAGGAATTCACCTTTAAAATACCAGCTGTTTATTTTAAAAGTCGTTAAAAATGAAATAAAACTAGTAGAATGCGCTTTATTTATCACGTGCCTTCGGAGGCACTCTAGATTCGATAAAATACGTGACACAACTTTTCTAGTCTTTTATCTCGAGTCTATGATAGTCTAAAGGTAATTATGAGAAAATTGAGAATACGATGCAGGGCTTCCAAATACCAGACCTTTCGTGATACCGGTATTAATACCGGAATGGACGACATCAATACCGGGATCCCGGGATCCCGGGATTTCGTAAGTCGCAAGGTCGAATGGCAAGTTTTAGTTCATTTCAGCCTGACTATCAAAAGCGTCGAAGGAGTTATATTCGATTCAAGTGTATGTAATACATATGCTCGAAATACGTACGTCACGTGATAAAATGGACATACATACTATGTATGACCATTTCTTTCATGTTCCCCACAGCCTACCTCGCTTGACTTATTTCAATATTTGAGGGGTCATTAGGATTGTCTTATGTATGGGAGTTGCATAAAGGTTTGTTAAAATTACTTAAAATCATAAATTGAAAGAGATGTCATATATACTAAAGAAAATCAATACATTTTGCTGACAAAATACCACAGTCAGGTTTTTCAATCTTTTTAAATCGATATAATTTTGTCTTATGTTACCGCGATTAATATTCATTGAAATAAAACACTATAAAACGGATTAATAGCGCTTATTAACACAATGATCTTACGTTGCGTGTGGTTATCACAGAAATGACGACTGAGACAATGAGAATCTTCCCGAAAAAAAAACTAATGGATGACTCACACCAGAACGGGAGGGGACGATATGTCAGTTTCTATAGAAAGAATCACGTCCGAGCTCAGAGTACTCGGATGTCACGTGATGTTTTCTATCGAAACTGACAGCCCTAGTGTGAGTCAACCTTAAATCAACTTCTTAAAATTAAAAAAATGGGCAAATATTTAACTTAAATATCTTTCTTACTTACTTCCTTTTACTTATAATGTGAAGTCTCCAACCTGCTTTTGGCTAGCGTGGGCACAATATCTAAAACCCTCTTGTGCTTGCAAGGATGCCTGTGCTCGGTAGTGAGACTTGTGGATGAATCATCCTTGTTGTTATTCTGTCCCGTGAAACAAACAAATGACAAATGCAGCACAGTGTGTTAGAAGAAACATTGTAGTATCTTTCTTCTGACATCCTTGGTAGATGGCCCATCATGGAAAGAGATGTAACTACCAAAAAAATAATGTTTTGTGAATTTTAATGCCATAAAACCGTGATATTAAAAATGACCCAGCAGACCGTAACCGTGGCAACTAGCGAAGATAAATAGATAGTTGATTAACCCAGGATTAATAATAATATAGTCTTACAATGCAAGGCTGCAGTAGATTTTTTATTTATTTATATGGCTCCCTATTTTCAACCGACTTCAATATTCCTAAAGGAGGAGGTTCTCAATTAGTCTGAATTTTTATTATTATTATTATTTTTTGTTTTTATTATATATATTTTTTAATGGATGTTACCTCAGAACTCCTTCATTACTGAACCGATTTAAATTTTTTTTTGGTTTCTTAAAGTAGATGGTTCCAGGTTGGTCCCGTTTTTTTCAAAATCCATTTCTGATGATGGGATCCATGAGGAACTGAGGGAACTCCTCAAATTTGAAAGGCACATGCATAGTAATTTGGGTATTTTCTTGAGAAACTCGAGCATTTCTTTACAAAACCTACCAGGTTTGGTGGAGCAGACCTGATGATGACGACCAGGGATGTCAAAGAGGAAATGGTCTATAATTCGCGGGCCCCAGCTGTATCATTCATCTTTTGTTTGTTATTACGAAATGCCTTTGAGGTAATTAATGGAGCTGATGCTGAACCCTGGCAGTACCTCATGGAACTCAGGTTTGGTAAAACTTACGAGAGTTCTGTTTTCGTCATTCAACTCGTGTTAACGATCAATTAGGGGAACAGTTCTCAAGATGGAGCTGATGCTGAACCCTGGCAGTACCAAGTGGAACTCAGGTTTAGTGCAACATAGGCGAGTGCTGTTTTCATGATTCGAATCATGTTAGCGAGCAATTAGGAGAGCATCAGAGCAGTTCACAAGATGGAGCTGATGCTAAACCCAGGTAGTACCTAATGGAACTTAGGTTTGGTGAAACTTACGAGAATTCCGTTTTCGTCATTCAACTCGTGTTAATGAGCAATTAGGAGAGCGGTTCTCAAGATGGAGCTGATGCTGAACCCTGGCAGTACCTAGTGGAACTCAAGTTTGGTCCAACATGCGCGACTTCTATTTACATCATTCGACTCGTGTTAACGAGCAATTAGGAGAGAAAGAGCAAGCTGAGTAGAAACCTTTTCGGTGACGCTAATTCTAACCGTACTGTCTTTTATATTTTTGTACACTGAAGCGTCCCGAATAAACGTTTTTCTTTCTTTCGTTCTAAATTCACAAGATGGAGCTGATACTAAGCCCTGGCAGTACCTAATGGAACTCAGGTTTGGTGAAACATACGCGTGTGCTGTTTTCGTTAATCGACTCATGTTAACGAGCAATTAGGAGAGCAGTTCACAAGATGGAGCTGATGCTGAACCCTGGTAGTAATAAGTTTTAAATACGATGTGAGGACTTTCTTTAACTTATACCGGGAAGTCCAATTGAAGTCGGTTTTTTTTTCTTTAAAATTATTTCATACCGAAAAAGGGACGCACATAATTTAAAAACAAAATCTATTGCAGCCTTGACTTGTCAGACTATATTATATCAGTGGATGTCCCAGTATTCAACTCTGAATAAGCAATAGGTAACAAATACTAAACGCATTCTCGCAAACGCACAACGAATAGGGCAAGCATTTATATCGTAGATCATAAAGTATTATTGTTGCTACAAATGTAAATATCCAAGTATTCACCCTTTAACTAGGACCACGGTAAATCCCTAACAACTGGCGTGGGGCACGCATACCATGATTGTGGACACAATTCTATTCACTGTTTGATATTAAATATAATAACGGTAATATTAACACTTTATAAACCCTTGCGTTTGACAAAAACAATAATGAAACAATACAGCTTTGAATATGTTCGTTGGTAATATACCTATATTCAATCGTTTTTAATCCGTTATTCGGCCGATTTAGCTCAACTTTTTGCCAAGAGTTTTCTTTCTTAGTTACATTTTGACAAGTTCTAATAGAAAAATTGAGAGATAATTTTAATTTAAACTGAATAAAAGAAAAACTTTATAAATTTTATTGTCAGTTTTTGTAAAATCCACCGCTCAAATCAAATCGCTCCGATCAAATCAGTGAGCTTCAAACACCTATCTGGTTTTCGACCTTACACAATATTATTGAGTAAAAAAATACACGAATATTAGCTTAGTATTATGACTTAACAGTGACTATTTTACATAAATCAATGGGCACATATAAAATTTGGTTTACTCTATCCAAAAACTATAAATAATGTATCCTAGTATTTTTTTCATAAACAGCACTTCAAACCTCTCTAAGTTTCGCTATAAAAAATTCGATGTGGTCTCGGCATCGCCAGAACGCTCTCAGAAGGCCTAGTATAAAAGTTGTACGACACTTACTTCTCGATCGCGTTAGAGTATCGAGAGTTCAAATTATGTTTGCCATTTATTTAAATCATCCGGCAACTTTCATATTTTGACCCCTCGATACGCTAACGCGGTCGAGAAGTTAATGTCGTACAATTTTTATACTAGGCCTTCTGGGCTCGTGGAGTGTAGTCATGTCGCTCCGCGCTTTAACAAAATTTACAACGATGAGGAACGTGTAAGTAGTGGATATCGAGATATTGGGTCGCTGAGTAGCCCCTTGTATCATTACACAAATTTCATGGAGTTAAATGCCGCTACAAAACCACGTCACACTTTTTTAGACTACCAGAGCGATTATTTTTTAAATATTCAACTAATCAAGTAACCAACACATAAATAAAAAATTGCTCTCAAAGACTAGAAAAGTGTGGCGCTGTTTATTTTATTTTGGCTGTGTCACAAAACCATTTTTTTTTTTTTGAATTCCAAAAATATTCATTTATTAAAATACATACAAATGCAGTATACATAAAATCACTAAACTAAAATAATAACAATAAAAAAAAATATAAATTTGTTTAAGATACGCATTCGACGTAGCAATTAAACTTACCTGAACGACTTTTCCGTCCAATGTACCATTTTCGGGGAAGACGCAAAAACTAAAAGCTAAAATTCTAACTACATAGAGACGCCAAATGAATGAATGAAATATTTATTTGTTTATGGCTCTTTGACGTCAAGGTTGCAATTTGTATTGGCAATTATTTTCAAGTAGCTCAACAGATGCTTTAAAGCGAATACCTAGGTACAAGGTACAACGTCGCAGACACACTTCAGAGAATCACCCGCGGAATAGAGATAAAGCACGAAGCTTGGCGAATAAACATCTTCAAGGATGAATCGTAGCTTGGTGAGTTGCTGTTGGCCGCTAACCCGAAGTCAGTTGTAAAATGTACATACTAAAAAACGCGTAACTAACTCCGGGTTAGTTTTCTAACACAAGATGATTCAAGTAGCGTTCAGGCAGAAAGAAGGAAACTATTTTAAATAATATAAAATCCCTGGCATTGAATACCTAAACAGTTACCTATAAAAACATGCCTCTATCTAGAAAAAACTTGCAACCTGTGCCAATAAAGTACCAATGATGATATTTAGGTACCCTTTTTGGAAAACATCGTGAGGAAACTTGGATAATCCCAGTAAGGCCTAGTTTACCCTCTGGTTTGGAAAGTCACGTGGCAGTCATTGTCGTAAAACTAGAGGTTTCGCCAAATCTTGGTATTAGTTGCTAAAGCGGACCCCAGGCTCCCTGAGCCGTAAGAAGAAGAAGACTCGAATCGGTAATCTAATTATGGTTATGCTCGGACATAATCACTATCGGTAAATCTCGTGTCATTTGGTAGGTATCTCGTTCGCACTGATATCTGAATCGTATCAAGTATCTCATAAAGCTATAAAAGAATTTAAATTTCAAAGTTTGAATAGGCAATAGACTTGTTAGGTACCTACTTGCTTCTCGGTACCAACCCTTTTTGGGTAAAATATTTTGATAAAATATAACAAATAATTATGAAGATGCCTCAAACCAATCTGCTCCACAACATCCATTGATCGCAAACCTTTATCGAGAAGGATTTAAGCGTATCCGAGAATATGGAACGATATAGAACGTATTTGCCTAATGCAATTCCTGCGAGCTGCAGTGCACTGGAAATAAATTGCCGTAAAATAAAGCGCAGGTTGCGCGCCCCTGATACTTGGAGGCATGGAGGATTACTCGTACTTTTAAAACTTTACTCGATTTGATATTGATATTACAGGAAGGTACCAGGGGGTGTCACTTCACGTTTTACGTTGTTTCAAACTCGGCCTATTTAAATACTTTTACTTGGTTTTACTTATTTATATGTTATTTTTCTAAGATACCTTATAAGTGCAAGTTCCTATAAGTACCCAGGATTTGTTTTGTACATGTATTAAACAGTTAAGACACACGTTGTAAACTCTTAAAATAAGTTTCTCATGTAAGTGACAATAATTATGTTTTAAATGAGAAATAAAAAAATATCTTTAAACCGAAATAGTCCCTAAACTGTCAGGCATCGTGCAACAAGCTATTCCTCACAGTTACATTCAGATATATTTATATTTCAAACGACGTATACTAATTTATACTTAATAATAAGTATATTGTATTAACCAATAGTAATAAATCACCCATGAAACTTATTCTAGCAATTAAAAAAAAACATTTTATAATAGTAATGATAGCAATGTGTAGCGCGCAACAAGTACACACGCACGCAGGCACGCAGGTAGGCGCGCACGTTGACAGCATTTATTTGGTAATCATTGGATTTTTGACATTTGCATGCTTGACAAGCTAAACGTTATGCAAGAGAGAGAACCTTCTGTACATTAGTACTATTACTTATTATGTGCCTGTACTTATACAAGTGCCAAGTGCCTTTATCTAAATATATAAGGGCGTTTTCAGAAAATAGTGTACCGCTGTGTGCGATTAGTGTGCGCTGTTAAAAGCTTTAACTGCAGTCAGTTTGTGACGAAAATTAAGCATAACATTTAATTCAAAAAATTATTTGGTAATTAATTTCATAAACACTATAAAAACGCGAAAAAATTCGACTTTCGTCGAGATTTAATACTTAATTGTCTGGAAAATATAGGTACCTATTTTTCTAATATTATCGTTCTCCGCTACTTTTTTTAACTAAACCCCTACGGTGTGAAAGCGCCACACACCATGCACTATGCTGTAATTACACCTAAATAGGATGCTATGGGACATATTTTTCAGTAAGATGTGTGCACCCATATTTTTACACTTGACTGTACATTTCGTGTACGATACGCGAGTTTATTGTGCGAGTCACTTCATGTTTATATTATGTCATTGTTAAATCTATCCAAGATTTAAAAGGTTCGAATAGGCTTCTTGATACTTCCAATGCGAGACTAACCACGTTTCGTTCTGTATTATTTTATTCAGATGTATTTATTTTGTATAAAATGGTTATTGTATTGGCCGTTTGATGCAGCTGCTGAAAAGTTTCGCAAGACACTTTTATACTGCAATTTCATAACGAGGTGCATTAAAATGACATTTGAAACTATGACATGTGGTGTTGTTGCTGTATTGTAGTCTGCTATATCGTTGCGAAAAATACGTACGGCCTTGAGTAACTGAGTAACGATGTCAACTGCAACGCAGTGGCGATTTCTAAACTATTATTTGTGTATTTTTGTTTTTTAAGTATGTAACTTAAAAAAAAATACAAATTACGCCAGGATGTTTTACTAAATCAATATAACAATTCCATAAACGTACAGCCAGCCGATTTGGAACCTTAGGCCCCTGTACTGTAGGTGTAGGACTATGTCATAGTGACGTTATAAATCAATTGTAACAAATCTCTTCCTGCGTGTCATTGTGACATGGTTCTAGAGTGGTCTAAGTTCCAATTGGTTGACTGGACCATATTGTTTTTTTCCTGAACATCTGCTTAAGTTAAATCGACAGTTTCAACTTATGACACAATTTATTCCAAAGCTTTTAAAACTAGATCATCAATGTAACGAAGTTCCCTCGGGTAGAAGTTAAACAAGCAGCGTCTCGGCAGCCAAAGGCGCTGACCCTTCGTAACGAGCTTGCAATAAAAACTGTCGCCAGTTGAATCTTTCTTCATATTAGTGGTTCCGTCTATTCTGTTTTCTATAACACATTATCTGACCGGCTTTCGACACAAGTCGTACCCAATGGCAAGGGAATACAGTTTTTTTTAAATAAAACGTATGCGAACAATACCAAAGGAGATTCCCGTTACATGTATGGGCCTGTACACGAACGAAAATCGTTGTCTACTAATTAAATCTTTTGCAAAGCATTGGCCATCAATTGCACATCAAATATCACTAAAAATACGTAGCATATTGAGATTAAAATCGTAATTTTTAGGTTCGTTTTTAAGTAAAATAATAACTTTTTGGTAAGTACCTACATCTGATCCAAAGAGACTTTGAAAGAAATTAACAGTGGAAATTGCAAATGTCGTAAGTTCAACCTTTTAGCATGTCCCTTACGACATTTGAAATAGGTATCCAATAAAAATAACATTGGCAGTAGAGTCAAACCACGTTATCTCCAAGCAAATTAACTGACAAACTTTAAAGTGTTATTTTAAACGTCAAACTTCTATGCAATTATGACGTTTACTCACTCACACACTCTCTCTTCACTTCACTCACTCACTCACACTCACAGTCTCTGCTATCAAAATGTAAGAAACTTAGTAGAGCTGAAGGCCTACCACGAACCACGAACGAAGTTTCACCTCTCTGTCGCACTTGAGTGAGAAATCTCAAGTGCGAAAGGGAGGCATACTTTCGTTCGCGGTTCGTGGTAGGCGCTCAGGACTCTATCGACATTGGCGGTGACAGGCGTGGTATGTCACAAATGGTCAAATTAATCGCAAAAAATGCACTGTAAAGTAATACGGAGTCCTTGACACGAACATTTACTATTGTATTGTTGTTTGTCACGGACCGTCCACATTTGTGGATTCAATGGGCATTCCGCGTTAGCACGCGAAGTAACCGTGGTGGCGGCTGCAGAGGAAACATGCGATACCATGGATGGCGTCGATTTCTTTCAAAAATTAAGTGTCCATTCCTACCGCAATGGTTGTTTTTTTAAACCTAACGATAATGCACTGCCACTTGATAAATTAGGGCAATAAATATGCTGGGTGTTTTATTTATTTATGGTACTAATATCTGGTTTGTTGTGAGGATTAAAGGATGAGTCAGACTAGGACGGGACGGGACGATCTGTCAATTTCTATAGAAAGAATCACGTGATAGCTATCACGTCACGTTTTCTATAGAAACTGACAGATGGTCCCGTCCCGTCCCGTCCCGTCCCGTCCCGTCCTGATTATCTAAATGGGACCGATAGAAACAACTCAGAAATAAGTGTCTGATTGTCGTGTATGTGTATGACGAATAAAAATGCTCTTAACAGAATGAGAAGGAGTGTCACTTGCCGCAGCCATCTAAAACTATGGAAAATTGTCAGTGATCATTTTCATTAGAAATTAAGCCACGGAACTGAATTATCGTGGGGTTTGAAAATAGCCACGGCGCAGTCAGCATTGCACATTGCATGTAGAACCGATGGCCGTTGGGGCAGAAAGGTTCTCAAGTGGCGAGCGCGTACCGGAAGGCGCAGCGTGGGTAGGCCCCCCACAAGGTGGACTGATGACCTGGTGCTTTCACTAGGCCTCCAGGCCTCCTGCGACCTTTCGCAGGAGTCCGCTGGATGCGGGTGGCGCAGGACCGGTCATTGTGGAAATCTTTGTGGGAGGCCTAAGACCGTCCAGCAGTGGACGTCTTTCGGCTGAAATGATGATGATGATGATGATGATGATGAGTCAGCATCGTCTCAAAAACACTGTTTCTCAAGACAATTGACAAGTGCTTTTGCCGTTTTCTTACGTAGTGCCGTTGCAACGACAACTCTTTTGTCGTCACCGTACCTTTAGATCATAGAGGTATGATTCCGCGTTAACGTTTAAAAAGTAAAAGTGAGCAAAAAAGAAGCCATCTTTACAAATATTGTAATACTTTTTGCAATTACGAATAAGAGGGCTTTCTTATAACATTATTATTTTCTAAAAATAAAAATAAAAAATTGACAGAGGCATATTTTCCAAAAAATGTTAACATTTTTTTTGTATAGAAAGGTAAAAAATAAATATCAGAAATGAATTAAGCATACTCAATTAATACGTACCTACATGATACCAACAACACATACAAGTTTTTATTTCATAATTTTTTGGGGACCCCTCCCCATAAGGGATGACTCACACTAGAACGGGACGGGACGGGGCGGGTCGGGACGATCTATCTGTTTCTATAGAAAACGTCACGTGACATCCGAGTGCTCCGAGCTATTACGTGATTCTTTCTATAGAAAATTGACCAATCGTCCTGCCCTGCCCTGCCCCATCCCGTCCCGTTCCGTCCTATCGTGTGAGTTATCCTTAAGTCAAAATTTTACGTAAAAAATTCGATTGGCTCCCCATTCTAAAGTCATAAGGAGTCACTATGCAAAAGGAATTTCCTTGTTCATCTTTGCCGTATATCACTGATTTGGGGGCTTTAGACTAGACCACACGCTATTTAGACTAATACAAACAGTTAAAAAAAGGTTTTTACGCCGAGGAACCCAAACCGCATCGGCAGTCATGCTAAGTGGAACATTATGTAAATACGCTTCACGTGAAACTACAGATGACATTTGCATTACTAATGGACTTTTAAACCATATCACGATAAGAATAATAATTGTGGTTTGGTTTAATGATTCCTACTTATACTAGAGCGGGACGGGACGATTTGTCAATTTCTATAGAAAGAATCACGTCCGAGCTTTTTTTTTTACCTAGAGTGGCTTTTACATCTTGTGGTGAGATGTTTTGCCAATGTCTGCGTTTTTTGACTTCCGACACGATCAGAGAATGTACGGTGAAAATTTTGACGGTATGTGATAGGGAAGGATTGGGAACCTAACACAAAATATAATATATTAACAATAATAACAACACAGACAAAACAGGATGTACACAAATAAGCGAAGAGAAGCACAGTTAGTAGGGAAAAGAAGAAAAGTAGAAGATACAGAGGAAAAGGAGAATAAACATATGTCCGAGCTTGGCGCTCTAGGTCACGTGACAGTATCTATAGAAACTGACAAATCGGCCCGTCCCGGTCAGGGCCCGGCCTGTTCTAGTGTGAGTCATCCTTTAAGCGCACGATTTCATATTCATTAAATATTTTAAGTAATCTTGTTAAAGTTTCAGAGTGAGATTTTGGAACATTGTTTTCCAACAGTGATTATAATCTGTTTTCTACGTAGCATAAACTGATATAAATATATTCTCGATTTAAATCAGTTTAAAATGCAACGAGTATACATGCTTGTTCAAAGATATTTGAGACGCGTTTAGACAATAAACTCGCTGACCCGGTGAACTTCGTTCAAAACTTGCGTGGTCTTTCAAAAATATTTCAATACCAAAATAAGCGAACTAGTTTCAGTCTTTTGGAAGTTATGCCATCACATCTTCGGAAGTAACACAGGGAGTTGGCATTGCATACGTACCGTTTCCCCTTAAACGGTATACGGTGTAAGTAACCTACACAAAAATATTGTTTTTTTTATATCTCATGTAAACGGTATACGGTGTACGTATTAAAAATCTACTTATCTTTAAAATCAACATCTTTGCACCATACAAAAGTATAGGTTGGAGCATTTTTTGCGACATACAGTTCTCGTTCTGCTAGAATAGGGACCAGTTCTTGTACAGTCACGTCTATAAATATCTATACATTCCGGAACTTATTACTGGTGAACAAGGTTCAAATTTGAATACAGGTGCATATATATTTACGAAGCCTGCCTTTGAAATAGGAACAGCTGCATCCAACATATTAATTTCTCAATGATTCTCGAATCAGGAGTTCCCTTTGACGTCTTGGAAGTTAGCCTCTTGACCTAAATGCCAAACCCTTTATGTTATTAGTACGAAAGTAGGTATGTATTTTCGTTTCAATTCAACTTCCCGAGTGTTTTCCTGTACTTATTCATCTCTTTTTCTAGCGTTTTCCCGGTTTATGCCTCGGCTCAGGGCAATTAATCCCAAGATTTGGCGTAGGCGCTAGTATTACGAAAACTGCCATCTAAGCTTCTAACTCAAAGGGTGAACTGGATGAGGATTAGTCTGGTTCCCTTACGATGTTTTCCTTCACCGAAAAGTGACTGCTAAATATGAAATGCTATTTCGTACATAAGTGTTTTTGGTACGAGGCGGGGATTGATCCCGCGACCTTCGGATTGAAAGACGCACGCTCTTACTGCTGGGCCACCAACGCTCTAACCGGCATTTTTTTTTGTAGAATGCCAATAATTTGGAGCATATTTTTTCTAGAATGCCAATCCTTTAAATTTGAGTAGGTAGACAACAACTTTAAAAAATCGGCTAAGGTAAGTGTGAAGCGAACTCACGGGGCTATGTTCCGTACAACATATAATTGTTAACATATATGGCTAGCACATTTTGGCGCGAGTGTAATGACATGTGCTTAAAATATACTATGATAACTTTTTTAGTGTTATATTTTTTTTAGCCTCAGTAGCTTTGAAGGTAACTCGTGTTTTGTGAAAAGATATAAACAGACATTTTCTAAATAGCGTTAAGCTTATACCTCCTTAGTAATTCATACATTTCTATATGCTCAGGATATAGCAAATTTATTTGCATAAAGTTGTATGCTGCATAAGTATAAACAGATTTCCATTTTAATGTGTCGTTGGAGGCTTTATTCTCAAATGTGGTCTTAAGAATGAAAATTTAATTGAAAACTTTATGACAAAATGAGCTGTCTTACCGAGCTACGGGCTGTGTGCGCAGAAGTGGCGCCTTTCTGCCGTCTATAGAAAACATTGAATAAATATTAAAAACGGGCCAAGTGTGAGTCGGACTCGCGCACTAAGGGTTCCATACCATTATCTATAAAAACGGCAAAAAAACACGTTTGTTGTATGGGAGCGTCCCGAATCGCTAAACTTAAATGACAGTGGGCGGGGCACATACACGTAGAACCGATGGCCGTTGGGGCGGAAAGGTTCTCGAGTGGTGACCGCGTACCGGAAGGCGCAACGTGTGTAGGCGCCCCACAAGGTGAACTGATGACCTGGTGAAGGTCGCAGGAGTCCGCTGGAGGCGCAGGACCAGTCATTGTGGAAATCTTTGGGGGAGGCCTATGTCCAGCAGTGGACGTATTTCGGCTGAAATGATGATGATGATGATGATAATTTTATTATTTACATTTAAAGTGAACACATAACTAAATATTCCGTGCATATTTCAATCGTCTAGGTAAGGTACCTGTTGCCGTAATAAATATCGAGCACAAACAAGCAAAAAAAAACACGTTTGTTGTACCTTACATATTTATTTTAGTTTGCTTTTTAGTAATTCTTGTTAGCAACAGAAATTCATCTGTGAAAATTTTAATTGTCTTACTATAGCGGTTCATGAGATACAGCCTGGCGATAGAAAGACAGACGGACGAACCGATAGACGGACAGCACAGTATTAGTAATAGGGTCCCGTTGTTACCCTTTGGGAAAGGTACCCTAAAAAAATTCTCTTTAAACTGTTGATGATGAGCGCGCGCTTTGTAGTCTTTGAGGATTTTCCTCCCACGATCGCTCCGCCCGTAAAGTAACCTCGCAGCCGAGGTTTTTACGCGGTGTTGGAGGACAAGGGTTTTCAAAAATGAAGTGTATAAATAAGTCTTTTAGAGTCGGCAACTTCATGGGTAACCCTACACTTGATGCCATATATATAGAATATTATAAAATATTTATTGTATTAAATCGATGCTTGATGCCCATCGGACTAGCTGTTTGGAAACAGCAGTTTATAAAAGCGGTCAAACAATGTACATCTTAATAATTATGTACACTTCTTTTAGAAATAGTTTTAAACTTTTCTAAGAAAGAAATATAGAAGCGTCTCTTTGTGTTGTTCGTTGGGCATATTACACTTCACTGGCGATACAGATTATCAAAAATAGGTCTGAGCGTACTCCGTGGTAAAACTGCTATTACATTATTTGTTTCCGAATACATCTCTAGAACAATTTGTGTTGCAAATAACCAAAATGTCAGTAAACTCCTAGACCACGTCACGTTTTATGGTTATGAAATTCAATGACAATAATCTTATTTGTGTTGTAATCTTCTTCAAAAGAGATTTACCTAAATTTAAATAAAGCGTTGTTGCTTTTTTTAACTGTGTTCTCTAAGCTTGATTAAAGTTGCATATTTAGATACTAAATCCTTCTCATATTAAATTGCAACGGTTAACACTCACGTATTTTTATCACAATAGGCGTGACATGTTTCGACTGCTTCGGGCAGTCATCGTCGGACATAGAGAATGGTGTTGTCACCTTCGCGCCTCGGGCATCACTGCCCGAGACCGGCGTAGGTAAGAGGTCGCCCGTGACGAAGCAGGCTGATTCGAGCAATCCAGCGCCGTCATTGCGGCAGTCTGAATTGTCGGATCTGACGGGATCAACGACAAACACACGGAACTAACCGTGTCCACTAAATCGTCACCACACAAATTCACGTTCCCTCTAGGAAGCACTGGTTTCCAAGCCGGTGGCAGAGTCCAACCTCTGTTGCGGTTGAAGTTAGAGCGACGTCCGATTTCAATGGCCTCGCAGATCTTGCGTGGCACGTAACATTTTTCCCCTGCCAACAACTTCACCTTATCGAATCAGTATGACTCACGAAAGTTTAAATTATACTAAATTCTTCTCTTTTAGAGTTGATAAACGTTGAGAACGTAGTTAACGTTCTATTAGTTCATGAATTTCCGAAACTTGTACCAACGACATGTCATTTGATATTTACCAGCTACTTTTCGGCGAAAGAAAATATTGTAAGGAAACGTGCATTATCCGCAAAGAAATTCAAAGGAGTATTCAGCTTGTATTTTTAATATTACCTCAAACCGTAACCAAACGCATGTTTTGTACATCGCAAGGTAGAGTTTGTCTTAACCGCTAAAGCATAATGTTTTCTTATAAATTTATCGAGCAGCAATGTATTGCGTACACTTATTTGACAACAGTTAAAAGTTATCACTTGTGTGACAGTTGTAATGTCACGCCAGTAAAACAAAGTAGAAACATACATTGCGTGCTAAATTATTTTGTAAGAATAAAAAAGTTAAATAGTAAGTTTTAATTTTAATATCGGTTCGTAGTACTAACGCCTAAAACTGGTTAAAATTTAGGGTAATATTAAAAATACACGCTGTATGCGCTTTGAACTCACGGAACTATAGTGTAATCAGCCTTGTAACTTGACATGGTGTCCCGTAATGAACGGGAACTAAACCACGAAGAGGGCACCTTAGGCTGGTCCTAAAATCGACTTTAAGGTTTAGTAAAAAATCCCCTGATTTACGAGATATTTGCTCTTTAATGTCGTGACACACTTTAAAGTTGGTCAGTTACTAGCACTATTCAAAATATTTTTCAAAAAACAGAACGTAAAAATCTTTTCATTTGTGGCTTCCAAGATCATTACATAGATATAAGAAACCAAAATCCTGAAATTATGATAGTTAAGTGCAAATATGGTTATGGTATATGGTTTGCAATGATAGTCGCAATGTCTTGTGGTAGGCCTAACCACACTGTGTCTTTCGTTACGTGGTCTTCAGGCGAGTAGTCTTTGGCCCCATCGGCCATCCGATCGTCTAGCAATGTGCCCAGCACATTGCCTTTTAACTTGTTTGCTGACACTGAACATCTGCATCTTGGACTGAACATCTGCATCTTGGACTGAACATCGGACCAATGCGTTAATACTCAAAGGGATCGGAGTAACCACCAGGCTGTCAACCACGTGCCTCCGAAGTCGAACACGATGGTCAGACCAAAGTGGAAAATCCCTATTCACTCAGTTCCATAATAAGCCTTGGAAACCTGCAATCCGGAATCATGTCATCCACCGGGGAGATCACAACCCTCTCCACGACAATGAAGCAAGGAAAAGGAGGAAGGGATTACTATCAAAAGACATATTTCCCAAATATTCATTTCCCAACCGTATCTTTCACGTAATATCATATTCCAAACCTTTTTTTTTTTTTTTTTTTTTTTTTTTTAGGAGGGGAAAATGCGTTACGCATGCCGCCCGGGTGTGGGGACGGACCCGGGTGGTTATGTGGGACTCCTCGTTGTAGGCTGATGAGACCCCGAGTCTACCCACTAAAAACCCCTCCGTTGCCGCCTTTGCGCTTTAGCGGTGGGCTGCAGGAACGCTCGCGCTTGACATCTACAGCACCACCAGCACCACTCGTTTGAGCGCCGCCTCCGGAGACCCAAATTTGCCTCGTGTAATCTTATTTATAGCACCTTCGTGCTGTTGCCCTCTCATTGACTTATGAGAAGGATGGCAGGCGTCCCCATGCCTGTCATCCTTTCCAGGCCACGAACCGCTGGAGCAGGTAGGCCCTCACTATTCGGCTGAGATGGTGGGGTACTTGGTGATACAGTAGCGCCTCGTGTATGCAGTCCCAGGGGAGAGTGTTAAAGGCGTTGGCAATGTCTAGTGACACTGCCAAGACGACCTCACCCTGGGATACTGCGTCCTCCGCTATCTGCTTCACCCGCAGGATCGCATGTATTGTTGAGCGTCCGCTGCGGAAACCGTACTGGCAATCGGCCAGGTCCGGCCCGTCCGTCATTAGGTGCTTGATGAGGCGGTTCGCGATGATTCGCTCAAAGAGTTTGCCGATCTCATCAAGCAGCACGATGGGCCGGTAGGCTGACGGTGATTCCGCAGGTCGTCCCTCCTTCCTCAACAATACTAGCCGGCCAATCTTCCACGCGTCAGGAAAGTGGCCCTGTTCCAGGCACAGACTGAAAAGCCTGCGCAGTCTTGGCTCAACGAATTCCATTGCCAGAACCCAAACACGACCTGGGATTCCGTCCAGACCAGGTGCCGAATTTTTGGACCGCAGACGAAGGACCGCTGCGTCCAGCTCGTCTTTTGTGACACTTAGTGTCTCATTTTCCGCAGCCTGCTGTCTTTCTACCGCTCCGGGTAGTGCCATGGGCGGTGGGGGTTGCTGGGGTCTGTGCGGGAACAGAGCCGCAACTACATCGTCCAGCAGCCGAGGCTGGAGACTCTGCGTTACCGGGGGGGCCCAAGGCCGAAGCTTTTGCCTCACAAGCTTGTATGGCCTTCCCCACGGGTCGCTGTTCAAGGTCTCCAGGAACTCCTCTCTTGACCGATCCATGGCCTGACCGATGGCAGCCTTTAGTGCCATTTTCGCCTCCTTATACATCGAGTACAGGGCCGCTTCCGTCACTTCGTTTCGGTGCCGACGACTTCGCTGTCGCGTGTATCGGCGTCTCGCGAGCACACACTCCTCGCGCAGCTGCGCAAGATCTGGAGACCACCAATACACGGAGCGTCGGGGGGAGAAGGCCCTGGCTCGAGGCATGGCCGCGTCGCAGACCTCAGTCATGCAGCCGCGGAACCATTCCGCTTCGGCCTCCACGTCAACCACCTCCACCGGCTCCGTTGTCCAAGTACCAACCAAGACCGCCAACTCCAGTGCTTCCCTGTTAAGTTTTTTCAGCACCCAGCGTGGGCCGTTTCCGACCGGGTCATTCCGTCTCGGGGGAGGGGGTGTAGGGAGCTTCGAAACACCAAACCGAATGTATCGGTGATCCGACAGGGTTTCAACCCCTACGAGGACCTCCCAGCCCTGAACACGGCGTGCCAGGGCGGCGTTGGCAAACGTGATGTCTACAATAGAGCCGCCCTGTTGCCGCACGCACGTATTTTGCACTCCTGTGTTTATGACGGCCAGGTTGGTGGCGATTGCCCACTCCAGGAGGGTGCGCCCGCGCGGGTCCGTCACTGGACATCCCCATGCCGCATTTTTGGAGTTAAAATCGCCGGCCACGATGACGGGAACGGGATGCAAACGACCAATAAGGGCACCGACCTCTACCAGGAATACTTCGAACTCAGCCAGGGTTTTGTTTGGAGAGAAGTATGTCCCAACTATCGCCAGATCCCCGCAGACAACCGCAACGCAGCCATGACCCTTTGCTACGCTCTTAAATGGACTGGAGCCGGCAGCGCTCCGCGTGATTAGGGCCACGGTCCCGTCCAGGTCCCCGACCCAGTCCTCTCTGGCAGGAACTCTATAGGGCTCCGCTACTATGCCGATGTGGATTGACCACTGGGCCATGCTCTGACAGAGGAGGTCCTGGGCCCTGGCAGCGTGATTGAGGTTCACCTGGAGAAATTCAATGGTTGCCATTAATCTACAACCATCGTGAGATTCTCCTCGGTCGTAGCCTGTTTCTGGGCGGGTGACTTGACCATCTGCGAGGGGGCCCGGAGGCCATCGGCAGCTTTGGTCGTCTTCTTTTTGCTGGCAGTTTTTGGTGGATTACACGCCTTGCTACCTATTCTGTGCGCGGACGGCTTGCCAGTCGCCGCACATTCGGCACAGTATGGGGGGGCCGTGCATTGAGCAGCTTTGTGGCCGTCTTTGCCGCACTGGAAACACGTGTTGGAGCGATCCGTTTCCGCCTGGCATTTCGCGCTCACGTGCCCATTTTTTAAGCACCGGAAGCATCGTAGCGGCCTCTGCTCCAGCAGCTTCACCTGTGCCGAGACCCAGCCTACCAGTAGGCGACCCCCAGCTACCACCTTCTTTGCAGCTAGTATGGGGCAGCGGACCCACACCGTGCCGAGCCCCGAGAAACCTTGGTGTATTTCACCAGCCTTGACCATGTCGATGGCGCAACCTCCTGAGCTTGCCACCGCTGCGGCTACCTCATCGATAGTAACGGACTCGTCCAAACCGGAGACGCGCATATCCACACATTTTGTCGGCCTGGACACCCGCACTTTCTCGGTGCCAATCTGCTGCCTGATTGCATCTGCGAGTTTATCTGCTTTATCCTGGCTAGATGTACCAGGGACCTCTAATATGCACGCTCCGGTAGCCGCCCGTTTAAAGCGCAGTCCGCCAGGGATGTCCATCTCCGACAACTGGACTTTGGTCTTAGCCTCGGCTATAATGTCCCTGTATGTTACGCCTCTCTCTACTGCTCCCGGTTGCAGGGTCAGTACGACGGCCGCTGACCGTGGAGCTTTGAGTTTGGGCACTTTCGCCTTCCCGCTTGCTTGTGCCTGTGGTTGTGGTTTTTTGCCACCGCCCGCCACCTTATTCCATCCCTCTTCCGTGGAGACAGGCTTAGGTGGCAGTGGGCGGGGTGTGTACGGCTCCTTTGCCGTTTCGGCCCCAGTCCCTCCTCTTTTCTTGGCGGCCTTCTTTTTAGCCGAAGTGGACTCTGGCTTTTTGGTGGCATCTATAATTTTTTTAATCCCACTCGGGCCAGGCGTCGTTCTCGCCTCAGGGGAAGCTCTGGGCACTGTCGCCTGCTTTTTCCCAGCTGCTGCCAGTGCTGGTCGCATTTGTTTAGCCGGCAGGAGTCGGCCCTCGGCTTCCAGCCCATCCAGGCGAGCACTTACAATCGCTCCCACATGGAGAGCCACCGCACTCATCAATCTTTCATCTATTGTAGTCCCCGATGTGGGGTTAGTCTTCACTTTGCTCGTGCGCGGTAATGGTGAGGGCTTAACCTGATTAGAAGGCCGCGGAGTGTCCGACATGTCCGCGTCTTCCAGTACAGGGTTTGGCAGAAACTCGCGCACAGAGCTCCGTCTCCGCTGGTTCCGGTCCTCTTCTACCTCCGCCTTTAGCTTCGCCAATTCCTCTCGAAGGCTGGCTACCTCAACCTGCAGATTTTGGTTTGCCGCCTGCAGTTGGCGAGTCTCGTCGGTGATTGTTCGTGCGCTCAGTTTTTGGACAGCCTCCAAGATGATTTGTGATGCCTCCTTGAGCGCACGCACGAATGTCCCTTTGAGGTTCTTCGACTTTGTCGCCACGTTTGTAATAATCGCCACCTGGGCTGCTACCGATTCGGTGAGGTCTGCAGCAGTTTTGTGCTGATCCTCGCTCAGTTCAGGCAGTTCGACAGCTGCATACCTGTCCCGCAACTGCCTCGCTGCCTTTGCCTGGTTGGCAATTTCGGCTTCCGCCTCAAGTTCGAGAGCCGCGCGTTTCGCCTCGTTAAGGGCCCTTTGCGCGTCTGCTAGGCCAACGTATTGTCCTGTCATGAGTGGACGGCCTCTTGACCGCTTGGCCACCTTTCCAGACGATCTGGAGTGATCTGATTCAGAGTCAACTTCTGAGTTGAGCCTGCTGGCGCTGTTCGACTGAGCATCAGCCCAGAAGCGCCCTCCCAGGTAGGGGCCCACCGATGTGCTCGAGTTCGACCTAGATCGGACCGTGACGAGCGTGCCGACTGGGGATTGATCTTCCTCCTCCGTGATGAGGTCTGCACCGTCTTTGACCTTAGCACGCTCGCCCCCCTCCTCCGGATTGGGGCTCTGCGTGGCGCCGCTTGTCTCGGCCTGGGCATCTGACCTGTGCAGGCTCAGGGATTGGCTCTGTTGGCACTTTCCGGGGGTCTGGGGCCGCCCTTTGGTCCGGTGTGGTGTGCCGTGGTCCGTCAGAGAAACTCCTGGCTCTTGTTCCCCTTCACTAGGCTCCAAGAGTTCCACCCGCCTCCTCTTGTTGCCAGTGACCTCCGCTGCGCGGAAAGGTGCGGAGAAGGAAGTACCCGCTCCGAGACCGGGTCGCGGCTTTGTCCCTGCGGTTGGCAGACCTGCGTCAGAGTCTGAACCCGAAAGCGTATTGACGATCATCTTTTCGTCAGTCAAATACGACATTCGGGTCGTCTTCTTAATGCGCCCGCCGTCACGTAATTTCGCCTCCGAGAGATGCGTGGCCTGACTAAGGACAACCCGCGCCTCTGGTAGCGGGATTCGGCTCTTCAGCGTCGCTTTATTCTTCTCGGCGCTCCGTGACTCACGCACAGTGCTATCCGATGCCTTCTGTTCAGCAGTTCGGGCTTCAGTGCACGCCACCGGGGCGCTCACAGCCACCGCTGTTTCCACCTCGAGCCTGACATCTTTCGATGGAGGCTCCGCTACTTGGCCTTGAGAAAGGCCGTTTCCACTTTGGCCCTGAGAAGGGCCTTTTCCGTCTGTTTTTTTGTTTTGATTTGACATTTATTGTTGTTCCCACGAGTATGGGACGAAAGGAACTACACGCCGGGTGACGCCCATTCCGAGACGTGTGGCTAATACTCCAGAGGTCGCCCGGTATCTGGAGGTTTTAACGACTTCGCTGTCGGGTGTTATAGAGTTTTCCTTCTCGCAGGCCGGCCAATAAAGGCAAGCCTTCCGCGCCGCAAGCACTTCCCGTACCCCATACCGCCGGTGATGGGGGTCGCTGGGAAAGTGCTGCGGGTTGCGGGATTCAAGGGAAGCTGGCGTGGACTTCCCTGTGGAGCTTCTCTCGAAGCTCCTCCTGCTCCTCCTCCTTTTCATTTTTTAACGTGGTTTTGTCCACCGCCGTCGGGCGATACTGCGTCCACTGCCACCTCAGATAGGCTGAGGCATGCTTGGAGCAGTTTGACAAAACTCGGCACTTAAGCCCACGCGGGAGGTGGCTCGACCGCGACCGACTGAGTCTGGTAGTTCGCAGGGGCAGAATAGCCATCGCGCAAATGAGCGGGCTATTCTCCCCCTCCCAGGTGCACCACGGGGAGGTCTACCAGCTCCGCACCCTCTACCAGCTCCGCACCCATCATATTCCAAACCTAACCTAACATAGTTGACAAATGAAAATCGGTCAAATATGAGTTGGCAAATAAAAATAATTAGGCCAAGTGAATTATCGGTGACAAGTTGGTTGGCAAGTGATATTCGGCAAAATGAAATTCGACGAACAGGTAGGATCCCACAGGAAGCCTACAGTTACCCAGTCTTTCAACCTACTGTCAGCAAAAGCGTTAAGCATCTAAAACGTTTCAACGCATTCAGTTAATCCTCCTTGTCTAACGTAACATTACTCTCTCCATTACTAATACTAAAAAACGTATTACGGCACTAAAATACCCCCAGGTTACGATCTTTAGTTCAGGACACTACAGTAAACCAGGCACTTAAGTCACAACGAGTGCTTTTAGCATGAAGCTATTTGAGACGAGACGAGCCAAAGAAAGTACTAACGTTGTTAGTTATGGTCTAAGGAGAATACGGCGGAAAAGCATACCTGGGTTAAAGAAGCTATATTTGGTTCTTCTATAACACTTTAAATTTTCGCGTTTTGTACACATTAGTATAAAACAGAACGGGTCTGTCGCGAATACAATTAATTTACCTTAATATACCGACGTTTCGACACAATTTCATGTGTCATGGTCGCGGCTTGACAACAGGCCTGTATTCAAGATAGACCCGGCTTATGAGTCCGACTCGCACTTAGCCGGATTTTAATAGAGAGATGCATTTAAGTAATGCAGTCTCGTGTATGCCTTTTTTTGTTTATTATATAAAAATGCGAGCTTAAAGGCCTATTAAACCAACTTCTGCTCATTAAAAAGCACACAAATGTATTTAGAGCATTTAGAGCATACAAATGGCTCCACAAACATTCCTCTAGCTGTATTCTTCTCAAGATTCCCGTTTTATGCACAAGGCGGGCCGTAAGTGGCTGTATAGGTTTCTCACCCTTAAAAGGGCGTAAGTGACACAGGATTTCCTACCATTATACTACCTTTTGTTATAAGGATGAAAAGACTTGGGAAATCCCTCATACGCCAGCATTACGCGGCGCGAATGCATCTCTTTGGGTGTCTTATTTAAATTTTCTACCAATCCGTTTGAACTGAGATGCTGTGGCAACCCGATTAAGTTATAAACAGGAATGCAAATTAAACTGTAGCTCTTTTCACACGTTTGCACCTTGTGTCTGTAATTTTTATATTTAATTTGTTTAGTGTCATAGGAATGCACGGGTCTCACTTATTATGATGAATTGATTGATATTACATCTAGATTACTTATATGAATGGACTATTATTATGTATAGGGATTACTTATTATGAGATCGTTGGTGGCACAGGAATAACAGTGACTTGCAGTCCGAATGTCGCGGGTACCAATACTCGTGCCAATATTTTTTTGGAACTTTACTATAGTGGGTACTTTTCGGAACTGCTTTTCTGAAAATGGGCTAATCCCAATAAGGCCTAGTTTTCCTCCGGTGCACACAGGGGTATTTGATCCAAAAAGTCGGACATTCATATTTTAATGCATTTTTGGGTTCTCAAATGACAGAATAGTTTCACAAAAATATTTAAAAAAGAATTAAAAAAATATATAATATGTTTAAGGTACGTAAGGTATATAATCTTCATTTTTATCTTATACTCATGCCACGGTCATAACTTGAACAGATTTTAACGGTAAGAGCATGTCCCTGGCGTCAGTTGAAAATGCAAGCCTTTTTTTGTGGGTTTTTATCTGATACTACTAAAAAAGTGATCAGAAGTTATGAGCAACCGGTTTATAACATCTGCATCTGTAGTGCACTATTCCCGTAAAAATTTCCTGCTGTAACTTTCTCTAAATTGACGAAAATGCTTGTTCCGCGCTTCAGCAGCTTATTCAGATAAAAATCCTATTGGGACCAAAGCATGTTGTATAACAGTGGGCCTATGGATTAATATTTTGTGACCTGTAAGTGCCATAGGATGTCAAGGCTTTACCCTTGTACATGTACTTATCAACATACATTTTGGCTATTGCTTCGCAGTACTTTGAGAACTTCGTAATATCTATTTCGTGGCCACTAGAAATAGTCTCTAAAATTACGGCGAACCCGTGAATTAAATTTCCATCAATGCCAGTTATCCGAGCAGATACTACAGCATTCGCAAAATATCTTCTGCTTGTATTTCCATCATTGCTGCTACCGAATCCGTGTTTGGGAACATCAATAATGAGTACCAATTATTTTCTAAAATTTACTAGGATTTCTGTTTTCCTTTTTTTCACTATTTCTTTATCTTCTTGAGATCGAGACTTCATTTCGTATTTCAGTCTTGCGAATCTTCTTTGAAAATCATCCTTATGCTCAACCGTAAAACAAGGGTGGTAGTTTTCCACAAAATCCAATTTTTTTCCCCAAATCCTTTTTGGCACACTCCTTTGCCATGTTAAATATGGCAATTCGTGTCACAACATTCAATTCAGTTGTACCTAAAACAAATTAAAGAAACTATTTAGAATACTGACCGCAAAACAAACGTGGTTTTGTCGAGCGCGCGTTCATTTATATATTAAAAATAAAATAGTTTTAGCAGTTTTAAGCACGATTTTAAGAATAATAATGAAAATAGACAGATGTTTATGTAATATGAGTAAAAATCTAAGGCCGGATATTGCCCGGAACTATAACAAAATTACAATGTTTCGAAAAGGTTTGATAAAAATTACTATTATTTAAGAGCAGTCTAGTAACTCTGTGTTTACATGAATACGATTAAAAAAATTATAATTATAATACATAAATTACAAAACACCCCAAGTAGCAAACAAGAATAGTGATTAAATCTTACATATCTTAACTTTATCTTAAATAATAATTAGCTAAATTTAAAACGACTCAGTTTAGTCATTTTAATCTTAAAAACTAAATAGTTTTAAGCTACTGCTACTTTAGCAAGTTAAGAATACCTTAAACCTAGTTAAGTATGCTAAAAACTATTTAGTATTAAGTATGTCTACAGTTAAGTCTAAAAATGCGTATTTTACTCAACTCAGATTATTTGGAAGCTCACTTAAGACTCAATGATATAATTCAAGTATTAGTTTAGAATTGCAAAGTAAAAACTGATTTTGGTAGATGAACTTAAGATGATTGTAATACTAAGCTCTATTAATTGGGTAAATGAAGACTATTGTATTCAATTTTTGCTACATTTAATAAAGTTTAAGTGAAAATAGGTTTAACGGGACGTTTTTAACCGAACTAGAACCATTCAAAGATAGACGAAATAAAAAAATATATTTAAAAAATCGTCAAATTGTGTGCGACCAAGTGCTTCAAACGTTACCAGTGCGATGCGTGAGACTTCGTTAGTAGTACCAAGTACGTCTTCGAGTGATACTTCGGTATCATTATGCAGGACTGGGTATGTGCCGATTTAGATATTTTAGAGTCGTCGGGAGCATTCACATTTATTAGCGAGGCGCATGGATGCCGCCGTTTTCTCGACCACTGTATAGTAACTAAGGCCGCATTACGGCATTATCGAGTGTTATTGATGTTCATGTTACATACTATGAATGTTGGTCTGATAATTTTCCACTCATAGTAAAATGCAAATTGAACGTAGCGAGGAAAATCACTAATGTCAGCTTGGTTAATAAATAATACAAATAAAGTGAAGTGGGGACAAAGAAATGTCCACCAAATAACGGAATATTTGAAAATTTGTAATTTAAAGTTAAAGAATATTTATTTTCCTATATGATGTCATAGGAGCCTTGTTGACCAACTGTGTACTGTAATTGGGGCTCTATATGTCATGCGGCTACTCTAACACATTTAAGTAATAAGTATTAGTGGACGTAAAAATACTTTAGCCGGATGGAACAAGCATGTGAAGGAGGCCCACAGTCACGCCAAAAGAGCGTTCAAAATTTGGAAATGGTATGGGAAACCGGGCTCAGGGACGGTGTAATGACATGTTGGAGGCGCGTAAAGTCTTTAAAGGAAGGTTGAGGTGGTGTCAGAACCATCAGGACCAAATTAAAATGGACCTGCTGGCATCACATCACTCTAGTGGAGATTTCGGGGCCTTCTGGAAGGCCACAAATAAACTTAATCCTAAGAACGGCGTGCCTGTGAGTGTTAATGGAGTTTCAAATCCTAAAGAAATAGCTAACTTTTTCAGAGACCGGTTTAAAATTAGTTCGCCCTTAGGTCCTGCATGTCGGAATATCGAATCTGGAACTTTAACCATACAAGATGGAGTGCGGGGTACGCCAGCGAGGGTTTGAGCTCACCCTTGATGTCTATACGTACGTAGACCAGTGGGTCTACTTATTGAGCAACTGAGCGGTACACATGTCGGATGCCATGTTGATGGCGTATGCCTAAACAACATTACGCGGACGATATGTTGCTACTGGCTCCCTCCATTAGTGCGCTTCGGAAACTTTTTGCCATATCCTATACGCCTCCTCACACGATTTGCTTTATAACGGGAAGAAGAGTGAATTTATGGTTTTTAAGGCTGGCAACAAGTCCCTGACGAGAGTCACTCGCTTCAAGTATCTCGGGCATATTGTTACTGACGATCTGAAGGACGATGCCGACATAGAACACGACGACATTAACCATGAAAATAAATGACTTCTGAAATGAAATGAAATGACTTCTGATAGAAAGGGAACGGAGAGCATTATATTATTATAACTACTTTGAGCTAATATTGAAAAACCCTTATTTTTTTTATAATTTCACCATAATTTTCTTACCGTATAGATAAAAAATGAATGATTAGCTTAATGTTACTGTAACTACTTAAATAACATCAAGAATAATATTGGCCGCCCAGATCAGTAAAATACCACACAGCAACATTCAAAAGTTCAAAAATAGAATTTTGGCCAATCCTATGTTAAAAATCTGGGAGTACACCGGGAATGCACAGCACTGCGCCGGGCGAGGCTATTTATTATATGAAGTTATGATTCAGATTCAGAATTCAGATTCATTTATTTCTACAGTGTATTACATGATTTTGCATTACAAATTAAAAATTCGTAATTGAAATATGAATACAAGTTGAGTTAGCCAAAATGTGTTTTCATCACAGGACATACAGATTATACAGAATGAATATTATATACCTATTATAAATTTAATGGCTCTTCTTGCATAAAACTTACCGTAAGTTGGACGACAACTTGCATTCACTAAGTCAAAAGTGTCAAAACTAAGGATTCTATTGAGTCCCTTTAAGTATTAAGTAGAACGGTTCTTAGTATAAGTTAAGTATAATATATCTAAATCGGTACTTCTCCAAATCCAATGTGTCTATACTTTATCTAAAGTAACCTTACAAAATCAGTATCGTTTAAAGTCATACTTCGCTAAAAGTAATAAGACTTAACGCCATTTTACACTTGTAATAAATAAAACAAATTTAAAATTTCGATGCTGATTCTTAAAAAATAAAGTTCATGGAAGTTAGATTTTTGTTATATCAATAATAATTGCATTTATATCTCAAATACATTTACAGAAAAGTAGTATTCTGCGCTGTATATAAGAAAATTTTCATTTTGCAACATAATATTCCAAATTTTAATTGTTTTTTTCTAGTATTTTGTAAGCCCGTCTTTTTTATAGCACTTTCGATCAATTCTACACGACAAACAATCGTGCGTTGTAGTTTTTAAATACCTACAAGGTAATAAAACGGTATTTTCTAAAAATAATAAATAGTAACATAATCGCCATTTTGATAACCTTCAATGAATTCTCTTTTTAGTAAAAGAGTTAGCCATGTTTTCTAAAATACATCTAAAATACAATCCATGAGTAAAAAAAGGTTTAAAATTTTCTTTATTAAGAGAAGGTCGAATTTGTGCAACTCAGTGTTAATAGTTTTAAGTCAGTATTGTAGATATCTTTAAGTATATTTCTTGGTCTTAAATCAACCTTCAAGATATCTTGAAATCCAAGTTTAGAGATCTGTAAACCCTCATTCTTAAGTAGGGTTTAAGTTTGTCTAAACAGAAGTATTAACTCTTTCTTGAAATTTTCTTAAAGACTGTGCCCACTTTGTCTTAACTGAGTCTTGGGGGATATCTTCAAGATATCTTCAGGGACATAATGGTTTTAGCCAAGACAACAGCAAGAATTTGTCTAATTGTCTTCAAGATATCTTCAATACCTTTTTAAGACATTTGATTGCTACTTGGGACATACCTGATTGAATATTTTCCATATTGCACGAATCACAATTCACTTCAGGGTAGAAAAAAAATAATTCAATGCAAAGATCTCTGTTATCAATAGCTCACGATAGTTGGACAGCACTCGACCGCAGTCTAAAGACAACTAATTTTCACTTTTGCATAAACGATGCAATTTTATTAATGGCGTATTATTATTACGTGATCCTTTACGATACCGTAGGTAGAAAAAAATACCACGATTACTCATATTTAGGTTTTAAGCCTAATGTCCGCTAATCATCGTTCAATACCCCTGTGTGCGGTGGAAGGTCAGAAGGTCGTTTTCGTAGAACTGGCGGTATACGTCAAATCTAACGATTAGTTACTAAAGCGGACCCCAGGCTCCCTGAGCCTTGGAAAACGACGGGAAAATACTAGGATGAAGAAAAATATTATAGTTATTTTAAATGTACTGAACTGTTTTTGTCAATTACTTGTAGGGTTTCAATTTGTTTGTTTCTCGTTATATCTTTTAACCGAGATGTGTCAAAGAAAATATGGTCAAATATAATTTAATCTAGAGTTAACGAGTGCAGTTCTCAAATTTAAAATTCCGAAGCTTCTAAAAGCTCAGTAATAGGTTGTTACCTAGGTTTTATTAGTAGAAGGGACCTAGTTTTTATTTTTCAAAGTATTGTGTATTATTTTCATATAATTAGTAGGCATGGAAAAAAGTTTTCCTAACGTATAAAAATGTAAAAAAAATTATATATAAAAATGTGCTCCGGTAAATTGAGCTATGTCAATGTTTAAAAGAAGTCGGTCCAACGTTCCCCTAGAGGGCCCTAAAAATTCTTCTAAGTTGTATAAAGTTGACGGGAGAAAATTAACAGAAGGCCTAGTATAAAAATTGTACGACACTAACTCCTCGACCGCGTTAGCGTATCGGGAGTTCAAATTATGTTTGCCGTTTATTTAAATCATCCGGCAACTTTCATATTTTGACCCCTCGATACGCTAACGCGGTCGAGGAGTTAATGTCGTACAACTTTTATACTAGGCCTTCTGTAGCCGTAACACAGGAGTGCCGCCAGTGGCGCATTTACCAGTAGGCTGAGTAGGCTGAAGCCTAGGGCGGCAGATATTAGGGGGCGGCAAATTTGGAGAAAAAAAAAATTGTAACGTCAATAAAAGCGTTCAAGCCGCTCGAGGCGCTATATAGCGACGGCAGGGTAGAGTTATGTCAGAAGCAGCTATGGCTCGCATAAGTCGCATAAACAATTCATGTATTTGCGAAATGGTGCCGCTGCCCCGTTTCCAGCTGTTTACAGCACTATAGCATCGTGCGTTTCGGTTTTGCCGCTCTAAGCCGAGCTGAATTTGGTTTCGCCATTTTTATTTTGACTTTAAATACACCATATGCCGATTTTGCCACCCCCTGTCTTAGCTGAATAACCAGAGTGCCTAGGCTTAGCACTAAAATCTATCTCCCTCTATATAGGACTCAAGAGAAAAAGGCACAGATACACTGTTTAGACTTCGTAGTAGTATATAGGCGCACTGATTTTTGCTATTTCCAAAATCTTCCTAGCTACGAGATACACCTAGCTAGTACAGTTAGTGGATAGGGGCGGCAAAATCTAAGCAGCCTACAGGCGGCAAATTTCTAAATGCGCCACTGAGTGCCGCGACATTATATCGCGCTCGAGAAAGACAACAGTTAAAAAATGACATTTTCAGAAAAAAAGTGCACCATTTTAAAATGGATCCTCGATTTTCCATACAAAAAAGTTTTCAGTTTTGTAACGGCCCATAAAAAACGTATAAAAAATGCGTTACGACACTGACCAAAAAAACAGGACACTCTTTTTCTTTTTTTAAATCAATAATACTCGTGACTCTGGTTACAAAAAACCCAAAACTTCCTATATTTAAACTTCCTATATCTAAAAAGGTAATGGTACCCTATTTTTGTAAATACCCGTTAACGCGATCCAGTTGAAATTCTAAACTTCAGTCGCTGTCATACAACTGAGCATAGAGTCAAGCTACGTTATCTCTTCTAAGCAAATTAACTGTCAAACTTTAAAGTTTTATTTTAGACGTCAATCTTCTAAAACATTTATATTTATATTAAGCATAATAAGAGATAAAAGGTGTTCAAGAAACAAAAAACTTACCTACAAAAGCCCAATTAAAGAAAGAATACCCCGTCTAAAAGGCCTGCGGCATGGTCCCCATGACACTAGCGGCGTTACCTCTCTGCAC
The DNA here is from genome assembly GCA_949128165.1 of Lathronympha strigana. NCBI lineage: Eukaryota > Metazoa > Arthropoda > Insecta > Lepidoptera > Tortricidae > Lathronympha > Lathronympha strigana. The sequence continues at coordinate 5,923,973 of OX421919.1, read as the reverse complement.
AGCTATGGCGATACGTTGGGAGAGGTAAGCGCCATCCCTACGGTCCCCCGTAGTCTCAACACGCCGCGCCGACAGAGCCTTTTCAAAAGACTTTGTGTCAGCTGACCAGGGACCTCGTAGTCTTTAAGTAAGGACGAATATTTGCTGCGCTTGAGAATCTGGGCCTGATCAGCTGCAGCACCAGCCTTATCCCGGGTCATCTGAATGTGGGACTCTGCGATGGCAATCTTCTATGAAATCATGACGTTTACTTAACACCTTGACAGTCTGAGCTATAGTTATCAAAATTTAGGACGCTTAGCGTTAGACTCTAGTTAAGAACCTAAACCAAATCACGTTAAGACGTCATGGTTAGACCCCTGGTGCCTTTCTCGACCGCGAGATAAACAATATTTACAATATAATACACAATATAATATACAATATTTGCACTAAATCGCGTATTTGTGGTTTCCCCCCCACACGCACATAAATAATATGCGCGGTTAAGTTCCCTTTTTCTGTCTTTTTACAGTTTTACTTCAATAATAAAACCTTCCAGCATAATTCCTAGTAACAAATACGTAACATGTTGAAAAGTGCGCTGCAGCGAAGCCGAGATCGGCTTACCGCTTTTTATAATAAAAACCGGCGGAATCCTCAAAACATTGGTTTACTCGGATTACAAATTCATTTAAATATGCATGCATTTTATTGTCGGTGAATTTTGGATTCTTTTACGAAATTAGACTCTAGACGTTTTAATTTTTACAATACGGTCTACGTAGTATAAACGTACTCGCAGATTTAACAATACCACTTTTTATCCTTTACATAATTGAAATTTAATCCTGAAAAAAACTACATTCTGTTTTTTTCAGCAATTAGAAGTTTCGGTTGCTGTGAATTTACATAAAAACTAAGTCTACTGAATGGAGTAAATTATTTTTTTTTATCCAAAAACCATATCATGTAAATAAAAATAAGAATAATATACTTCTTCTGAAAAATATTCAACCTTATCCAAAAAGAGAAGTCGGGCTGAAATGGGACATTCCGAGAGACGGACTACTGTCGTAGGGTTGGTACAACAAAATTATTCGTTCGTTAATCAGCAACGTATTTATCATTTTTATTTAATTTTTGGATAAAATATTTGGTATCGTTTAAAAATAGGTATTCAATTGAATACCTATTTTTCTATTTTTCTATTGAAATATTCTTTCATCTTTTTATTAGAAGACAACAAGGGTTTTATTGAAAATCCAAGAAAAAGTAATATAATAATTTTTCAAAAAAAACAACAAAAAGTCACAAGCAAGGTTCATACAAATAAAATAAAAGGAATTCGCTTTTTACGGGCGTTTAAAGCAGCATTCTTTTTTTGCTCTTTGTTTTTTATTGAAATTTGAAAAAGCAAATCCCTTTTTTTATTTTACCCTCACTGGGATTCGCTTTTTTCTAAATGAAATATATTAATATATTTTGTTTTTCCATTCATTTTAATATTTTCCACATTTTTTTAAGGTATTTTTTATCAAAATTAAGATGTTTCTTACAAACACAATTTCAAACTAAACAACAAATTCATTAAAAAATTACATTCAAATTCAAATAATTATAATTTAAAAAGATAATAACATTTGGTCCTGGAATATTTAAAAAAATCCTTGTATTCAGCATGCAAGCAAGGGTACAAATATTAATATTAAATAACCTGAAATATACTTACAATAATTAAAGTTATAATTATCATACACATGTCAAAAATAGTAGTAGTACAATGTCATCGGTCCTTTGAAGTCGATTTAATCTTTGACGCTATTAAACCGAAAAATGAGGGTTAACATTTTGTTAATCTTCATTTTAAAATTTCCCAGGTAATATTTGCAACTCATTCGGAAAATTATTGAAACATACACACATTATACACATATTAAATATATTTCTTGTGTACATATTTCTGTATATGCAAGGTTTGAATAAAAGATTCACGTTATGTGTTCTTGGCCGTCTCTGCCAAACTTCACTTCGATTAGGGAAGTATTCAGGGCGCGACTTGACATAACACATATGTCCCTGATATACCAACCTGATGGCAATGGCAAGACAATACTTGCAGATGCAGATGTCATCCTGTATTAAAAAAAAACTCTTTCTACATCATCACCAGTTGCCCCACAGGATTACACCATAAGATAGCACTGATGATACATAGCCATGGTAAACTGTTAATACAACACCTTTAGAAACTTCAAAAAATTTCAAAAGGAGAATGTATATCCGAAAATCCAAAATAGAAATTCTGTATCGTTTACCTTGTTTCTATAATCCCCCAGCGCCAGCCCTAGAATCGGTAGCTAGAATTGCATTAGGCATGGCGTCCCCTTGCGTCAGTTAATTTGTTGCTCAGCTAGTTACCATTTCATCCAGTTCCCTCTCTGGATCGAGACCGCGGTTGATGAAATTATCTAATTTGAGGGCTAGGCAGTTTAAAAACGATGATTTAAGGTTTCGGTTTAAATGATGCTTATTGACGTTTTATTGAATTACCTTCAGATGCGACTCAGTCCAGTGAAATTAAAAACTTTCAGTTTAATTTTTACCAGGAATGGCAAGAGATGGGGTATAATATATGATTATTAGGGAACTATAATTTTTTATAACTCATTTTTAGGGAACTTACAGGTCGCCCAACGAGTTATGAGCTTTAACTTTTTAATCAGCTGGACCGACAACCTATGTCATTTCCTATACAAAAAGGTTTGCCTTTGTTGCTAGGGAGGGGCATGTCAAATGTACAGCTATTCGTACGTAACTTACAAATATCTATGTCAGTTAAACGTCAGCCCGTACAATGAGTATGATACTATGTCATACCCACTCGGCAGAGGAATAGGCCTGTTAATTGCTACTCCGTCTTGATTAAAACTTAAAGGTTATGAGCGCTGTCCTTCAATGCGCAAAGCAAGCAGTGCAATCTTTTTTGGTTGGGGATTATGCACAAACCGCCCCAACATTTTCGCTGAGCGCTCACTCGTTGCGAGACCGTTGTTTGCATTTTTTAGTTTTTTAAATTATTATTGTTAATATTATGTTTTAAGCTAATATAAAATAATACATAATAATATAATATTTCAGTTTTAACTTTCAAGGTTCTTAAAATTATTAATTATTTAATACTCGATGAAAAAATATTAGTTGAAAGAATATAAGTTAATTTCTTTATCAGTGTGTCCGTGTGCGACATAGTCAATTCTTAAATCATTCTGCGTTAAATGATTCTCGTAGCGCTACGCCATAGCCGATAACATGGGTTCCCGCTATGTAGCAAAAACCTCTTGCAGAGCCGTAAGCACAACGTCGAGATTTAGCGCTGATAGAGTTAACGGATGAATTTGGATACGGTTTCTAGGCACGAGTCTGAAATCATGCGATGCTTAACAAAGTAGTAACTCAAGATATTAACACAACTGGGTCGTTCTCCTTTTTTACCGACAATGAAACGCGATTCTCCCGATTTTGAGGATTTTTGGTCATGTGTAAAATTAAAACGGTAGAAATTAATTACAAAAAATAACAAAAGTGTTTGAAGCTATTTGATAGTTATTGTCATATAGGTAAGATATGTTTCTTTTCAGTGGTTTTCTAGAAACACCGTGACAGAGTGGCCCTTTTCAGCGAAGACAGCCACTGACTTCCATACAAGACAGACACAAATGAGCACTTTGTCGGTGTGTTTCTTGTTTAATAATGTAGGTTAGTTTACAGTCACTAACCAGGACAAAAAACAAGTACCTATACTGTACTGATAAGACAAACAAAAATTTCGGGCATTTACCTCCTATACAAAACGTAATAATTAAATTCTAAATCAGGGAGTTTTCAGCGTGGATACAGATCATTCAATGGACCGGAATCTCGAGTGCTGCGGAGCTATTCCACCTAGCCAAAGACCGGGAGAAGTATGCGGAGCTGACCGCCAACTTTCAGTAATAGAGAGGCACCTAAAGAAGAGAGAGATCATTGTCGGTAAAAAGGAGAACGACCCTACCACTGTTTGTGAATCCGTAAATTCTAATATTAGATGCGAAATAAAAACGGATATAACTTTAAAAAAAACCACGCAAAAATAGCTCGGCTATTAGCATAAAGATTTTATCCCACCAACATTCGAGGCGGGTTTACACCGTAAAGCACTCCGCATCCATTGGATAATGGTTGCATCCGTCGTCACGGATTGACGTCTTTATTGCATACTTATTCTGCTGGACTAGAGTTGGTAGTAACTTGTGGCTTGTGGTTCTAACTTCAAAGAACTAGACTCTGCCCTTTAATGATTTTTTTTATTCGATTTTAAGCTAACATGGTCATTTGCATTATAACTACAATCTAAAAAGGGATATTTTTGTTTTGTTTTATTGAGCACCCGATATTTCGCAACAGTGACGAAATATCGGGTGCTCAATATAACAAAAATAAATAGTAAATAAATATCCCGATTTAGATTGTAGTTATAATTTTTTATTCGTCTATTTTTGAAACCTGCAGAAATTTCGTTATAAAAATTTCGTGAAAATTGGTTTAAAACGCTCTATTTTTTAAGTCTTATCATTAAAAAGAGGAGTCTTTTAAACTTGATCATAAATTTTTGTATCATACTTGGTTTTAATATTAAAAACCGTTAAAATATCACAATATTTTATCACAATAGGCGTGACAAGTTTCGACTGCATCGGCCACTCATCGTCTGATGTTGATGTTGTCACCTCAGCTACTCAGACTGACCCACGAAATGAATGAATGAATGAAATGAAATGAATGAAATGAATGAATGAAATGAAATATTTATTTATAACAATTGTTACAAGTCATTTTGGCATTACTATACTTAATACTATGTATTACAAAATATATATCCTGTAGGTACATTTACACGACATGTACACATGTAACTTATAACGTAAGTGGCAGGTCAAAGAACTCGTCGTAATCATAAAATAATTTATTTAGTAGCCACTTCTTAAGCCTAGTTTTAAATCCTGCGGTGGAAGTTGCGTTCCTGATAACCTCCGGTAACCGATTATATACTAAAGGTCCGAGGCAATAAATCGACTTAGCCGACTTCGCTAGCTTGTGTGGCTCCGCTACCAGCCTATCTGCGTGCTTGTTGCTACGCAGTGGGTAGCGGGAGTTCGTACCCTTGCAATCGAATTGGTCTCGATTGACGTATGCGAACAGTCCAACCTGCTGTATAAGTAGGCAAGGTAGGGGTAAAATCTGGAAAACGGCAAATAGCTCGCGGGCTGGGGCGTCGTTTGGTTTTCCAGCCATACCGCGAAGGGCTCGTTTCTGCATTGAAAAAACTCGGAGCCAGTCTGCAGCCCGAGCCCACAGTTCAACGCCATACGTTAGCACAGAATGTACCGTCGCGAAGTAACATTCACGCACCGCGTGCCTTCCGGTGGTGCGAGCCAGCCGGCGCAGCGCGAAACATGCGCTGCCTAGCCTATTACACATCTCGTCTATGTGCTCCTCCCATGTTAAGGCACTATCGATGTGAAACCCGAGTAAGCGTGTGCAAGACACATGCTGTAAGGGGGCATGGTCTGCGCAAACTCGCAGACTCTCCGCGGGGTGGCCGTTTAGTTTTATTGACATGATGCAGGTCTTATTGCTGTTTAACGCCAGTCCATTGGACTTGAACCAGTTAGTCAGATTAGTTAGTCAGTTAGTCAGTTAGTTAGCCAGAAAGTTAGTCATACTTGATTTCTTGAAGAGTGCTTTACCGTTTTGGGAGATTCTTTCTTCGTTTCAAAACATACATTCACGGTCCATCTGGAATCAATGTGAGGATCTGACGACTGGATCTTCTAATAGCCAGAGGTTTTCTACAAATATCATGAGCAAAACTAAAGTGATTTGGGCTCATGCATGCCTCTTGCCAAAAATTGCGCCGACTATTAGCATAAATATTATATTGCATCAATATTGGCGGCAGGTTTACAGCGTAAAGCACTTCGCATCCATTGGATAATGGTTGTATCCCTCGTCACGGATTGAAGTTTATTGCATACTTCTCATCCTTTTCATTCCTTGCGTTTTTCGGCTTATACCACAACTCGGGGAGCCTGGGGTCCCAATATTGGACGTGGTGATTTTTTTTTCGTTTCAATCCTAAAGCGTTCTTGGATAGGTATTTGAAAAAGAATAGGGGATTGCCAAAAACATTTTTTGTTAAAGTAAATATTCACACTCGTTTTTTTTTTGTTATCTATAATGAATCTAAAGTAATACGTGTGCCGTGTCGTAGATTAAATAATCTGCCCAAGTAATTCGAATGATTTTCCAGTTAAAAAATATCAGCCCCGATGAGTTTCTTGCTGGATCTTCTCAGTACGAGGTATTTTATGAACTGGTGGTAGTTTATTGCCTATTTAGTTTACCAGTCTAGTTCTAGAAATAATTCTAATGAATTCGAATAAAGTAATTGTCCCCTAGCTGTTGTTACATTTCCTTGTGGTGTGTCCGTGCGACACGTCGTAGTGTGTATTTCTGAGGTTAAGTATTGACATCTTGGAGTGTAAGTATTGTCATCCTGGACTGTAAGTATGGAGTGCGTAAGTATCTAATCATCATCTTGACCACGCTGATGCTGTCACCTCTTTGGTTATTCCATTCTGTCATTCCATTCAGTGTCGTGTCTGACGAGGATGCGATAAATATATTATGTTCAAGCAAAGTTATAATTATTTGAGTTGCATCTTAACAAGACTTGACATCCATTTTATCCGTCTAACAATCCCAAATATCTCTATGATAACTGCTTGCACAATTATTATTGATTTACTTGTCAATTTTTTTTGATGGGATTTGGCCTATTGTATTGTATAACTTGTATTGTAATACTACAGTCTAAAATTTTTGTTCATTTAGAACGTGAGTTCTTCAAAATACATCGTCCCAACACTACCCGAAATGTACTAACGCTTCTATAAAATTCGTTACGAGTAGCTCCGTATGTTCCAGTATATGTATCATCCTGGCACATTAAACTGACCATTCATCATCCTTAATCCATTGAAATAAGGTCTACGAATACTTAGTGCTGTTTGTAGTCGATGCAATCGTGTTCACGTACGATTTCGCGCCGATATCGTCTGAATTATGAATATCGTCAACGCTGCTTGAACACTGAGCAGTCCGGTCACGGATGTTGCATTTTTCTTTGAGTTTCCTTGCAAGTGTTGTTTAGATTTAACTTGCCTGACATAGTGAAGAACAAAGCTTTCGTGGATACATCCTCTTAAACTTGAATAGGTTTTAGATTATGCCTATCGCTCACGGTTAGAAGCGTTGCGTAGTTGTCTCTCTCTATCACTCTACCTTATTAATGTGACAATGACAGTTGCGTTTCGTTCACGACTGAGCGTTTGGCATCTTGGCTACGCACACAGGTAGGGTTAATCTATCTCACGTTATAATTATCGTGAGATAGATTGTACGCCTCATAGTAGGTAATTCTACAAAGAGGCCAAACACGGGGAGGAGATTTGTTAATACGGTGATACATTGATGATTTGTGGTCATCATTGTTAGTTTCGCTATATCCAGACACATTCAGTTTAAGTAACTGTATATATTTTGTTATTTATAAATAAATATTTGGAACTTCAACTTTAACAACATATGAAAGGTCAGATATACCTACTTAAGTAGGTTCTACCAAAGGTAGTAAGGTCAGTGTGGCTAATTTCGTCATCTGTCTAATGCTCGCCTACTTTGAATATAAGCACAATACGCATCAGTCGATCGACCTTAGTGCCTAATAATAGCCCCGTTACTGTTCCATCAGAACCTAAAGTGTCTCGTTCTGGTCGCCGTATACGTTTCCCTGATTATTATCGACCCTAAAGGTCTCCAGGGGGGCTGATGTGGCGACAACTATTAATCATAAGTTTTGCCACTAGTTATTCATATTATAAAATAATGTTACATTAAGATTTAAAATACCGTTAGGGCACCGCGCATCGCGGGCGCAGAGCCAGTACTTTGCTTATCGCTCGGAGCATTTCGCCGAACTTCGGCTGTCGCCCGCGCGCATTCGTGCGTGCTCGGAAATTCCTGCCAGTCGGCAATATATCACTCTCGAGGCTGGACGCATGCGCTCGCGCCGCCCGGGCTAACGGTAAACGCTTACGCGCCGACTCGCTAAGCATAAATATTCAATATGCATTGTGCGCCGAACAAAGCTTGTAGCTTTGCTTTTAATGTACGCTTTCTTTATGTGCTCAATCTATCTTCAGTGCTTATGATAACTTTCTTCTGTAACAATCTTGTGCTGTGCTGTTAAACTGTTATTTCCTTTCTGTGTGCTTGTGACTCTTGTGTGCCGTTACTGACAATACAAATATTAATGTGGAACTAGCTAGTTTTATTCCTATCGTTAGCTAGTCACCCACAAACTCAGAATAGCCTGCTACTTTTGAATTGAGTCGGTAGGTTTGAGTTGCGCTTATAATATTAAACTCAGGCGAGTATTAGTCGGAAGTCGGAATAGTCCCTATGGTGGCATTGGACATATTTACCTTACATAAAATATGGCAATACTAAAGACTAACTAAGATAATGCTATCCGCTGAGAATGAAAACTGTAAATGCATCCAGAGTGCAAATACATAAAAAACTAAAATAAAATAAAAATAAAATAAAATAAAATAAAATAAAATAAATAAAACACAAATACATAAAAAACTTTTTAATGCCATCTATTCAACTTTTACGCAAAAACCCATAACCATAACTCTATACCCTCTATACCCTCTATATACTCTATCTTTATGCCATAACTCTAGACCACGTGTTAGACCTTACTTCAAAAGCAAGTGCTCTTAAAAAGTCGTAAAAAAGGAAATTTAAATTCTTAAGAGACCTAAACGAATTCCCCTTTGCGTGAAATTTGTTTGCATCTTACATAGATGTGTGTAATAAGGAGATGTCCCATGTACCTTGTGAGGTGTGATATTATCATTCGGGGTCGAGACGCTGGGTCCATGGGGTCCTGGTGCTTTAGGTCTTTTCGTTGACTTAGCGAAGAAACTCAGGGACGTGACTGGCGACCAAAGAGCTGGAAGTTACCTCGCTCAACGTATTAGTTCGGTATCATGCCTAGGTACGCTTTTTCTCGGACCCGGCATAGGTAGTGTTTAGGTTTAAGTGTTATTTTATTTTCATTTTATGTATTGTTTTAGGTGGTTTTAGTCATGTTTTGTATTTTATTGAAGTTGCCAAAGTGGACCCCAGGCTCCCTACATGAACCGTGACATATAGTATGACTTAGACTAGAACGAGGGACAAGGTACAACGCTCGTCCTTGCTCGGGCTTTGTCGGCACTCATCCACCAATGCCATACAAAGTTTACCACCAATGCCATAGAACTTTCAATGTTTGTGTTAGGGCTTGCGAGCACGTACTCCGTGTTTATTCGTGGTCTACTTAAATTTGTCTGCGGCACCTTACTTTGCACCATAAGCTTCTTTCCGAATCTGTGTGCACTTGCGCAGCGGATCAGTGCGGGGCAAAAATGTCCATGTGTTCCCTTTGAAGGCTGCGGGAGTTTTTGGGTGCCAGTGTAACTAGACCTTTGTGCTTACCATGAATTTGACTTAACCACGAGTTGATAGTGACTGCGCGATTCGAAAGTATTTGCAACTCGCTTCCACCAATTAAAAACGAGCAAGATGCAAATACTTTCGAACCACGCAGTCGCAAGCGATTGTCATTCTACAGCAACTCATGGTACCGATACTTAACACATCTTTAATTCATCATAACTTAAAAAGGCTCTGTAAGTAAATTTGCGTTTTGTCTATTTCTAACAAATATTATGTAAAAACAGAAAAGGCTTGTTGGACAGAGAATATTTTGAATGGCGTCATTTGAACAGTAAGCGGTGTGAGTTCAAGGTTTTCCATTCAATTTCAGTGAAGTCAAGACCTGGGCCTTAACATGACGTCTTATCGCGATTCAGTTGACGACCTAAACTGAGTCGCTTCCGTACAACTGAGCCTAAACTGAACCTAAATTGTGGCCGATTGAACCCTTAGTAGAACAACAGTCTCAGAAAAGATCACTCTTAAACGTTTTTTTTGTAATTTTTTCTTGTCAATTATTTTTGGATTGCACATTACTGATTATTTCTAGTCTCGCCTGTGTTGAGCCTGACCCTATTACCCTCGAATAAAAGTTGATCAGTCATCGTAAATAAATCTTAAGAAATAAGATTAAAAAATCGTTGTTATGGTCCGGAGTTGAAGCGCGTTGGTTGTAACAAATGTAACACATATATTTATCACTATATATTTTTGGATCTATATAAGAATTCCTAAAGTTTTTATCATATTTTTGTATTATCTAATACTGTTTGACATAATGATCATTTGTCCTAATTAAACTCATATGTCCTAATGTAATTTTCCCTAACATCGTTCGACCCTACTTTCCTAACAGTTATTCGACTCTGTATCAGGTCACGGTTCTAACCTAACGTAACCGACTTTTGTCACAGCGATTCGGTTCTGTGTGAAGTCGTTTTTGGGCAATTTTTCAATTAAGGCAAATAATGGTTAGGACAATTGATCGTTAGGGATTATGATCATTTGGACAAAACAGTCAGGGCAATTGATTTTAGGACAAACGATATTAGGGATATCGAAAGAGACCCATTTTTTTGTATGTTTACTCTGTAATTTGCAATTATTGTAATACCAGACAACACACACACACACACAGACACACAGAATGATGCTGACAATTGTCACACCTGTCACCGTGGTGAAATTGGGCCCTGACACCATTGACCGGCTAGCGGTTGCAATGATACCCTGTTCAGATTGGGACAGTCTAAGGAACTCTCCAATTGTGAACGTAATACTGTATTTTATTCGCACCTTGTTTGTGATCGTCTGAAGAGGCACTTACGAGAGCTGCTGGCTGTACGTTCGACAGAATACGGGGTGAATTTGTTGTCTAACCATGCTCTGAGGCTTATGTAGGTCAGCTGCAGAGATAAGGGACGCCCCCTGCATAGAAAGATTGTTTTGAAACCTACCGTGTAAGCGATTTGGTTCTGTATAGCGGGCGGTGAAAATATGCCAATCGTTAACGCTTAGTAGCGAACGAAACGTAACTACCTTTGTCGCACTAATAAGGAAGAAGGACAGAGAGAGATAGCTACGCTACGCTACGGAGTTATTGACATCTTGTTTATGCACCCTGTAAGCTTGATTGAGTCAATACGCTCATTTCAGGATTTACCTATTTCCGCGCTAAGTATGGTATGGGCAACTATACTATTGATTAATTCGCCTTTAAGCGTGTTTCATAATAATTTAATAAGGTATATATGGCATTAAGTAGGTATTACCCCTGACTCATTTGTGGACTTAATCAATTATTCCACTCTCACGTAAACGTCAAGTTGTCACAACTCACAGCCTAATCCCAGATTACCGATATTCGAAACGTTTTTACAGCCCATTTCCTATGATTTTATCTATACTCAAAACAAACGTGCTCTGAAGCATAAAAGTAACGCTTTGTCGTGAGATTATGATCTATAATTTCTACGGCTTTGCCTTTTTTATTGCCTGTCTTTACGATGGCAGCAAGAAGCATTTACTTAATGCTGTTTACACAGGCTTAGTGTTTTTATTTAAATTATGCTGCGTTTCTTGGTTGGTTCTTGTCTTTAAGTATTTCTATCGTTTGATGAATAGCGATACGGGACCGTACATGGAGAAAAAAAGTCTAGTTCTCTTTAACGTTAAAAAGAACACTCTAAATTTCATTTGCTTGGAAAAGATTACGTGGTTTGACTCTACTAAAGAAAAAGACCAACACCGATGAAGGCCGATCCGAGGATCGAACTCGGGTCTTCAGCTTAGCGGCTAACGCCATAACCACTAGGCCAACTGGTTTTATCGAAATGCCGGCGAATTTCTCGAGTATATGCAATCTTAGAAACAGGCAAGACGCCCGTGGCCATTTCTCTAAGTATAAGTGACGCTGCTTGGTACTTCCATCCAAACCACTTAGGTGTTCCGGTATGACGAGAGAGATGGCGCTGTCATCAATGCAACTTTTTGTTTTGAACCAAATCAAATAATTTAATAAAATATTTTGACTTGTTATAAAAGTAGTAACACTACTATCTATAAGATGTCACATACTAAAGAAAAAGACCAACACCAACGAAAGCGCTAAATACGTCTTCTAGAAAATACATCTGCAAGAAACTCTATGTAGCATATGCATCTTCTTGCTAATGCAGTGTAACGTGTGCCCCGCCCAGTTACGCGTCTATAAGTACTTTTCTAGTTTGTGGTGTCCACGCACCCAGTCCAGAAAACTAGCCGGTATACAGATGCGGGGCCAGGGCCGGGTCGGCCCAACAATCGACCAACCAACGCATACATCAAAATGTTTACCCATCACAGCCATCAATAACGACTCTAATCTAAATCTAATTCTCCTGAAAGGCCGTGTTGATTGACCAATAGATGACTATCATAACCGCTCACTTTCTTGAAATCAGTGAACTCTATTACCTAGGTAATAAGGGTGATGGGTAACCAGTTATCTAAAGCTGCCGATAACCGTTCGGTACATAAAGTTACAGCCATTACGGTAATCACAAACGACATAATTTGGTGGTGATTACAAAGGATCAATCAAATGTTATGTGTTTATTTTATGGTGCGTCTAGTTATGATGTGCGAGTCAAGTCCATTAAGCATTTTGATATATAGTTTATGCAACAGTGATATAATGAGGGTTCTTAAAATTCAAGGGTCGCTGTTACAAACCGAGACTTAGTCGAGTAACCTGCCTAAGTCTCGTTTTCAAAACTGTTTTGAAATGGACCCGAGAATTTTAAGAAACAATTATTAGTTGTAGTATACTAATTTTGTCAAAAAAAAATACAGAAAAACAACGAATCCCCAAAATAAACTCCAATCACGAAGATTAAGTACTCAAAATTAGCCCCCTTTTTAACCAACGCATTCATTTCATCAATCAAACCCGCGAAACTTGATCCAAATTGGGTTGCGCATAATCTGTCGGCTTAAAGGGATGTTCCGAGCGTCAACAACTTATTATTAATAAGAAGCCAGTTCATTACGCTCTGCCCTGTCCTGTCACCGCCTACTATGATTTATGGGGCATTTAACTTTTATGGTAGTGCTAAGTGGCTCGGCGTTTCATAAGAGAACCGAGAAAACTCATCTCGGCTAATGTTAGCTGAAAAGTTAAACAAATTGTCTTTGCCCTTATAAAACCTTACGCTAAAGGCGTTTAAAAAGTATCGTTAAATTACATAGTCCATGGATTCGGAAAGCTTTAGCGTTTTATAGATTGGGATGCTTACATTAAATCTGGAATCTTTATGGGTGTGCAATGAAATTATCTTTTTATATTTGATTTTCTACTTACCTTGTAGAAAGATAAATACTTACTTAGATAGGTATAAATAAATAAATAAACTTTTTCCAAAAAATCAGTACAAATTTGTGGTTGAATTCCCTGACTTCTGAGCTAGGTATAAAAAACCTGTGTTACAGAGGTCAGTGTCCTCTCTCATTATACAAAAATATCTAACAATAATATCTAACAATTATTTCGTTAGTTTTAATTTAATTTATTAAATTTTCAGTCAGTTATATGTGATCATGCATTAAGCTGTGAATGTATGTGTGTGTGTGTGTGTGTGTGTGTATGTGTGTGTATGTCTGACAAGATGCACATGGAAATTTAGGGTAAGATACTTTCAGTTTGCTCTTAATTATGTAATGTATAGATAAATACTCATAATCTCAATATTACAATAATATTTTTTGAGCAGCGCGTGTGAAGCGTTTTTTTTCCAAATGCTCTTTGACGAAGAAAATAAAAAAAACTGGCCACGATTCTGACTCGCACACGAACGGTTCCGTACCGTTATCTATAAAAACTGCAAAAAAATAAGTTTGTTTTATGGGAGCCCCTAAAATATTTATTTTATTCTATTTTTTAGTACTTGTTGTTATATCGGCAACAGAAATTCATAATCTGTGAAAATTTCAACTGGCTAACTATCACGGTTCATGAGATACAGCATGGTGACAGACGGACGGACAAACAGACAGACAGACATTGTAGTCATAATAATAGGATCCTAAAAAGGAACAGATACAGCAAATATCATGTCTAAAAAGTCCCAATGACAAACCTGCTTATTTATATATAGGTATATTTTAGTGATTATTGATGACGTCATAAATACATCTTAAGGCATTGTACCTAGGGTGCTGGCGGCATTTCCTCGTTGTATCGCAATGCTGATACGCTGTGCGCGGAAGTTACCAGCTCTTCGGTCACCAATTACATCAACCAGACGTTTTGCGATATCTACAAAAAAATTGCGCGCGCTGGGACCCCATGGACCTAGAGTTTCGACCCCAAATGGTACAAAATAGTACTCTCTGGCTAGGCTCTTATAATTTATTACGTTTCGGCGCTTTCAGCCGCTCCGCCCGCTTTTACATTATGTAGTTTGTTGGAGATGGGACGGCGCTAGCGTGTCTACGTAGGTAGCATCCTACACTAGCATCTGACCAATTTCTAAGGAACCAAGGACACCCCATCGGGTCTTTTCCCGTCATCCCTAAATATAAATTGAGATAAACAACGAGCAGGTACATCGAATAAAGTGAAGGCTCTAATGAAGACGTCTCGCTGAAAACTTGTTTCGTAATGCAATAAACATTTGAGTGAGACGTCTGCATTTAAGAGGGAGTTCCAAAATATCATGGGCAAGTAAAAACGGTAACTAAATATTACGTTAGCTTCCTTGAATTAGTATTAAAACATGAGTTAAATTTTGTCGCAGCTGTCAAATTGTGCAGGTACGTTGAAGAATCGAAGTTTCAATGCATTGAAAGGTTAAAATAATCATTAATTAGGGGTAATGAAATAGGGGCAAATAAAATAAAGTAAATTAAGTTTAGGTTCTAAACTACTTTCTAAGTTATATGGCAGCCACTCAGTTTAGGTCGTCAACTGAATCGCGTTAAGACGTCATGGTAAGGCCCCAGTTGTATGGCAGCGACTCAGTTTAGGTCGTCAACTGAATCGCGTTAAGACGTCATGATAAGGCCCCAGTTGTTTGGCTGCGACTCAGTTTAGTTCGTCAACTGAATCGCGTTAAGAGTCATGGTAAGGCCCCAGTTGTATGGCAGCGACTCAGTTTAGGTCGTCAACTGAATCGCGTTAAGACGCCATGGTATGTATTGTATTTTTCTCGCAAAAATTACTGTCGCATTGGTCGCTTTTATACTTTGTACGGCCACGACACTTTTTGTATGGGGCAACGATTACGATAAGTTGAAAAGCGTCAACATACAACTCCATACATATTGGTCCCCCCAGTGTTGTGATGACACAATCGTGTCCTGTCGTGGAAAACCACGACGGAGTATCAAATGACTCATTAGTACAAACCCTCGATCTCTAACCTTGAACCCGCGACTCTGATCTGATCTCATCGCTCTTCCAACTGAGCTACCTACCCAAGTCCATCAATTGTTCCACTTATCCTTTCTTTCTGGAAAAATTGTTATCATTCGCAGACGTTTCTGCTTAAAAATATTAGCCACGAGCCTCTAGTTTAGGACACGAATATTTGAAGTTTACGAAAAATTCTTGCTACATATTGGGGAACTCCTATTATTGGCTACGGCGTAGAGCTACGAATGTAGATTAGCGGCAAGAGTTAAGGATACCCGTAGAGTTTAAAATACTTTACGCTAGAACGTCCATGACCTCAAATTTTCATGCTTCTGAAGTACGTAGGTATATATGACTAGACTTTAAGGCTAGGTCCTGCCTTCTCTTCTCACATCACTAAGCGATGTCGGGTTCACAAGACTGGATGCTCCTTAGCCAAATGATCTTTGGAGAACTCGAGACGATCTGAATGCCAAACAATTGTTCAACATGAACGTATTTGGTTTAAGAGAATATGTTTATTGTGCATGTGTGTGTTACTTAATTAAAACGGTAAAATTATGTATTAAGAGGCAACGTGATAATGTCATTTGTCCATACAAACGGAGTAAACGTACTCGAATGAAGTTAGAGCAATTTTTTTTATATTCTTAATATCCGTGTCCATCTGTTTGGCTTTTTTTGATCTCAACATACATTTTTTTTGAAACAGTTCGGTAACCGATTACGTCATGACTCACACTAGAACGGGACGGGACGGGGCGGAACGGGGCGTGACGGGACGATCTGTCAGTTTACATAGAAAACATCACGTGACATTCTCACGTGACCCTTTCTAGTGTGCGTCAGCGTCATATATTTGGCCGATTCAGCTCAACTTTTTGCCATGAGTTTTCATTGTTACAATGTCCGATAATAGGCATAGTATACCTTTTTTTATTAAATACTACATTCGTGGCAAACATGCATACGGCCCGCCTAATGGACAGAGGTCATAGAGAATAATTTTTAAAAACGACTCACATCAGAACGGGACGGGACGGGGCGGAACAGGACGATCTGTCATTTTCTATAGAAAACGTCACGTGACATCCGAGGGTTTGGAGCTATCACGTGATCTATAGAAATTCTCAGGTAGTACCGTCCCGCCCGTATCCCGTCCCGTCATAGTGTGAGTCATCCTTTATTCTGGAACCTCTCAAGCTTTTGCTTGAGAAGTTCCAGGTGGTTTGCATTTGACGACTTTTATTTGGACGCAGCCGTGGGTGGAAGGTGGTAGCAGGTATTATACCAATTAAGAACTTTACCCAATGTTCAACTTTTTTCTGTCAATTGAGTAATTTGGTGAAGTTTTGTCGTTTATTCAAGTATACATAATAACGCCAATCTTACAAAAGTTATACCGATAAAAACTGTTATTAGAAAATACTAATTGGTTTAATAGTTACAATGAACATTTCTTTTTAAAATATATACAGTCAGTGTAACTTACCTAGCTAGCTAGCTACCTACATACCTCTACCTTAAATCTGAAATAGGTCCTTAAGGCATTGTACCTAGGATGCTGGCGGCATTTCCTCGTTGTATCGCAATGCTGATATGTTGTGTGAGGAAGCCACCAGCTCTTCGGTCACCAGTAACATCAACCAGACGTTTCGCGATTTTTACGAAAAACTTGTGTGCGCTGGGACCCCATGGACCAAGAGTTTCGACCCCGAATGGTACAAAAACTGCTCTCTGCCCAGTCTCTTATTACGTTTTAAAATTTCAGCCGCTCCGACCGCTTTTTGTCCTCAGTGAAAGTGAGCTTTTTCCAAGGACACAAGGTTTTATCAAGATATCAAATGACATTTCGTATCGTTCCGAAAAACTCATTGGTACGAGCCGGCTGAATTTGAACCCGCGACCTTAGGATTGAAAGTCGCACGCCCTCACCACTGGGCACCTAAGCGATAAATAATTTTAGTACACAATTTTATTGCGTAACGTAGTGACTACCTTGTCGTTCTTCTTTTTTAATTTATATAATTATTAGGTTTACTAACGATGGCTTACACTATTAAAATAAATGTTGTATAAATTCTTATCAATGTGTGTAAGTGTAATAATTACTTATAGGTAACCTCTGCATGCATAATAACTATTATTATGTGTGCATTGTTGCTTACAAAAAAGGTTAAGTTTAATCAACAATAGTCTGTTTCACATTAACTATTATATCTAATTCAAATAATTACAAATGGTTCTACAAAATATACTGATTGAATCAGAAAAAAACATCGACCACGCCAGAGTAAATATTACCTAATGACCTTGTACATTCTAAGTACCGGGGAGTTACAGCCGGAATCGGTTTTTCTGAAAGGTGGGCAGAGTGGCGTTAAGGCTGCGCGGGACTCTATTTGGGGCGCAAAACTTTGACATGCCAAGTAGTTGCAAACAGTCCACTTTTTTTTTACATGCAACCACTGCATCTAAAAAAGTTCTGCGATTGTCTAGGCTAGTCATCTTTCATATTTCAGGCTATCCTTGTAAGAGACAAGTCTATTAGATAAACCGGCGTGGTATGAAATATGCCCCAGAAAACCTCTCTGTACACGCTCAATACGAAGCGAATGAGTGGCGTAGTGAGGAAGCCACACCTCACCGCAATATTCTGCAATACTTCTTACCAGACTAATAAAAAGCATTATTTTAGTTTCAAGCATGACTCACATTAGAACGGGACGGGACGATCTGTCAGTGCCTATAGAAAACGTCACGTGACATCCGAGGGCTCCGAGCTATCACGTGATTATTTCTATAGAAATTGACATATCGTCCCGTCCCAGTCCCACTCCATCCCGTCCCATCCTTGTGTGAGTCATCCTTCAGATTCAGATTCAGATACATTTATTTCTCTAGAGTATTACATGATTTTGCATTACAAATAAAATTAAAAATTAGTAACTGAAATATGAATACAAGTTGAGATGTCAAAATAAAATAGTAACTATTATAATAACCATACGTGTACATAGCCATATAATTATAATAACAATAAAACAATTAAAGAATTACCATTTTTACATTCTAAATTTAATAATGACAATTAATAAAAATAACATTGATTTGTCACCAAATTTCATACACATTAAAAAATTTGATAACACATACAGAGCAAAAAAAAATACATACATAAAAAACACAAGAAACTAAATCTAACCTAAGAATGAAAATAAATAAACAGGAACAATAATAATAAATAACAAAAATCGATATTTAGACGACGGCGACGTTGCGTGTAAAATCTTGCTTAATAATGAATTCCTGCTCCATCTTCGCAATCAAAGGCTTTGATGCGTATTCTGGTATACAGAGCATAGTATTTATACTTTAAGTTTTCCTAAACGCTATATACGAGTAATTTTTCTTTGAGAAGCAAATCTTTGACTTTAAAGGAAGGTATTTATGTTATTTTCCGCCTTTGTTACTTTAGGTAAGTTATTGTACAATTTCTCAGCCATTATCTTAGGACTTTTTTTTACATTTTCAGTCTACATTTGACTGGTTTTAAGTCTTCTGGATACCTTGCTGAACGATTGCTATCATCACCAGACCGCACAAATCGTTTTTTTAACATATAACACAATTTCAAGTATATATTTTATGTTGAAACTGATGTTAAAATCCCTAGGCTTTTGAAATGTTCCCTACAAGCATCTGTATAATTTGCATTTACTAGGATTCGGAAGCGCGTTTTTAAGACACGTTCGAAGTCTGCAGAGTTTCCCCATAGTATAATCCCATACGAAATAATGGAATGTACATACGCATAAGATTAGATTAGATTAGATATCTTTATTTCTTATTGAAAATTACATGTTATTTAGTGTTATATATATATATATATAAAATAGGTAATAATAAAACAATTTCTAAGAACGAATGTCAAAAAAAAAATACAAGATAAAAAAATAACTAAATAAAGATTTTAAATGTCTAACCTAAATTTACAAAAATGTCAGTATAATTAGATATTGTATAATATACATCTAGGCTATGCC
Organism: Lathronympha strigana; assembly: GCA_949128165.1. Classification (NCBI taxonomy): domain Eukaryota; kingdom Metazoa; phylum Arthropoda; class Insecta; order Lepidoptera; family Tortricidae; genus Lathronympha; species Lathronympha strigana. Next base: position 5,904,401 of record OX421919.1, on the reverse strand, counting down.
TAGTTAATGTAATGTCAAATGTCAAGAAAAACCAAAATAAAAAATCCTCAAATAAAAAATGTCAAAAAATATACCAAAATAAATTAAAAAATAAATACATCATTAATAACTACTTTGTTCGCTGTATTCCTTAACAGAATACAATGATTTTTTTAAACAGAATTTTTTCAGTCGTCGGTCAAATATGTCGTCCGAGGTTTCATTTCTGATATCGGCGGGTAGGCGTTCGTACAGCGACGGGCCTATTACTCGCGGGCTCTTGTCGAGCAGCGCAAGTCGCCGCGGCACTGGCAGTAATCGCCCCGTCCGACGGGTTATTCCGCCGAGCATATTCGATCGTTTAAATATGTCAATATTTTTGCGCGTAAACATTTTTGCGGCTTCTACTAGATTTTCGCTACAAATTAGCACTGCTTTAGAACATAAAGCATAAAGCTTTTGCTAGTTTTTTTACAGATTGAGTCTACATGCATTTTCCTTACTTCCTTTCCTGACATTTGAAAAATCCTCTAATGCCATATGAAAAATAAAGTTTCTTATGGTTCTAGGTTCAATAGTCTTATATATTATTAATAATGGTAACTAACCCAGATGGACAGTTATGTGTCTTGCATTTGAGAAAACCTGGGGTGTGAACTTGTGTTCCTAGCTGAAATACTTGTCAGTATATAGCCGATAGGTATTGTCAACTTGGTGAAACAGGTGTCCGGTAATTCTGAGTGAACGTAAAAATTTCAGAAACTACGATATATCAAATAAAAAAACTTTTTTAAATACGGCTCAAAATACACTCCAGATATATACCTACTATAACGATTGTTTCTAGGTACCGAACCTATTACGTATTTAAACGGATAATTTCGAAAGGAAACGACACAAAATGATCTCGTTTATCAGATAAGCCCTTTAGCACACGAAGCCTTATAATGAGATTACGGCATTAATGGGGACACAGTTTTCCTTCGATTTTTCTCCCTTGTTGTATGGCACAGATTACGAGCGCAAAAAAATATTATATGAAATTTGACGTAGTTAGTTTCTACAGATGATATGCTGCCAATACCTACTTTTTTAGGGTTCCGTACTTTCCGTAGTGAACTAGGAATCCTTAGAGTTTCGCCATGCCTAAAATATTCGCTCCGGAAGTTTAAAAAAATGTGTCCTTCCCTCTGACTTTTGAATCGCAAGTCCACAAAATATGAAAAAAATCATGATTGACTTTTTAAGGCGACTTTCAAGGAAAAATATTTTGAACTTGGTAAGTTGAGCCATTTTTTATTTTATGCAAAAAAACCTAGCTTCTCGGTGAATAGGGCATAAAAGTTGTAAGAGCTGTGACTGTGAAGATTAGTATTTTATACAATCGTGATATAATGACATAAGTGTGTAAGTGTTGTAGTGTCGTGATATAATCGTGATATAATCTCGTACCTTACTTAGGCCACTCAGCAAGCTTCGTGGCCTAAACACGGTACTCGACTGAAAAACTTAATTATATAACGATTGTATACAATATTTTTTCTACGAGTCATCATCATCATCATCTATGGAGGAACAATTTCATCATTAAATTTCATTGACTTAACAAGGATGTAACACAAAAAGATGGCCGGCAGGCCGGCGCGGTCGGCGCAGGCGTGAGGCGCGCGCTCGGCAAAGTCCCAGGCGGCATCGCAAATAAGTATAAAATTTGTATGAAGTTCTATTATAGTTTAAGATTTTAAGCTAACATGGTCATTTACACTATAATTACTATTTAAAACGAGATATTTACCATGTACATTTGTTTTAATGAGCTCCCGATATTTCGGCACTGTTACAAGTGCCATGTTCACGGTGTAACTGATTTGCTGCGAGTTTTTATTTTATTTGTGGTCTACCCACACCCCGTAGCGATCTACCCGCTTACGGGTTCGTTTAATTTGCGCGGTGTCACTACCGCTACTAGCGTCTACTTTCTCACTTAGAACTCGATCACGTTCACGACACACGACACTTACAGTATCGACTGGTGCATTTCTTACCGAACCAATAACTTTTGGATTTTTGAATTTCCGAATATCGGGAGCTCATTAAAACAAATGTACATGGTAAATATCTCGTTTTAAATAGTAATTATAGTTCTATTATAGTTGCCTACAGCGTATCGAAATGAGATATTATAGTTGAGTTGGACTGTCTAATATCGAAAAGTATGAGCTTATAGTTTTGTCTATGTACTCGTAATTGGCAGATTAAAGTCGGCGAGTAGAAAAACTCCTTTTTGATTGTTATGAGCATGATATCTATTAATTCTATTTTTAAGTTCGCCTGTAACGGACGGTAAACTACAGAACCCGACACTGAGCATGTTTTTGTATAGAAATAATGTTTTTCCTGCTTTTCTTTCCTTACAAGAATACGATACTGACTTCGCCATTAAAAGCATCATCAGTATTGTGGTTACCTTACACCTTGTATGCAGCTCGGTATGTACTATGTACTAATTTAGTACGGCAGCGCGACCGCTGATTTCAATGAGGTTTACCGCGAGTCGATTTTCCGCTAGGGGTGCTAGTGGAACGTGGGTCCTGCGGGAACATTTCAAACGTCACTTTGACAATTATCTCATACTAACACATGACCAACGCATGAGTGGCGCCGCCTGGTGAGCGACAATACGGTAGCTCCCATTGCGTTGAACATTACAAAGTTTACTTGTGCAAACATGGTATTTTAAGGGTGAACCTGGAATATAATAAATGGTGTAGGGTGTCTCCCAGTTTTGCTAAAAGATTCGTATATGTAACCTCGTTCTCTTTGTAAAAATTTCAAAATGCGGTATCTGTATAGTGTGTAGTCTACGAGTGAAGGTCAATTCCCAAACGTAACCTCCAGAAATTGCCTTAATTATAAAAATAAGTATTTTAGAAAAGGAAAATCCGTTGGAAAACCGTATTTTCAGGTTTTAACGATTATTTTATTCACCAGGAGCCGAGTTCGATAATAAGAAGGAAAAGTTACCATTTTATTTTTATCTAGTACATTGATGGCATATTATGACAATGAATTAGGTATTCTGCAACCGAATCCAATAATATCGGCAGATACAAATTATAGAGCCTTCGCTTAGTTATCACCATTGTCATAATAATGATTTAAGAGAAAGAAAGAGAAAGAGAGAGAGAGAGAGAGCGAGAAAGAGAGAGAGGGGAGAGAGAGAGAGAGAGAGATGAAATGCTGGATAAAGGTCTCTCAACCATTTTCACAATATTTTGTCGTAAGCCAATCGTGTTTGCCGGTTGACTGTGATATTAACCGAGCGTCACCTTATTGGATCACCTCTCAAAAAAACGAATAGATATGTAGTAATAGTTTTCGGAACCATACATTGAAAAGATTTTTCTCCATATTCTTTTGGCGGTTGTACAATGCCATCTCCTTGTATTAAACTTAATGCTTGTGCCAGATGCCGTCTCTGTTACAAACAGAACGCTCCAGCTGTGGAATGAGCTCCCTGCCGTGTGACTATGGGGTTCTTAAAAAAGGAATGTGCAAGTTTGCAGACGTCCATGGTGACAGCTTTTTATCAAGCGGGCCGTATGCTTGTTTGCCAACACCTTTGTATAAAAAAATACCTAACGTTCGTGCGTAGCCGTGCCACTTGAATCTGGTAACTCTCTAAAGTATTGCACGATTTAGTATCGTACGAGTACCTAAGCGAAGTCATCATTGGCATCACAGCGATTAAAGATAAAAACCTTTATTAGATTAGACGCTGCGGCATTTTAAACGAGTCAGACATTATAACTGTTAAGGATCACTCGCACTAGAACGGGACGGGATGGGGCGCAACGGGACGACCTGTCAATTACTATGGAAATAATCACGTGATAGCTCGGAGCCCTAGGTGATAGATAGGTGATAGTGATAGGTCACGTGACGTTTTCTATAGAAACTGACATATCTGCCGGGCCAGGTCAGGTCCCGGCTAGGGAAGGCAATTGAATTGTGAAAAAACTGAGTAATGGTTAAAACCGTTCGGTTTAAACTGATTTAAAACTCGGTTTTCAACCGAGTTCAAACCGAGTATTTTTGTTGAAGGCATATTTTATATTAAATTCAGTGTTCAAATTAGTAAATTCATAGTTCAAACCTGCAGTATCATTAAAAAATTGGTAGGTAAATGGGTTTAGATAAGAATATAGGACTAATAGATATGTACAAATACAAAAGGTGAGTGCAACAATCGCCGTTAAACTTAATGTTTGGCGAATTTATCATTATGTGTAATTGTACAAAACTTTTTTTGAGAAATAAATTTAAAAAAATATATATATATACATATTTTTATAAAAGTAAGTACTTAAATATGTTACTTAAGATGCAAATTAATATTACTTAATTCGAATCTTTTATATTATAAAAGAGGATGTCCTGATAAACTATCAACGCCCAGTTGAAACTACTGGGACTAAAAACTTGGAATTTTCACCAAAACTTTCTTCTAAGAGGCTGGCAAGAGATACTTGTAAGAAGCAATTTTTGGAAATTCTACATCAAAGGGGGTTGAAAGTTTATATATAAGAAAGTTTTGATTTTAGACTGAGACTTAAAACTTTGTGAAAAGATTGCTTATTCAAATAAAAACAAAATGTTTGCATTTTGCTGAATTTAGGAAAAATCAACCCCTAAAGGAGTAATAAGGGTGTTGAAAGTTTATATGGCGGAAGGTTTTCTGTTGTAGGCGGAAGGTTTACTTTTTGAGGAGTGCAATAAAGATTATTTAGATGTGAATTGTATTTGAGTGGTTTATATTGCATTTTGGATTCTTTTTTACCCATTGTGGTACAAAAACCATAAAAAACACATAACTAAACAATCAGTTTTATTAAATACTTTACTTATAGTTAATAAAACTCGAATTCGAACCGAAATTCGAATCGATTTCGGGTTTCACAAAAAAAAACCGATTTTTGGTCATAGCTGCATTCCCTAGTCCTGGCCCATTCTAGTGTGAGTCATCCTTTATAAAGCTTTCCAACACTGACCAGATAAAGTTAACTAGTTATATTTAAAACAACAATACCTTTTTGTACTCCTTTAATTCAGTGAAAAGCGTACCCATTGTCGCTGCAACACGAAAATCATATATTATGTGCCATCATTGTACTTTGCCTTCCTCCCCGTTATTCATACTCTCGTAATGAAGCATATTATAACCTAATTTGTCACCACAAACACACATAATTATGAATTTAAATCACGTGTCCATATTTGCGTACCTTACCCACGCAAACACTGCTTGTGCGCTCTTTAAGTGACTTTTAGAGCCGAGCCGTGTACATTTCAAAAGTCAACATACATTCGTAGCTCTTTGACGCTCCGGTGCTCCGAAAGAAACCCGTGAAGGCGTTATCTTAATCTAGAGGCGCAGCGAGCCGTCTGTCGTCTATTGTGTCGCTTCTTTCACGCTGACGTATGCAGGGGTCGTAGCGAGAAGGTAATATTTCTGCCCCTTTGACTGTTCTCTCTTCGAGTCATAAGTGACATCCCACGTTGAACACTCCTTAACGGTTCGCTGCGTTCGTCTGAGTGATTGTTGTGCTGCAAATTGGAGATACTTTTTACTTGGAAGTGGAATGAAAGACTTAAGCGTCTGTAGGTGGAACGAAGCAGCGCTTTTAAGGAAAATGTTTTAGCTTGTAAGAACTGTTTGTTGATGCTTGAGATATTAGCAAATTACCCCTTAAAATCTATTTCAACAAGAAAAATAGATGGTAAAGCAGTATTTGATGTAATGATAATGGTCCTTATGTTGCTCATTAACATTTTGCTTGTTTTATAACATTATCAAGGATTTTTTTTTGCTTTTGGTCAGATATTACCTCTATACCCGTCTACTTTTGCTAATGTTTTACTGTCATCACAATTTCAAACGAAAGACAAAAGACAAAACCTTTTTGTAAGCATTCTTGCATACTTCCACTTAAAAATTTGTAAAGAAATTTATTGTAAATATAAGCTTGCCTTATCTACACAATTTCCAAATCTATCCCCGATTCGCACCATTGAACTGATGAGATGCTTAATACGCTCATTCTCTAAATACTACACAAGGTTTGATTACGCTGAGCGTTCTCTCCATTGTTGATTAACGGGCTAGATTACTTTAGATAATTAATTATTAATAACTTAGTTATTGTTAGGTTAACCTTTAATCTCGTTGGCTTCTGATGTATGTTTGAGAGCTATTAATACGCAATAAGTATTGTTGGTTTACAAGTAGGTACCTAAGTAATTTTGGCTTTAAGTTGAGATTCTCGTAGTTTGAGAAAAATACGATGGCGACATTGCCTCTGTGGCTTCTTGCCGCGCGGGTTTTAATAATACCAAGTGCGGGTAATTCGTAGCGCGGCTCAGTATATTTACAACACATACAATCAGTTCCTATTATAGGTCCCCTGAAATAACTTTGCACAAATATTGAAAACGAATCAAGAAAATAAGTTTAATCATCCTTTTCAGCCTCGAATCGGGACCCGACCGTCGCCAAATTAATATTTATACTTCATCGCAATTTTCGAGCTCCAAAACGCGTATTCGAATTAGTAATTTGGAGCGCTGACTAATGATTAAAAGTCCTCGTCTTAAATGACATAGAACATTTCTTTAACATTGGATATGGATATCCGAAGAAAATTTACTTTTACAATTAATTCTTCTCCGAGGTCCGCTTTGGCAACTAATCTGAAGATCTGGCGTAGGCGCTAGTTTTATATCAGCGACTACCATCTTACCTTTCATCCCAAAGGGTAAACTAGGCCTTATCGGGATTAGTATGGTAAATATTAAATAATATTTCGTATATGAGTTCCGATAAAGTTATTGGTACGACACGACATTCGGATAGAAAGTCGCACGCTCTTATCCACCAACGCTCCGCTTACAATTATAATTAATTGTGGTATTTTTCTTGTGCAAGTAATGCTTTACTATAAATTCAATAATTTTCAAGACAAGATTTTAACTTATATAACGCCGGTCCGATTGCTCCAACCTTGAGCTAACCAAAGCTTGCTCTGGCAAAGAAATACTCTTCATTATAGCATTAGTTCTACGTAACTAAACTCGATAGTGCCTGCACGATTTAAAAGTACATGTGCCTGTACGATTTAAGAATGAGCAAAATGCTAATACTTTTGAGACGCACAGAGAACGGGGCGGGACGATCTTTCAATTTCTATGGAAAGAATCACGTCCGAGCTAGGAGCCCTCGAAACTGACAGATCGTTCCGTATCGGATCGGATCAGATCGGACTGGTGTGAGTCATTCTGAAAGGATTCATCATTCATTTATTCAAATATCATTTATTCAAGTAGGCGTACCATCAAGCACTTCCAAATCGTCAACAAAATCTTAGAAACTTATTTTTACAGGAATTAACAAAGGTATTAAAAAAGGAGAGGGGCTAAAAAACCTTAGGGATTTTTCCAACCGTGGGATACGGCACCTGTCCTGTTTAAAATAACATCCTGTACCCAAGCGGACCAACACATGCAGCGAGGTTTTAATTAAAAGCGAAGTGTACCGTTCAAGAACAACAAAACAGGTTTGAATAAAACAATGTCGAGTCGCATCTCATTTACCTTTTCAACTTACGTCGACAAGCGGTTATGTGGTCCCAGTACTAGCAGGGGCCTTCAGTTGACGACCTAAACTGACTCGTTACCATACAACTGAGCCTAAACTGAATCGCGTTAAGACGTCATGGTAAGGCCCCTGGACTCTGAATAATAATGTATGGGTAAACAACACCTTATTGTTTTCTGTTGCCGCGATTGTTATTCGTTGAAATTAAACACGAACAACAATTGAACGGATTAATCGCGATTATCAGCACCATGACCCTATGATTTGAGCCCTTTACAGCACTCGTTTTCACAGGGTTAAGACGAGTGGTGTGGTTTCTCTCAGTCATCGTCTTAACCCTGTGAAAACGAGTGCTGTAAAGGGCTCGAAACGTAGGGTCACGGTGCTAATAAACGCGATTAATCCGTTCTAAAGTGTTTAATTTCAAGGTACACCTTATGTCTTAGAAAGAAAGGAAAAGTGCATGACCTCGGGCGGGACTTGGACCCGAAACTCTGCGAAACACGCCCATCACTCGGCTAACTCAGCTACCGAGGACACACCCGTGGCCCCTTCTCCAACATTTCCTTTGTACACCTTAGGGGAGCGATGAGTGTATATCCCAGAGTCGGGGGTTCAAGTACCATCCGAGGTCATGATTTCTTCCACCTTTCCTTTCTTCATAAGAAAGGTTTCGTTTCTGCTTCAGAATACATAATAAATAAGGTACATCTTTTTCCTATGGTTTTCATGGAGCCGGGGGTCGGCTTTTGCAACTAATCTGCGTAGCCGCTAGTTTTACGAAAGCGACTGCCATATATCTGACCTTCCAGCCCAGAGGGTAAACTAGGCCTTATCGGGACTAGTCCGGTTTCCTAGGTTTTCTTCACCGAAAAGCGACTGGTAAATATCAAATGATATTTGCGTACATTACTTCCGAAAAACTCAAAAAGTCACACGCCTTTCACGGCCCCCAACGCTCAACACACCACAAACCACAAGATCATTTTACCCCCAAAATCATTAGACGCCGGGGTTTCCACCCGAGACGGCGCTTAGCCAAAACCCTCTAACGGTTTGTGCAAATCGCTGCAACCCTGCCTCCACCCTTGCCCACACTAGGTGCACACTAGGTTCACATGCACGAGCCAAATATTTACCACGTCAATGCTGACGACACCCGCTCCAACTAATTCTGTTCGCCGTTTGTGGCACGCGCTAGTTAACTGATTGTGCTGAGTCGGTCTTCTTCTTTACCTAGCCTTTTACCGGCTTATACCACGGCTCAATTCCCTATATATATGATAGTTCTATGAAAGAAACTGCCTTCTGACCTTCCAAGCCAGAGGGTAAACTATCCTTATTGCAATTAGTCTGGTTTCCTCACGATGTTCTCCTTCACCAAAAAGTGATTGGTACATATTATATAAGTTCCGAAAAACTCATTGGTACGAGCCGGCAGAATTTGAACCCGAGACCTTCGGATTGGAAGTCTCACGTCATACCGCTGGGCCACCAATGCTCTCAAAATATTTTTGTAAAGATTGGTCTTCAATTCATCATTAAACGCTTAGGCATTTAATTATATTAAAATTATATTAAAATAAACCGTTTATTTTCAAAATATATACAGTAAGTGTAACTTACCTAACTACCAACCTCTACTTACCTTAAATCTAAAAAAGGTCCTTGAGGCATTGTACCTAGGATGCTGGCAGCATTTCCTCGTTGTATCGCAATGCTGATACGTTGTGCGAAGAAGCCACCAGCTCTTCGGTCTCCAGTAACATCAAGCAGACGTTTCGCGATTTCTACGAAAAACTGCGTGCGCTGCGACCCCATGGACTAGGAGTTACCGACCCCAAATGGTACAAAATGGTACTCGTTGCCCAGGCTTTTAATATTTGTTAAATCAGCGATTTAGATATTAGGCTTATTAATATCTAAATCGCTGATTTAACAAATATTCCACGGTTAGTTTTTATTTTTATAGTTTTCGTGTTTTTCCTTCTAAGACCGGCCGGCCGTTGATAGATCACGGTTATTCCAATAGAAATAGACAGTCTGCTTTGACATGGCTGTTGTCAGCCCGCCCTTATGTCTTGATTGTAAAATAGATCGATAATTTTCATTGGCACCGCGCCTCATAGCGCTAAAACGCAGAAAAAAAATGTTTCCTCATACAATATCGTCGAACCATATAAACATGTTCATATACACGGTGCCCGTGAGCATTGCAAGAGATTTTAACAGCGTATTCCTGAGGCTAAAAGAAACAAAAAATGTCATATTAAGTGCATTGAATTAGGGCTAGGTTCTGAGATAGTTGCAATTTTTATTTAAACATCATTTTACCGTCACTCGGTAAATAACGCGTTTTGGAATGTGATAATGCTACTATGACAAATCTAGTCTAGACATGATTTAAATACGCTGTTAAAATCTCTCGCAATGCTCACGGGCACGTGTATAACAAATTGACAGCGCGCGCTGACTTGGCTGTTGTCAGTTAAAGCATTCCCGTTTCCCTTGTGGCGAGCGGTTAAATGATTGCGCTGAATCTCTACGGAGCTAGAATGAGCGTGCAAGACGATTGACAACCGCGATTACAGGAACGAAATGGTTAAACGCTTTATTTAAACGCCAGACTGATCGTTGGCGGATTGGTGCTATTGGACCAACGAAACTCGATTAAATAAGACATTTTGGAGGCCAATCAAATCTCATTTAGTTACAAATTTTGTGATCCGTGTGATTTTGACAATCGAACTTAGTTCGGTAAATAAGAAAAACTCAAATGTTTACTTCATTCTCAAGTTTGACTTAAGCCTAATATTTCGTGCTTAAATATACAAACATACATACATACACTCACACATACCCAAAAGGGGTTGGCAGAGTACAGTTACCGACTTTCAAGGATGACTCACATTGGAACGGGCCGGACTGAGCGCCCCGGGCCGATCTGTCAGTTTCTATAGAAAACGTTTATTTAAATAATAATTTACAGATCATCCCGTCCCGCCCCGTCCTGTTCCTTTCTAGTGTGAGTCATCCTTAAGGTATCCACCTTAAGGATCCACATCCGTGCAGGGGTCAATCGGGAAATTTTCTATAAAAATTTTTTTGCAGTTTTATGACGAATTTGCGAAATATTTTTGTGTTATTATTCTCTTCTATGTCTTTCAGTCAATCACATTAAGTTATTTGCACCAACAATGTCATAAAATTAATAGAATTATCATGTTTACTGTCTTATTGTTGTGTTTTTAGACTTTTATTCAAAACGAAAAATACGAAAATATATTCTAAATCCTAACAAAGTTCTAAATCCTTCTGTATTATAAACGAGCACGATTAGTTATATTCGTCTCGTATGAAAAAGTTCCTAAATACCTGAAATAACTTTAGTATGAAAATTAAGGGGCTCACCTTAAGTTGGAAACTTCAAAGAGGTGGTAATAACAACCAACTCAGCTTGAACGGCTCATTAATTACAACCCGTGACAGGAAACTGCTAAAGTTACAGTGCCACTTTTATCAAATAAAGAACTTGAGATAGGGTGTAGACCGAGGCGAATTGCGAATTGGGTCACAGAGCGAATTGGATCAAAAAAATGTTTCTGTCAAATCTGAAAAATTGTGGCTAGCTACAGCGCTGTTCTCGCAGGCCGTTACAGTTACCTTAAATAAGTCGGCGAAACAAATCTTCATCAAATCCTCCCTGTGACCTGATCAACACAGGTCCTGGGTCCTGTGGTCTATCCTATTTAGTGACTGCTAACCCATAACACACTTGAACCCACATCTCATAGTGGACTTCTACGGCACCTATGTGAGGAAAGGGGGTGGTAAAATTCTTAATCCGTCACCTTGTTCTTAAATCCTCCATATTTATGAAAATCTCCTTCAATACAAATTCAATTTTTTGTGGGGTGAAATAAAGATCGAACGAGCGAGCGAAGTGAGTAATTTTTGTCAGTCTACTTGTACAATCTGATGTTTGTATGTATGATTGTATGTTTGTATGTATATTTGTTCGATGATAACTCGAGTACCGATGACAGAATCGTCGTGAAATTTGGCAGGTGGTTAGCTGAGATAATTAGAATTTTGAAAATCGAATATGAGCCAAATCAGTTGAGGGATTGCTGAGATATGTGGGTCGCAATTCTAAGTTCGGGACGAACCACTAGTTTTAAAAATATAACATACATTAAAGTAACTTTTATTTTTTTTAGTCAGCGCGCTATTAAATATGCCTAGTTCTTATAGTACACAGTATAGAGTAAACCTATATCATATAATATCTAGTTTTTACAGTAGGTACAGATACCTAATTTTAAAACCACACAGCTAAAAACCGCAGCAGCGATCCGATTGCAGACCAATTCTGAACTTTGAAGAACGAGACTGTACAAACTAGGTACTAACAGTGAAAAAGAAAAACAAACAGGTAATTGCTCGACTCGAAGACTTTTCAAAGGAAAAACCTCGTTAAATTATAGGTAAAATCCTTCTTTATCAACTAAAATTACAAAGCGTTTTAATATGTGCAAGCAATTTCTTTTAGCGTCATACAATTTTACAGGAGCTGGGTCAGTAACAAAAGCATGACTAATGACTTTGTGAAACAAAGTTGGATTTTGGAGAATTTTCGAGAAAGTTCCCGGTACAAGAGGCTGGGGTATCTCGTGATTTGTCACTGTTGAGCGATGGAGCGCTTTTGGATTATCTAGGTGTTTATTTTGCACGAAATAATAATAAACTATGACCGTTTGTTTGGTACTATGTATAAACTAATTTAAGGTGAATTTATATTTTTATATTTTTCATATAACTACTTAAATACATATAAAACATCCATAACTCAGGAACAAATATTCGTGATAAACACACAAATAAATGCCCTGACCAGGATTCGAACCCGGGACCTCCTGCTTCGTAGGCAGGGTCACTACCAACTAGGCTAGGAGGCCGTTAAACGAATTTAGGTCTTAAAATTTGAATACCTTGAAAAACTAATTTAAATATAGTCCCCCACACAAGGTGCTAACATGGATTAGGTATTTAAGAATGACTCACACTAAAACGAGACGGGACGGGGCGAGACGGGACGATCTATCAATTTCTATAGAAGTAATCACGTGATAGCTCGGAGATCACGTGACAATTTCTCGGTCACGTCCCGGCCCGTTCTGGTGTGAGTCATCCTTTACTTTTACTTTCCGTACGAGAGTCAAGGAATCAGTCCTTAGGATATAAAACTAACTACAGTAGGTACAGTGTGTGTACATAGCTACATGTTTTGTAAGTAAACTATACTAACATAATACAACGTGTCATCCACAACCCGAACCTCTTCAATTTAGTGACGATGACTGTGAATTGCAAAGTGCTTGTTGGAAATAGCTGCATGAATGATTAACGCAACCTGCGGCGGAGACGCAAGGGAACCCTAAGTTTTGAATATCTGACGATACGTGTAGTAACAACTGTTACTCCTTTTTTCTCTGGTCTACTACATTGTCTACCGTTTCTAATGATTCTTCAATTTCTTACGTAAAGGTTCAAGTTTATCAAAGAAAACAATTAAAAGAACAAGTTGTTGTTGTCAACACCGTCAAATTATTATTGGTACAATAAAAAAGCCGAGTTTTAATTAAGCGGCAATAAAATATACGTATTTGGAACAGTGGAGGTAGATTTAGTAAATTAAACATTAATAACGTCTTTGGTTAATAAAAAATACCAATTGATCGCATTATTATCAACATTCAAAAAGTTATTAAAGACCAAAAAAGTATGAATATAAGAAAAGTCGCAACTCAATAAGTTTCAGACAGTTAGGAAATACATAACAAAAAACTACAACCTAATTAAACATGCTTCACATTCACAATTCTTATAACATACGTAACACTTAAAAATGTTTCCAATGTATGTTTTTATACATAGGTATAACGTAAGTAATAGGTACCTATGTATTTCATGACTCATTGAGATACCAAAAAAAAAAAATTGGCGCTGTTTCAACTTAGCCCAACTCAATACAATCAACAATAACTAATCTCTAAATGAGAGTGAGGGTTAAAGACATGTGAACGAATCCTGCCACCAAGTTTGGGGATAAGCCTGTGTCAATTACGTATTGAGAAGGGTCCAGGACAAATTGAATGGTGTGAGACGCCCCAACCGAACTGACTGGCAATTTTTACCACTAAGGGCTGGGACTATGAGCTTAAAGGATCGATATGGTGGATAACGAAATGTATGGGAGGCGATTTTATGATAGTCTGGCGACATATCTTTGTTTGTCGCAAAAAGGATTTATAAAGGCTATTCTTAGGCTAGATCGTGCCGATTCTTTTGTTTTGTTATCCCATTTGTTCTAGTGTAAGGTTTTGTGAAGTTAGATTTGCTAGTTCTTTTATTTATCCAAATCTAGCACTTGCTCAGGCTATTCTGTGAAGGATGAGTATAAGAATGGTTTATTTGCAGATAAGGGTAATAAAGTTTCCTATTGTCCAGCCTACTCCAGCTGTTAACAACAAACATATGTTCAGTTCCTCAAAGATAAGTTTTTCATTTTGATAATGACGTACGATGTTACCGAGGGTGCGGTTCTCGGTGTAATATTTTACAAGAATAGCGTTTTGACATGGCACCGACTTCAAAATTTATAGAATTCGTATTTACTCGTAATATACATCTTCTGGTTTTTGTAAAACTGATTATACTGAGGTATCTTTATCAAGGAATGGCTGATGTTTAACTTAAAATGAAGCGATTTCGTATTGCGAAATTATTATCTCCAACAGACTTCATAAGTCCCAACTCACAGATAAAACTCTAACACAATAATTACCATAAAATAACCCAGAATTCCGTCCCAAAGAAAAAGCGAAAATCCAAGATAATAATTCACGCCCTTGAAATTTGTTTTTAAAGTTTCTACGGCGTTGTGTAACTTTGTTTCGCAAAACCATTTGTCATCCTTTTGTTAGCGATTGTGAAGGGAAATTTTTCACGATGAGACAAATTTCGAGAATAAATTAACCGTTGTTGTAATCTGGTGTAATAAAAACGGAGGGGGAAGAGTTTCGCCTTAATCCCAACTTGATTTCAAAAAGCATTAAGCGTCATTGGAGTGTATACATACTTAGTTAATTTTTACTCTGAACGCGAAAGCTGCCAGCCTTTTTGACAAAAGGTAATAAGATCGTGTGTTACATTTATAGATACTTCCTTTTAGTTTTAAGGCGAAGTATACCTGCCTCTTGTTATTTTAATCCGCATAACTTTTGGAGGTAAATCAGAAACAACGTTTATAATGTTTTAAATGCTTACTTAGCTGTTTTCTTAGCCTAGTTAGTGACGATAGGCACGCATTTTGTTCGGAGATGTTTGGGTTACTTACTGACAACGGTAAGGTTATGGTTTGATTTAAAGTAACTAATACAATTGTAATGCATGAACTAAATCATTTACTATTTATAATAATTTTGATGTTTTGATTCATGTTTTAAGTAGTCACTCTACTATATATATATATTTTTTTTCTAAATTAATTTATTAGGTCTCTCTACTTCCATTCCACGATACTCCAGAAAGGTTAAGTTAGTACCTAAGTATGTATATTTTTTCCAATATACTGAGGTAATGTTAAGGGTGACTCACACTAGATCGGGCCGGGACGTGACCGGCCCGGGCCGATCTGCCAGTTTCTATAGAATACGTCACGTGACTGCCGAGGGCTCCGAGCTCGGATGTGATTCTTTCTATATATTTTATACATGGGGTTACATTCTTAGACGTAATATATGTCCCACAAAACGGTCTTCCCAGTTTGACTGCAAATTTACTGATGGTCCCGTCCCGCCCCATCCGGTTCCGTTTAGTGTGAGTCATCATTTATCATAGTAATGGTTTTTTATCACTCGTTTATATTTCTGTCATCATTGCTCTCAAATGGATTAATAATTTTTTTTATTTATACTACGACGGTGACAAACAAGCATACGGCCCGCCTGATGGTAAGCGGTCACCGTAGCCTATGGACGCCTGCAACACCAGGCGCGTTACATGCGCGTTGCCGACCCTTAAAAAAAAGGAGGATTCGCTGTGTTGACAGCCAAACGGGCCAAGGGCTCCGTGGGTCCTCAGCTGTCAACACAGCGAATCCTCTTGGAGCTCTGGCTACCTTACTCACCAACAGAACACAACACTATTTGAAGACAATATCCATCTTTAACACAGGACTGATGCATATTTGATGCATCCTAATTTCAAATAAATCTCCTTACTAGGACTCAAATCAAGAATTACCGACTAGGCTGGGGCTTTAATTAAATACGTTAAAATTTAAAATAATAAACCCACTAAAATTAAGTTAATATTGCTTGTTTTCCGCTCTCCATTTTAATCCTTAAAAATTGTTTGATGAATGGACCGGAGCTCTGTTATTCCGAATCCCTCGTACAATGCGTCGAAAAACGGCTTAAGTCGAGAAAATTTCCTGTAAAAAAAGAGCGTTATTAGTGTAGGATGGTACGGTGAAGACTGAAAGTCTCTTACCGTTAATACAGATCCATTAGTCATTCTTTTATAGGGGAAGTTCATTGTTGGGGGAGAAAATCGTTTTAAAGAGCTCACGATTGTTTATAAGATTATGGTCTTAAGCTGGAAAAATGTAGTTGACGTCTAGTCAGTAGTGACCTGCATTGTTGCCATTTTATATTTTATCGGATAATGCGATTTTTAAGCCATTATTGCTTGTTCCTTTTCGCGATTCGTCAAATTAATTTCACATAACTGATTGAACAATCTTGTTTCTTTTTAGTCGCGATTCTACAAAATTTTGAGTTCCACACAACACATTTTTGTCACAGACGATATTCTACACAGTCATTATTTCTGCACAGTCTTGTTTCCTTCTAGTCGCGATTCTACACAATCTGAATTCCACGTAGCTGATTTACGTCACAGGCGTATATTTATATAGCTGATTTTTATCACACCCATCAAATCATCTGCCAGAACTTCAAAATTGACCATCACACACAACCTTCAGAACTTCATCATAAAATAATCTACTTACACTTCTACTACTACTGCCTACCAAATCTACAAAATACTTACTTTGAGTGCGAAATTAGTGAGCAAAACTTGATTTGGCTTACTGCGGGGCTAAGATGCCCAGCTGATATACTGATAATTGCTGGATAAGACGATAGTTTGTCGGCACGTTCTGACAATTTCTGATAATTTTAAACAGTTCTATCAAATGTCTTTGCATTTGGCAGCTGTCACCGTCACGCTATCCGCAGTTTATCAACTTATAGCATTATCCTATGTCATTCGTGGTTAACCATCTTAGGCCCGCTGAGCGACGAACAATTGTTATACTATTTTTTGCGTTCAATAGTTATACCACATTCTATTCGGTAACAATTTTTAAAAGATGTTGAACTAAAGTTGTTAGGCTTAAGGAGTATAAGCCTACCTACGATTAAAAGTTATGTTCATGTAAAGGATGACTCACACTAGTCGATTTCTATAGAAACAATCACGTTATAGCTCGAAGATCTCGGATGTCACGTGACGTTTTCTATAGAAACTGACAGATCGTCCCGTCCCGTTCTAGTGTGAGTCATCCTTTATGGGTCTCACCTGGTATAACAAATGTTAAATCATTAGCGTTAAATCATAAACGACATCCCAACGTCAACATAATAGCTATTCACATTAAAGAACAGAAGGAAACTGTCAAATCGTCAACTAGTCAAACATCCCTAAGCAAATGTAATAAGTCAAGCGAACTAAGTGTTGTGTTGTTTTATAACGCCCGGAATCGCCGGACGGTCATGATTTATTCAAAGGCCCTGAATTTGGGTGCCAGCCCTATTCAAAAGTCAGAGGCAGCGTTCCATGGACTTACATAGCACGCTGAAACAAACCAGCCTAAAAGCGCTCTCTATTCAAACATGATTCCATAAACCTTGAGTTTATTGTACGCTGGTTAGCTTAAAAATTGGGAATGTATATCCGACCAATTTTAAATCTTATTGCATTGAGATACGGTTCATAAAAGGGCAGTTAAACGGATTGTGTTACTAAGTGCGATGCCGATGTCGCGAGCGACATAAAAGTTTTGTACAGATGCTCATTCACTTAGTACACAGCTGGGTGCTCTAATTCTCGTATGAATTCTAATTTGAGTATCTGGGGACTTTAATGGAAGCTGAACTGGATTGAAATTAAAATTAGTTTCTCGGTCTCGACATTAAAATGAATTCTGGTGAATAATTGCGAAACAATGTTATTTTTTGTTTAAAATGCAATAGAAAATGAAACATGGAGGAGGATATTATGTTAATTAATAAATATTAAGTTATTTCGTTGATACAATCTATGTTAATATGTTACATGAGTAATGTCTACAATTGGTAAGTCTAAAAATCAGGGACCCATTTCACAAACGACTTACTTTATGAGGTCTAAGAACCACCTTTTGGGTAATGTCAACGCCCATATAGAACGTAAACACGCTTGGCATAAATAAAAGAGTTTTATTAAAAAACTGATATCGGGTTACTCACGTCAATAAAGTCGAAAATAGCTCGACATGTTTCAGAACGGTCTGTGTCCCTTATTCATGAGTCATGCGTCTGGCCACGACGGCTGCTCTACGCACACTTTAATATGTATGATACTCACGGGAGTTTTCTAATCAAAAGAGTTTTATTCATACATATTGTAAAATAAAAATGTAAAGAGTTTTATTTTAAATAAATAAATAAACATTGTGGGACAATCTTACACAAATCGACCTAGTCCCACGATAACCTTAATAAGGCTTGTGATGTGGGTGCAAGGTGACGATATATATAATTAATATATACATATAAATACTTAAATACTTAAAAGACATCCATAACTCAGGAACAAATATTCGTAATAACACACAAATAATTGCCCTGCAGGCAGGCAGGGTCACTACCGACTAGGCTAGGCGGTTTACAATATTATGATGTGAGTAGACTGTAGATTGGGACCGTCACTCAGAAGAGGGACATAAAATACACAGGAACGAATGTTATATCCCAAAATCTAGTCCTGAAAGAAGTGAAATGATGGTTTAAAGTAGCCCATACACCCACAAAGTAGACCACAGATTTGGTCTAAAAGATAAAAACAAAATATTTTTAACGCAAGTGATTCGAACGGGAACTCGTGACCCTCACCGCTCATATCCGAACTTAATAAATCTATTTATCTCATCTAAGTACCCGCCATGCAAATTTCACGGCGATCCACCCAACGATACTTGAATTATCATTAAACAAACATAAATACATACAAGCGACGGTTTGTCCAAGTAGACTGGAACAACTCACACTCTTCGCTCGCTCCTTCGACAATAAACTAGTGGTTCGCCCCGAACGTGAACGACCTCTATCTCGGCAACCATTTGACCGATTTGGCTCATATTCAAATCAGAAAATTCTATTTGTTTCATCTAACTACTTGCCAAATTTCACGACGATCCGAACAAAGATACTAAAGTTGTTATCTGCTAGTCTATGATGGTCGGGTTTTTATCGTTTACGACGTTGCTGTCACGTTCTAACAAGTATGTATGTGCGAAAGTGACGCATAGCGTGATAAGTGATAAAATGGCACTAACCCTACTCGTTGATGTTACTGGTGACCGAAGAGCTGGTGGCTTCCTCGCACAACGTATCAGCATTGCGATACAACGAGGAAATGCCGCCAGCATCCTAGGTACAAGGACCTATTTTAGATTTAAGGTAGGTAGAGGTAGGTAGTTAGGTAAGTTACACTTACTGTATATATTTCGAAAATAAATGTTTTATATAAAAAAAGATATCGTTAAACAAACACACAAACGACGGATTGTCCAATATTAATAAAGCTAAGTTTTTCGCTTGTTCGAAAACACATTGAAACCTCCCTTTATAAAGGGCAACACATCGCGGTGTCACGCTAAAAACGCAGCTGTGCCGGACAAGCGAACTGTTTGTTTTAATTACAGTATTTCGGTGATGTTCAACGGTCGGGGTTTAAATAAAACTGGAACTGTTGAAATTCAGTGTTGAATAGGGTGGACCTAATTTTTTATTTCAGTTTGATTATTCTAATAGTGATAAAAACGGAATGTTGAGTTCAAGATAAAAACAAACACACATCTGACACCTCAATCACGCTTAATTTATATTTATTCGCATAACATCCAGTCTATACAAAGTAATTTACATTCCTAAGGAGCCATATTTCCAAAAAGCGAGCGAAATTGCTCAAGCACTGCACACGTGTTATACACTACCCGGCATTTGCAAAACATACTTTTAGGGATGACTCACACACGACGGACACGACGACGACGACGACGACGGGACGGGACAATCTGTCAGTTTCTATAGAAAACGCCACGTGACATCCAAGGGCTCCGAGCTATCACGTGATTCTTTCTAAAGAAATTGACAGATCGTTCCGTCCCGTCCCATCCCGTCTTAGCGTGAGTCATCCATAAAGAAAACCATAGTGTTTTTGTTATATGTTATTTATTTGTGAAAACATACTTAAAAGTGATCTGCTATTAGATATTTAGGGTTCCGTACCTCAAAAGGGAAAACAGAACCCTATAGGATCACTTTGTGGTCTGTCCGTCCGTCCGTCCGTCCGTCCGTCCGTCCATCTGTCTGTCAAAACCCTTTATCTCGGGAACGCGTAAAGATAGCAAGTTGAAATTCATACCACATACACAAATCTGCGATCTATTGAAGCTGTGAAAAAATTAAACCTCTACGTCAACGCAATCAAAAGATACGGCCGGTTATATTGCATTTACCATACATTAGCAATGGGAATCAAATTGTATAGGGAACTTCCCGTTGAGCAAGAGCTTGTAGCACAAGTACAGGAAATAATCCAAAAACCGTAGAATGCCGCACACTGAGAGTTCCGTGCCACCCGTATTTTAAGTACCTAAGGTCATGAAAGGGGGGGGAGGCATCCTTTGTGCGGAACCCTCGATGGGCGAGTCCGACTCCCAATTGGCCGGTTTTTTTATTATTTTATTATAAGTGGACTGGCAAAAGATGATGTCAGAAAAAATGAAAGAAATATATGTATGTATATAGTCTGACAAGGATCGAACGCAGTAACAGTAGGCTAGAGGGCCTAGAGGGCATCAGACTGTAATTTTTTTAGGTTGTATTACCACCCCGAAAAAAGGGAAATAGTTTTTTGTCCTACTGTAACTACGATCGTTTGCTTGTCAAACTGTATATTATCCATAATTTAACTCAACTTTTAGACAAAAAGACGCACTATTAGAAAACGAAATGAGTAA
The DNA here is from genome assembly GCA_949128165.1 of Lathronympha strigana. Classification (NCBI taxonomy): domain Eukaryota; kingdom Metazoa; phylum Arthropoda; class Insecta; order Lepidoptera; family Tortricidae; genus Lathronympha; species Lathronympha strigana. The sequence continues at coordinate 5,883,411 of OX421919.1, read as the reverse complement.
AAAATCCCATATAAGCGTGGTCCACCCTAGTGTTGACGCTGCAGGCGCTAAACCAGTCTGTTATTTTGTAATTTTTCGTTCACTTGTCCGAACCCGGCTGACAAGCTGTTGTGGCAGCGGCTGGGTTCACAAACTGGCTGTGGATTACTTTAGAATTGTTAACCCTACATTTACAAAACCAAAAGTCGAGTGAGTACAATACAATACTCTATCGTTTTTGCACACCTCACACAAATGACAAAAAAGAAAATAACAATACACAACACTAAAACGTACCAACAACGGTGGCCTTATCGCTAAGGAGGGATCTCCTCCAGATAACCTTTTGAGTATTAATTTCGAAAATGGGCCTGAAATTTGGCATGCGAATCTGATCATCTCCATTCCATTCGGTGGGCGGGGCGGATTGCTCAAAGAGCCGATGGCCGATGGGGCAGTAAGATTTTCGAGTGGCAACCGCGTACCGGAAGACGCATCATTCAGAGGCCCCTAGCAACCTGGAGAAGGTCGCGTGAAACAGATGGATGCGGGCGCCGGGCAGTACAAGACCGGCCATTGTGGAGATTCTTGGGGGACGCCTTTGTCCAGTAGTGTACTTGCATACGCTGATATGATGATGATGCTGTAACCATTTGGTGATTGGGACCTTGAGGAATCGTAGATATATTTTTGATGGCACGGTAGTCATGACCCTGTCTACGAAGCAGAAGGTCCCGGGTTCGAGTCCCGGTCAGGGCATTTATTTGCCTGTTTATCACGAATATTATAATGTTCCTGAGTTATGGGTGTTTTCTATGTATTTAAGTACCTATTAATATGTATCTATTTATTATTTAGTACCCACATCACAAGCCTTATTGAGCTTAACGTGGGACTAGGTCGATTTGTGTAATTTTGTCCCATAATATATTTATTTATTATCTTTTATTTCTTTTCAATATCCGGTTAGGTATTTATGATATGATTATAAAAATAAAATACAAAAACAGATACAAATACATTACAAAATACATATATACATAATATTATGAAAAACCTAACTTAGGGTGCCACCAAGTATCGCAACAACGGGGCAGGGCCCAGGATGCCGGTGGTTAGGGCCGCAAAGAGAGGAACCGTCGGACTATGCGCACCGTGTCCAGGATTACCACCTTCTGCATCTGACCATTGACACAACCACAACTTCGTCACGAGAGCCTGCCGAGATGATGGTCGAGACTCTTCGCTATAAGACCGTTCGCTGAAACAACTATCGGTACTATTTATTATTATTATCTTGGCAAAAATGTGTATTTAGTCAATGAAGTTCTCATTTTGCTCTAAATCTAGTGGGATAGGTACCTGTCGGACTTGCATGCTTCAACGCCCATTTTGTTGTTTATCACATGTTTCAGGTACTGCTAACTACAGATTGCGTGCCAAATTACAATCACTTTATAAATAAAAGCAAAGTACTTAGGCATCTACTATATTGGCATGTTTCCAAATTTCAATTATTACTAAGCAGAAAATGTTCACTTTCATACGATCATTCCTATTCAAAGACACAGAATATGTATCTCAAACAGTATTATTAACTTACCCACTGGATTTAAGGTGTTTAAGCAGGGGAGGAGGATACAGAACAAAATGCTCGAGTGTAACAATTTCGAAGCAATTTGACCACGCATTTGCGACATCTTATAACTTCTTTTTTAAGTTATTAGGGCATATTTCTATTTTATTGTCGTTTTTTTTTGCGTCAGATTTGAATGAAGTTTGGTGGGTAGGTAGAGTTCCTTATTCTACGCTAGATAGATACAAAATCTCATTGTGCGACAAAAAAATGTACTAAATTTCCCACTGAGTTACGAAAATTCCATACGATTTCGTAACTCGGTGGAAAAAAATGTGGGACATACTTTAAAATTGGGTCTATATTGAAGGGAATAAGGAACTCTACCTACCCACCAAATTTCATTCATATCTGACGCAAAAAAAAACCCAAAAACAAAATAAAAATCCGCCCATTAATGTGTTCCATAGCTGGAAAAAAGTTTCCCTCACTCCTAAACTCTAAGTCTCCAATTTTAAGCTAAGACTTGCTAGATTTTACAAAGGTGACCAAATAATCGCACCATCTCTGTTTGGGCGTGGCCTATTTTAAAATAGATACCTTGTGGTATAACCATGGTACGTCAAAAAAACTTATTTCGTCCTATTTTTTCATAATTTTCATTCACCGAGGAAGAGATGGCGGGACTAATTGGATCCGTTTCAGCGGAATTATTGGTGGGATCTTGCCCAGTACAGGGAGGATTGGATAAGGAGAGGGGAGGCCTTTGCCCAGCAGTAGGACACACACACAGGCTAATAAAAAAACCGCAAGTTGCGGTCCGCAACCACACTGGCCTTATGACGACTCAACTATTACGCTATTTGTGAGAGCCGTTAATAGTTATTTATTATACAAGGGGGCAAAGTTGTTGTTTAACTCTCGGGCTTATATTGAGACCCGAGCAAGCGAAAGATTCTAAAATTGAGCCACGAGCGTAGCGAGTGGTTCAATAACTGGAATCTTGAGCTTTACGAGGGTCTCAAGGCACGAGAGTTGAACAAACTTTGCCGCCGAGTGTAATACAACATTTTTCCCCTCACTATTGCGAGGAAAATACAGACTACATACGATTATAAATCTTATCCACATGTAAGTTATCTTGAAGAAACCATCAAAAATCAATTTCAAAATTTGTCATAGAGTAGGTACGCTCCTGATACTTAGATATTGCCAACAGCTTACCAAGTGCGGGATAAGACATGATCACATGACCAATTTAAGGTGTGACCTCCGATTGCGCATATTTACTATGGGCATATAGGACTCACTTATACTGGACTGATGGTAAGTGATAGGAATTAGATTACTTTGCCCCACATGTGGATAAAATGCGTTTTTCCACGCTAGTTTTAAAGGACAAAACAGCGCTTTCCGAGGTAGTGAGGGGAAAAATATATTTTTGTTTATGAGATGCTTCAGAGACACGAAAATGCAGTAGATTTATTTATAATAAGTATTAGATCATTAGTTTTTGAATGGGATATAAAATCAATTGACATATTTTCAAAACTCACGCTTGTTCTTTAATTGGAATACTTATATTGTGTCGAAGAAGATTAAAGATAACTCGTCAAGACTCGTGACAATAAACAAATTTCGTTTCACTTTGAGTTGCCTAATGAATAAAGTTTCAATAAGACAATACGGACAATAGCTTTGGCGGAGCGCCATTGTTTTGTTCAATAGACACAATAAATACTAAAATTACACGAATATTATTTTTAATAAATAACGCGGGTGCGTTGGGATGAATTCGAAGTTTAAACATAAAAGTTGATATTTATATGTGACCACGTTAATTTACATACTTCTATTACTGACTCATAGTTTCGTTTTACGCGTACGTATGTAATAAAATATTTTCATATAGTTTTTTTAACACTCTAACTAGGGGTTACTATACCCCTGTAAACAATAATATATTACAATAGGTTGACTTGCCAAGAGAATAAAGTATTTTTGTAACAATATGACAACTCTGGCCTACAAAAATCAACACACCCCTCTACCATCCCTACTCTCCCCGTTCATGGCCCGACTACCCTCGCAATCCCAACCCATTTAACGCTACTAGCAAAATGATTACTTCCACGATAACATAACGTCTAAATCGGCTTGATTATACCTCCTCATACGAAATTTTGCCAAGCCGCGCCACCCGACTATATCAGCAAAATTTTACTGCAGACTCATATCTGTCATCCAAAACATTCATATTTTTCGTAACATATTCCCGACACACGATTAGAACCGGGAACGTGACGAAACACAACGAAGCGACTAACGGGCTTGAAGCTGTACAAAACCGGAATGTCTTAAGTGTGAGCGGACGAACACGTTTGTGGCTTTTCAGTCCATGGGTAGTCGGTAATTACATCTATACCGGTACCATGAGATGCTGTAATTTGCAAATACTTTCGAATTGCGCATTCCTTATCGAATCGTGGCTACGTAAAACTCCTGGTAAGCACACTGGAGATGTGATTCTCACTTTCCTAACGGAGAGTGTTCACTTTTGCAAAATCAGTAAAGTATAATCTCCGAGCGAGCGATTTTTAAATTCGAATGCTCGAATTTTATAAATAGATTTCAAATAAAAAATAATAGATTTATAATTTGTTACTGTTCCTTATCCTTGTTTCTATTGTTTGTTTTCTAGTTGTTGACATGCTTATTTATTACTTTTATCTACGAATACTAGTCTTAACATTACCAGTAATGTAATATTGTGCTTTATATAATTGTATTTGCATGCATTTTAATATGTTTTACTGCAAATAAAATGATTTGATTTGATTTGATTTTGATTTGATTCAGAAACGAATTTCATCTTGTTCAGCCCTTTAGAAATATAATCAATGGATATTGAAAATCATGGGTGGGACCATGAAATCGTAATGAGCGGACGATTTTTCAGGAAGCGTATAGTAGTTATCTCTCTATCATTCTACCTAATTAGTGTGACAATGACAGTTGCGTTCCGTTCGCGACTGAGCGTTAGCGATTGGCATCTTGACTACGCACGATGGTTTTGCTAACGCAAACACTCTTACGCCAAAGTGAGAATCATGTCTCTATATGTCATTACCCAGTGCCCATGGATTGAAAATCCACCAGCATCGCCCGCTAACACTTACGAAATTTCGGTTTCAGCGATACTTGTGGCTTTTTAGTCCATGGACATCTAGAGTAATGAGTAGTGGTGTAATGACATCTAGAGACGTGAATCTGACTTTGGCGTGAGAGTGTTTGCGTTAGTAAAACCAGTAAAGTATGATCTTAGATCGACATTCCTATTTATAACTAGTGTGCTTACCATGAGTTGTATATAAACGTATTTGATAGCGACTGCGGCATTCGAATATTGGTAAGCACATAGCAAAGTATTTTATGCATATTTAGAGTAACAAATTAGATTCAAGGACGACTCAAGTTAAACAAGGTCGGGCTTGGACGATAAAACAATTTTTAGAACTATAAAGCGTCACGTGTTCTAGGGGTGTCACGTGACGTGACGCTTTTTATAGAAATTAACAGATAGTCCCAGCCCGGTCGGCTCTAGCCTGGGTCAACCTTTAAATTAGCGTAGAAGCTAACGTTATGTAACGTAACGTAGGAGGGTTAAGTGCGGTTTAAGAGGAACTTCCTCCCGCGGACGCTCCGGCTGTGGAATGAGCTCCCTGCCGCTGTTTTCCCAAAGGACTACAGTATAGGGTTCTTCAAAAAAGGAGTGTTCAAAGGGTCGGCAACGCGCATGTAACACCCCTGGAGTTGCAGGAGTCCATAGGCTACGGTGGCCGGTTACCATCAGGCGGGTCGTATGCTTGTTTGTCACTGTCGTAGTATAAAAAAAGAAAATACGAGGGAGAAATTTAGGGTCATGGTTTGGGGTCTCGGTAGCTCAGCTGGTAGAGCAGTGGGTATGTATTCCAGAGTCGCGCGTTCGAGTCCTGCCCAAGGTCATGAATTTATTCACTTTTCTTGTCTTCCTTAGAAATGTGGAATCATTCGCAGACGTTTCTGCTTCAAAGGAATAGTCTGCTTTTAGCAATTAATGGATTTAAACGAAAGTGTGATATATAAGAGACATGTTGCTGGCCCATAGCCCTCAACACTTGAACCCATATTCCAAAGTTGATTCCTACGACATCCATGGAAGAAAAGGGGGTGGTAAAAGCCTTGACCCGTCACCAAAATATTAGCGAAAATAGCATTATATTTCGACGGCATTGTACGAGTACCATGAAATCCTAACTACCAATTAGTAGTTAAGAGTTCATGATACTATGACGTCGATTTACATCACTTTTGTTAACTTAAAAGCACAGAAATACATGATAGGGTTCTTCAAAAAAGGAGTGCACGCAACGGGTTGGCAACGCACATGAGACGCCCCTGGAGGGCTAGCATGGTTGCTATTTTATCTATTATATGCCATGTGTCACTTTCACACTTATAAAATTTGTTAGAACGGAACAGCTTTGGTGATAGTCGGAACAAACCTGTCCATATTAGAGTAGCTGGAGTTGCAGGCGACCATCGGCTGCGGTGGCTGGTTACCATCAGACAGGCCATATGTTTGTTTGCCACCGTCGTGGGATTTAAAAAAGTAATTAAAATTTGAAAAACGGTTAAAAACTTATTTTTTTTATCACAATAGGCGGTTCACATGTTTCGACTGCGTTGGGCAGTCATCCTCGGACCGAGGCATAGTATCATGAACTCTTATCAATATCATAGTTCCTTACCGTACAGTACAGACAGACGGATGAGAGTGGTGTAGTCACCTCCGCGGCCCGGACATCACTCCAACTCACCACTGCGCTTATAAATTTAATGTCAGTATGATTCAAAAGTTTCAATTGTATGATTGTAAAAAAAAACGTTATTTTCCAAGCAAATTTGGCACTTTAAAGATCTCTAGTTCAAAATAACGCTGGTTTGTTACGACGAACGTTTGCTTGATAACTGGCGTGTATAATATGCCCGAATCCCCGTTTGGTTTGGTTTATCAGCACGGGAAGGAAATTAACTAGGCCGGCACGGGGCCGACTCGATAAGGCCTGGACTTCAATATTGAGAATTTCTCGTTAACAGTCCTCATTCCTTTAAACACGCTCATGAATTTTGCACATTTTCGGTGTGATTTAGCTTTGGATAGCTATTGTCGTCTAATAGCATGTCATTTATTTGTATTTTAGTGAATTTTAATAGATAAACTTTAATTCAGCAAAATTTGGTTTATACCGCGTATCATATATAAGGTGCTACCTACCTCTACCTACCTTAAATCTAAAAAAGGTCCTTGAGGCATTGTACCTAGGATGCTGGCGGCATTTCCTCGTTGTATCGCAAGGCTGAAACGTTGTGCGAGGAAGCCACCAGCTCTTCGGTCATCAGTAACATCAACCAGACGTTTCGCGATTTCTACGAAAAACTTGCGTGTGCTGAGACCCTATGTTGTTACCTTTTCTATTTAGTTAGTTTTGCTGGACTCTTTCCGCAACTCGACATCCGTTGTGCTTTTTTGCGTGATAACGAGGTACAGATGTAGTGCAGTGTAAGTGAGTCAGAGTCAGTGATAATAATACCGAGGTTGATTGAAGTAGCATGACAAATACAAGCGTTTCCGAGAAAATATAAGGGAAAATCATTATGCATTACAAATGTAGTCCTATGCCAAGAGTTGCTATAGATTTCGACACGTTATTACAGTTGCATCCCGCTTTCATTGCAAGTGCCTACTACAAACAAGTGCAAACTAGGCCTTAATGTGATTCCGGTCCTCACGATGTTTTCCTTCACTTAAAAATGATTGGTTTTATCAAATGATATTATATGTTTTGAAAAACTCATTGGTACGAGCTGGCAGGATTTGAACCCGCGATCTTTTGATTGAAAGTCACACGCCTTACCGCTTGGCCACCAACGCTTATTTTGTACATGGTCAGTTTAATAATTTATGATATTTATGCAAAAAATGATTTCATCGTAGTAAAAGGGCGTAAAAGAGTCATAAGTGCTGCGAAGATACTCCTTTTTGCTATTTATGTTCAGGGAATCTAGGAGGTTAACTAGAGAACCCTACACTGATCGTGGCCCGGCATGCTATTGACCGGTTTTCTACCATGTTTTATTCTCACTGTGAAGGATTTTTTAAATCCAGGTCAGGAAAATTCTAAAATAGAATTACAATAAAAAAAATACGAAATAAAATCGAGCTTTGCTCCATACTATGAAACGTTACACAATATCTACTGGAAAGCCTCACGCCGTCGGTTTTCTTTTGTTTAATCCCACAAGCCATTCTAACTATACCGTCTAATTGGTAAAATAATCCGTCAATGTATTTTTCCCAAGGAATATATAGGTCGCCGGCAATCAGTCTGATTCGGTATTTTATAGAATACCTAGGATTCTAGGCGTTATAACCTATAGTTGATACAATAAGTAAAATGTATGTGTATATAAATTCTGCAATCCCTAACTTAAATATGTCATTCGTGGCAGCAAAAATAATTGCTCAAATGTCGTAATTTTCGTAAGTAGGTATACCTAACAGGGTGTTTAGAGTAGTGTTCTTACCACAAGTTTGAAATCTATGAAATCAGTGCATCTTTCTCGCACTTGTGGATGGAAGCGGGATGCAACTGTAATAACGTGTTGCAGATCTTTCTTATTTTTATTTTCTACAGTTTATACAAAGTCAAAACATAATTTTATGGATGATGAACATGGACAAAATATTGCCTATTCCTGATAATCTATTATTATTTTCGACTTAATTGCCGTGTAACCCGATATAGGTATTTTAAAATGTCTGATATTCACGGATTTTACAAATTTAAAATTCCAGTTAATCTCTTGCCGTTCAATATAATGACTGGACATCTGTATAAAATAATGCATTGCCTAGAAAAAGTGTAGGTATATAATGATTAACCGATAAAAAATGTTTTTTTTTATTAGTTAAATTCACGTATTTTAAGATACCTACTTATGTGACGGGGTTGAACTATACATATAAATTAAAATGTATATTAATTTGATTCAACCACAATCGCTGCGGCATACATACGTCTCAATCCTGGCGTTGAGACTCGCGAATATGATTCACGAAAGTTTTCCACATTTCTTATGAAGCCCTACATTTTATAAAAAAAAACTGGGTATTTTATAAAATTCCTAATTTATGTACTTTACCAGCGACATATACAATAAATACAATAACAGTATTGTGTCTATTTACGAGGGGAGCGCTCATTTGGCTTACTTATATTACTTGGCGATGGTTCACGCTCGGGCTGTAATCGCTAATACCGCCAAATTACATTGTGGCAGGACTGTCTTCGCTGTCCGGGTAAGGACACGCCTTTTAACAAGCGATTATGGGTGGCAAGATCTTCCCCGCCGAGTTTCTTGCCGATAATAATCTTCTTGGGCTGTGGCGTAGGGTTAGAACCGGTAGTAGCTTTTTAGGGTTCCGTAGCCAAAATGGCAAAAACGGAACCCTTATAGTTTCGTCATGTCCGTCTGTCCGTCTGTCCGTCTGTCCGTCTGTCCGTCTGTCACAGCCGATTTACTCGGAAACTATAAGTACTACAGTGATGAAATTTGATGGGAATATGTGTTGTATGAACCGCTACAAAATTATGACACTAAATAGTAAAAAAAAGAATTGGGGGTGGGGCCCCCCATACATGTAACTGAGGGATGAAAATTTTTTTTTCGATGTACATACCCGTGTGGGGTATCAATGGAAAGGTCTTTTAAAATGATATAAAGTTTTCTAAAAAACATTTTTCTTAAAGTGAACGGTTTTTGAGATATCAGCTCTCAAAGTCGTAAAAAGTATGTCCCCCCCCCTCTATTTTTATAACTACGGGGTATAAAATTCTAAAAAAAATAGAGGTGATGCATGCTAATTAACTCTTTCAACGATTTTTGGTTTGATCAAAGTATCTCTTATAGTTTTTGAGATAGGTTGATTTAACTGTAATTTTGGTTAAGTTATTGTGCTTACACTGAAAACGATGGCTGAACCTTATAAGTTTAGGCTCCATTCACCAGGTGTATAAATTGACATAATAAGTTTATTATATTTGCTGCTACGGAACCCTTTGTGCGCGAGCCCGACTCGCACTTGGCCGGTTTTTTTTTGTGTAAGTGCATTGTAATGTACGATTTTAATACCAAAGGCCTATACCACGAAAATAGAATGATTGCGGATTTGTATCTACATCTCTGTCGCACTTGCATATTGGAGTGACAAAGAGGTTTTCTCGTCAATGCCTATTGACGTGAAGGTTTACTATAAGTTGGCGTACTACTTGGGCAAACGAGGGTCATTCGGGTCTAATAAAATAAAAAAAATTCCATACATTTTCCAAGCTTTCCATTGCGTTACTGCCATACGAAGTCCATGAAAAAATGGTAACGGAATGGAAAAAAAACCTTCGAACACTGCAATTGTAAAGCATGAATCAAATCATTTATTATTTGTAATAATCATTTATCATAGGTATTATTGCGTTCATAATTGCATGGGCACTTTATAAAATGCCCATGACTTTCGACACGCTGCATAAATTATCAGCATACCTACATTGAGTTAAGTATTTTAAATAACCAAATCATTTCAAATATAGATGTGGAAATTTAAATATGAGTCCCGAATATAATAACTAAGCGCAGCGCGTCTAAAATAATGTAACCTTACTGACTTCGTCATTACAATTCCAGAGAAAGCCACGAAAAACCCTATAGAAAATTCTTATCCCCGGAAATAATATATGTACATCTTTATAATTTAATCAGACTTTTTCATATAAGAAGCATGGCTTAAATGGAAAAAAATCGATATCTCCTAATTACGTTTATTTTAATTGCGGTCCTTACATTTGTATAATAATAGTCATAATAACACAGTACCGTAAAATGGGGTGAGTGGGACAAATTAGAAGGTCTAAACTCGATAAAAGTTTAAAATTGTTCCGGTTGAATGAATTTTAGTTTTTCAATGATAATCTGGCATTTCTATTCTGCTCTGCCAACTGCGGTTTCGAGTCCCGCCCGAAATGATTAATTTTTCCACTTTTACTTTTTTTCTGACAAATCTGTCATGTCGATAATCACAAAATAATATGAAACCCTAACTCACCCCGTAGGGTAAAGCGGGACAGGAATTGAGAATGGGACGACTGCTAGAATTTAAATAATATTATAGGTAATTAAGTACTTTCGTGACAATATTACAAATCTGCTCTAAACTTAGTAACTCACCCCTCTATTATCTTTACTTAAACCCGAATATCTTATTAAGTAAACCTCATCGCGGAGTATTCGAAATTATATTAAAGAACCACTTTTACTAAAGTGTTTTCTATTGAGCACATTAGGCAGAATGAGGTCAGGTGCTCTAATAATGTAGGCTTTGGCAGGTGTTTTTTTATGGTACCACGTCGGTCGCAAACGAGCATACTGCCCGTCTGTTGGAAAGCGGTCACTGTAGTCTATAGACGCCTGCATTTTTAGGGTTGTCACAACAGCGTTGCTGACCCATTAAAAACTTGAACACTTCTTTGTTGAAGAATCGCAGATTATAGTCCTTCGAGAAAACCGCGGTAGGGAGCTCTTCTACAGCCGTAGCATCCGCGGGAGGAAATTCCTCTGAAACCGTACAGTACGCGACCATTTAGGTTGCAAGGTGTGCGGATAAGCGCTCTTATCACCGCCGGAGGAGCGTTGGTAATATTTCTGTGAGTAAAAATTTAACAAAACTCGTAAACGACAGCAACCCCCTGTTTAAGATACACTAAACTTAACTTAGAACTGGTTAAAACCAGTTTCCTATCTATCGGCCACGCTCGGCCCCGAGCGAGCAGTTCGCCAGAGTTAAGTGCTTAGAAACTTAAGCTACAAATTAGGCTGAAGTCGGCGAGGGCAGGTGTCGTTACAGCAGTGCGGCGTGACGGCCAACCAGCAAACTACAGTGTGTGCCAAAAAAATTAGCACATTTTAATCTTGAATAATATTGAAAACAATACCTGTTATAACTTTATAGGCTATTGGAACTTAACGACACGTCACGTTTCAAACAATACTATATAAAAAAGTGCTGCAATTGCAGCAAATTTATGACGTCATAATTCGGCTGATTGGGTACCTAGTTCTTTTATTCTATATCTATGATTTGTTGCTTTTTTTAATCTGTAACTTTAATATTTGTAAGCGTTTATTATAATAAACTAAACTAAAAGATATAATGAATATTTAAATCTTAAAGTCTTTATTCTCGAATGTAACTAACAAAATGTATACAATATTTGTAAGCGTTTATTATAATAAACTAAACTAAAAGATATAATGAATATTTAAATCTTAAAGTCTTTATTCTCGAATGTAACTAACAAAATATATACAATAAGTTTCAAGCTAGCTTAACTATAACACAACTCTTAACTCTTTTACATTTCGAGCAGTTCAGCTGTGGAACGCGCTGCCGTTAGACATCAGATGTGCTAAAACTCTCCAGAGCTTCAAAAGCCTTTTAAGGAATCAGTACTTGTCTCTGCCTTGATTTGCCATTGTGTATGTATATGGTATATATGGATAATTTTTGTTGAAAATAACAAAATATGCCACCACTAGCGCCATCTGTGCGCAGCATGTACATAACTTGTTCTCGCTCAATAAAGCAGTCTGTAAAAGTCATTTCGTCCTAAAACCATTGTTTTATTTTAGGTTATGTGCCCGGCTGCCTAGAATTACTATTTTAGCAAGTTAAAGTCAGTATTATCGACATAGTTTTGTGTGATAGACTAAAGAACTTGTGTGTTTTACGTTTGGACTAAAAAGTGGTGTAAAACTATGAAAAAATAGTAATTGGTGATCAACCGTTATTCAAAGCGCGAAGTCATGGCCGCTAGCTCAAGTTATTTAGTGAACGTACCTAAGTTAAAGGGTCGAGAAAACTATAGTGAGTGGTGTTTTGCGGTTGAGAACTTTTTAGTGCTGGAAGGCATGGTTAAGTGTATACAGGAACAACCAGCCACACCTGTGACGCCAACAGAAGATGGCAAGACGAAAGCAAAATTGATTTTGACAATTGATCCGTCTATCTATATTCACATCAAAAGTGTCGGGACATCGATAGAGTTATGGACTAAATTGAAGCAACTATATGATGACTCTGGGTTTACAAGAAGGATTAGCTTGTTGAGGAATCTTATATCGGTCAGACTTGAAACCAGCAGTTCGATGACGTCCTATGTTACTCAAATTGTCGAAGCGGGTCAGAAATTGTCAGGAACGGGTTTTAATATAAGTGACGAGTGGATTGGCTCAATCATGCTAGCGGGATTAAGTGAAAAATATATGCCGATGATAATGGCCATAGAACACGCCGGCATTGAAATCACGACGGACGCCATTAAAGCGAAGTTAATGGACATGGATCCGGAAGTTAGTGATGTGACTAACGCTCTAGCATGCTTTGGCAAGGACCGTTACCAATATAAGAAAAATAACAAGTCTGTGGTTCGCAAAGATGGCGCGGGCGCACAAACGTCACCTGCCAATGTCAAGGAGAAGAAAAACGTCAAATGTTATCTATGTAAAAAGTACGGACATTATCGTAATCAATGCGATAAATTTGAACGTGAAAACAAAACAAGTAATGCATTTAGTGCCGTATTTTATAACGGAGATTTTCAGAAGACCGATTTCTATGTGGACAGCGGTGCTAGCTCGCATTTAACGTGTAATGAACATTGGGTGATCGACGCTTGTTATTCTGGACTTTTTCGCAAGGAAATCATGATCGCTGACAAGACTAAAGTGCCAGTATTGTGCAGCGGAAATATGAAAATCACGACTTCAACTGAAAAGTGTGATTACGATATAGTGATCGAAGAAGTATTATGTGTTCCCAGCTTAACCACAAATCTTTTGTCAGTGAGTCGGCTGATTAAACAAGGGAATAAAGTGGTGTTTACAGACGATGGATGTCAAATCTTCAATAGGAAGAAGATGTTAGTGGCTACAGCGACGCTGATAAACGGTGTATACAAACTAAATACAGCAACATGTTTTGTGGCATCTGTAGTTGAATCACCAATGCTCTGGCATCGTCGTCTTGGTCATATTTGTAGCCATAGTATGAATAAAATGCAGAATGCTGTAGAGGGCATCAAGTTGGAAGAGAGGGCAGATATAAGCAAGTCAAATTGTGTTGTGTGCTGTGAGGGGAAGCAGAGTCGGTTGCCTTTTTCTCAGGAAGGTAACAGAAGTACTGAGCTGCTGAACATAGTGCATTGTGATGTTGCAGGCCCAATGGAAAGTCCGTCTCTTGGAGGCTCCAGGTACTTTCTTCTCTTTGTTGATGATTGCAGCCGCATGACTCATGTGTATTTCTTAAAGAATAAAAGTGAAGCTCTTGGTTGTTTTATAGAATATAAAGCCAAAGTAGAGAATTGTACTTCAAAGAAAATAAGAATACTACGGAGCGATAATGGCGGGGAATTTTGTAATCATGACTTTGATAATTATTTAAAGCAAGCAGGAATAGTTCATCAAAAGTCAAATCCGTACACTCCCCAACAAAACGGATTGAGTGAAAGATTTATACGTACGGCTACAGAGAAAGCTAGATGCCTCATGTTTGAAGCAAATCTCGGTAAAGAATTTTGGGCTGAAGCCGTTAATTGTGCTGTTTATTTACAGAACCGGATTGTGAAGAATAGACTGAATGATCGCACGCCATATGAGTTGTGGACAGGGAAGAAGCCAAATCTTGCTCATATCAGAGTATTTGGCAGCACAGTCATGAAACACGTACCTAAAGAGAAAAGACACAAGTGGGACAAGAAATCTGAAAAATGTATATACTTATTGGTTATCCTGAAGATGTCAAGGGGTACAGATTATACAACCCAGCAACCAGAAGTATCATAACTAGTCGAGATGTCATTGTTATGGAAGAAAAGTGTATGCAACCAGAAGCTCTTGTTCAGGTGAATGATGTGGATGGTGAGTCTGTGTCGAGTCCAGTTCCAGAATGCTCAGTTCCAGTGGGGGAAACAGAGAATGTCAGTGAACCAGATGAGTCATTTGTTTCCACAGGAAGCAACGTACATGATGAAACTTATGTGCCCTCAGAAGTATCTGCTGAAGAAGAAAATGCAGAAGAGGCAAGGGTTTTTCCAGTGAGGCAAAGGAAAAAACCAGACTTATATGGTTTTACATGTATGAATGAAGAGCAACCCGACAATGAGCTCACACTGAAGCAAGCACTACAAGGACCAGAGAAGGAGTTTTGGGAGCAGGCTGTGAAGGACGAGCTTCAAAGCTTCCAGGACAACAATGCATGGCAAATTGTTGATGCTCCAAGCGGTGGTACAATAGTGAAGTGTAAGTGGGTTCTTAAAAAGAAGTGTGACTCTGACAATAATGTGCGGTATCGTGCAAGGCTTGTAGCCAAAGGCTGCACTCAAAAATATGGTGTTCATTATGAACAGACTTTTTCTCCGGTAGTTAGGCATACTACATTAAGACTATTGTTTGCACTGTCAGTCCAGTTAAACTTAGATGTTATTCATCTTGATGTCAAGACAGCGTTTTTGAATGGGGACCTGGAAGAGACTATATACATGCAGAAACCAGAAGGTTTTCCTTGTCCTGATGACAAAAAGGTTCTAAAATTAAATAAGGCTGTATATGGACTCAAACAGGCATCCCGTGCTTGGCACAAGAAAGTGGACAATTGTATGTTAGCAGATGGTTATAATAAGTCTAAAATTGAACCATGTTTATATACTAAAATTATTGGTAATTGTAGAACTATGGTAACATTGTATGTTGACGATTTCTTGATTTTTTCAAATGACCAACAAGAATTAAAACATCTCAAAGAAATGTTAAGTAGTAATTTTCAAATTAAGGATTTAGGTCGAGTCAAGGAATGTCTTGGTATGTCAATAAAGTTTGATACAAAAAATAGTATTGTTACCTTAAGTCAAGAGAAATATATTGATCAGCTATTAAAGAAGTTCAATATGACGGATTGCAACCCGTCAAACACTCCAATGGAGGCAAATTTAAAAAGCATGAAAGAAAATGTAGTGTCATGTCAAAAACCTTACCAACAACTTATAGGAAGCTTAATGTATCTAGCAGTTTTGACACGACCTGACATAGCTTATGCTGTGTCGTATCTCAGTCAATTTAATAATTGTAATACAGAAGAACAGTGGATTTATGCTAAACGGGTTCTTAGATATTTAAAGAAAACAAAGAATATAGGTTTAAGATATTGTAAAAATGCAAATGTTAATATTCAGGGTTTTGTAGATTCAGATTGGTGTAGCGATATTAATGACAGGAAATCCTACACAGGATTTTGTTTTACAATGTCAGGATCTGTCATATCTTGGTGTTGTAATAAACAAAAATGTATTTCGCTTTCAAGTACTGAAGCTGAATATGTTAGTATTTCTGAGGCCTGTAAGGAGGCAGTGTATTTAAGAAATCTGCAAAATGAAATAACAAAGACAATGTATAAAATTACTTTGCATAATGACAACCAGGGTGCTCATAAATTGTTAGTAAATCCCGTCTTTCACAACAGGACGAAACATATAGATGTAAGGTTTCATTACTGTAGAGATCTGATAACAAAGGAAATTGTCACTGTAAAGTATTTATGCACGGCTGACATGCCAGCTGATTTGCTTACTAAAAGCTTAAGTAGTGTTAAGCATTATAAGTTTATGAATGCATTAGGTATTGTAAAGGTGTAAAAAATGTTTTGCCATATATTTTGTGTTAGATAAAGTAAGCATATTTTGAGTGGGGGTGTTGAAAATAACAAAATATGCCACCACTAGCGCCATCTGTGCGCAGCATGTACATAACTTGTTCTCGCTCAATAAAGCAGTCTGTAAAAGTCATTCGTCCTAAAACCATTGTTTTATTTTAATTTTTATTTGTATGTATTTTATTTGGGTTAGGTATATATGTACCTATGTATGATGATGATGATGATGATGATGAATTAAGTTGTTTATGAAAATAATGCATAGTTCTGTTGAGTGTATGTGTAGTGTTCTTATCTGTAATACTTCTCGCGCACTACCCGTTTTGTTTATGTTTTTTGCAACTTATCTCCTGCTAACCTAAGGTTGTCTGGAAAAGATCGCGATACGATAAGACCGCCTGTTGCTACCTATATATAATTTGTGAATTTGTTCCGTCTTTTGTCTCATATGTGGTGCAATAAAGAATATTTTACTTATTACTTTACTTTTTATAATTTAAAACTGTACTTTTTAATTCTGATATTTAGAACTAGCAATTTCATGTATTACATTTTAGAAATCAATTTTCTTACCTTGCACACATTTTGGATTCAACCAATGTGGGACAACCCGAAGAAACCTCTCCAGCCATGCTGCTAAATAATTATGTGGGTCCACGAGCGTGAGGGTCGCTTTTATGTCCCTTATTGTGGATAAAACATCCGTCACGTCCTGGCTTCCATGGCGATAAATGACATAAACGCGGATATTAGCAGGTCCCTTGGGATGCGATTCTATTAAGTAATTATTTCCGTATTTAGTACAAGCGAGAGCGTTGGCGATCCAGCGGGTAAGAGCGTGCGACTTTCAAATGGAAGGTCGCAGGTTTCTAACCGGTAAAGGAAAACATCATGAGGAAACCGGACCAATCTAAACAGGGCCTAGTATTCCCTCTGGGTTGGAAGGTCGGATGGCAGTCGCTTTCGTAAAACTAGCGCCTAAACCAAATATTGGGATTATTAGTTGCCAAAGCGGACTCCAGGCTCCCTGAGTCATGGCATAAGCCGGAAAAACTCTAGGAAGAAGAGATCCGTATAGACCAAGCTGACTGGTTCCAGTTCACAATTTACCTCTATTTAGTCATTGAGGCAATAAGTAAACTAGAGGAGACAACTAAAACAAAGTATGTACGCCATTAGTGACAGTCGGTGAGTAATAGAATGTAGCTTAGCTAAAAGACACTTGAAGAGCCAGCGGTTCAACGCACTGCTGAAAGCAAATCAGCGATCGACCGCTTGCTCGTTTCCCATCGACCTGACCTGACGGACATGTCATTGTCCAAAATAATTAAGGAAATAAATACAACTTAGCTGCTCCTGGATAACGACTCCTTAAGGATCGCGGCAGCCTTGTACTTGGGTTGCATAGTTTGTGGGTTGCATCGGTGCATCCGGGGAGCGGCAGTTCAGGCTAATGTGCCCTGCGTTTTGGAGCCTCCAGGGTTATGCAGCTCAGCCGGGAAAAGGCTAGGTGGTCTTTCGTAGGTTCCTTGGCAGAGGAGTCGGTGCCTCTTATGGGTTAAAGTGCTACATGCGTGAGTACTTTTGCTCCGTCCCATCTGAGTGGCACCAGAAAAGCTACTAGGTCGGCTGCGGAGTGCGCCCTGTAGCCCGGGCATTAGAATACGGCTACGGTATCTCCTGCCTGTCGTAAGAGGCGACTAAAAGGAGTCCTCGGGGTCGTAGACGATGGCAGCTAGGGACTCCCATCATCCTAAAACAAGGGGGAACCCTCAGAGGTGTGACGCAAGGGTGGCACTAGCAAGTTCTATCGAGATACCAGAGCCACCCTAATTGCGGCGAAGAGGAAAAGGGGGGTTTTTTAGTCGGTGAGACTCCGACATAACTTTTGCACTGTCCCTGCGGTGCAGAAATACTTCTGCACCGCAGGGACAGTGCAAAAGTTATGTCGGACTTTTTCTCCCCATAAAAAAAAAGGTCGGCTGCGGAGTATGCAGCTAGGCAGAAGCATGCCAAGTACTTGGAGCCAGCGAATGACTTCATACCGATTGCGGTAGAGACTGCAGGATCTTAGGATGCGGCGGCCAAGGAGCTCATAAGGATGTTAGGTCGGCGGCTCAGAGACAGGGGTTGCGATCCTTGGTACAGGTCGTTTCAACAGATCTCTTTGGCGAGTCAGCGGGTCAACGCGGCCAGTGTCATGGGGACGTTTGAGCCGGCTACGGTCCGGGGTGAACCTTTTACCTAGTCTTAATTAGTGGTTATGATTTACAAAGCCTGTTGCGGATTACATCGTTTGTAAGTATAAAACGAAGCCTGTAGCTGAGTCTCATCTGTATCCCCCTGACAAAGCCTATGATGCGGATTTTAAAAAATGATTTTTTTTTGTCTCAAAAAAAATGAAAAAATAATACCACTATACTACTAATACTTACAAAATACGTTACTACTTTGTAAGTAGGTACTTAGAAAATACGACTGTAAAACTTCCTCATTTTCATAAACGGATTTTTACATCATAACTGTCCCGTAGTCTAAAATTATAATCAATTTAAATAGGTTACATAACGTACCGGCCATTTCAATTAACTCAGCGTCCCTTATTCGTTCACGGCTCGACCACGTAACGACAATCTGTCAATTTCGTTTCGCGATGACCTCTCGAAAGGAGCCTTTATTTAACCTTTGGCTTTTGCGGGTAATTTTGTGTTTTTCTCTTGACAAACTAACGTCAACATTAATCTTGAGAGACAGCTCAAAATATTGTATGAATTTCAAGAAAAATATCAATCTTAAATATAAGCCATTTATAAGAAACCTTTTTCAGTAATTTTCTAGAGGTTTTACTTTAACTTTTATTTAATTTAAAGCCCTTTTGTATATATAGCGGTGATATATTTAGACCAACATCGACTTTTTAAACGAAACGTAAAGTTTTCATACATTTTATTAGCTAAGAAGCTTGATTTATCTGTGGCTGCTGATAAGTTGTCATAAAAATCAAGCATTAATACTCAAAATCTAAAGTCATACGGATTCACTAGTTCTCAAGTCTGATCAACTTTAAAAAAAAAACATGGGCATTTTATGATTCATTGTCCATGCACTTTTGGACATGACTATACAATCAAGAGCGAGTTAATTGCACGGGCGAATAACAAAAAAAAAATATAATTCTTGAGATCAAAATATTCGTTCGGAAACGGCTTCCAAAGCCGAAATCCTTGATCAATGATAAGAGGCCTCAACAAAAACCCTGTCCATGTTTTCATAATAAAGCTAAAGGAACAGTATTCGTACCTATACGCACTTTCCTGGTTGAAGTGCCACTACAATTCAGAGCCCAATATTTAAAGAAAAATGTGTATGGATTTTCATATTAAGCCACTAGATTCGAATGGAAATGATTCCCTAAATTACTACTATTTAGTGAAAGCACAGAAACATAAGTACTTACCAATAACTATTGGGTATATACAGGATCGCACTTATGTCGTGAACCGTAATATTTTTATTAGTTCCATAAACAACTAGCAATTGAATGCCCCGTAATAAAAACAGGCAAGATTTTTTCTGTTTTTGAACAAATTTTTGTCATTTTTTTCTATTAACTGTGGGTTTAGCATATTAAAAAGGTTTGTTTAGATATTTAGATTAGTAAATTGAATAGCCTCTTTAAATTGCAACTGTCGCAAACATATTTTTATACAATTATCCCAGTTGGTAATGAAATCTTATTAATTTAACGGGTCGTATATCTTAGAAAAAAAAAAGTTGCCTTGCCGATAAGTACAAATTTCATAAATTGTATAAAAAATTTGGCAATCCGCGTGACTACGATTCTTTTTCAATTCTTCGTAAAAAATCAAAAATAATGATAGACAAATGCTACAGGGCGTTTGTATCGTCGGTGGAGGATGCGCTCCGGGACGATGTAAAAGCCTTTTGGCGCTATGTAAAGAATAAGAAGGGCTACTCAACAATTCCGCAAAGAATGCGTTACGGTAATACATCTGCTGTCGACTGCTTAGGTATATGCAATCTTTTTTCAACGTACTTTGGATCGGTTTTTGAGCCTGTTACGTCTCCTACCTCTAACTCTTATACCAACTTTTTGAAAAGTGGCTGTAATGTAAGCAATGATTCTTTGTGTAGCATTTTTATCTCTCCTGATAAAGTCGAAAAAAAAATTAAAGAGTCGTTGGACAAACATAAGGGCTCTGGGCCTGATGGTATTCCCCCGTCCTTTGTTATTTCCTGCGCTAAAGAGCTTAGCCTGCCACTCAGTCTTCTGTTTAATAAGTCTTTACAGACTGGTACTTTCCCAACTGCATGGAAGACTGCGTACATTGTACCTATTCATAAATCGGGAGATAAGTCCTGTTGCGAAAATTACAGGCCCATAAGCATCCTTTCCTGTATTCCAAAACTTTTTGAGTCGCTAGTCTACACACATCTTTATAACCACTTTAATACATTTTTTACCGACAAACAGCACGGTTTTGTAAAAAATAAGTCGACGATTACAAATCTCTTAGAATATAAAAACTTTCTGTGTACCAGTTTCGCGAATAGGGGACAGGTCGACTCAATTTACACAGATTTTTCTAAGGCCTTTGATAAGGTAGATCACTATATACTATGTGAGAAGCTTGCGTTTTACGGGATTCACGGTAGTTTGTTTAGGTGGATATGTTCGTACTTAAATAAGAGGAGTCAAATTGTCGCTATCAATGGTTCCATTTCTGTCCCAATGCTAATTACCTCTGGGGTGCCGCAGGGCTCGCATTTGGGACCATTGCTATTTGTCGTCTTTATAAATGACTTAGCAGAGAATCTGTCTTGTTCTTCACTCTTCTATGCTGATGATTTGAAGGTGTTCACGAAGGTGCAAAATATCTGTGACTGTACTCAGCTACAAATCGACTTGCATACCATTTCGGACTGGTGCTTTAGTAATCGCATGTTTTTAAATGTCAGAAAATGTTTTGTAATATCGTTTTCTAACAAAAAACAGAAACTTTACTACGACTACGAACTGCACGGTCGGAAATTGGAACGTAGGTCGGTTGCAAAAGACCTGGGTATTTGGTTCGACGAACAGCTTAACTTTCGGTGCCACTACGAGTACATAACTAAGAAAAGCAACCAAATGCTCGGTTTTATCCTTCGTGTTACCAAAGACTTCAAAAAATCAGACAGTCTTCTCTGCCTATTCCACAGTCTCGTTCGTAGTGTTCTAGAGTATGGCTGTATCATCTGGTCACCTTATTACGCTGTGCACTCTGGTAACATTGAGCGAGTTCAAAAGAAATGTCTCAGACTGTTGTCCTATCGGTATAAACCTGACCTTACACGTCTGAGTTATGAACAGAGACTACAGTCACTTAACCTTCTCTCCCTTGAATCTCGTCGCCGTCTATATGACTTTTTATTCTTACACAAATTGCTACATCATAATGTTCACTCTCCTAGTTTATTATCCCTAATTACTTTCCATACTCCTCGTTTTAGAACTCGTGCTCCTAACATTTTTGCCCTTCAGATCTACAAGAATAATACCTCTTTCTATAATCCTATAGTTAGAATGTGTCGTCATTATAATGATTTGGTCTCAAAAAATAACGATATCGATATTTTCAACTCACGGTTAGCGGTATTTAGGAGGCAAGTTGTCGAAGTTCTTGGCCATCGTACACCATAACAAGAAATGAACACTTTATAATTTTGATTTAATTTAATATTGATTTATTGTGTTAAAAAAATGTAATTTGTAATTTTAGGATAGGTTTTTACTCATTGTTATTTTTTTTTTCTTGCTGTGCATGCATGTTTTGGACGGCATTCTTATTTTATACCTACCTCATATAGCTGCTGTAATAATGTAATGAATGTTGTCTGTTTTGTGTGCCTTATGAATAAAATAAAATAAAATAAAATAAAGAAAGCCTTTTTATGATCACAATATTACTATTAAAAGTAAAAAAAAAAAACAGCCTTGCCTGTTTTTTTGCGACTCGGGGTATTCAATTACTAGTTGTTTATGGAGCTAAAGAAATGTATTACGGTTGACGACTTAAATGGCACCCTGTATAATTATATCACCGCCTAGTACTTACAGTACAAGCTTTGCTTAGCTTGCGGCTAGGTTGATCTGTGTGACCCCAAATACTACTTATTTATATACAGCTAACACATTATTTCTATACAGCTAACAAAAACCTAGAGTGTCAGAATTATTACCCTCACGTATTTTTCAATACGAACATTTTTCACTATGAATTCAACAACAACGATAACGAACATGGTCATTTTTCTTTGACAGGAAAACCTCTTTGTCACTCCAACGCAAAGCAACACAAGTGTGACACAAATGAAACAACACTTTGCTTTGCTCTTGCATTTCAGCAGGTATACTCAACTGTAACGAGAGTAGTCGTCGATAAAGGTGACGAAATACTTGTTACCGCTAATTGTGGGTGTTCGAACAGGTCCACAAACGTCAGAGTGAACAATTTGTAAGCAGTATTCAGTTGTTTTTTAGTTGTTTCCTTGGATGCAGGTTTCGCATTCTTACAAATCCGCAATCGTTCGATTTTCATGGTAAAGGCTCAGAATAGGGACGCGATCGTGATCGAACGTGGGAATACCATTCATGTCTAACTAGCTGAGAAACTTCCAAATGTCCCTCTTTGTCATATTAGGGTAAGTTGAATTCTTTAAAACGTTCACCCCTTAAGGGTTGAATATCAAAGAAATCCTTTGGTGAATTACCAGGAATATTTGAAGAATGTATGTAACTATTTTTTTGTTTGGGACTAGGCCGATCTGTGTGAGATTGTTCCAACAAATAATATATTTAAGGGGGCTTCCATACAACAAAGCCGTTTGCCGTTTTTTTGCCGTTTTTAGGGTTCCGTAGCCAAAATGGCAAAAACGGAACCCTTATAGTTTCGTCATGTCCGTCTGTCCGTCTGTCCGTCTGTCCGTCTGTCCGTCTGTCACAGCCGATTTACTCGGAAACTATAAGTACTACAGTGATGAAATTTGATGGGAATATGTGTTGTATGAACCGCTACAAAATTATGACACTAAATAGTAAAAAAAAGAATTGGGGGTGGGGCCCCCCATACATGTAACTGAGGGATGAAAATTTTTTTTTCGATGTACATACCCGTGTGGGGTATCAATGGAAAGGTCTTTTAAAATGATATAAAGTTTTCTAAAAAACATTTTTCTTAAAGTGAACGGTTTTTGAGATATCAGCTCTCAAAGTCGTAAAAAGTATGTCCCCCCCCCTCTATTTTTATAACTACGGGGTATAAAATTCTAAAAAAAATAGAGGTGATGCATGCTAATTAACTCTTTCAACGATTTTTGGTTTGATCAAAGTATCTCTTATAGTTTTTGAGATAGGTTGATTTAACTGTAATTTTGGTTAAGTTATTGTGCTTACACTGAAAACGATGGCTGAACCTTATAAGTTTAGGCTCCATTCACCAGGTGTATAAATTGACATAATAAGTTTATTATATTTGCTGCTACGGAACCCTTTGTGCGCGAGCCCGACTCGCACTTGGCCGGTTTTTTAGATAATGGTACGAAACCCTTTGTGCGCGAGTCCGATACGCACTTGGTCGGTTTATTATATAATTATATTTAAAAACTAGCTGTAAAAAGTGGCTTTTTCAAAATGACTTTTTAATACCATTTCTCATCAGGTTTCAACTATTATATAATTATTATATAAAATATTATGAACCTGTAAAACAAGCCAGCTCCTCGACGCCGTCGTCCCTCGCGTGGAAACGAGATAAATTAGCACCAGGTTAATTTAGTACCGACCTACAACTCTGGAAAGGGGACTAACAGGACTGTAGAATATTATAGGATTAGCTTGGCAAAATAGAGCACAAATTAAAAAGTGACGTAGTGTCGTCCCGCTTTCTTACATGTATTGAGTTGAAAGGGACGACACTATGGTGTTGCCACTTTTTAATTTCTACTCTATTTGCCAAGGTGTAACTTAATTTATATTGTATTTCAATTTATAACTAACGGGATTTTTAAATGTCAATAACTTCGGAATAGTGTGAGTCATCCTTAAAGAATGCAAACCGGTAAAAATTGTATAAAAATTATCGATAATCTATTAACTTACCGATACCGGTAATTCCCAAATCATGTTTCCCAACTGCAATTATTTAAAACAAAACACCCCTTTGAAAGTTAAGTATGAATGTTTTGCGCTTGTCTAGTTCCGAGTGTCCCTTATTGTTTAATATTTAATGACTATTACACAGGCCGTGCTAACATCCCTCGTCCCGTTGTGTTAGAGAGTCGTGAAAAGCTTGTGTCAGACATCGAGAGTGCTCTCTCTGATATCTCACTGTGGGGCCAGGAAAATCTTGTCCGATTTAACCCCACTAAGACACAAGTTTGCGCGTTCACCGCTAAAAAAACCCCATTTACTGTGGTCCCACAATTCCAAGACACAGTCCTTACCATGTCAGAGAGTATTGGGATCCTGGGTGTTGACATTTCCAGTGACGTCCAATTCCGTAGCTACCTGGAAGGGAAGGCCAAGCTGGCATCCAAAAAGCTCGGTGTGCTCAATAGAGCTAAGCAGTACTTCTCTCCGGGGCAAAGACTGTTATTATACAAGTCTCAAGTCAGGCCCCATATGGAGTATTGCTGCCATCTTTGGGCGGGAGCACCTGGATACCAGCTGGGCCCCTTTGACTCGATCCAAAGACGTGCTGTCCGAATTGTCAACGATCCCAAACTCACGAGCGATATCGAACCCTTAAGTCTAAGGAGAGACTTCGCCTCCTTATGTGTATTCTATCGCTTGTACAATGGATTGTGCTCTGAGGAATTGTTTGATATGATGCCAACGGCTGCATTCTACCACCGCACCGCTCGCCGTCGGCAGGGTGTTCACCCGCATACCCTGGAGCCTAAATGGTCTCGTACCGTGCGGTTTATGAGGAACTTCCTCCCGCGGACGCTCCGGCTGTGGAATGAGCTCCCTGCCACTGTTTTCCCAAAGGACTACAATATGGGGTTCTTCAAAAAAGGAGTGTTAAAGTTTTTAAAGGGTCGGCAACGCGCATGTAACACCCCTGGAGTTGCAGGCGTCCATAGGCTACGGTGACCGCTTACCATCAGGCGGGCCGTATGCTTGTTTGTCACCGTCGTAGTATAAAAAAAAATGCAAGTGGCTCTTCCAAAATCTGGCTTTTGAATCCTTTTTTTCGTTGTCATACAAAATAAATGAATTAATATTACACTGTAAAAGGTCCTTGGGTTACACCAAAGTAAGTGTCAAGTATGACAAAGCTGAAACTTTAGACATGACAGTCAACCAACTGGACCCCGAGGCTACTCTAGAACCATGTCAAAATGACAAGCAGTAAGAGATTTCTTGCAATCTGATTTATAACCTTATCATCACTTTACAAACAACAATTCACAAACTATGCATTTTACAATGCTGTCATTCTAAGTGCTAAAAGTAGTCATTTTATGAATAATTACTTGACAAATATACATTTTATAATTCTGACGCTTTATAAGCACATTGAAAGACAAATTCTCGTTTGAAAAATGTCTATTTCACAAATAAATCGTTTTTTAATTATTATTTTTTAAATAGTCATTCGGTAATCTATTGTTTTATAATCGATATGAGATTTACATTCAAACTCTCTAATTTTTAGGGTCCGAAATGTGCGTTAGAATTGCGGCCTTTGTAGCAGATCGGGCCTCGAAGATTGAAAATATACACACGAAGAATACTATTTACAGTTTATTACACAAAATTACACAAATATTTACAAGAAATAGCCAAAGCAATCGTGAAATATGAAATTAAAACAGTAAGACATGCATACGTTTTGGCAATCTATTTTACACACTAAAACAAAAGACGTGCGAGTCGCGCCTTCCGCGCGCTGGCGATTTTCAGCCAGTGCGCGGTGCGCTCGGTGCAAAGAGTTTTTGAGTCCGTCGCTTACACACCCCACCCCAGTGCTGGCTCAGCACTCATCAATCAAAGGTACACGTGCGACACGCGTTGCGGAACGTCTTAACGTTCCCGACTTAGTCTTCAGCTCAACCATACGCACCCGACTGTCGGCTCCTGGGAAAACCTGACATACTACACCTTTAATCCACATGTTTCGTCGAGCTGCAGGGTCTACAATAAAGACTAAGTCACCTACCTTCAGAGGCCGCTGTTCCTGATTCCATTTTTGACGCGGAATCAACTCCGGTAAGTACTCTCTTACCCAGCGTTTCCAAAACATATCCGCTAATAGCTGTGACTTACGCCACTGCTTCCGCAGGTACAAGTCTGTATCGTTGAAGCAACCTAACACAGGTAGACTGGAAGACGTGCCAAGAAGGAAGTGGTTTGGAGTCAAAGCCTCTTCACTTCCAGGTTCTACGGACACGTGAGTCAAAGGTCTACAGTTTACTATGTTCTCTACTTCAGCCATAAGAGTACTCAAAGTTTCATCTTTGGGTACTCTTTCTTTCAGTATTACCTTTAGCGAAGTTTTAACACTTCGCACCAAACGCTCCCATGCCCCACCCCAATGGGGACTAGCGGGAGGAATGAAGGTCCACTGGATTCCTTCGTTCGCAGCTTCTCTTTTCATGGCCTCGTCATCTAGCTCTCGTATGGCATTTTTCAGCTCCGTATCTGCGCCCCGCAGGTTAGTACCATTATCAGAATATAGATAACGCGGCCAGCCTCTTCGCGCCGCCATTCGTCGAAGTGCCATGATCATAGAATCGGTTGTAAGTGTATGAACAATTTCTATGTGCACGGCCCTAACGGTAAGACAAGTAAAAAGCACACCGTACCTGTTCTCGCGGCGTCTTCCAACTGTTACCTCAATTGGGCCAAACAGGTCACATCCACAGTGTGTAAACGCCCTTTGATGATGAGCCACACGCCCTGCTGGTAAGTCGCCCATCCTGGGAATTTCAGGTTTCGCTTTTCTCAGTCTGCACACCATGCAGCGAGAAGCGACGTATTTAACAGTAGACCTGAGTTTTAGTAACCAGTATTTCTGCTTAAGATTATTGACTACGGTCTCCTGTTGATCATGAGCAGCCTTTTCATGGTAATGTTTGACTAATAGTCGCGCTACATGATGCTTACCGTCGAGAATTATTGGTCTTTTCACATCAAGTGACACATCAAGAGTAGCGTCAATGCGGCCGCCACATCGTAGCACGCCAAACTCGTCTAAAAACGGCGATAAGGTACGCAACCTGCTGCTGGGTTCTATACACTTACCAGCTCTAATCACCGTAATTTCTTTACCGAAGGACTCTTGTTGGGTTTGTTTCAATATCAAACGCTCTGCTCGTTCCATTGTTTCGCAGTCCTCTTCATTTGTTCACAAACTTAAGAACCGCTGTAGTTGCTCTTTTAAGTCGCAACCACGATGAAAAACGATCAGGATCCAGAACAGGCGAGTTGTGTGTAGCTCCTTGAACCAACGTTACCCGTTCTAGATTTGAAACATTTGCTTCTTGTACCACCAAATCTTGAGGCCACGTAGACTCTCCACCATACAAAAAACTAGGACCATTGAACCACTCATTGTGAAATATGGTTTCGTCGTAGACCTCTCGGGTAGCTGCGTCTGCAATATTTAACTTAGTTGGTACATACCTCCACTCTGACGCGCGCGTAAGCTCGTCGATTTCACCCAGTCTATTCGCAACGAAAATTTTATAATTTCGTGCATCATTTTTTATCCAGTGCAACACAGTAGTTGCATCACTCCAAAAGAACCTTCGCGTTGCTTTGAGTTTATGCTCTTTTAACAGTGTATCTGCTAATCTGGCAGCTAACAGAGCACTTTGTAACTCACATCTGGGCACTGTCATTGCTTTGACAGGACAAACTCGACATTTACTAGCGATTAAAGCAACACGAACGTTTCCCAAATTGTCATTCCACCGCCAGTAAGATACGGCAGCCATCGCCTTAGTTGATGCATCCCAAAACGTATGCAACTGCAGATTGTTATACTCACATGCACTTGTGCCGGTAAGCTGAGATGTAGCATTAATAGCTATCGGCTCTTGTTGTATGGCTACGCTGCCTGTTGTCGTTGTCTTGTGATAACACCTGGGTACTCGTATCTTATTTATTACCTGTAGTAGCTCGAGCCACTTTCGCCATTTCACAAATATGTCGTCTGGAATGAGGTCATCCCAGCCGATTTGCGATTTCCACGTGTCTTGAAGCATTATCTTACCTTGTATAGTAAAAGGCGCTAAGAAGCCAAACACGTCGAATATCGACATAATAACCTTCAGCATTAGCCTTTTAGTTGGTCTTTGCTCACCTGTTAGTATATTATGCGGCACACGCTTCAGCGATACGTCGAAAGCTAGTTCGTCTGTACCTGGATACCATATAAGCCCCAGTGTCCGTTCGCCTTCGTACTGCTGACCTGTTTTAAATTTTACAGCAGCATCGCCTAGAGTGTCAGAAGGCACACTTTTCAGCACATCCAAACTATTGCTAGTGAAATTCCGAATTTCAAATCCACCCTCTTTGTGAATATTTATAATATCCCTTACCATATCAATCGCAGTAGATTCGTCCGGTAGACTCTGTATATAGTCATCCATATAGTGCTGCTCACATATAGCAGCGACGGCCGAAGGATGTGTCGCTTCAAAGCGTTGCGCATTTTTATTTTTAATAAACTGCGCAGTGAAAGGTGCACAATTGGCGCCAAAAATAAGTGAAGTCATACAATATGTCTTCACAGGCTCGCTCAATTTATCTCTCCAGAGAAAACGCAAAGCGTTTTGGTCTTCAGGTCTTATTTTTACCCTTAAAAACATGTCCTTTATGTCTCCAGTTACACCTACTCTGTGCTCACGAAATCGAACCATTATTCCAAACAGAGACGCAAGTAAATCTGGCCCTGTAAGCAAGTAATTGTTTAAGGATTTACCTTCACATTTAGCAGCCGCATCAAACACAAGCCTGAGCTTCTTTTTGTTAGGGTTATCGACCCCGAAATGGGGAAGGTGCCACGTTGTCGGAGACGGCTGGGGATACTCTACTTCCCTAGCAAAATCATTCAAAAGTAAATGACTTACCCGCTCTCGATATCTTTGAGCAAACTCCTCATTTGCAGCCATTTTTCTTTCTACGCCTAATAACCTTTTAAAAGCCATAGGAAAGCTTTCGGGCATTTTGCAGCTGTCGTCCTTCCATGGCAATCCTACTTGCCACCTACCGTTAATTAGTGTCGCAGTTTCTTCAAGTTTTGCCTGGGCCAACACGTCGTCGCTATTCTGCCTTGGCTTACCTGCTACACCCATGGCTTCTACGCACACGTCTAAAGGTATAAACAAATGACAATTATCTTGCCCTATTAACAATTCGGGCTTCATATCAACATTTTGCGACAATTGATCTTTCATTTCTGATAGGTGACAATATTTATCTAAGTTAATTTGTGATACGTTCTGTTCTGGTATATCCAAATCTACGGCACTACGAGCCTTAATGTTAAACATTTCATTATGAACACTAGTAATATTTACATTAAACACTATAGTTTCACGCACTGATTCGTCACCTTTCCATGCACCACACACACGCATAAGTTCAGGACGACCGCGTAGCCCGGCTCGATCGGCGAGGGCGCGGGTAACCATTGTTACCGAGGACCCATCGTCGAGAAATGCATTAACATCAAAAATGCCGTTAGGACCGTGAAGTTTAATTGGTACCACTTTCAAGAACACTCGAGTGTCCATCGTCTTCACGTTGTTAACGACTTCAACAATAGGCGTAGGCTCCGACGTTGAAGTCTCAGTCGTGTCCGTGCTTGGCCTGTTATCGCTACTGCGGCTAGTAAAATGCAGCAAACGATGGTGCTCACCGCCACAGTCGTCTTTATCACAAGCGGCAGCAGAACAAGATTCGGCGCCGTGGCCAGAGTGCAAACATTTGAAACAAACGTTATTTCGTTTGACATGTCGCCAGCGGTCCTTACGCAGAGCCTTCTTGAACTTCTTACACTCGGTCAGATTATGTGCAGTTTTTTTACAAAAGTGACAGTTTGAGTTAGTAGTACTACTACGATCTACTTGCCTCTCTGCGTGAACTAGTACAGGTTGCGGCCGAGTGATATTTTTGTGGCTATTGTGCTGTGTAGTCATTGTGGTCATCAAACTTGCGTTCGCTGTGATCGATATTTTCTCCGCTTCTAGGCTGAGAAAATCAGATAATATTTCTAATCGCGATTTCGTGCCAGCCTTTATTAGCACAAAGCTGTAATCGGACCACTTTGAAATAAGGACTGGTGGAAGTTTGGATAAAACAATCGACGAAATAGTCATATCATGCATGTACACCGCGCGGCCGACAGCCTTTATCGCTTCAGTAAAGTTTTGTATTTTCACTGAAAATGCAACAATATCACTATGGTACTCAGGCGATACTGGGCGAAGTTTCTTAATATCGTGCAAAAGTCTATATATGATAGTGTCAGCGTTACCAAACTGTAGCTCCAATGTCGCGATGAGCTTGTCAGGCGAGGAAGCACTGATTAAAAGAGCTGACACAGCATCTTTTGCAGCACCACGTAGACACTTCCTTAGCCTCCACATATTTTCAGCCGGGCTGAAACCGCACACCTCTGTTGACTCCATATACGCCATTTTGAATTGTAGCCACTCCATCGGGTCTCCGGAGAACGTGGGTAGGTCTCGCGAAGTGCTGATTCGGCTAAGCAGGCTAGTATTTGTTTTATTATTAGCGGAAGCGACGGCTAAATCCTTAATAGCGCTCGCTAGTACAGCTATACTATCGACTGGGACTGCCGCGGACTGCAAATGAACTGGCTTATCTATGTTACTTACAGAGGCGGCGACTTCACTCGTGTGTACTTGTGCGCTCGCGGACGGTTCACTTATACCGGCAGGAGTGTCGGCGTCAAACGCCGGCTGGCGCAGCTTGACCGAGTTCTCATAACAAATGTGGTCTAGCTGCTCCTCAACTCGTTCCTGCTGCGGCTGATCATGCTTGTCGAGCCAATCTTTGACGTCGCTAATAGAGCATGCATACGACTGCCTACTTCTACTCTCCTCCTCCAAGTCGGCTAAGTCCAGTTGCAGTTGTTTTTTAATAAGCTTCAATTTAATTGCGGCTATTTCTTTTTCTGCCTCAAGTTCAAGCCGTTTGCGTCTTGCCTGAATAGAGGAAGTCTCAGAACCAGACTTACTTTTAACCGAGCGCGGCAACGAAAGCCGGGAGGGTGCGCCCTCAGCGCGCGGCGACGGCTGTTTCGCTTCATTTGTGCGCTCCATATGAAAAGTACTATCTAAAATCGGTACCTGAAGACTTTGTGATTCATCTTGTGCAATATTATGTGCATTTTTCTTCGTAGTACTACGCAATTGCATCTCCAAGGGCGGTGGTGTTCTATACATTTTGCTCCGGTTCGAAGTGACCACTTTTGTAGCAGATCGGGCCTCGAAGATTGAAAATATACACACGAAGAATACTATTTACAGTTTATTACACAAAATTACACAAATATTTACAAGAAATAGCCAAAGCAATCGTGAAATATGAAATTAAAACAGTAAGACATGCATACGTTTTGGCAATCTATTTTACACACTAAAACAAAAGACGTGCGAGTCGCGCCTTCCGCGCGCTGGCGATTTTCAGCCAGTGCGCGGTGCGCTCGGTGCAAAGAGTTTTTGAGCCCGTCGCTTACAGCCTTTTTTGTTAATTGTCGTGAATGATAAATTAATGAATAATTTACCAAATAATGTTTTGTGATATGAGGGATTTTCAAGTAAATATTTTGTCCAATGATTTATTTTTGTAACAATATTATATACAACCTCTAATTTGCGAATGGTTGATTTGCCAAACGTCGTTTGTGAAATGAATATTTATGGAAAGTTGTTAACGAAATGATTGGATACCGTCAATATGACATAGTTCTACAATGACCTAGGGTTCCAATTGGTTGACTGTACATACCGAAACATAGTTTAGTAACCTTTTGCACTGATTCAGCTAATAATTTATTTATTGAACATCTCAAAAACTGTAATAGGTAAGAAACTAGTTCTTAGAGAAATTAACTCGATTTACCTGAAGAATCTCAGGTATTAAAGTTAACGGAAAAAAAACAGGGTATATAAACAAGCCAACGGTAATCAACGACACTTTCGCGTTCTTCGCGTGGAAACGATATAATTTAGCTTCGGGTTAATTTAGTGCTGAATTGTGACGACTCAGTAGACACTGTACTCGAAAGTTCACTCTAATGACCGAGCAATGAAACGTCCGATTTTCAATCCAGAAGTCTTGGGTTCAAACTCCGGCTAGTTCCAATGATTTATCTGGAATTGATTTACTAAACATTTACTAGTTAATTTTCTATGCAGAAAAATATCGTGAGAAAACCAGGCTGATCCCAGTAATGCCCAGTTTCCTGTCTGTTGGAAATCTAAAAACTAGCGCCTATATCTACTCGTATCATGGGGTTAAGTTGCTAAGCAGACCCCAGGTTCCCTAAGCCGTAGAAAGAAATCGGGAAAACGCTAGGAGCATGTATAAACGAGCAAGCCGTAATCGACGACGCTATCGAGTCTCTCGCGTGGAAACGAGATAAACTACCTCCGGGTTAATTTAGTACCGACCGACAACTCTGGCGCGGGAACTATGAGGACTGTGGAATATTATGGAATTGTAACTAATAAACCGGTAAATGCCGGTAATTTACCGGTTTGGCAGAAAGTATTTGTTAATTTCGTAAGCATGTTTTTTCTGAATAATATTTTTTTATCTTTATCTTATCTTTATATAAATTGAATTGTTTATACGTGCACTTAATTTGAAGGACCTACATATTTAATCGCACCACCTAAAAGAGAATGTAAATTGTATGGAAATTAAAACAATCCGCTCGCTAGCTTCAAGGATTTGGCCTCTGAGAAAATGGTGTTGTGGGCGCTATGCGGAAAACTTTGGAAGACGTGTTTTATTTAAATAATTTAATAGCACCATCCAAAACTAAAGTTGCGAATTATACATTAAATCAATGCACAAAAAATTGGCGCTGCTTGCCTAGTACACGGAAAGAACACACGAAAAAAATCAGACGAGAAGTGGTAAAATTTGCCATTAACGACCACAAACACGTTGTCAAGGGTCAAGGGTCAAGGGTGGGTTTAAATCCAGCAAGCTGTACCCGCACCTTTTTCATTACACATACCTAACTAAATAAGCAACACAACTACCTATCTACAAATATATTGGTAAACGTCCGAGTACTCGACACGCATAAGTTTAAAATGACATGTATTGAGACCGCGTTGAACTCTAGTACGTTTACCTTATTTGAAAACCGCCATAGTAATAAAAAGCCACAAAAAAGGAAAGGAAGCGCTTTTCCTTCATCCTTGAAAAAACTATAAGTAAAACTTAACCAGGGGCGTAAATTTTAATTACAAACAGTTTAAAACTGCCAGCTATGTTATTATAGATATTGTCCCACAATATTTATTTATTTATTTATTATTGTAAAGTTGACCTAAATACGTAAACTATAAAAACTTTATCGGCACAAGTTGTCGACCAACTCATATTTACTTCGCCGACTTAAATATTAAAATTTTATGCCTGAGTTGGCGTTTGGTACTTTTACTGAATTCATACTATTTAGGTACCATATGGAGTATTGCTGCCATCTTTGGGCGGGAGCACCTACTGGATACCAGCTGGGCCCCTTTGACTCGATCCAAAGACGTGCTGTCAGAATTGTCAACGATCCCAAACTCACGAGCGATATCGAACCCTTAAGTCTAAGGAGAGACTTCGCCTCCTTATGTGTATTCTATCGCTTGTACAATGGATTGTGCTCTGAGGAATTGTTTGATATGATGCCAACAGCTGCATTCTACCACCGCACCGCTCGCCGTCGGCAGGGTGTTCACCCGCATACCCTGGAGCCTAAATGGTCTCGTACCGTGTGGTTTATGAGGAACTTCCTCCCGCGGACGCTCCGGCTGTGGAATGAGCTCCCTGCCACTGTTTTCCCAAAGGACTACAATATGGGGTTCTTCAAAAAAGGAGTGTTAAAGTTTTTAAAGGGTCGGCAACGCGCATGTAACACCCCTGGAGTTGCAGGCGTCCATAGGCTACGGTGACCGCTTACCATCAGGCGGGCCGTATGCTTGTTTGTCACCGTCGTAGTATTAAAAAAAAAAGGGTACCAACCATTATTTCTAACTTTGTAATTGGATCACGATGAAGTCGTAATTAGGATTACCACGAGTCGATTATCCGCTAGGGGTAGTAGTGGAACGTGGGTCCTGCAGGACCACTCATTTAGTGCCACATAAATTAATGAAAATGACGTAGTTTTATCGCTATTAAAGTAAATGATAGAGTTGACTATATACGAGTACATGTTTATTTGCGAGAAAAGGATAGAAAGTATCTCGTCTCGTGGTATACATGGAATTAATACATCATTAATATTTAATAGTATCTTCATAACGCATATATTATAATAACATTTACGTTGGTGGCCCAGCGGTAAGAGCGTGCGGCTTTTAGTCCGAAGGTCAATGGTTCAAACCTCGACTCGTACCAATGAGTTTTTCGGAACTTATGTACCAAATATTATTTGATGTTAACCAAACGCTTTTCGATGATGGAAAGCATCATTAGGAAACCGGAATAACCCAATAGGCTTAGTTTACCCTCTGGGTTGGAAGGTTGCTTATGCGAAATATTGGGATTAGTTACCAAAGCGGACCCCGGGCTACCTGAGCCGTAAGATAAGCCGGGAAAACGCTAGGAAGAAGAGTATTTTCATAATACCAATTCGGATAATCCCATAGTTATCTGTGACAGATGGTATCAAAATAGTAGTTTTATGTTCTAATGCTTGACTTACGGGTTAGTTTAACGGATTCCCTAGCCTAGTTGGTAGTGGACCACGAAGCTGGAGGTCCCGGGTTCAAATCTTGGTAAGAGCATTTATTTGTGTGTTTATCGCGAATATTTGTTCCTGAGTTATGGACGTTTTCTATGTATACATGTATGCGTTTAAATTGTTTAAAGTATGTATATCGTCATCTGTCGATGTACCTAGCTTTGCTAAGTTTAGGACTAGGTCAATCTGTGTGAGATTCTCCCCAATTTTTTTTACTTAGTTCAATGGAATTCGTACACAAAATATCATTTGATATCTGCAACTCGCGATTCAGTAAAAACCATCACGACCAAATTGAACATTGCACAAAATTGGACACGAATAAAACCGGATTCAAAATGCCATCGAAAAAAACTTAAACGTAAAAGCATGCTTCAAAACTTGCGATTGGAAAAGTTGCTAAGTGAACCCCAGGGTTTCCTGAGCCCTGGCAAAACCTGCGAAAGTCCTAGGAAGATAATGATGATGATCCCACAAAAGTCCCATTTCAACAAGCCAGTTAAAACACAATTATTAGGTTCATTATCGACTCCATTCCTATTGCTACTCAATATTAGCCCATTGGTGTAGCGTCAGATACGTAGGAGTCATGTTACTGCATGGTGTGATATACTCAAGGAGCGTGGATGTTGTTGCTGACGCTTGCAGACCTTACGCCAGAAGCAAGCCAGAGTATATGTACACTCAACCATTTAGAGCCTGACTCTATAAATCAGTTTAGTTACCGTTTGTCATTTTGACATGGTTCTAGAGTGGTTTCAATTGGTTGACTGTACATTCTTCTGTTACGTGCGTTTAATGGGGATTGCCGCGTGAGAATGCGCAGTGAAGACCCACACATCACCGGCGCCACCTGGTGAGCGAATATATGATGGCCCTCCCTCTCTTTGATTTTGTACTGTACGAAATAAACTACAAACCCAGAACTTTACAATATAGTTTGTGGTTTCCGAGCAAGTCAGACTGGAGTTCCTATTTCTGCCTTTAGTCTTGACTGTGGTAGCTATATTACCTACAAAACTGTGCGAGCAACAATGAACAAAATATTACAAATCTGCAAAAAAAAAAACTAGAGGACATTAAATACTAACGTGATGTTATCTGTTATAAAAATGTCTTGATCAATTGACGTCAGCATCAAAGAAATTGCCTGTTTTTACTCGAACTATGGTGCAGCCAACAGGAAGGGTATTGAATTAAGCAGTCTATGTATTTATATTTTTAAATAAACGAAACTAATGTGGAAGGTACCTATGTATGTACCGCTTCCACCCAAAAAGTATCTTAACACATTGAGCGCCGGGAACCCGCTAGGGGAGTTCTTTGTGGGTGGTCGCTTTCCGCTACAAAGCGGGAAAACCACGGAATCGGCTACGAGCGTAGCGCGTAGCACTCACTGGCGGTCAATGTGTTATCCCACTCAGCGCTAATAAGGACACGTTGTTATGCATCTACGCGCCATTTTCGGTACAAAGCGGAAAATGCATATTCTCGGCTACGGCGTAGCGCTGCTACGACATATCCTTAGCGGTGAATGAGATAAGCAAATATTAGATGCAGATCGATAGCGAACTGCTATTATTGGACGTCGTCGGGCGATGACAGATGTAGCATAGGACATAGGCACACTGTATTACATTATGTTTGGTTTGACTGGCAAAGTCAGAGCTCAATTCGGCCAATCCAATGGAAACATACCGCTGCCTTAGCTATTTCTCTACTACTGTACTGGGCGGAAAGTGCGAAAAACACACCGCTAGTCTCAAAACCTATTTTGGTAAGTGGATCCACCGAAAGTTCCCGAGTAACATTACTTCATCATATGATACATGTAGGTACCTATTATGACTCGTGATCGCTTCCAATAACGTTTATTTTTGGATAATACAAAGGTGCCAATAATGAGACCATCGCTCGCTTACCCATGACAAGAGCGTCAGTTCTGCGCCTACTTCACTGGGGCGGAAAGTGCGATAAACTCCCCGCTAGTCTCAATAGCGATATTGGTAAGTGGATCCAACGAAAGTTCCCGCGCCGCCCTTTTATGTTTTAACTCCGCCATCAGGCGTGTTATGGAGGTATTTTATTGCGAACGAAGTGTTTTAATATTGCGTACGTTATTTTGCATATGCTGAAATATGAAAAATATGGTGCGTTTGGGTAATAATTTCGATTGTCAAATGAAGTACTCGTAAGGCTATACCATTGTAACTAAGTATGTAAGATTACAGTTTATTTATTAAACTATATTATATACATTATATTGATTATATTTTTATTAACTTTTGATAAAGGATGATTCACGCTAGCCCACGCCGGAACAGGCCAGGGGCCTTACTATGACGTCTTAACGCGATTCAGTTTAGGTACAGTTTAGGCTCAGTTGTATGGAAGCGACTCAGTTTAGGTCGTCAACGGAATCGCGTTAAGACGTCATGGTAAGGCCCCAGGGCGTGCCGGTGTGTCAATGTCTATAGAAGGCGTCACGTAGGCGTAAAAAAAAGCCGCAAGGCGTAGCTCGGAGCCCTCGGACGTGGAACTTTCTATATACATTTTGACAGATCAGGCACGGCAAGAATCATCCTCATATGCTGGAACAAACTAGTTCAATTCACTGTGTTTTGATAAAAAGGTAAAGATCGGGCGCCCGCACGAAAATATTTAGTAATAAGTCTTAACTGTTTTTTACAATCTATTATGGCAGATATATCCAATTTTATTTTCAGCTTCTTTCAATCATCATCGTTGTTTACCAGCTTTTGCCACGGTTCAGGGAAAAGTATTTGGTATAAGCCTTAGTTTTTACAAAATTAAGCCGTATTCAACCGAGAGGGAAAACTCAGTCTTATAAGAATTAAGAATGAATCACACTGGGACGGGACGGGGCGTGAGGGGACGAACTGTCAATATCTATAGAAAGAATTACGTCCGAGCTCGGAGCTCTCGGAGGTCACGTGACCCTTTCTATATAAACTGACAGATCGGCCCGGCACGGTCACGTCCCGCCCTGTACCGTCTAGTTCTAGTGCGAGTCATCCTTAATTTCGAATTCGGAACGATATTTCTTTCACCGAAAAGCGATTGGATGATATATATATATATATATAAATATATATATATATAATTTTTTTATTATTATTTTGTTTAATACAGTAAAATTACAGTGTTATAAATGCAAGACCCATCATAGGCAAACCCTTGAGGAGGTTTGTGTGCCGATGGGGAGTTCGAAATTATATTATTTGTTACACTAGTGTTATTACCATTTAAGTAGCTTTTCAATTCCTATATCAAATGATATTTCGTATAAGTTCTGAAACACTTATTGGTAAAAGCCGATTACCGCACCGCGAAATATTTCATACTTTTTCATTTCTGGTTATGCTTTTTATGTCCTTTTATCACCACTTTAACTATTGTAATATTTTATTTCGCCCCATTGTTGTCTCGTCCCCCTTTCTTTGTGCTAGTTATATTATACCTTCTCTAACAAGTAGGCGCTTAACGAGCTCTCTTGTTGACGTTACTTGTGAAGAAAATGACTTAAAATTAAGTTAATATATTTTAGTCTAAACTCTATCGTGAGACGTGAATAACTAATAACGGGAAAAGGGAAATAAATAAATAAGTAAAGTTAAGTTAAGTAAAGTTAAGTTAAGTAAAGTTATTCGTGATAAACACAAAATTTGTGTTTAACACACCAATAAATGCCCTGACCAGGATTCGAACCCGACCTCCTGTTTCGTAGGCAAATCACTTCCAACTAGACTCGAAGGCCGGGAAATATAAATAAGATACATGCTATCACATTACTCATAATCATAGGCGGATATATAATGAGTAAGGTGAGGGAATGTATCTTTATTAATATTTCCCTTCAAAGCAATTCCGGCAGTACTGATTTAAACCTTCACGATTTTCACATATTTGTTAGTAACCAAAACACATGACCACGGGGACAAATTCGCCTTCCAAAAATTAGAGTATTTTTTAAGGATGACATATATGAACGGGACGGGACGGGGCGGGACAGGACGATCCGTCATTTTTTATAGAAAGAATCACGTGATAGCACGGAGCCCTCGGCTGTCACGTGACATTTTACGGATCGTCCCGTCCCGTCCCGCCCTGTCCCGTCCCATCCCTTTCTAGTGTGAGTCGTTTTGGGTACTGATAATTCTAGGAAATTTCCATTTTATTGATATCACAATTAGGTAGGTACTTATACTATAATTTATCTTATGTAATTAATTACGTCTCACGATATAGTTTAAATTAGACCTAACTATGTTTAGAGAAAATTTTATTGTATTCTATTTTATTACCAAGTAGTACTTGTGGTGTAGATTTCAGTTATGGCTAACAGATATATTTTATAACGTCAAGTTATATTGTTACTTATACTAGAATATTGTGAAGAAGCTTTATTTCCTATTAATGAGTAAAGAAAATATAATTGTCACATATAGAGACCGACTAATCTAAGTTTGCATAAATGTTGATAGCACAGACTGTGAAAGTGTTAACATAGAACTTTGTCGTTTAAAATAACACTTTAAATGTTTGACAGTTCATCTGCTTGGAACAGATAACGTAGTCTGACTCTTATACAATAAATCTGACGTTTTCTCCGTTACTAATGACTCCCACGATCGATTATTTGACTCGCACATATCAAAAAGCAAACGTACCGGGCCATTTCGTCACGTCTCGGTCAATACGTTAATTTGGTTCCAAGTAATTAATACGCTACCTGTAACAACCCTGTGAAGCGGGGAAGGAGAAACCGAACGAGGTGCGCCGAGCGTACCGTACCTACGTTTAGTGAGCCCCGAGGCACGCGACAGGACTCACGCTTACGTTATGTGACGGTGCTGCCTCACGTAGTGCTAACGTCAAACTTACGGTTTAAATTTATTTTCAAGTTGATAAAGTGTGTGTGGACTGAAGTGGTTGAAGATTTTAGGTATTTATTGTATTTTCAAGTTTTTCGCATTTGTAGTTGATATTTTTATTTTGAATGTAAATATAAATCAGTTTGTTTTCACGTTGGAGATTGGTTTAGCTAAATTTAGTCGTAGTAATATACCTACTGTTGTAGTATAAGTACTGGATACCCAATGTTATTGACTAATTAAGATTTTTATTAAGGTTAAAATAGATTTCCTTCATTTCCTTTTTTTAATAATTAATAATAAAATAGTAAATAACGAATTTTAATTTTAATTTTATTTCTGCTTCATTTTAACGAATTAAAAATGTAAGTATATTTAATTAACAAAGATATTTTTGTGCTTTCTTTTTTGGCTAAGCTACGTTTTTTGCTACGTCTACTTGTAAAAACTTTGTTATAATACAGAAAACAATTGATTTCAAATTACAATTTCAGATATAACTAACAAAATATATACCTACAGTAGGTAAAAAGCTACCTTACCTCAGATCTTAAATAGGCCCTTGAGGCATTGTACCTAGGATGCAGGCGGCATTTATTTAAATTATATTTGAATTTGAATTTGAATTTGAATTTCCTCGTTGTATCGCAATGCTGATACGTTGTGCGAGGAAGCCACCAGCTCTTCGGTCACCAGTTACATCAACCAGACGTTTCTCGATTTCTACAAAAAACTTGCGTTCGCTGGGACCCCATGGATCTTGCTCTTATATTTATTACGTTTTGAAATTGCGGCGCTTTCAGTCGCTGCGCCCCCCTTTTACATTAGTTGGAGGTGGGACGGTGCCAGCGTATCTACGCAGGTAGCATCCTACTCTAGAATTTGACCCAAACTCTAAGGAACCAAGGATACTCTATTAAGTTAATTGAAAAAAAAACTCTTTACTTTTATGTATATTTTATCAACTAATAATTTAGCTTATACCTACGCTGTACCATGGAATGTAATTTACGTAATGAAGTAACTACACAAGCTTTGTTATCAGATACAGTAATTGTCGCTGAACAGTGGAGTAACAGCAATGACGTGTG
The DNA here is from genome assembly GCA_949128165.1 of Lathronympha strigana. Classification (NCBI taxonomy): domain Eukaryota; kingdom Metazoa; phylum Arthropoda; class Insecta; order Lepidoptera; family Tortricidae; genus Lathronympha; species Lathronympha strigana. Next base: position 5,841,994 of record OX421919.1, on the reverse strand, counting down.
AAAAAGCACTTACTGCAACCTATTCGTAACAACTAGTATAATTATTGCACGCTAAAAACAAACACTAGTATTTGTATATGAAACACTCTTTAAGCTCAGCCCTGCTCACCGGGGCCTTGGTCACTTTTTCTGTAGTATATGACATCTCTTTTAATTTATAATTTACTAGTGACCCGCGCGGCTTTGCACAGGGTATAATACATATAAACCTTCCTCTTGAATCACTCAATCTATTAAAAAAAAAAAAACGCACCAAAATCCGTTGCGTTGTTCTATAGATACATACAGACAGCGGAAAGCGACTTTGTTTTATATTAAGTAGACTACTTAAAAAACAAAACAACTTGAATCAAAACATTTATTACAATTATTAATTACTTTAGGACGTTCCTAGTAACTAAGACACTTTTATGCACGGCTTAAGAAAAAACGTTCATCACTTTTTTAATTAAAAATTTACACTGAAACAAGGAAGTAGCGGCTTATAACATATATATACTTACTTCAATTAAATTTAAATATTTAAGTTCATAAATTGGTAAGTACCGATGTAATAAATAGATAATTAACAAATTTTAATCAATTTACTCTAAATTTTTTAACGTTCTCGTCGTTTTTGAAGAAAATTGTCGTATCTACAACTTTTGAATAGCATATTTCAACCTATTTTTTATGTAATAATTACCTACTTAAGGGGCTGACAATGTTTTTATTTTAAGAGTCCTTATTCTTTTAAAAACGCTCATGAATTTTGTACATTTTCGGTGTCCTTTAACGTAATTCTTAGTATTTTCTTCCTTTTACTACATTAAATAGGGCTATTTTGGTCTTACCATTTATTTCACGCTATTTATTTGCATTTTAGTAAATTTTTATTGACAATTCTCCTTTCAAAGTCCGTCAAAACTGACAAAATTTTAGCAAACATTCCGTTTATTCCGCGTATCATATAATTACACGAAATAAAATCTCGATTTTATTTCTGGCTCTTTTACTACCTATATTTACGATAAAAGTATCATATAGACTTAACAGTTGGTTAAATAACCTATACTTTCGTCTTAATTTGAATTAAAGTATTATTAAAAGGCGGCCTCTTAACGGCTGGATATAATTAATTCCAAAGATTGAACTTAAAGTCGTCATTAAACGATTCTGTCCTTATTTTCAAGATATAGTTGTCTGCGATTAAAATTTAATAATACTCATATCTAAATCGCCAGTGAGTCACAGCTCACAAATAGTCCACGTTTTTTATTATTATAATAGTTGTCATGTTACCTTCTAAAACCAGGCCGGCCCGTGATAGTGCGAACTCGTTTACTCCGATACTAATAAACAGTGTGGGCTGTCAGCCTCTTCAAATATAGTAAGTAATTTTCGTAGCTATTTAGCGTGCAATATATTCGTTTTGACGAAGAGAACTAAAGCTTTCAACTTACTCGTACCTTTGAACCTAACACGAATTACTTTGAAAACGTGAGTCGTACATAATGACATACACAAAAATAGTATATTACCGTATCAAGTATAAAAGAAACATAAGTAACATCTAACTTTTTTGGCAATGAATATGTAGTAACATGTTTTTCCGTCAAGATTCTTACTTTATTTTAATTAGTATAATAATTTGAACGCAAGGCCGAACAGAAGCTTATTGATAAAGGCTCAATTCCATTAAAAAGTAACGAAAGTTACGTCCTTTCGTAAATTACGACACACTTAGCTTTGTGTTTATTTCCTTTGCGGATTTTTACTTGTTTGCAGCTTTTCGTAAATGACTTGATGTTTTTCGTATTCCATTTGAAGTACTTGAATGGATGGTTTGTGAATACATCTAGGCACTAATTATAACTGTTTTTAGCGATATATGCGTCTGTATTTAGATTTGAGGTTAGTAGTTATCTTAGTTTTTTGTGGTAACGACCCACCGGTGATTTTGTTATAGGTACAGGATGGGCAAAAAAATTAGGAAATTATAACTAAAGGAAAATAATCTGTAAAGATAATCTAGAAAGACAGCACAAGACGTAAGTCTGAGCTGTAGGAATAGTGGAACGCACCTTAAGCGTTTCAAAAATAAGAAAGGATTGCATACATATACCGGAAATTTCGATCTCTAGCCGCCGTGGTCGGGTGGCCTAGTGGTAAAGGCGTCTGCCGCGAAAGCAGGAGATCGCTGGTTCGACCCCAGCCCTGGGCACTGGGGGGTATGGACACTTTTTCTGTAGTAATATATAACAAATAGGTATATATCTGCTTCAATTTATAATATAGTAATGTGACCTAAAAATATGAATCTTTGAATAATTATTTACAATTGAAGTAGAAGGAATATTGAGAAACTAAACACCGTTATGCAATTTGTGTAAAGCAGTTTTATTAAAATATTGGTTTTGTATGAAATTTGGAATGCCGCTTATTAAAGTGTCATTCTATAGCCTCCAAAAAGCCCAACTCTTACTTAGGCATACTTTGCATCGTCATCACAAAATCAACATCAATTTTAGGAAATCAGCCGCTATGTGGCAGTTCCGTTTCTACTGCAGGAGTTGACAGTGACTAAATGGTCATATCACCGCGATATTGTTAAATCCTGGTTTCTAAAAATATTTTAGCCATTACGTTTTTAACTTTATTCAACTTTTAAAAATGCACACATTTTGGCCATCCTGTACAAAACCAAAAACACATACTTACTCGTATATTAACTTTTAAATATTGGGATTGGTCTTTACCTAAATAGGAAAAAAAATAAACTCAGTTATTAATTACTGGTAACAAGAATTTCTTATTAAACATTCTTAATTTATGTGCTTGGCAGTAAATTATAATTCTAATCGCTAATTCACTATATTATTTATAATTAAAATATAGTTATAATAAAATATGTACAATCATTTGACAAACCCATTTAGTATTTACTATAAAAAAATAAAGTTGTAATTGGATTACAATTAAAATATACCGGAGAACATTTTAGTAATTAAATATAACGACTATAATATAAATTCGGCAGACAAAAGCTATATGAATTTAAATTTCGGTATGAATTTATATAAAGTGCTACGAAAATTCGTAGCACTGGCACTCACGTGCTACGCCGCCGTAGAACACATGTAGCACTTTGCTACAGAAGTGGCAAATTGAGTAAGCGCCGTAACAATTTGTTACAGAATTGAGTTGACGGCGTCTTGTGTCACAATACAATTTAATATTAGATACAGTTTTGAAGTCATATAATCAAACATGGTTTTGGGGAGGAAGTGATAACGAATGCGTCTAGCTCATTCACCGCTGAGCTACGGTCAGTGCACTACGCCGTAGAAGCCGTAGCGTAGATAACATAGATTTCCTGGTATGTAACGAAAAAGCTTTGTAGAGAGAAAATGAGCACGTGTTGTGATTAGCGCTGAATGGATTAGAGCCAATTAAACTATAAGTACATAAATAATATTGAAAAAACTTTTTAAATTCACGTATTTTTATCACAACAGGCGCGACATGTTTCAACTGCATCTTTTTTTCTGATCTGTTTGAGTACTCTGTTTGAGCCGCGGAGGTGATAACATCACTGTCCGAAAATAGCGCGTGGAGGCGTAACAACAATGTGTCGTCATTAGCGCTGAATGGGTTTAATAAGTTTTAATCGTAACATCCATCTTATCTTATCTTATGTTGCATCCTAGGTACAATGCCTCGAGGACCTATTTTAGATTTTTAGGTAGGCAGAGGCATGTAGAATGATTTTTTATCTTATGAAACATTGTTTATAATTACAGTGTGAATACATTAATTAAATTTTCATTCATTCTATTCGTATATTTCTATGTTTATACTATAAATTACATCAACTAAGTCCCTCTCAAATACCTATTTATATAAATATGATCAGCGATTGCTTTTACACAATTTCCCCGAAGATCAAACAATTTCCTTGGGCCGATTGAAATGTCTTTAGCTCGAGAAAAACGAAGAAAAATAAAAAGGAAAACTGAAGTATCAAGTATTTACGAGTATCAGTATTGATCATTGAAATATTGTTTTAATGATTCTAGAGTTTTTGTTTTGGTGTATTCTCGGTAGCCTAATATTCGGAATTGGTGTTGTCTCGTTTTTACTAAAGCTACTATCATTTGTTTTTTTTTAACTCAGAGGAAATCAAGGTTCAATTAGGATTAAGATCAGGTTTCTTCGCAATGAATGAGTGATCTTTTATTTCCATAATTGTGAAAACATAATGAATAAAATAACAATTATTTAAACGTGAGTGCTGGTAACCTAGTGGTAAGAGCATGCGACTTTCAATACGAATGTACCAATGAGTTATTTGGAACTCATGTATGAAATATCATTTGATGTTTACCAATCGTTTCTCGGTGAAGGAAAACATCGTAAGGAAACCGGACTAATCCCGATAAGGCCTGGTTTACCCTTTGGAAAGTCAGATAGCAGTCGTATTTACTACGCCAAATCTTGGTATCAGTTGTCAAAGGGGACCCTAGGCTCCGTGAGCGTGAAGCCGGGAAAATGCTGGCAAGAAGAGAACAGGGGCCTTACCATGACGTCTAAGAGCATTTTCAAAAATAGGGTACCATTTTTTTTTTATAGCAAGTTTTGGGTTTTTTATAACCAAAATCACGAGTACTATTGATTTAAAAAAAGAAAAAGAGTGTCCCGTTTTTTTGGTCAGCTTTGTAACGCATTTTTATACCTTTCGTATGGGCCGTTACAAACCTGACATACACATTACTAAATATTCAATTACTGTATATTACTATATATTGCTGACTGCAGGTAGGGTCATGGTGTTAATAAACGTGATTAATCCGTTCTATTTAAAGTGTTTCATTTCAATGAACAACAATCGCGGTAACAGAAGACAATATTAAGAAAGGAGATGTAGAAAAATCGGACGTGTCTCGAACTCGCGACTCTGGGAAACAAGCCCATCGCTCTTCCAACTGAGCTACCGAGACCACATCCGTGGGCCCGAATCTTCTTACGGGGGCGTTAAGCAACATCTTTTTTTTTCACTTTTCCTTCCTTTCTCAGAAATTAGGTATCGTTCGCAGACCTTTCTGCTTACTTTAAAATAATAGTTCAAAGTGCGAAATTGTAGATAAATGAAATTTCTTAACTGTGCACCTATTAATAATTCATAGATACTAACCTGACAATTTCTTAATAATCCCTTTAATGCATTGTCTAACACTAAAACCCAATTGAATATTCTACAACCTTGTACCTACTTCGGAGTGTTTCAAGTTATTAAGTACAATATTAGATGTCAGCTAAGAGGTAATAATACTACTAAAATATTCAGCGACTTATCGAACTTGTAAAGAGTATTTAGTGACTGAGAAATCTCAAGATCTTGGAGAGTGGTAGTAATATTGATAATAAGTATGACATGCAGTAAGTGTAGTCGCACATTTACTGCCAAAATAGGCTACGTCAGCCACCTGAGAGCTCACGATCGTCGCTCTCACTAGCAGCTATCCAGTCGCCATGGTCGAAACCGGCCAGGACAAGATGATGATGATAATAAGTATATAGCCTTAAGGTAAAATAATAGTTGAAATAGTTTGCTGCATTACTTTTAGAGACGTCATAATCGTTAATAAAATAAGTAACGATCCAGACAGTTACTGTCACTCTATCTAAATTTTTGCTAATCAAAATTGATATTTCTTAAAATAAATAATATAGGAGCTGCTGCGCGTTTTTTGTACAGTTATCGAATTCGTCTAAATATTTTATTACTTGTGTAAGTGCTTTATTTCAACACGCAATTAGAAAAACATTAATAATAATACAAACTTTAATGAACTAGATTAAATTAAGCTAAAAACGAAATAAAAGAAGAACTTACAAAAAGAAAATACTTACCTACCTAGAAAAAAAAACTAAGCTATAAAAAGAAAACCCCTTCCAAAAGCTCCGTCTGCGGCATCGACCCCATAACGCTGGCAGCGTTACCCCTCTGTATAGCTAATGAGATACGCTGGGAGAGGTAGGCGCCAGCTAAAAAATATATATAAATATTATTATTTGATATTGTAAGTAATGCACACTACGGGTTTTATTAAAATTGAGCTGCCGATATTTCGGCGATGTTGCAACCGCCTGCGCCATATTCTAGACAAAACAGAAATTATGCAGGTCGGTTGGCACTTGGATAGCCATAACAATCTATAACAATCTGCTTTCTTTCATAAACATACAACAACCTCTCACAACCATCACTCTACCTCTTACATAACCGAACAAGAAAGAGGGTTCAATAATTAATGTTTGTTATTATTGCTATTGCAATTACAATTTTTGGTAGCTCAAATGACAGAGATAGCAAGGCAGTGTTCCGAAAGGTGGCAAGTTCGAATCTTCCTGTATTAAATTATATAGTAATTATAATATTGTCTTCTGTTTTTGCGATTGCTGTTCATTGAAATGAAATGCTTTAGAACGGATTAATAACGTTTATTAACACCATGACCCTACCTGCAATCAGCAATATATAGTAATATATCGTAATTGAATATTTAGTAATGTATAGGAAGAATATAGTAATATATAGTAACTGCAATATATAGTAATTAAAAATCTAGTAAGACATAAAAGTCTTCTTGATAAATGACTAATATGTATGAAAATTGGCTATTGCTTCTTTGTGTACAAAATCCATAATTATGCATTTTATTAATATCTCTGTCTGGCTCTATAGTTGACTGGTAGAGAAGACCATTAGGCAATAAGTCCACCATTTGTGCATTTTTTGCGTATTTTGTGCAAAAATGTTAAATAATTTCGTTGTAAAAGTAACTGGAGTAAGCTTTTTATGAACGAAACACTTTCTCGGCCCCAATCTGAGAAGTTCCCGAATCACATCAATAAGTAAATCGGTACGTGCGTTCTCGTGACCGATGTCCCAAAGGAAATAAACAGGACCGATATCATAGTAAATATTCAGTGACCAACTTCCGGACGTTAAGGGGGTTATTATCTCAAAAGTAATGGTTTTATGATGTATTTCAAATTGATACAGATATGGGTGTAAATAATAGGTACGACCTGTAAGTTATATATCTTTCCGATCGCCTCTTAAAAATATATGCTAATATTCCAATTGTTAACATAATATTATGTTTTTAGGGTTCCGTAGCCAAAATGGCAAAAACGGAACCCTTATAGTTTCGTCATGTCCGTCTGTCCGTCTGTCCGTCTGTCCGTCTGTCCGTCTGTCACAGCCGATTTACTCGGAAACTATAAGTACTACAGTGATGAAATTTGATGGGAATATGTGTTGTATGAACCGCTACAAAATTATGACACTAAATAGTAAAAAAAAGAATTGGGGGTGGGGCCCCCCATACATGTAACTGAGGGATGAAAATTTTTTTTTCGATGTACATACCCGTGTGGGGTATCAATGGAAAGGTCTTTTAAAATGATATAAAGTTTTCTAAAAAACATTTTTCTTAAAGTGAACGGTTTTTGAGATATCAGCTCTCAAAGTCGTAAAAAGTATGTCCCCCCCCCTCTATTTTTATAACTACGGGGTATAAAATTCTAAAAAAAATAGAGGTGATGCATGCTAATTAACTCTTTCAACGATTTTTGGTTTGATCAAAGTATCTCTTATAGTTTTTGAGATAGGTTGATTTAACTGTAATTTTGGTTAAGTTATTGTGCTTACACTGAAAACGATGGCTGAACCTTATAAGTTTAGGCTCCATTCACCAGGTGTATAAATTGACATAATAAGTTTATTATATTTGCTGCTACGGAACCCTTTGTGCGCGAGCCCGACTCGCACTTGGCCGGTTTTTTTAAACATAAACTGCTTTTAAGTTCATTCACGCCCCAATAATTTATTCAACATATAAATATGTAGGTACATAAAAACTTAATCATATATAAAACTAATTCATATTAACTTAAATATAATTGTAAAAAAAGAAAAATTACTATAGGTACAAGTAACGTAAAAAACAAGCTGCGTCTAAGTCTAAGTAAATGCTAGCCTTAAAACCGATAGAAAATATCCATGACTCAGGAACAGGTATCTGTGTTCATCACACAAATAAATGCCCATACCGGGATTCGAACCCAGGACCATCGGCTTAGCAGGCAGGGTCACTACCAACTAAACCAACCGGTCGTCAAAAACAAAGAGTAAAGAGTAAATTTAAATAAATAATTAATTCATAAATCTCCTGTCAACCTAAAGCAAATAAAGAATTCTCTATGTGAATGTATTTTTTATGATTATTATTCTGTCTTCGAAATAAGAACACATCCTTTCCACGTATTGATTTTTGTCTACATTGGTATCTGATCCATGAAAGATAAAATAAACTTTTCAATTTCGAAAAGCACATGCATGGTAAAATGTGTTTTGATGTTTTCTCAGGTATCTCTTCTTCTAGCATTTATGCCACGACTCCGGGAGCTTGGGGTCCGCTTTCGCAAGTTATTCGCATATTTGGCGTAGGCGCTAGTTTTAACCCAGAGGCTAAGCTAGGCCTTATTGGGATTAGTCCGGTTTCCTCGCGATGTTTTTCTTCAGCGAAAAGCGACTTGTAAATTCATACATAAATAAGTTTCGATACACTTGGGGGGGTTTGAACCCACGCCCTTCGGATTGAAACTCGCACGCTCTTACCGCTTGGCCACCAAAGCTACGCTATTTTCTCAAGTATATCAAGGAAGTATTTCCTTATAAAAGCCTCAATTGAATGAAGTGGACTTGATGGTGCAGGTACAGGCCACTGATGACGGTTGCAACTTATTTTAATTATATACCCCGAGCATTCTGAGCCCAATTGGACTTCCGATTGATACTCAAAATGGCGAAAAACAAAACATTGTAGCCTATGTGGCAATATACCTTGACATTGGCGAAATTGTGCCACTGGACAGAGCCATTATATTTAAAAATAAACTGAACTGGATGCGTAGCGTAGCCAAGGAGCTAATCGCTCACGCTCAGTCGCTAACGAAACGCAACTGTCTTTGTCACACTAATAAAAAAGAGTGATAGAGAGAGAGAGGTAGCTAAGATACGTTATTAAGCGTGAGCTATTGGCATCTTGCCTACGCACGCTGAACTGAGCCCAATCGTCCAATTTAATTTTTTTCATTGAATTTTTTGTAACAATATTAACTGAGAGGATTTGGTTACTGATACCTAACGTTATATAACAAGACAAACAAGATTATTTGATTATTTATTACGTGAACAACGCAGATCTGATATTGATTTGCTCCTTTCTTTCTATAGTAATCATGACTGACAGATGAAATGTGAAACATTTTCCTAAAATGAAAAAGGAAAAGGAAAATTCTTTGTCTATAAATATATTTCTTTATTTTGTTACCTCGAACACAGCATAGGTACCTATTTCGCATACTTTTAAGTGAGATCTTTAACTCTTGGTTGCGATATCCATTTTTTTTAATATAAGTGCATGAGTAGCCCATTTTGTACCATTTTGGGGCGAAACTCTAGGTCCATGGGGTCCCAGCGCACGCTAGTTTTTTGTAGAAATCGCGAAACGTCTGGTTAATGTAACTGGTGACCAAAGAGCTGGTAGCTTCCTCGCACAACGTATTAGCATTGCGATACAACGAGGAAATGCCACCAGCATCGTATGTACAATGCCTTCAAGACCTATTTTGGATTTAATGTAGGTAAAGGTAGGTGGCTAGGTAAGTTACACTGACTGTATATAGTTTGTTAGTTATTTTTGTAAAAAAATATGACGTGAACGATTAAAAAAAAAAAACTTTACGTTTTGATAGTACTGATGCTTCATTCATAGTGATTGGGATAATGTCTACAGTTAGTATATTAAATGACTATCTTTTGCCCGCGTCTTCGTCTGCGTAGAATTAAAACAAAACCTATCCTATGTCCTTTCCCAAGAGTAATAATATCCCCATACCATATTTCATCTTGATCCGTTCAGCGGTTTTAGCGTGATGAGGAAACAGAAAGACAGAGTTACTTGCACGTTTATTTATAACATATGCCTATTTTTTAGTTCCGAAGACTAAAATGACTAAATAATGATGTACAACGACTAATTCAAACCAAAAAGATTTGGGGCTAATTACTACACAACTTTTAATAAGACCTGTTTTTAAAAGTTCAATATTTTTAGTAAATGATATTTATTATGATTAAAGGACAATATTTAATCTTTTTGCGTTAACAGTAGGTTTTTAGTTTTATTACGTCTTGGCAAAATAAAGTAATAGGTCGAAATTCTTGGTCCATGCGCTCCCTGCGCAAGCAAGTTTTTCGTAGAAATCGCCGAAACGTTCTGGTTGATGTTACTGGTGACCGAAGAGCTGGTGGCTTCCTTGCACAACGTATTAGCTTTGCGATACAACGAGGAAATGCCGCCAGCATCCTTGGTACAATGCCTCAAGGACCTATTTTAGATTTAAGGTAGGTAGGTAGCTAGGTAGGTAGTCCGTCATAAGTGCGTCACTCTTTTACTAATAAGTTTTAGTAAATTTCTCTAGTATTAAATGGCACCATCCGCTTCTATGCCTTGCGCTCCGCTTCCCTCCAACTCAGCCCGGCTACCCACAGCTCGGCGTAGACGTTTTGATGCCTAAAGTAGAGCAAGTTTTAAATTAGGTAAAGATATTACACGTAAGTGAGTTGGCTGGTTGTAAGCTGATGTTAACTAATGTGAAATAAATAAATACAAATTCAAGTGTGATGAAAAACATTGTGTATGCCACAAGCGGTACAAGAATTACGAACTCGTGTTTAAAATTTAGTGCTCACCTCCGCCTCTGGCTTGAATTCACACTTTTTGGTCGTCTTGTTTACCGCCCTTTATATGATAACAAAAAGAAAATAGAGTATAAGAAGAGTGATTAACACCGTGAAAACCATGATTTTAAAAGTAACTCAGGAGACTTTTACCATGGCAACAACATTCATTCACACAAGTAATAATTGATTTACCCAAATTATTTTCGATTAATAGGTATAAAAAGAATTGGCCATTCAGAAATGTATAACAAAGACTAAATATTTATCGTTCATATAAACGTTTAGATAACGACCCGATATTGGCTTAGTGGGTATACCAGGAAATTAATAATTTACATTTCAACCTTATAACATAATTTTACAACATTGCTAAAGAGCTGCCATCAGTCTATTTACAGAATAAACATTTCGATTTTGTTTTGCAGCTTTGATTTATGCTATATATACGTTTTCTAAAAAAACACCATTTTATCCTAGAACAACTGTGTTACATTGCGGTTAACATTATACGCGTATACTTGGGACCTCAAAAACGGAGGAAGATAGCTTCTCTTTTGCTCAATATTCAACTCTTTAAACGCGAAATCATATTTCTAAGGGTTCTCTGTACTTGAGCGCTATCAATGCAATACAGATTTCCCTATGCGATATTTAAATTATTGTTTCATAGTAAAACATTTTATCTACTTTGGATTTACATTATATACTAGTGGCTCTTGAGCTGTAGACCTCGCGACATGGTACTAGTATTAGCACAAAGGTCGTAAGCGCCTTTGGGGTCTATGGCACTCAGGACCTTTGTACCAATTCCCCCAATTATGAAAATTTGCAAAAACTGAATAAACAAAAAAAAAATGTAATCAACAAACTTGTTTACAAAATTTCAAAAGAATTGGTTGATAAATGCGATCTGTAGAGGAGAACAAATAGACACACACACGAAAGCATTTTTGCCCAAGCTGAAATGGACACGCTTCGCTCGATTTTCTCACTACTCGGTCAATAAATAACCTGACACGTAGGCGCACTATTGATTTATATACAGCTCCACTATGTCACTGTCATTCAGATTAGAATATGTTACAGCAATGGGTCCCCAGTGTGAGATAAACAAACTTAAATATAATTATTGTAACTGATTTCCATGAAAATACTTTTGAGCCCATATTCCCAACGGTCGCAGTGTACACCGATTAATCTTGTAGTCTGACTTCGAACAAAAAAATTGGCAGATCTTGGGTTAAAGCAGGTTAAAGCATGTTTCCTAAGGAGTGGACTCCGCAACCCCAACCGTCTGACTGTCGTCGGGGAACAAAATTTTGAATTTTGAATGTGAACTTTAAAATGTTCGAAGTTGGACTACGGGGTAAAGAGCTTCCCTATAGTTACTGTGGTTATCGGCTTCGCTCGTAACGTATTGTAACTGAACACTGGGTCGTCTACTGAGTGTATCATTCCAATGGGGGAAATCTATGAAAATTGATTAGTCATTCCGATGTTTTTCTTTTGTTTAATATGGGAAAAATGAAGCCGACAAAGTTAGAGTTTAGATTGAAATATCTCATCAGACGCTCTACAGCGTCTTCTTGCGCTATTTAAATCGGGGCGATTGTAACTGAACGCTGGGTCGTCTTCTGAGTGTATCATTCTAATGGGGAAATCTATGACAATTGTTAAGCCATTCAGATGTTATGTTTTTCTTCTACATTTTTACCAAAATTTTATTAAGTTAAAGTTAATAGTAAATCAGATGAATTAAGAATATTAAGTTCACTTATAAAAAAAAAAAAAAAAAAAAAAAAAAAATTGGTCGCTAGAACGGTCGCTAAATCGGTCGCTAAATCGGTCGCTAGAACGGTCGCTAAAACGGTCGCTAAATCGGTCGCTAAATCGGTCGCTAGAACGGTCGCTAAAACGGTCGCTAAATCGGTCGCTAAATCGGTCGCTAGAACGGTCGCTACAACGGTCGCTAAATCGGTCGCTAGATCGGTCGCTAGAACGGTCGCTAAATCGGTCGCTAAAACGGTCGCTGAAACGGTCGCCGGAACGGTCGCTAGAACGGTCACCGAAACGGTCGCTGGAACGGTCGCTATAACGGTCGCTAGAACGGTAGCCGGTCGCTAGAACGGTCGCCGGTCGCTAGAACGGTCGCTAGAACGGTCGCCGGTCGCTAGAACGGTCGCTAGAACAGTCGCCGGTCACTAGAACGGTCGCTAAATCGGTCGCTAAAACGGTCGCTGAAACGGTCGCCGGAACGGTCGCTAGAACGGTCGCTAGAACGGTCGCTGGAACGGTCGCTAGAACGGTCGCCGGTCGCTAGAACGGTCGCCGAAACGGTCGCTGGAACGGTCGCTATAACGGTCGCTAGAACGGTAGCGGGTCGCTAGAACGGTCGCCGGTCGCTATAACGGTCGCTAGAACGGTCGCCGGTCGCTAGAACGGTCGCTGAAACGGTCGCCGGTCGCTAGAACGGTCGCTAGAACAGTCGCCGGTCGCTAGAACGGTCGCTAGAACGGTCGCTAGAACGGTCGCTGGAACGGTCGCTAGAACGGTCGCCGGTCGCTAGAACAGTCGCCGAAACGGTCGCTGGAACGGTCGCTAGAACGGTAGCCGATCACTAGAACGGTCGCTAGAACGGTCGCCGGTCGCTATAACGGTCGCTAGAACGGTCGCCGGTCGCTAGAACGGTCGCTAGAACGGTCGCCGGTCGCTAGAACGGTCGCTAGAACGGTCGCCGGTCGCTAGAACGGTCGCTGAAACGGTCGCTGAAACGGTCGCTGGAACGGTCGCTAGAATGGTCGCTAGAACGGTCGCCGGTCGCCAGAACGGTCGCCAAAACGGTCGCTAGAACGGTCGTCGGTCGCCAGAACGGTCGCTAAAACGGTCGCTAGAACGGTCGCCACTTTGAAGCTATAAAAGGAGGTGGAAAATTGGAATCAGGGTCATTCAACAACAAAAAGTCAGTGGGTCTGGATCTCTGGAGGATTGCTGGTGGGTTGAGAATCTATGGAGCTTGTGCCTTAGTTTAGTGATTTTTATTGTTAATGAATTTTACTGGATTATGGTGCTTGCTTCAGGGATATTTCTTCTTACCTTTAATTATCTGGTTTTTCGGTACTCAGCGTCAGAGTGGTAGTTAACGCTGGTTAATTGTGTTAATTTTTGTGTTTAAATTATTATTGTTTGTTTATGAGCTAGATATTGTAAGAATCAAAAGTTCTTATAGGATCTAGTCTCGGAATTTTGCTTAATCTAACTTAAAATTAACTTCAAATTTAAAGTGTTTTAGCCAGCAATACTATCGAGATGGGTTAACAGCCTGTCTACCAAGTTCATATTACCTAACGGTGACAAAAATATTAACTTGGGACTCGCCACCAGGCATGGAGGTGTCTGGCATCCTCTCACCTGAAGAGGATGGATTCTCCCTGGTTTTCAATGCCCAGCAGCTTTTGATCAGAGTGAGCGTTACATATTTCCGAGTTAACGATGTGGGTGATCCACACTCATTTCTGGCAAGCTGTAGTTGAAGCCTTGTAGTCTTATTAAGTATATTTATATATCATGTTTTTTCATATACACCAGTAGGGACCCAACTTATCTTTCCCACCATATCCTACGGGATGGAAAGAGGGAGTTGACCAAACGCGGCTATAGTTACAACTTCGGAATTGCCCGCCGAACTTTAGCTTTAATTAGAGTAGGGATACACTTTACGTATGCTCGGAAACAGGTAGTCTATGGTAAGTACGACTCCTGTTTTAGAGATACTAGATTAGGGAAAGGGGTAGCCGGACTAGGTACACATTTTGCAAGGGAAATAGGTCGTCTAATATACTATTTTTTTTACTCTTTTAACCATCTCCATCATCAGATAATGATGATGATGAAACACTCTTTTATATTTGCAACTCTATTAGCCAGTTACCTTTGTGACTTTGTTGGAATAATTAACTATTTTTATATTCATTTCCTGGTTTCCTAATGTGGGAGTGGAGGCTGAGCTTTGAAATCTGGTTTTATGATATTACTAATATTTTGAGAGATAGGTATACAATCCATTCTCAGATAATAGAATGTTTTGTATATAGAGCCATGGTGTCAGGCTGAGCAGTACACTGTGAGTAGGGATCAATGTCAGGCGAAGCAGTACATTGAGATAGTCAATTTGGGTAAAGGATTTTGCTCAAATTGACGCCTTCTTTATTAGAGTACCTAATTATTTGTTGTATTTTAAAGCTCAGTTGTTAGTATTGAGTTCATAGGTTCTAGTAATATATTATAAAGTTGGGTTAGGGATGGTTAGGACTATCTTACATATTTTTATTTATGACGCGATTGACAAACACAACTTATTTGCAATGACTTTGTAACAACCTCAACTTGGGCTATTAAGAGAAAAAAAGAAAATAAATTTAGAAAATGAAGTTATCTGGAAGAGGTACAGAATGCCCAAAAATATCCTACTAATTTTTAATGTGCCAAAGTTCTAACTAAATGTTGAGAGCATAAATAAAATAAAATAAATTACCTCAGGGTCAAATGGGAATCAGGCCACTATGCAAGGTATGTGTAATCTAGCAGCGACATTTAAATTAAGGACGCCTCACTGCTAAATCACGGTATGGACATGTTCAAACAAAACAACAGATTCAAGTTTCAGTCATATAATTATTATTTTATAATCCCTCCCTAGGGTTAACTGGTTAGGTTACAAAATATGTTCCTCAGTTTTATCGTTACCAGTTCAAGTTGTGTTTTGTTATAATAGTCACTTAAGTTCTAGGTAACACACGCCCACGGTCTCCTCATGTAGCTGGTAGCTTACATGGAAATGATGGCATTCGGCCTTACAAACAATTTATTTAGTTCACAAAGAATAACCAGAAAGGCCACTAATATGGTTCACTATATCATTAAGCAAGTTTATATCACTCGATCAACCACTTTAGGTATAAGTTTTAGTGGGCACTAGAAATATGGAAAGTGTACATCACCAGAATTTAACCAGCGGGGATACTCAAATATTCTTCTAGGGCAGATGCCAGCTAGGAACGAGAAGTCACCCGACGAGTAGGTCGCTTAGAGAGGCTCACACCTCAACCCAAAACATCATTATAAAACAAAAAAAAAATAAAAAAAACCCCTGTGGACAAAGAGAATATCCTAATTAGTATCTTATTCGTTTTCATAATTATCTAGGACCTTTCTTCATCACAGTCTTTATCATCAACATATTAAACAAGTAACTTACCAGGGTTTAGTCTGGGGTTAGTAGTTCAAATCACCCGGGACATTCTTTGTGGACCTGAAAATACAAACACCTAGTAACAGCCATTGCAAAGAACCAAACCATGTTTTGAACTTGCAGTCGCCTCATAATGGCGTCCACGACAACTTACCATATAAACTGTATAAAGGATTAGGGTTTTATCCCCTTTAAAGTTTCATTTTCATCTCATCATCTGGACGTCCTTGTTGACGCTGAAAAGACACAAACTCTAATATTAACCAGTCTTTGAGATCCACCACGAATAAAATGCCACGTGCCATGAGGCCTACCATTTTGTATCTAAATTCCCCTATCCAACGTCTGTGTGACAGCGGTACCGGAACACCAATGAATCGACGAAATCGCCTTCCATAAAGACAACGCGCCATAAAAGACCTCACACACTCAAACCTTTACAATCAACCAAATCTATATCTCAAATTGTAGTAATGTAGAATTTACTTTTCCAAATAAAACTATTTCTTTTTAAATCTAGTATTTTAATAATGAATGACCATTTGAAGGTTTGAAGACATAACAATAATCACCATCCATCTTAGACCTGAAACGAAGTAAGTGTGAACGACCTTTTTCTCCGTGTCACTATTAGGTGTCTACCTTATCTATGGCCAGACTCCGGCAAACTGACAGTTCTTTTGTCAACAAGTTGAATGCTTTATTATTGTGAGATTGAAAAGTTTATTCTTAGTTTAATTATGGATGTATGCATTTATCACTAGTGCCAGAACATAAGTATAAACGTCAGGAATGTAAATTTATTATTAAATGAATGAGATTTGGCCCTGAAGAGGCATATGGTAGCTACAAAACAATGTCGGATTCTTCCTTATAACAGTGAGTTAAAACATTAATTTCTATTCAAAATTTTAAGTTAGGACATGGTCTTAGCAATTAGATATTATCATAGGTTTATATTTTATTGTTTTACTTCAGATTGCCGTATGAAATACTTGAATTCAGTGTTTTACTAAACATCCAAAGTTAGTGTTATACTTGTCGATTTGAGGTTACAAAACTAACTCCATAAACTTAATTGGATACTATAAAGTGTTACAGTTCATCTTTAGTTGGGTTAAAAAAAAATTAAAAGAATTTTAATTTTTTTTTATTTAAAACCTAGGGAGGTGAGCAAATTAAAGTACTATACCTTAAAGGAGAAGGTCTCTAAGAATTAAATACTTAGTTTCTAACATCAACTATTCTACTTTATTGGGGAGTGATCAGTTCGCCCAATTTTATACTACTAAATTATATCTTAACTATTACTGACGATAATACTATTGCGTTTAAACTAGCAATACTATTTGAACAACATTACTCTACTTGGTTACCTAACATTAATTTTAATCAGGTGCACCCAATTTGTTAAAACTAACTATGGCAAAGAGAGCTTTTACTTTATTAAAGGATTGCCGTACTATTTACAACCGAGGTAGTAAGAGAACGGCTAATCGGTTTAGCACATTCTTCAATACTAGAATCTCGAAATAAAGGTTCGATCATGAAATGATCCTGGCTAGAAAGAAACTCTTACAGATTAATTTGCTTTCAGCCTGTTTTCTACTCTGAGAGTCAACGCGATTCACTAATGCGTTTTCTCCTATAGAAGTTATGGGTTAAACATCGTTATCCCTAACGAAACGAAAGAGAGTTCATATCTTTATAAGGATATAAAATTATCTCTTAAATTAACGAGCAAGAGGGTCGTCATAATAATGTGAGTGTATATCTTTATTAGGATATATCGTATACATTTTAAAACCAACATAGGGTAAAGTATTCTATCAAAGTGTCTTTATAAGGACAAATGTAGGAAATATAAGGCCAATGGTCCGTATGCATCCGATACCAAGGGTAAAGTAAATATAATCACTAGGATTTATATTTTATAATAGAAAAGAGAAGTAGTTACGTCCTAAGGGGAGAAGACGATGACCGTGAAGTAGACGGCTCGGCTTCACCAGGTCGCACAATATCTTTTATATGAAAGTTACCTAGGAGTTTTCCTGCTAGGGATTTTAAAGTATAAACAAGTGGTCCTAGTTTTTTGTGTATAACACATTTCTCGTAACGGGGAGCTAATTTAGCCGAAAAGTGTTTAGCGGCATTCGACAATGGGAAACATCTTTTGTAAACGATCTGGCCTTCTTCCAGTTCTACGTGGCGCTTCCGCATGTTATAATATCTAGCGTTACGTTCATGGGAGGCGACCAACGAGTTACGCACCTTTTGAAATATAGTTTTTAACTCTTTGGGTTTATCAGAAAAAGCAAAACTTGTATCCAGCTGAAGGGCGTTTTGGTCTAATGGACCATCATCATTATACAACGAGCCCTCTAGAATCATCTGACGACCATGTGTTAAGAAATACGGAGTGTGTTTGGTAACCTCGTGAGTGGCAGTATTTAAAGCACATTGGATCTCCGCTATGTTCTTATCCCAATTACGGTGATCTGAACGTACGTATGATGCAATGGTCCTTACCAATTCGCGGTTTACTCTTTCCGTTTGGTTCGTCTGGGGATGATATCTAGGGTTATAGAAAATATGCGGAACGCTATATTTGACCATAAGGTCTCTGAAATCTTTAGAAGTAAATTGAACACCATTGTCACAGAAAATATATTTCGGTACCCCGTGTACCAGTAAGATTCCTTTTTCTACGCACTTAACTATCGCCTTCGCGGTTATGGTACGCAGAGGAAAAAGAGTTACATATTTACTAAAATAATCAGTACACACAAAGAGGTATTGATTTCTTAAATATGAGGGAGGAAATGGACCAAGAATGTCACAAGAAATTGCTTCGCCTGGTGACGACACGCGTCGGGGAGAACCCATGAGACCAGGTCTAGCTAGATTTACAGGCTTATAAGTCCTGCAAATTTCACAAGTATGAACGTATTCTTTTACATCTGAGAAAAGTGTAGGCCAAAAGTATATTTCAGCAATTTTAGAATGAGTCTTGGCTACCCCAAAATGTCCTGCAGTAGGATCATCATGATACCTCTTTAGAATCTTTTCCCGTTCCTCAAAAGGTAAAACCAACTTCCAGCCAAATTGGTCTGTCAGGCGATATTTATTCTTAGAGTAACGGAAAAGTTTATTGTTCTCAATTTTGAAATTGGGATACAAAGATGGTTTTTCCATGACCTTTCCGTACAGGTCTTGATACCATGGATCTTGAGAAGTAGACACATCGATCTCATTTATATGAATACGTGAAAGGCAATCAGGAATGATATGTTCTTTACCCTTCCTGTGTATAATTTCAAAATTAAACTGACTTAGTCTGCACGCCCAACGGTTTAGACGACCAGTTGGATTTTTCAAGTTGGTAAACCATTTTAACGACGCATGGTCAGTTACAATGTAGCATTTTCTACCTTCTACGTATGCTCTATACTGCTCTAATGCATATATAATACTCAAAAGTTCGCGTTCGGTAGCCGAATAAGAGACTTCTGGCTTATTTAGAGTACGACTACAGTAAGCTATAGGATGATCGACCCCGTCAAACTTTTGCATCAGTACCGCACCGATGGCATACGAAGAAGCGTCAGTATGTATGTAGAAATCATTATCGAAGTTAGGGCATTTAAGAATAGGTGCTGACACTAAGGCAGATTTCAGTAAGTTAAAAGAATCATTGGCTTCATTTGACCAAACAAATGGAACCTTTTTGCTAGTTAGCCGTGATAACGGACGAGCAATTTTAGAAAAATTATTTATGAAGCGCCGGTACCAACCGCACGTTCCCAGAAAACGTTTCACTGCTTTTGCATCTTCAGGAATGGGAAAATTCAAAATGACATCAATCTTAGACGGATCTGTTCTCAGACCGTGTTTATCAATAAGGTATCCTAGATATTTAAGTTCACTTCTACAAAAGAGCGATTTTTTCATATTAATGGTTAAGTTAGCAAATTTTAGTTTTTCATATACCGCATTTAACAAACGTATATGTTCATCAAAATCAGAAGTACAAATGATGATGTCATCAATGTAACAGAAAACTTTATTATCGAACTCAGCAGTGAAAAGATTATCCATTAAACGTTGCATAGTTGCAGCAGCTCCGACTAAACCAAAACACATAACATTGTAATGAAATAGGCCCTTTCCGGGTACAGTGAAGCTAGTTTTTTCTTTAGAATCATTACTAAGAGGAATTTGATGATAAGCGGCACTTAAGTCCAAGGAAGTTAAAAATTTTGCATCGCGTAAGTTATCTAAGATATAGTGAACGTATGGAACTGGGTAAGCGTCTGATTTCGAAACCGAATTCACTTTCCTACTGTCTAAGCATAGTCTCATATCCCCGTTAGGTTTTTCCACCATGACGACAGGCGAACTCCAAGGTGAGTGAGATGGTTCTACTATTCCCGCTTTTAACATACGATCCACTTCTTTCTCTAAAGCTTGTTGTTTTTGTGGACTAAGCCGATAATATTTTTGTTTAATAGGAGGTGAGTCTCCCGTATCTATAATATGTTCAATTAAATGTGTTTTTCCTAAACCCACTTTATCAGTATTAATTTGGTCGAATTTTTCTTTCACCGCTTCAAGCTGGTGTTTTTGTTCATAAGTCAAAGAGTCAGAAGTTATTAAACCCGTATCAGATTTAGATAAGTCGAGACTAGCCAAGTGGTGTTCATCACCCTTGGGAATATCAGTAATAAGTCCAGGTGCTAAGTTAAATGCTCTCCAAAAATTTAAACCCAAAACTATAGGTTGAGCAAGTTGTGGATGAATATTGAAATGAACTAATTTAATTTCTCCTCTATAATTAATAGGCAAAACCATGAATTTTGTGCATATCAGGCGATTATCGTTGGCTACACGAATAATTACTGGCTTTTTGTGAGATTGGATAGCAATCCCACCTGTAACAAAAACTAGATGACTATCTTTACCTAAAAAGCCAGAGTCTAACAGACCTCTAAAATTTAAACTTAGTATATTTAAAAGAGCATAAACTCGGTCATCTCCCTTTGGAGGATTAAAGAAAATTGTCTTTTCTGCAGAAAAGGGAGCAGAAGGGTTATAGTTGTTATTTTTAGAAAAGACAAACTTATTTAGTTTTTTGGCGGAGTTTTACATTTAGAGCATTCGGAAGTGCGGACTCCTTTTTCCCCACAACGAAAACATACAATGTCCCGAGAAACAAAACACGACTTAGTAGTGTGGTTAGTTTTCCCACATCTGAAACACTTAACTCCAGACGAATTCTGTGACATCGAAGCAACGAACTGCTTCGAAGGGTTATAAGGACGTGACGGATAACGACGACGATCCTGATTATTATTGGCAGCAACATCCGAAGTGTTAGGTTCCGGCTTCTTAGCTATCACCGGTTCACGAAATGTGCTTGCTTTAACCTGAGCGAGTTCTATACGTTTACATAACGATTTCAAGTGTTGAACAGAGTCAACATTGTGTAAAGCCAAATCCCTAGAATATTCCGGACGAATATTTCTCATCAAAGTATCAAGTTTTTCCTGCTCTGGAACCTCCTTAGTCAAACGCTCGTACATGCCCAGAACAGTCGAGACAAAATATACAATGGTTTCAGACTTGGCCTGAGTCCTTGAACGGATCTCCTGCAGCAATTGGTAATCCAAGTCTGGAATATCAAATTCTTCCCGTAAAGCGACGGTGACCTGTTGATAAGTTAGAAGTGTATTACGCTGGGATCGGAACCATGACAACGCTGGACCCTCTAAGATTTCAGGAAAACCCCTGTATATACGGTCTTCTGAAATACGTCTTGCGTTCCGCAGCTCCTCCAACCTAGTAAGGAATGAACGCACACAAGTGTCACCCTTAAATTTCAAATTTAAAGAGTTAATATTAAAAGTCTTGTCCGGTTTGTACACAATTTCCCTAACCACTTGAGTTTGGGCCGAAGAAAAGTCCTCATCATCAGAATCAGGTGATGATGCAGCACTATCCTCCTCTAATCGTTCCAACAAAGAATCTAACATGGCTTTAAGAAGCTGTACCTCATTCGACTCCTGTAATCGAGAGAGACGGCACAAAAGATATTTAACCCGAGATGACAGGCGGTCTCTAGCAGACGTAGACAAATCCTCCGAAATCTCTTGCTGAATCTCCTCCGCTTTGCGTTGACAGATCTCAAGTTCCACGGCAGGATTGCTTTGAGCCATCTCCGGAAATTTTAAACTACCTTTCTTGGCGAGAGCGGCTGTTTGTTTCAGCGCCTGACACAAACTAGTTCTACGAGATTCTGGGTTAACGGGAAGCTTCCGTATCGCCAGCTCATGTGTGATCTCGTCTTTATGTAGGTGAGTGATTTTACAACCCGCTTTTAAGAAATCCATGTTAGTTAATGTATCTTGTATGTACCTTATTCAATTCAAGAATATTCAAAATTATTCGAGTTATTTAAACTTACTTAAATTTTCTTATTCAGATTTTAGTCACATCCGGTAGTTGAGTAAAACTCTATTTATAATCACTTAAGCTAAGCCTCAAAGTTTGCAAGCTTAAGGGCTGCTTAAATAAAAATTGACATACAATTGTTTAAATTAAGTGTTCATATTTCATAACACTATTTCAAAGTGTAAGGTATAAAGAATATTTAGAATTCTTATAGATAACACCAGTTATACATCAGTTGCAATTGCAGAAGTACACCTTACAGACTATAAACAGGTTAGTTGCTTGAACATGTCCTATATACCTTGCGCCTACTAAATGAACAATAGTTTAAATGTTAATATAGGCCCCACGTTGGGCGCCACTGTAACAACCTCAACTTGGGCTATTAAGAGAAAAAAAGAAAATAAATTTAGAAAATGAAGTTATCTGGAAGAGGTACAGAATGCCCAAAAATATCCTACTAATTTTTAATGTGCCAAAGTTCTAACTAAATGTTGAGAGCATAAATAAAATAAAATAAATTACCTCAGGGTCAAATGGGAATCAGGCCACTATGCAAGGTATGTGTAATCTAGCAGCGACATTTAAATTAAGGACGCCTCACTGCTAAATCACGGTATGGACATGTTCAAACAAAACAACAGATTCAAGTTTCAGTCATATAATTATTATTTTATAATCCCTCCCTAGGGTTAACTGGTTAGGTTACAAAATATGTTCCTCAGTTTTATCGTTACCAGTTCAAGTTGTGTTTTGTTATAATAGTCACTTAAGTTCTAGGTAACACACGCCCACGGTCTCCTCATGTAGCTGGTAGCTTACATGGAAATGATGGCATTCGGCCTTACAAACAATTTATTTAGTTCACAAAGAATAACCAGAAAGGCCACTAATATGGTTCACTATATCATTAAGCAAGTTTATATCACTCGATCAACCACTTTAGGTATAAGTTTTAGTGGGCACTAGAAATATGGAAAGTGTACATCACCAGAATTTAACCAGCGGGGATACTCAAATATTCTTCTAGGGCAGATGCCAGCTAGGAACGAGAAGTCACCCGACGAGTAGGTCGCTTAGAGAGGCTCACACCTCAACCCAAAACATCATTATAAAACAAAAAAAAAATAAAAAAAACCCCTGTGGACAAAGAGAATATCCTAATTAGTATCTTATTCGTTTTCATAATTATCTAGGACCTTTCTTCATCACAGTCTTTATCATCAACATATTAAACAAGTAACTTACCAGGGTTTAGTCTGGGGTTAGTAGTTCAAATCACCCGGGACATTCTTTGTGGACCTGAAAATACAAACACCTAGTAACAGCCATTGCAAAGAACCAAACCATGTTTTGAACTTGCAGTCGCCTCATAATGGCGTCCACGACAACTTACCATATAAACTGTATAAAGGATTAGGGTTTTATCCCCTTTAAAGTTTCATTTTCATCTCATCATCTGGACGTCCTTGTTGACGCTGAAAAGACACAAACTCTAATATTAACCAGTCTTTGAGATCCACCACGAATAAAATGCCACGTGCCATGAGGCCTACCATTTTGTATCTAAATTCCCCTATCCAACGTCTGTGTGACAGCGGTACCGGAACACCAATGAATCGACGAAATCGCCTTCCATAAAGACAACGCGCCATAAAAGACCTCACACACTCAAACCTTTACAATCAACCAAATCTATATCTCAAATTGTAGTAATGTAGAATTTACTTTTCCAAATAAAACTATTTCTTTTTAAATCTAGTATTTTAATAATGAATGACCATTTGAAGGTTTGAAGACATAACAATAATCACCATCCATCTTAGACCTGAAACGAAGTAAGTGTGAACGACCTTTTTCTCCGTGTCACTATTAGGTGTCTACCTTATCTATGGCCAGACTCCGGCAAACTGACAGTTCTTTTGTCAACAAGTTGAATGCTTTATTATTGTGAGATTGAAAAGTTTATTCTTAGTTTAATTATGGATGTATGCATTTATCACTAGTGCCAGAACATAAGTATAAACGTCAGGAATGTAAATTTATTATTAAATGAATGAGATTTGGCCCTGAAGAGGCATATGGTAGCTACAAAACAATGTCGGATTCTTCCTTATAACAGTGAGTTAAAACATTAATTTCTATTCAAAATTTTAAGTTAGGACATGGTCTTAGCAATTAGATATTATCATAGGTTTATATTTTATTGTTTTACTTCAGATTGCCGTATGAAATACTTGAATTCAGTGTTTTACTAAACATCCAAAGTTAGTGTTATACTTGTCGATTTGAGGTTACAAAACTAACTCCATAAACTTAATTGGATACTATAAAGTGTTACAACTTTATATATTTTGGTCCTTTTCTGCTCTACTGGTAGAATAAAATATTGTGGGAACAAACCAATATTTATATAACTCACAATATATTAATAAAGACATATAGAATCCTTTGCTTTATTTTTATAAAGAAAAGATCCTGCTTCTCTTAGCAGTTAGTATATTATAAATACTACTGTTAACTACCAGTATTTGGCTATGATAACGGTCCCTTTGTTGTCCTCTTAAAATAGTTCCTTCAGAACATATAAGGAAACACCATATGCAGGCATGGGGCGGAATTCTGTCCAGCAAGTGGTCTGATGAATACGGACTGGCGCGGAGGAGGAGCGTCAGCTTAACCCCATTAAAATAAATCATTTTAATTAATATAATTAATTAATTTCATTATTCATTAAAAGGGGACTTTTCTTATTAGAATGTCTCTGAAAGGACACACTGACTAGACATACATAGGATTCTACTTGACATAACATAACAATAGGTTTTTATGTATTTAATTTTAAGAGTTTATTTAGGATTATTCAATATATGACTCCATTCTACTATCCGAAAAAGATTTCGGATACTATTAGCGGTTACCACATGGGTTCTACATACACTAGCGATCTTATGGGCAAATCAATGTTCTAATTCAAGATATTTTCTTATATATTTGTTTGATTTCTCTTTTATTTGCCATATTTTATTTAGATTAATAATTTCAATGTTAATGAGTAGTTAAATCATTATCCTTCATAAATTGTTTCATTAGGGATAACAAAATAAACTCGGGATAAAGGAGCACGTAATATGAGCCAGTTTTTTCTTTTAAAGAATCATGCGTTATTACGGTTCACAACATTAAAGAGTCCTACCACTAGAGATCACAAGGCCAAAATATTAGTTGTAAGTGGGTAAAAATAGTGGGGTTTAATAACGGTTTAATAGCGGGGTACGATATCTTATATATGGGTAGTAAAAGGGGAAGTTTATTTAGTTTTAATAGAGGGGGGGGGGAGGTAGTTACAGTATAGTACGCGTTTACACTGAATGTGTCAAAGATAATAAAAACCGACCAAGTGTGAGTGGGACTTGCGCACGTGGGTTTCCGTATTATCTATAAAAAAGGCAAAAAAACTACTGCTGTATGGGAGCCTCCTTAAATATTTATTTCATTCTATTTTTTAATATTTGTTATAGCGGCAATAGAAATACATCATCTGTGAAAATTTCAACTGCCTAACTATTTCGTAACGTTTATGAGACGGACAGCAGGGTCTTAGTAATAGGGTCCCGTTTTACCCTTTGGGTAGGTACGCAACCCAACAAATTAGACTGAATTCCCTACGACATAATTGTCAGCTATCCTTGTCAAGGCATAGGCAAGGAAAACGGAAGATCAGATATAATTACCTATGTATCAAGATAAAAAGAATAATAGCGAAGCAATTACCTGCAGTATTTCTATATTTGCCTACACAGTTCTGTTATATGCATCTGGAATAATAAATTCTGTTTATTTTACTCGACGTTCGAGACATTCTTATGTATACGTCTTCTTTACGTTTTCGCCAAATAGCTTATTGCTTTATTGTTTGCTGGGTTGAGTACGAAATTCTTTAAATATATTTTGAAAGGTGAATCACTGCGCGTTCCTTTAGGTTTTAGAGATTTTTATCACTATTTGAATAACTCATAATTAAGGATAACATAAATGGCTTAAACTATCAAGAAGTATGAAAACAAAAAAGCATTAAAACTCGAGTGTGGGTTTATGAAGCGAGGTGTCAGCAAAGTTTCATAATAACATCACACGGGCGTTTTAATACCTAATTACTTACAGTAACATACACTGGTTTATGTAAACAATTAATATATAAAATAGCTCTCCATGATGCATTCAAGCCGCCTATTTTGTCTGCCATTTACGGCTTTGACAATTGAAAACTCTTCTGACGTTCAATTTTTGTATTTTTTTTTCAATTCAGTGACCAACTAGAGTTGGTAGAGGTCATCTCTAAAACAAGGAAATCAAGTTTAATATTATTCCATTAAAATTTCAAATGTTTCTAAAAACAAGAAATACAATATAAAATATAATTTAAAAAAATATAGTGATACTTACTACTGAAGTAGGTTTGGCCAGTTTTTATAGATTATTTAGTATTATTATTTTATGAAAACACAACGCTGGGATCAAACCAGCGACCTCCTGAAAAGCAGCACCCGCCTAGAAAGCAGGAGGTCGCTGGTTCAATCTCAGCCCTGGACACTGGGGTCCTTGGTCACTTTTTCTATAGTAGGTATATGACATCTCTTTCAATTTATAATTCATATCAAAACTAGACAAAAATATTATGTGTGTATTTCCTTTTATACCGCGATTGCCTCCTGGCGTCACACCACCGCTACGCTTCACGTAGTATTGGCAACTATATTAACACGCGCCTCAGCTAGTTGCGTTCGTTGCCTTTGAAGAATTTGCTTCTTAAAAGCTTTTTATTCAAGAACTCCCCATTGAAATTAATTCAAAAGGTGCTGCTCTGCAAACTGCTTGTTGGTATAAATGGATTTTTTAATAAAAACCGATGCGCTTTGAATTACTTAGGCGCCAGAAGTGCTTCTAAAGGATGACTCACACTAAAACCACACTTGCCCAAGGCCCAAGGCCGGGGTTTGACCGGGTCGGGGTGTGGTTTCTATAGAAAGCGTCACGTGATCTCCAAGGGCTCCGAGCTGGGACGTGATTATTTCTATAGAAACTGACAGACCGTCCCGTCCCGTTCTGGTGTGAGTCATCCTTTATGATGCGAATGACGTGATATTTAAAACAATTCTGTGGACCATTTTTACCTTAAGAGTCCTAAGACAGTTGAAAACTGTTCCTAAACCGTCGCAGATATGGTAAACCTGTAGATTTTGAATTTCAATGACTCGGGGTTTACACACTTTCTTCTTGCATTAAAAAAAGCGTGATGCATGGTCTGGCAAATTTATGTTGTTCGTGGCCGTAGAAGTATTTCTCAATACATATACATGTCAACATAAAATAGTAAAAATAAAACTTAAGATTAGCTTGAGCCTTAGTCAAAAAGTCCCCCTCGAGTCGTCCCTGGCGCAAAGGAACCCATCACACTGGCACATTATATAAAAAATACAAATTAACATAAATATGATGGCGAAAACCAAAATAGGCTTAACTGCCGCTGTTTTTTTTCCCGCTCTGTATAATATATATTACTAGTGAAAAGTCACTCACAATACTAACTGATTTTTCACTTGTTATTAAATAAACTATATTTTATCCGTTTTTTGGGCTGATAGTACAAAGTAGCTATTATAGGTTTATATGTAGTACCTACCTATGTTGCTGTTCTATGATTCTATTCAGTCTATGCTACACTGATAATGATAAGCGACCCTTGTCAAACCATAATTAATGACACCATTTTAAAATTGCGCTACGCGTAATGATAGTAATATGTCACTCAACACAAAAGCAAATACATCGGGAACAAAATGTTAGAACTGTAGAGATTCCTATATGATTTCTACTCCCAAAATATTGATTTTCACTAAATAATTCCTGTTTCCCGGCTTATGCCACGACTCAGTGAGCCTGGGGTCCGCTTTGGCAACTAATCCCAAGATTTGACGTAGGCGCTAGTTTTACGAAAGCGACTGCCATCTGGTCTTCCAACCTAAACTAGGCCTTATGAATAACGATATTTTCCTTCACCTAAAAGCGATTGGTAAATATCAAATGATAAGTTCCGATAAATCTCATTGGAACGAGCCGGGGTTTGAACCCACGATCTTCGGATTGAAAGTCGCACGCTCTTACCGCTAGGCCACCAACGCTCTCTCACCGCAAGGTTAGAATATAATGCGTTATGGATAACAAAAATTGTTTGTCAGTCTATTATATAATACGACTTTTCTATATCGCTTATATTTATGTTTGCGTGTTTTTCTTGTAAGAAGTATTGGTATTTTATCCAACTCTACGTTTAAGCTGCTTGCTCTCCATAAATACGTTATGACGATACGTTCGTAGGCTTTTGAATACACGTTTGTTTTGGTCAAGAGTAAGGGAATAATAGGGTTACTAATTTATAGCCGAATATTTTTTTGCCAAATTGTGATTCTTTGCCGTATCTTTCACGGAATATCAGATTCCAACCCTAACCTAACCTAGTTGGCAAATAAAAATCGGCGAAAGGTTGGTTGGGAAGTTATATTCGGCAAAAGGCAGGATCCCGGAATAATGTTATCAGTAAGACAAAATGATTTCGTTTAACCTAAAATAATTAATGAATTATGGTTACATGTAAGATCTAACAGGGTTACAAGCCCTATTGAGCTTACTGTGAGACTACATAATCCAGTTATTGAACTGACAGCTTGTATGGACATTTTGGTTATTTGGGAAATAATGTATTTCAGCTGACGTTATTAGTGTAACTGTACTTCATTACTCTACGTAGCGTAGCGTGCTGTGCATTTGGATGTGGTTTTACGTGAATTAGTTTTCGTTGGTTTCGCTTTTAACACATAAGACAAATAATCATGCTTACAAACAAGAAAAATATTTATTACCGTGAATTTAAAATTACTAAGAAACGTTTGTAAGATTTTTGCATATAGGTATTATCTGTAAATATCCCATTGAAACGTAATTTGAGAAAATCAGGTTATTATAATTTAATGTCTGTCAAAACTTTAACTGTCCTAAGTCCTTTATTATACAGTCATTAAAAAACTATGATAAATAAAAATATATGTAAGAAAATTTTAACATATATAAAAAATACCCTGTTCCTAGAACTCTCGCCACGTTACACCCCTGGACTGCGAGGCTTAGTCTCTAGGTAAAAACGAGCTTGCCCGGTGGTCACTCTTTATTTATATCTTTTTAACGAGTTTTGTGTTTTCGGATGACCAAGGACCCATGGTTAACATCCAGCACCGCAAAATCATAATCATTCGTCAGGAATTGGTATATTTGCGGCGCTTAAATGTTTGAGCTTGGTTAGCGGCAGTCCCGGGTTACATAATCTGTGTAATTAATTTCATAGTATTTATTTATTTATGCCACTGTTTTCCTTTTGTAAAAGATGACATGCAGTAGGTAACATCACCATTATTCCTTACGTCTCTTAGTCTAAGACCATTATCCATAATAATATAAATGCATGTTAACTTTGCGATTAACGTCGCTTATATGTACTTACTTACGTTGCATTGTGTCAGTAAAATTAAAACTAAAAGTTATTTTTCTCTGTAGTATATAACACTGTTTTCAAATTATAATGATTTAAAATAGTGTTATGACTTAAAACAACTACAATAATATAGAATAAACCATCGCCAATTGCTATCTTAATTGTCTTCAAGCTCCATTCTGATATTACATTCCACCTGTGTTCTCGTTTTTGTTTGAAAAGAAATGACGCACTTTCTCTGTTCCAGGTGGCGACGTGGCTAAAACACTCCTGAATAATTCAAGGCGATATTAACCGAGTCCCGAACGGCTCGTGCGGTACAAAACTGTGCGGTACTTAATGTTAAGAAGATTACATATTATTCTAACATTCTACTCGAGTTTGATACGGTGAATCCGGTTCATATAACAACGCGGAATTTCGCTTCGGATTTCTTGTAGTTAAAAACATAAATCTTCAGTTTATAGTAGCTAGTCTATAGTTAAATTTAGAAAGTAAAGTGATTCTGTAAAAGAAAATAAGGGCAATACTGAACATAACCGTAAAGTTGCCAGGCTAAACTAAAACCGAAAGTTTATTAAGTAAGTGTACTCGTATAGATACCAACTCGTAAATAGCAATACAAACGATAGTATAAAAATATTTACAAAAAATAACTCTTTTAACATGTATCGACTTAAAACAAATAATGTGCTTACAATAAGTTTAAATATTATAAAATTTAATGTTTAGTTACAAAGTATACAGTAGAAATAGTAGCAAAGTGTAACAAACTAATAAAAAAAAACCGAACGTGGCGCGAAATCAAAATGGCTGTGTAAGCGGATAAACAAAATGGCGGATTAGTGTGCAGTGAAGATGCAAGTTTTGAGGACGTTTACTCGCCACGTGGTGCTGCTGGTGGTGTCGGCGGCGCTCGTGCTGGGGACGGGAGAGTGGAGTGAAGATGCTGAGGATCTGGGTAAGTGGTCTTTTTTCCCTTTTTTACACGGCGCCTATGAAAGAGACACACATTGTAATTATGAATCTGCCAGGTAGACTATTTTGTACGAAGGTTAGTAGGAAGTTATTATCCAATTCTAAATATCAATTTCAACTCAAAATATTTATTCTATGGCTTATTGCCTGCGCAGTCACCGTAGCATGTTATGTGTTACAACACTTAACACGTTAAGGATGACTCACGTTAGCCCGGGACGGGACAGGCCGGGTTCCGAGCGTGACGCTTTCTATAGAAATTGACACATCGGGCACGGCCCGGCCCGTCCTGGCCACGTCTAGCGTGAATCATCCTTTAAGGAGCTTGGAGAACCGCCGAAACTGATACCAGTGATACCATTTGCTTAGATTTCTGAGATGAAGGTCCCTTGCAGTCCTGGGCATCTTTATAGATATAAATAGACTGGTAACGCCAAACAAAAGTCGATTAAAAAAGTGTTCCACTTTTTACGCCGCTAAAGCCGGTTAACCAGCCAAATATTCAGACTTCACCTATGGTCTAAGTAAGTGAAGTGTGAATTAGTACTTATGCACTAAAGTATGCTGGGAAAATCTCTGCTGCGTGACGCTTTCTACAGTTTCTACAGAAATTGACAGATTCCCCCCCTCGTCTCTTCCCGTTCTAAGGTGAGTCATCCTTTAGTAGGACTACAACGAAAAAAAAATCTCGCTCTTTAGAAAAATAAACATACTAGCTACGCCAAAAGTGACATGAGAGCTTTGGCACTTGAAATCATGAAAATAATTTGTATAACTAACTTGAACCATATCTTTTCGATGTATAAATAGTATCTCAAGACAAGCGGTGACTCGGAGGCGCTGAGTCGTATTGATCATCCCGTCGTGTTAACAACAATGTGACATTGTAACATATTTGTGATTTCCATTGAAGTTATAAACCAAACCAACTAAATTTGGGATCCTGTAAAACAAAAGAGACGATGTTTCATGATCCAAAAGATTTCTCGGATTTATTACACGGCTCAGGGTGCGGTTTTTTGACGTAGGCACTAGTTTTCACGAAATCCTCTGACATTCGAATGGAGGAACTAAGGCATTGTTGAGATTATTCCGATACCCTCAAGATATTTCCTTCCACCGAAAAGCTATTGGTAAACATCAAATGATAAGTATATCTTTCATTTCCGCCTTTTCGGAAATATAAGGTAGGTATTAGTCAGCCAGGCGTCGAACCGGCGATCATCGGATTGAAAGTTACTACTAAGCCACCAACAGTACAAGAACAAAGAGAAGACTTATGGATCAATAAATATTATCATAGCAATTAGGAAACGAAGTCAAGTGAGGTACGGGGACAAAGTAAGAGGGCTCCTCTTATCCATTGTGTGTTACTTAATGATGTGCTTTTAAATAACCTATTTTGACCCAAATTACTTGTAAGGGTTATTCAAAAGCTCTTACTTTAGAATTATAAGTTTAATTTATACTAAATGAGGCTTAGTGTAATGAAATACCTGTGTCTGTACATAAGAAATCTGTCAGGGGTACCTACAGTGGGCCTAAATAATCCTTTTACACATCACATCCCTAGAGCGCAAAATGTTCAAGTTGATAATCAAGAACAAGTGCAGGTAGTTCGTAAGACCCGCCCAGCTAGAGTATGTTGATGTCAACAACCTCAGCCAGTCTTTCTCCGGAACCACGGTGGAAATGTCGCCCTTGAAACGTCAGAGGTTCTTTTTAAAGTTTTACACGATTAAGTCCCGTTTTAGTAAATTTATAATATGTGAAAATCATGAAAGTTTAAATAAGTGATCCAATAACATCTGACAAGTTAAATAAAATCCTCTAAGCGAGTAGGCTGTAGGAAATAGCAAAAAAATTACATACAAATACGCTCTAAAATCATAGCCCTTGCTCAGTCTTAGGGCAAAAACCTGAAATCAGTTCAAACATTTATAGACAAACAATATCTCGCAAAGTCGTTTTGTAACAAAGTTGGAAACGTAAATAAAACCGATAAAAATAGAAATATTATGCCTATAAATTCAACCCCCAGGATACAAGGGGTCGGGCCTTGACCCACTGCGGAGGTAATTCTTCACACAGCGAATTGTTTTTGTGTATCGCGTGAAGTACGGGGTATTGGGGCCGACGACTCTGCCGACGAGCGTCTTCCGTGATTTAGAAAGAATTTCATATT
Source organism: Lathronympha strigana (assembly GCA_949128165.1). Classification (NCBI taxonomy): domain Eukaryota; kingdom Metazoa; phylum Arthropoda; class Insecta; order Lepidoptera; family Tortricidae; genus Lathronympha; species Lathronympha strigana. The sequence goes on along the minus strand of OX421919.1, from coordinate 5,808,789 downwards.
TGATACAGTTTTTGATGTTCATGCAAAAAATACCTGGGTCTTTAACATTATAATATCCCTAAAATACGGACGATGACTAGAAGATTGTCATTCTAATTGGTCCGTCAGTTACATTATCGAAAATAATTAGCCACGTATTTTATCCTTTCTCAATTTAACTGAAATTGACGAAGATAAAGAGCATTAAAGTTCCGAGGTGGAGGCTTGTCACGTCACTACTAGCTAAGAATTGTAACTAATAGTGACTTTACGCGAAACTTGAACGCACTGTATTTTCGTCATTTTTGATTTGACGAACAGAAGAAACATACGTGTACTTTTCAATAATCTACCTTTTTTAGCTGCATGAGGCGGTGGCGTCATCACACGACAAATTAAGATTACCGGGCCCGGCACGTTCTTCTTGACACTAAATAAGTTCATATAGTAAATTCTGCACAACATTCATTAATTCAGAACACACCTACCCATAACACTATTTTAACATTTAAATATAAGTAGTTTAATGCACCTGAAATTTAAAATTATCCGCTGTTCATTTTTGCACTGAAAAAACAAGTGACAACTGATTCTTTAAAAAGTCCGTAATTCGTATCGCTTTCAGACCACCGATGGACCCTAAAAGTGACTCGATGGAAAGGCCCAATAGGTAAAAGAGGAAAAGGGAGACCAGTTACACGTTGGGACGATGAAATAAAAAAAGTCGCTGGCCCAGACTGGATAAGATTAGCACAGGACAGAGAAAAATGGGCATCTTTGGAGGAGGCCTTTACCCGCCCTGGGGTTCTTGCATGAAAGCAAATTCGCACACCTATTTAAAATTAATAATAATTGAAGAAACTAAGTTCAATAGTTAATTTTTTTAATATTTATACTCTGTAAGTTAAAAGCGACAAATAAAAAGGCTTTTTATTTTATTTTTATTTCGTATTGCGCCTGCGTTGTATGTCATGTTACCAGCCGGTAATTGATTAATCATTGTTAGTCAGTTAGTAGTATCGTCGCACGTTTCCCGCGGCAGCGGGCAACGTCGCAACACGTTGCGACACTGCTGTTACACAGCTGCAGTCGCTAGGGTTATTTTACCTCGTTTCGCCGGAGAAACTTTCATCTGGCGATAATAGTATTTGATTACATTAGTTGGAACGTATCGTAAATTCTCCATAAACTAGCAACTTAATATTCTCGTGGGAGTATTTTTGGGTGCACTGAACCACGATCGCAACCACAAACTACTAAATAATTTATTAAAACATATTATGTTGAAAACTTTAAAGCCCACTTGCACCACACAGGGTTAATCGCTAACTTGGAGTTAAGCTGTCAAATTCCATACGAAAAAACGCTTAACTCTGGGTTATGTGGCTAGCCAACGGAATTAATCGCTTCGCTTTAGTTTTTATAAAATTCTATGACTATTTATTTGTTTATCGGGTAAGTCCGTCTACTGACTATTTCATCTCATTTTACCGATGCATTTGGTATATTTGACACATTGAGTGCCAGCGAGTGCTACACGGTACGTTTGTAGCGGATTCCGTCGTTTTCCCACTTTGTACCTTTATGTACCATTCGGGCTCGAAACTCTCGGTCCATGGGGTCCCAGCGCACGCAATTTTTTCGAAGAAATCGCGAAATGTCTGGTTGATGTTACTAGTGACCGAAGAGCTGGTGGCTTCCTCGCACAACGTATCAGTATTACGATACAACGAGGAAATGCCGCCAGCATCCTAGGTACAATGCCTCAAGGACCTATTTTAGAGTTAAGGTAGGTAGCGGTAGGTAGCTAAGTAAGTTACACTTACCTACTGTATATATTTTGAAAATAAAACATTTATTTTTTATACAATAAATAATAATAATAATAATTGGACAATCTTACACAAATTGACCTAGTCCCACGGTTAGCTCAATAAGGCTTCTGTTGTGGGTACTGGACGACGATATACATAGGTAATAGATAGATACATATAAATACTTAAATACTACAAAACATCCGTAATTTAGGAACAAATATTCACACACATATAAATGCCCTGTCCAGGATTCGAACCCGGGACCTTCTGCTTCGAAGGCAGGGTCACTACCGACTAGGCTAGGAGGCCGTTAAATGATAATATGAACATTTTAACTTAATTGCTTCGACTAGTTTCACTATTAACATATTAATGGTCTGATTGGTATCTTAATCCAGACAGAATTCTTTTATCGTAATATAATATCGTGGTATTTAAAAATATAAAATATGTGTTGTTCAGGTTTCATAAGTGCTAATGTGATAGCTATCAGTAAAGTAATAAATAATAGTAAATCAAGTTTAAATCAAAATTAATGGCGGCGAGACTAACATGCAATGAGTCTGCACTTTTGTTTGTATATTCGTAGGTACAAACACTAATGGGAGCAGGTTAATTGCTTATTTTCTTTAGTATATGTCAAAAAATAACGAAAACATTCTCATATTAAACTAAATATGTTAGAATAGTAGATACTTTTTACACACGCTACAAGGTTTCACGTCATACGAGTACTACATCTCCCATCTCATCATTCACATCGTTTTTCACACGTTCATATGGACATTGTAGGGCCATTACCTATTTCTTGTGGTTTCAAATACGGTCTCACGGTTATCTAATATAGGTAAACATATATAACATATATATAGTATTGCACCAGCAATATTTGGCATAGTACACGGAGAAATTAGCGGGGTGGAAAAAGTTACAAATTAAGGGGTCTTAAAAAAAGTGACAGAAAGCAGGAAAATACTGCAAACCATAGAAAAACGGCGAGAACGAATGATTGGATACCTTGTACGACATAACTCTTTCATAATCAGCATAAAAGAGGGAAAGATTGAAGGCAAGCGAGGAAAGGGAAGACCAAGGATAAGCTACATCATCTTACAAATAGAGGATAATATAGAAATCATGTCGTATAAAGAGGTCATAAAGGCAACTTTGAATAGAAGTACTTGGAGAGAGCTGCATACTTCATCAGCTACACCGACAAGCGTTAACAACTAAATTTGTGATGACACGAAGAACAAAGTCTTATTCTCTTTAACAAGCTTTGTTATATATGTGACAACAATGTTTTTTTGCTTATTTATAGAAAACTTTCTGTTTAGAATTTGGCTATAACATATTATAGCTGATGCTTGGTAATACTAGAATATTCAAAGAGCACATTGTTCTATGAATGAGTAAAAATAATACGGATGTCACAATAAATAATATGTATATTTGTCCCTTTTCTCCGTGTAGTGGAAAGACTAGGAACGACTTAGTACTACACTTACTGTAGCGAATTTTTAGTTAAACCCTCACTTAATTATTGTACCAAATTTGTACAAAAATGTACATATAGCGGTTATACTTGTAGTGCATTTCAAAAGTTGCTTTATACAAATTCATAATCGTATTTTAAATGCTGGAAAAGTATAACGTACACTTATGGCGCTCAATCAATGTTTGCGCACATTAAACCAGTACGAAAAATGTACGTCTAGAGTGACTGGGAAACTATTTTTTTCGTCTGTATCAGCATCTAGAATCTTTAAAAGTGTTCTATGCTGTACACGACATGAAAATTCTTTCTCATAGCCTATAAATATGTATGGAGTCGACCTAAAAAGTAATCGTTTGCAACTATCTCGGCAGCTATCCAAGAATACGAATACGTTAGCCCGTTCGGCTTAACGTTGCGTTTCTGCAAAAGTCAATAGAAAACTTCTGCAATTTAGAATTGAAGCCTACCTTTTGAATGTGACTTTTGTCCAGGCGTAATCTTTGAACGGTTAGGCATTTCAGCGCATCGGGCGGACTTTTTTTTGGGGATCTTTATGCTCTAGATATTAAAGTTGCGATTGTTTCGACTATTCTCAAATGTCCCGAGAAGCTGGTTCGCTGGTTGGCTGGAAGCCAGACAATTTCTTTGTCTTGTCAAGGCGGTGTCGAGTGCCATTGGCGCGGTATTCCCATTATTTGGGAACTTATTGAATTTCCAGGAATTAACACGTGGTCTGCGTCTGAGAAGATATTTTATTATCGGTTTCAGATGCTGAGAAGGTCCGGTTATAAATTTACGATGACGCAAAATTTCTGCAGAATGCTTTTCTCAGTGTTCTGTTGCAATGAATTTAAATAAGTTTCTAGAAGAACTAAAGATTTTTGATTCTTCAGTAAAAATATTCTACAAAACTTCGGTTTGTTTACTACTACTCATAGCCCTCTGGAGCTCAACGAGAATGCGGTCTGTCGACGACGGGAGGACCCGTTATCATCGTCAGACCTTGAACCCTCCTTAATGGGTCGGCAACGCGCATATGACACCCCTGGAGTTGTAGGGGTGTAGGCTACGGTGCTTTCCATCAGGCGGGCCGTATGGTTGTTTGCCTCCGACGTGGTATAAAAAAAACAAGATTTGGCGATGTAACCCTTCGTTGCGTATCGGTCAATAGGTTACATAGATTATGTCAATAATTGAAGTGGTGTCAATGAGTGAAGGCAGAATACTGTTTTAAAAAGTTAAAACAGCCACCTAAAAATCCAAAACAAACGCATGTCAAAACTGGGTCATATTGAGTTGCATCGCTACCAAACGTAAACTAGGTACAAAATTACAGAAAATAATTAATTTCTGCCGGTGAAGCCCGCACTTTCGACAAACAAAATATGTGGCCGCCGGGGCTGGCAGAATCCGGTTTAAACCGGATTTTATGACGGACAAGCTTACTTTGACGAACATTGCGGCTACATTGTTACTCTGTTAATTAAGGTGTAGGTATCGTATCAATCTCGGTTGGGGCAGTATTTCGGATATATGGCGGGTTTTAACAACAGCCGATAATTATTGTCGATATTTTTGAAAACGAACTCGCTTTTTGTGTAAAATATGAGTTCGATAAAATTAAGATCATATTTGTAATTTTGTGCTACGTTATAAAATATATAGGTACTTATTCCGTGTTTTATTCCGTCAATTTCAAGGGGACGTTCCTTAGCATTTATTAACTTATGGTAGGTATTTTATTTAGTTCCAATTTGGACATATTTAATCACTAATTTAATTTTATATGATGAAACCTTTGCAAATGTGTAAACGCAGTATGAGTATTCGACGTTTAACGGGTTATAGCTGTCACTTACTTAGTAGAGTATATTGTAATGTTTTACACTAGCAGCATATGCAACATATAAAAACATTTTAAACTAGAGGTGACAATCTTTGTGTTTAATATTGTAATAAGTCGTATTTTTTAGTTTGCTTTACCTAATTGTAGCTCAGGTGCACAACTCAAATGTCATTGGTTCACCGCGATACAGGTGAAGCCTAGTGCGGAGACCTTGTTAAATCCTGTAAAACATTTTTGCTAAATAAAGTTATTTGTACTTGTATAATTATTTTTTATATTAAAATACTAAGAATTATGAATTTAAGAAAACTAAATATGCAATTCTGTTCCCTTAAAGATAGGAACTAAGGTACGAACTAGTAAAATACAGTGTATAATAGTTTGTTGATAAATTAGTAGAAATTATATATTTTGGAACTCCTGATGGACTATTTTTAATTAGGTAGATAATTATTTTGTCGTTTGTGAAAACCTTCTTATTTTGCTTTGCTCCATCCCAAACTAACCTAAACCAAATTAAAATAAAGACAGGAAGTCAGTCATAACTTTACGACAGCCCTGACTGTTGCTTACTGTTCCACCGACTTTATATAACTGTCTACAAGTGGAATTAAAATGTTTTAAGGACCAACAATATATGCAACCGCGTTAAATTATCAAAGTTCGTTCAACTTCGGACACCTCGGAAAGTTGGAGGGAAATTATTATAACCGGTACCATCAAGGGCATAAGGTCCACATTTAGTTAAGTGCAACATCAGTAATTATTACATGAACGTTTAGTTACCTACATGTATTGTAGTGTACGAACTGGCTGGCGGGATATTGCTCAAGACCGGGATGAAAGAGAACCTCCTTTGCTCAGCAGTGGGACATTAAGCTTTTAAATGATAATGAAATAAATTAATAATCGTATTAACAATAGGAATGAGGGAACTGATGAATTTAAGTGTAAAAAAAAGAGTAGACGGTACCTATGTGTCATAATCAGGGCCCGTAATTTTCATGCCGATGACAGACAAATGACGTCAAGCTTCATACAGCTGTCATTGAATTGTGTCAAAACTGTTACGTTTGACGTTAGAATCGAACGTTGATAGACTTTATCTGTAGGGGTCTTCCGTTTGATATTCAAAATGGCGGTTGCGTTTCTTGAATAGTTCTTTGTTTTTGTGTGCTAAATGTTGTTTAATGTGTAATATTTATAGCTTATTGTGCAGTAAACTAACGAAGAAGTGTGCAGCTAATGAAGAATTAATCCTGAAACGCGTGTATCCGCGTTTTTGAGTCATTACTCGGTTGTCCCGGGATCTTGGCCTCCTGTGAAACGATTTTATTACGTATTGCTATAAACTTAATAAATAACAAGGCCAATTACCGAACAACGTCGCCCAAGAGGCAATAAACGATTTATATAATAATTTATACTAATATATTAATAACACGTGACACTGGCAAAATTGTCCAATTCTCGGACAGAGGCCATTATTATAAAAGAAGAAGAAGAAGAAGACTTTATCTGTCATTAACTCATTTCGTATTAAAATATCCTGTGTGTTTATATTCGTCATTATGACGAAACCGGCATGAAAATTACGGGCTCTGGTCATAATCATTAGTTCTAGCAGCCTGTAGAAGTAACAGTATAGCCTACGAAATTATCATATCTAATTGTTATGTACCAGTTAAGTTACAGGAAAAGTACGAGTATATCCGGTATTTTATAGAATACTAATAAGATACAATGCCCAAAATGGTTGGGTAAAGTATGAAGTAATAGTAGTTCATGTCATTGTATAATGAAAGGCATTAAAACTTGAGAGTGGGTTTATAAAACGAGGCGGCAGCCGAGTTTAAACGAGTGTTGTTATACCTCCACCAGTGTATATTATTGTATATACACATATATCATGAGCTCTCCATAATGTGTTCAAACCGCATATATGTCCACCGCCATCACAACTTTTATGAATGAAAACTTTTCTGACTTTAAATTTTTGACATTTATATTTTTAAAATTCAGAGACAAACTAGAGTTGGCTCCAATTTTCATATCATTCAATATCAAAGAACGTGCGACTTTTGTGCGATATTGTTTGCAGTTGACACTTCATTTCGAACTAAACGTCTTCACGACTGATATTAGAATAGATGTCGAATCATATTTCCTCGTTTGTCAGAGATGTTCGAAATTTGAAAATAAATATATTATAATATAAATTAGCTATAATAACATTTTCATAAAACATTTTCGTTGTAAAAAAAAAGTTTATTCTATGTTAAATGCTTCATTCAATTTATGAGAATATAATCAGGATAAGATTAAAAATCTTGTTTTTTCGCTCTACTGCAAAATTTGTTAAAACAGAGTTACTGGATTTCTGCTTAGGGCAGCCAAAGGGTGCTGCGCAACACAAAGCATTTGTATCGACAAGTGCCGTATCGGCTTCGTCAGTAACATCTATATTGTGCGCGTGTCGAAACAATGAATTACAAGAAACTCGCTGATTCCTCTGAGCGAAACGGTTAGAATTGCAAATTATGAGTACATAGGGTCTCAGACTTGACGTCTGAGCGGCAAGGATTACCTACTCACCTTTCTCATCTTCATTATACAAAGCGTAATAAAAATGCTGCTGATGCGTATAAGGGGACAATCCGTATCCGTGGTTCGATTATTAAGATACATACAAAAAATAAAATCACGTATTTTTTGTTGCCTATTGTTTCCTAATCAGAATAAGTTACCTGCGATTTGCAGCCTTTTAAAACGGATCACCAGCATTTTTTACAGCCTGTATTAATCAATATGTGGGGTATCTGATTCGCCAGTAATATCTATGGCGTGCGCGTGTCGAAACAATGAATAGTACCCGAGTGCAATGAATGAGCTCGCTGATTCCTGAGGAACGCGGTAAGAATTGTGAATGATGGGACGGTGAAAACCCCAGGGGGACTAAAGAAAAAGATTTTTAACTGTATTCCGAAGCGAAAAAAATTGTTGGGTGTCAAATGCTTTTAAATCGATTTGGCCGCCGCCTGCAGGAAAGGGGCTTTGATCCCCACTCCGGTTGGTTCCTGAAGCAGAGACTGTCAGAGCAGAGTAGAGAAACGCAGCTAGCGTGACTGGCACCTTTGCGTCGGGAACAGGGGCGGTTTACTTAAGTAGGTCTTTAATTTATTTTGTTGTAAGATTGTCATTTTTAAGTTATGTTTTATTTAACTTTATAGTATGAATTTAGCTTTAGATATAGTTGTTTTTATTTATGGCGAATAAATCGTTGATGGAACTGAATGAAGCGGTCGCGCTGGCATACTAAATTACTGGGACTGCATATCGGAGGTGACTGCGAGTTGTCGTACATGCTCTGTCTAGTGGTTGAGATCTGTGGCGAAGGTCAACCGTCGCAAGCGAGCGCTTATAAATAAGGGTCACGAATTCACGCGATAACTCGAAGATCACGTGGCGCCTTCTACAGATATTGACTCATTGACCCGGCCCGGTCCAATCTATCCATTTTTCTTCTTCCTAGCTTATGCTTTTTCCCCGCTTGCTACGGCACAGGGAGCCTGGGTCCGATTTGGCAACGAATCCTAGATCCTAGATTTGACGTAGGCGCAAATTTTACGAAAGCCACTACCATCTGACCTTCTAACCCAGAGGGTAAACAAGGCCTTATTGGGACTAGTCCGGTTTCCTCGCGATGTTTTCCTTCCTGAAAAGCGATTGGTAAATATCAAATGATGCTTCGTACATAAGTTAGGGAAAACTCATTGGTACGAGCCGGCAGGATTTGAACCCGAGACCTTCGGATTGAAAGTCTCACGTCATACCGCTGGGCCTCGGTCTTTGCCATTAAATAAGTAATTTTAGCTAAACTTATTCAATGAGTAGGTGTGCTGGTATGTTTTACCGTAGGTAGTACGTAGTTACATACTGTTTCCCTTCCTCAGCAAACTTTCAAATTTTAATTGGTTTTGTTACCGTAATGATAACCTTGATTATGACTTACACAGAAAACTTCCAAATTTAAATTGTTTTTGTTATCGTAATGAAAACCTTGATTATGACTTCAATATGCGTGCCATAACCGTAACAAAATTGGATTAAAAAATGTGAATTGGTACCGCTTTCGGATTCAACACAATTCATTAATATGCTATTGACATCTCATGAGCCATAACTACTCAACTCGTTCGTCGACTAAACTATAATTTACATTATTCGTTCGAATCCCTATAAAACTAAATGTTAACAACATTAGTGACGTCACAAATCATGACGGCAAGCCATTATGGACGATGACTGTAATTTAATTTGTACGACGATCGAATTTGCCACACGAAACGATCGTAAACATTCCAATGACGTACCGAGTACGAACAAAAACGCTTAGTAGACCGGTGTAAGTCATAGTCCCGGTTAGAATGAAATCGAAGCATCCAAGTCGTTGCTACATCAACGACTTGGATTTACGAGTTTAAAATAAAATACCTCAGAATTATAATAAAAAATAATAATCATACGCTGAACACAGAACAATACCACAAATGAACACTTAAAAAACATACAAAAATAAAAATTAATTAATAAACCAAAATTATTTTTTTACAAAGAATGTTATTATCCACACTATACTATATACTATAAACTATATAATATTATAAATGGGAAAGTGTGTGTCCGTCTTTCACGGCAAAACGGAGCGACGAATTGACGTGATTTTTTAATACACTGAGTGCTGGGAACTCGCTAGGGGAGTTCTCTGTGGGCGGTCGCTTGCCGCTACAAAGCGGAAAAACGACGGAGCCGGCTACGAGCGTAGCTCGTAGCACTCGCTAGCACTCAATGTGTTAAGTAGAGATAGTTGAAGGGATGGCGAGTGACAAAGGCTACTTTTTGTCTCTTTCTAACGCGAGCTAAGCCGCGGGCAAAAGCTAGTAATCAATAGATTAAATATAAAATTAATGAATACCGTAATACTTTCATATCGGGGACATGCACTTCATTCCAATGCCTTAAGATTGTACAATAATAAATTTACGCGCGACATGTTTCGGACACTGTGCCCACTTCACTGACACGTAGTGAACGCAGTGAGTTCGGTGTGCTTGCCGCCGTTTATATTGGACGAAACAAATCAGCATCCCAAGACAGGATCATCCTCAACCAGTTTTGTCGTCGAGGGCGCTGCGCGCAGCGAAGCGCAGACCAGTACGCCCTCCAACGCCGTTGCGCACACTTGTATAATCATTCACCTCAACTGTAGATAGGGTTACATGTCGTTGTGACAAGAGGTCATGATTTACCTTTTCACTCAAGAATTTTCTTCGTCCGCACTTGCTAGCATTTGGAATACACTCATAGGGCATTAGACTGATCATTACGCGTCAGTTTTCAGAACATTTAAGGCGTTAGGGCGTGGCTCTAGAGCGTACCTGTGATCGGAACATGATCGTTTAGCCATTAAAACACCACTTTGGATTTAGAATTTGTTGAGAATACGCGAATAATTGAATAAGTTGTCCCATCACTGTTTCAGTTATCACTATCAGCATTACTGAAAAATCAGACCGTGACCAGCACAAACCAAAAAATTACAATATGCCACACCTTAATATTACTTATATGTTTCATGCGAAATATACCTATTGGGCTCGAAATTCTAGAGTTTCGACCCAAAATGGTACAAAATGGTACTCTCTGCCCAGGCTCTTATATTTATTACGTTCTAACATTTGGCGCTTTCAGCCGATCCGCTCGTTTTTAGATTAGTTCGTTGAAGGTGGGACAGTGCCTGCGTGTCTACACAGGTAGCATCCCATGTAATATTCATATATTTTATGTAGTTATGAAAACGATTTTTTTTCGAGTTCGATAAAAAGCGATACGATATAATATCAGGCAGCTCTTATTACGTAGGCAAAAAGCAACGTAATTTATCGGAAATATGTATAAAAACACGGCGTATACCCATAAGCCTAGTTGAAATCAACTTGCAAACTTCAATTCAAACAACTTCCGAACTAACCTATCGAACTGTTTACACCTTTAAAAATGTAGGTGATACAGTCAGACAGTTTAAAGATTTAGTAGGCTCTGGGCAGCGGTACGTGAAAAACGTTGCGGCTCGGGAGGTTACCGCGTTTTGTCACGCCGTGGGATTCTGGAGATGGTTGCAATCGGCTTGCAGTTTTTCATCGACTTAAAATAGTGTATTGTGTAGCAAGGGAGCAATGTCATAATAGGGATCTATATCGGAATACCTAGTTTTGTTATCCTATTTTTGCGTTCTCTTATACTGTTTGACATAATTATCATTTGTCCTGAACTCATATGTCCTAATATTATTTTCTCTAAGATCGTTTTTACCTACTTTTTTAGCAGCGATTCGACTTTATGTGAGGTCACGGTTCTAACCTAACCTAACCGGCCTAACAGCCATTCGGTTCTGGGTGAAGTCGTTTTTGGGCAAATTCTTCGATTATGAATTCGATTATGGCAATTGATCGTTAGGGATTATGATCATTAGGACAAAACAGTTAGAGCAAGTGATTTCAGGACATATTAGTTTGTGGAAAAAATCATGACCTTGGGCGAACTGGGACTCGAACCTGCGACTCTGGGATTCAAGCCCTTCCCAGAGTCCCAGAGACGCGGCATACATTCTAAGAAATTTGGAATCTGGTGGAATTTGGAATTTGTAGAATGACAGACGTTTTTGCTTAAAAATATTAGTTTAAAAATAATTTTGGATACTGAATGAAGAGTATTCTTAAGTCGAATCCTATAATTTTGTAATAAGCTAATAGAAATTTCAACGGTCGCCAAAAATGAAAATATGATTGCTCGTATGTGACACGTGATTTTCACACGGCGTGGTCAAACCGGAGAAAACAGAGCAATATTAATGTACCGTCATTACAAATATACCGTCAGAAGAAGAAGATAGTCATATCACTTGTAAACATCGTATTCGTCGCCCTGGACAAAACTAGTGGGAGTTGAAAATAAATGAAATTTTCATTCACGTTGGCAAGTTTCTTCACAATAGTATTCCCAAACTAAAAATGAAACCTTACTTTATTTTAAATTGAAATCTAAATAAAACCCAACTTTGTAACTTACAAAAATACAAATTCTGCTTCCCAAATTGAATCCAGAAACCAAACTACATTTTAAACCTCCCGTAACTTCACCAGAATAGGTCCCCGTGACGTGAAATCGTTGCCGACCGGGGCGAGAGGTCAGCAGTGTAACAACCTCCTTATTCTAAAAAGCCTTAAGTACATATAAAACCCCAGTCGACATACGACCTTTTAGATTAACACGACGTGTAACTCGTACGCGGCACATTTCAGTTTAAATACCTTTGAGTTCCATCCGTATTCTGTGTACGGACTACGGACCGAATTAGATTTTTCACGCGGTAATTCGATAGTGGCAGTGTTTTAACTACGAGGTTGGTTGGTTTAAAAAACGGTTGGTAGGATGGCAAATGCAGATTGAATCGTTAAATTGAAGTTTGCTCATGCGGTTGGAAGTAAATTTTTAGAAGGTTAAGGAAATAATTTCGGTGTCTAAATTTTTTTTATAATTACTTCGAAATTTTAAATATTTTTTTGGGTACATTTGCTGAAACTTATGTATCTAAATAATGAAATCCGAATGTATTTAATAAGTATGTTATAAAAAATCAGTCACGTTATATAGTTATTGATTGCGCATACCTATTTAACACAGTCATGTCTCAGAAAGAAAGGAAAAGTGGAATCATTTATGACCTCGGACGGGACTCGAAAACTCGTGACTGGGTTTTTCCACTTTTCAGTTTTTTCTGAGAAAGGTATCGTTTGCAGCCGTTTCAGCTTAAACATAATAACCTTTTAACACATTTGCTAGGCGAGTAAGTTTAATTTGAACTGAAATTGGTGTAAATGCTCAGTATTATACCTACATTATTTTTAAGAGCAAATGCGAACATGGCCTAAATTACGCTCGCTCCATACAAAAAGTTGCATGTAGCCCTTCCTTTAATATCGAACCTATATGAATGATTATCTATAAATAGAATGCGATGTCAGTTTCTATACAAAATGTCATGTGACCTCCGAGGGCTCCGAGCTATCACGTGATTCTTTCTATAGATAGATAGATAGATCATTTATTTGTATTATTTGTACATCGTCATATTTCAATTATAGAAACTACTACTACTACTTACTACTTACTACTTTGTACTATTTTAGTTATAGAAACTGACGCATCGTCCCGGATCGGATCGGATCGGATCGGACTGGTATGAGTCATCCTTAAAGCTCTATTTTCATAAATGTATCATATTTTTGGACTGGCGGTTCAAAAGTTAGATTAGAGCGATTATTTCCGAAAATAATAACTTAATCAAAAAATATTAGTAGTAAATCCCTATTCTTTTTTTAATACCTATCCGACGATACCTTATACTTAAGAGTTCAAACGAGAAAAAAACACCTCCTACTGGTCTGTACATGTATACATCACAACTTTACATGTACCATTAAAAACAGTTTTTCCCACTTTTTATTTTATCACTTTGTCGATATACCTAGGTACTCGATATGTATATTCATATCAAGTTACAGCTTTCTACTACTAACGGTCACTAAGCTAAGCCGCAGACAGACGGACGGACGGACAGACAGAAATGGCGGGCGAAACAATAAGGATCCCTAGTTGACTACGGAACACTAAAAAGTGTATAATTTCATATATATTCGATATTGCAAGAGGAAATAGGGGACAAAGGTAGTTCAAACATGCAACTTTTTGTATGGAGCAGGTGCAATTGAGCCCATTTGCTCCCATTACCTAAGGCTCCCATTACTTAAGGCTAAAATATTTTAAATGAAAGTAAAGTAAATGCGTTGACGTTCTAACGCGTGAGTGTAACGATGTGAAAAATCCTGTCACGAACAAAAATACCTAATGTTTGTAATAAAATTACAGTAATCCCAGTGAAGCGATAAAACGTGGGGTAAGATTGTCACAATATTTACTGTGATTTAAGTTATTAGTTGATAATACTTTAGTAATAGTGTACCACAAAGTGACTTTCTTATTAGGTACTTACAAATAATTCCAACTAAAATTACCGTAATTGTAAAGTTGGGTATAAATTAGTCGTTCGCCTCGAAAATGAACGCGAGTATGTCTCGGCAACCACTTGATTGATTTGGCTCATATTTGATAGCTTATATAGGTCTATCAAATCTACATATCCTATCAACGATGCTCAAGTTATCGTCAAACAACTTACATACAAACGACGGATTGTTCAAGTAAACTCGGAGAACTTATTCGCTTCGCCCCTCGTTCGAATTGTGTGCTTACCATGAGTTTAAAATAACCTGTCGCTAGCGATTGTCATTCTTCAGCAACTCATGGTACTGGTATGGAAGTAGGGAAAGGTTCAAATCGTTTGGAATCTTAAGGCGTCATCACTTTATGACAGCGCCTGATAAAGATAAATTGGCACTTTATCCTGTCTTTGTCGCATGAATATCCTGGACATTTATACGAGCATTAAGAAAATTATAACCTTTACCGAACAATTACAAACTTAACATAATTCATGACAATGCAATTACGTTCATGCATTATGCGTCCGTTGAAATAACAATTAAAACATTTCGTCATATAAACATTTCGTCAATTCGAACATTATGGAGCTGTAGGTATTTAATTTATCCGGTGCATTTATTCCAAAGTTAATGCGAACTAATTAATGCAGTTCAAACAAGCAGATTACCGACAACATTATTTAACTGAGTTGTGAAAACAGCCGCTACATAAATTATCTTGGCCGTATGTTTACCGGTCCGATAATCGGGGAATGCAGTCATTTTATAATTTTCCGATGCGATTCTATCTTTCGATATGATTACTGATGTTTGTTTTTACTATGGAGGTGATGGTTGTATTTTAGTCTACTTGGACAGTCCGTCGTTTGTATGTATGTACATCTGTTTGTTCGATGATAACTCGAGTATTGTTGATTGGATCGTCGTGAGATTTTGCAGGTCGTTAGATGATATAATAGTACATTACGATACAAATGCGAATAGGAGAAAGTTCGCAATGAGTGGCGATAGAATAAAACATGATCAAAGGGAGTGTTTTAAATCGATACGAGTTGCGAATTACCTATTTGCACATACATGTAAACTACACTAAGTGTAGGCATAAAATGATGTACCTACCAAGTGAGGTAATAAATAAAGCCCTTGATCGCATTGAAGTTCAAAATTATATTTATGGCCAGGTGTGGCATAAATATAATTTTGAACTTCAAATACGAGTAAAACAGGTCAGAAAGTGGTTGCCGAGAAGAAGCCGCGAGTTCACGTTTGAGGAGACTTACTAGTTAAATATAAAAGAGACACATATAAAAATACATCACAAAAAACTTAACACTACTTATAATTTAATTTAGGCGACGTAACTACGTGGCTCCGTTGCGTCGTCTGATCAGGCGTAGGATTCGGCAGGTTACCCCGGAACCGCCGAAGCACGACACCCTTCGGCCAGAAGTCTGGGCATTAGCGGCCACGGCACGCGCACCACAAACGAACTGAAGTGCACGTAGTAACGCGACCACAGCTGGTGCACCTTCGGCTTGTAGCTAGTCTTCTGGCGGACGTACTTTATACCACCTCGTCGGCCACGGCAGAGAAATGCAGGCGCGACACGTAGAGCGCCGTACTTGGTGTCGCAATCGGTAGGCTAGACTTGACTGGATCCGCAGTGTCACACTGGATTTTACGAGGTGTTTTGCTGTGCTTTTCCACCTGAGTGTGAATCCCTTTTTATCCACACAGGTGCGAGAGGACTTCTATGTAATTGTAAATAATTCTCCCGTCCTAGTGTAAACGGCAGCCTTTTGACATTTTTCCAAAATTGACTTTTTATAGTATTCGTAATTAGCCCTTATATTAATTACTATAAAAAAATATAATTTGTTGCTAAGCTAAAAGGCAGTATGTGACTTATACGGCGTTTTTGACTAGTAACAAGGAAATCCTAAAATAAGAAAGCCGTATAACGTGGTTTTACTGCTTTTTAGTTAGTTAGATTTATATATTGTTAACGTTTATACTAAACTAAACGTGTTTTTCGGCGATATAAAAAATCCTAACATTATTAAAAATATGTAAAAAATACATTTTATAAGGACATACTTGTATCTACCACATACAAAAAGAAAAAATGCAATTGTTTTTTGCGATTATCTCGAAAGTAACTTTTGTCAAAAGGCTGCCTTTTACACTAGGACGGCAGATATGTAATAGGTATGTCAGTCCGCAGAGCAGTAGGTAAATAATAGGGTTTACTCCTTTGAAGCCCTTTGATTTAATCACGTACTTTTTTCCTGTTAAACGTATCCGGTCGTACCTACAGATTTAATTTAATAAAGTGGCAATTTAAAGAGCTACGTGTAAAAGAAATTTAATTTATTAGCTTGGTGACTCGACCTCGGTTACTTTTCATTTCTGAAACTTCAATACTAAAAGTAATATCCCGCGTTTGTGACTTTAGTCGGCCATATACGTGGCATATCTGCCGGATCCGCCAATCAATGTGTGGTAAATTTATCCGGCGGATATACACGCTATGCAGATCCAACGGCTTGCCCGATCGTATACGGCTTGCCCGAACGTATCCGGCCGGCTTTTGTGGCTGCAGCGTAAGGTAGTTAGCACGTCTCGATATGACACATTAGGCGTCTGCCATCAAAACTGCGTTTATAGGTAGCTACTATTATTTATTTTCTGATTAAGTCAACGCTAGGCTAGACGACAAAACAATCTAATTAGTCCGTTTGTTACATTATTAAAAAATATTCGACACCTATTTTTAGTCTGTTTGTCAAACGAAAAATGACGGAAATACAGTGCATTAAAGTTTCGCGTGACGTCCCAATTAGGTACAATTCATACCTAATAGTGACGTCACCAGACCCCACCCCGGAACTTTGATGCTCTTCAACTTCGTCAATTTTAGTTATCTTAAAAAAGGAAAAAATACGTGTTCAATAATTTTGGATAATCTAACGGACGGACTAAGGCTGGATTTGACCAAACTTTTTAACCAAGAGTAACGCTTACTCTTGGATACTAATGTCAAAACCCATAGTAATTTGACGTTACATATCTGAGAATAAGCGTTATTCTCGGAATAAAAATTTGGTAAAACGCAGCCTTAATAGAATAATAATTATAGACTAAATAGCATAATCCAATACTGACCCAACACAATCATGCAACAAGAACAGCAACTGCACGAAAATTTGAAATACCGCGGGTAACTAATTACTATGGAGACCGAACATTAAATAAAATAATTCCAGGATACTTCTTAAATAGTCTGCCGGAGAATATCCGGCATGAGACCAATAAAAATAAATTCAAAAGTGGATTAAAACTGCACCTATTGCAAGCTCTTAGGTGACATTTGTTTAGCCTAGAATGTAATTTTTGTTTATTTTTGTTTGATTAAAGATTTTTTTGTTATCTAGAGACTCACACCCGCAGACAAACTGTACATACAGTTTTGCGGGAACTGAATTAGATATAAGTTTTATATTGTGAATTATTAATAAATAAAAAATAAATAAAATATAGTTTTTCAACCTACTTGTCATCCCTGTTGACTGCCTCAAACAACAAATCCGAACAATTAATTATGCAGTACCATTTTAACAAGTCAATGCGTTACATCAACACAAGACCGCACACAAAAATGCTAAAATCCTTCTATCAATACACAACGTAAACACCCCTTTCGGGTGACCACGTTGCACGGCCCAAACCCGTCACAATCGCTTACCAAATACGTACCCCTTTAGAACCAGTATATATGTACATTTCAATGTCGCGTAGACAATATGGTACTCCAGGTCACAGTTAGAGTGGTTAATCAGATATAAAGGGAACAACACGGGGAGAAATGGACCGTTTACCGTAATTATCCATTCGCTAGTACATTCCGGGATGTGTACACATAATTATACACTGGCGAGCGACTGTCGGTTTTCATGTCCTCAACTGTACGCTCGTGCGCTTTAGTTGACAGTTTGTTGTGGTTAATTGTGTGTATTACGTAACCTATGGTTTAGGCTCGGCCCAGTTTGGAAGTTGTAATGACTGGTCTCAAATTCGCATTGATTTTTGACAGATTATGATTGCTTGCATTTTGTGATATAAATAAATAATAAACATATATTTAAAACTTTCGTGAGTCATTCTGAAATTAAATTATCATAAGGGAGCCTGGAGTGTGCTTTGGCAACGAACCCAATATTTGGCAGGTGCTAGTTATACGAAAACGATTCATTTTAGGAGACTGAGTCGCTGCCATACAACACAACTAACCACAGTTTTAAGAACCTCCACTGAATCGCGTTAAAATAAGGCCCCTGGCCTTCCAATCCAGGGAGCAAACTAGGCCTTATTGGGATAAGTCCGATTTACTCACGATGTTTTCCTTCACCAGAAAGCTATGGGTAAATATCTAATAATATTTCGTACATAGGTTCCGAAAAACTCATTGGTAAGAGCCAGCTGGGTTTGGAACCCACGACTTTCGGATTGAAAGTCGCACGTCTTACCGCTGCTGGGCCGTCAACGAATGGAATAAGGTAAACGTCCGAGTGCTCGACATGTCATAAGAAAATATTTATTTGAATCACGATATTATGCTAATTTATACATCTACATTAAATATTGTCTTGTGTTTTGGGAAAAGAGTATTTTACTTGTGCTTAATAGTATTTTTTAGACATGGTCACAATATCGAAATTCCTCAAAATTAGAAAATTTCTTAGTCAATCCGATTGTACTAGTAAATGTCAGGTGTTATTGCTGGCAGTCCCAATCTAACTCCCGTTGATGTGTTGGAGTTGGATGTAGTATTTTTTATTTATTATTATTATTTATATACTTTATTGTAATAAACTAACACTAAAACACACAAATTTAAATTTATAAGTATAACTAAACTAAAAACTAAAATAAAACTACCACCAGCTTTTCGGTACCACCAGCTTGGGATCCTGTTTTACATCTCATCAAGGATCAAGCACGACACAGAACTGGAAGACCTTAGTGTGGACTTTGTTTGAAAAGATTGAAAACGGATAAAAAAGAGGCAAAATGGGGTAGTTTTCTTGTCGCTTCTTTCTGCTCCATAAGCCAGTTAGGGAAGCGTTCGTAAGTTGTATGTATGTTAATCCTCACAGGGTTTAAACATTTTTTATTTTAATTATAGAATGCCCTTCAGGCTATGTATTACTAGCTTTATAAGCCCCTCTGGGCATTGTAGACCAACCTTTGTTTTTATTTTTTAAATTATTTTTATATTTTTGTATGTAGGTAGTTTGCACAAGTAACTTTTTTGATTGACGGGGAGAATTCGCATTCTCTCAGTCATCATCTTAACCCTGTGAAAACGAGTGCTGTAAAGGGCTCGAAACGTAGGATCATGGTGTTAATAAACGCGATTAATCCGTTCCAAAGTGTTTAATTTCAATGAATAACAATCGCGGTAACAGAAGACAATATTAAAATAAAACTAGTTTATCTAGATAGAAACTAAAATAAAACTACATAAAAACTAAAATAAATCTAAAACAGGCCCCTGCGGCATGGTACCGAGGACGCTGGCAACATTTTCTCGCTGGATTGCAAGACTTATCCGTTGAGCGAGGAAGCTGCCAGCTCTTGGGTCTCCTGTGGCGTCTCTGAGTCTCTTCGATAGGTCTTTGAAGAAACTCAGAGCGCTAGGACCCCACGGACCAAAGGTCTCGACGCCGAAAGGAACAAAATTATATTCGGCGCCGAGACCACTGTACTTTCCCACTTGTAGTATTTTAGTACCTAAGGTCATAAATAGGGGGTGGGGGGAGCATCCTTTGTGCGAAACACTCAGTGGGCGAGTCCGGCTCGCACGTGGCCGGTTTTTCAATATGAATTCATGTCAGTCTAACAAATGTTTTAACTGTATGTTTAAAAAAAAAACATTTATCTTAATTCATCTCATGTAATACAATATTGTAACAAGCCAGCAAAGATTAATAACTTAGAGCTGAAAGATTTCTCGGAATCCATTTTAAGCTGGATTTCATGTAACATGCCAGGCGTGTCATGTTTTAAAGATTAGTAGCTAATGTAAGCTTTGAGTTTAACCGGGTTGCTTGGTTTTTTGCTTTAAAGATTTAAAAAGTATGTCAAGTCCGGAGATCTTGTAAACCGACTAAAAAAGTAAGATAATGTTATCACGGTTCCCCCCTGCTTCGCAGAATTTTTGTATGCATAATTCTATTTGGCATAATCAGTAGGTATATCTATAGGCATAATTGGTTTTACCCATAAACTGTTATTGGCATAGTCGAGTTAAGCATAATTTGATTTAGCCAATTTAATTTGTCCAAATAATCAATCTTGAAACCCACTTTTTGTATGCCAATTTATTTCCGGACAAAATAGTATTTGACATATTGTGCATTATGCCAAATTATGTTTCTGCTATATTAAGATTCGGCGAAAATTGATTTTGCCAAGTTTGTTATGACAACACACAGGACATGTAGGACTACAGAAGGCCTAGTATAAAAATTGTACGACATTAACTCCTCGACCGCGTTAGCGTATCGGGAGTTCAAATTATGTTTGCCGTTTATTTAAATCATCCGGCAACTTTCATATTTTGACCCCTCGATACGCTAACGCGGTCGAGGAGTTAATGTCGTACAACTTTTATACTAGGCCTTCTGTATGCTTATTCAAAAAAAAGTTAACAAACGTTTGAGTGTTACATATGTTCTTCCTTTCTAATAAAGACAATGTCAAACTGACAGATAAAAACAAACAATCATTTAGCTAAACTGTATTTATAATTATGCTCTGTTTCGTTCGTTTATACGTTCGTGTATTTTATATGTTCGTTTATGAATAACGCTAAATGTTACTTTTTAAATATTGCCTTTGAATATCTACCTGCGAAAAGCTTGTGACATTTCGCGTACTGAAATTATTTAAGCTCGATTGAGTCACGTTAATTGTTTGTAGTAAAATTTATACGCAAGAAATAAAAAAAGGAGAAACGTTTGCGATTACATAAGCTCTGTTTAAACAAGTATTTTGAGAATTTAATCTGAAAGCCAAGTAAGCTAACGAAGCTGAATTGTTCCTCAAGATGAAATAAAGAGCTCCGAGAGACCGACTTAAAGTTGAAGAGACTAATCAAAACGAAGAATTTATAGAAAAAATATTTTACGAAAATGTGATGGCAAATATAATGAAAAGTAAAAAACGAAATATAAAGAGAATGAGTTACCTAATTAGGAACTTAATATAGGTACATTATGAATGTACGAAATAGGTTTGTTTCGATTAAATCTCAAAGGATTAATTAATACCGGGTATTCATTCAGCAATGTACAAATAGAATGCCTACTCTACGTATTAGGTAAATTTTGTTTCAAACAAGACAGGATTATCAAAAAAGTTATTTTGAGATGCCAAGAGTTTAAAGAGGCCTCCAAGTTTATGGCACCTGCTCCAAAAGTACCGTTTTATGAAAATAATTTAAATATGACAACACTAAAGTCCAAGTCTGATCTCAACAAAAGTTTATACTGTCAGTCGTCATTCCTTAGAGCAATATATTCTAAGGTAACGACATCTTATCAGAACAATAAACACGCTATAAAATCCTGCTAACCGCCGTTTTATTCATGCAGTATTCCCGCACGAACTAAAACTGTAATCCGACTGGCACGGAAACGCTTTCTTTTGTCGTCAAGACACCGTTCCGATTACGTTTAAAAATCCATTAAAAGATAACCGTCGAAGACAGTTGACGGCGTTCTGGCTCCATCAGACGAGGAACGTTCTTGACGAGACAAAGTAATTGTTTGGCGCCTCGCCAGAAATGTTGAATCGATAACTTGCCAAGTGCGGGGGATTCCAATGCTCATCTATTCCAGTATGTGTGAATCTCGGATTGCATACAGTCTTCACGATTCTTGAGTCTACAGTTAACACTGGTTTCTTGGGATGTTTTGTTCTATGGCTGTCATATAGTAGTGAGAATATACAAGCAGCTCTGCCATACGCTGGAACCGCTGCCCGTGACAGCTGGAAACTCTTCCGCGAGTCTTTCTTGCGGAATTTAAATGCGAACTTTTCAAAACTATTTTCGACGAGTTATGCTTTTGGCGCATGTCGAAGACTATTTGTTTATTGCAGTTCTTAAGGCACACAATAAAGTTTTAGCGCAAACTGGGTAAAACTTTATTGTGCGCTTGCTCGCTGATGATTTCTTTGCTGTATTTGGGACTTCGAAGAAGACGAAGTAAATCAGCATAAGGTTCGACTATTTAGATTTAATCGAATCATTACGGGTACGTACCAACAACCAAGGCAGTCACCAACAATTGGTTATGAATTCAGTTTTTCTAACAAAGTTATTGAAAAATTTTAATTCTCCAAGATTTAAAATCATACTTACAGTATAACATTTAAAACTTTCGCGATTTAAACACATATTTAAACATAATTATTAAACGGGTCTAACGCGAATTAATTTGTTTACCTTATTTACCGACGTTTCGACACAGGTTTCACTGGTCATGGTCTTACAGTAATAAATGGCATAGTAACTAATCAAATTATTATTAAAATTGGATTTTGTTATTGTTGTGTGAGTAGGTACTAATACTAATTTAAGAATCTAAATTTTTTCACATTTAGTTTGAAATTTTTGCGTTCCATGCAAAAGTTGAAGTTTTATGGCGAAATTTAGATGATGGTTAGGTATTCGAGCCTTGAACCATTGTAAGATAACCCTTTAGAAAATCCGCGCCATCTAGTTTTCGTTAATGGAATCAGTCCAGTTTCAATTACTGTGTTGACTCTATGGTGGTAGGAGAGAGTCAGCGCGGATGCAGGCGGTCATTTTATATTCAGTACGCTTTTGAATCTTAACGTCGTCATCGTCAATCAAATAAGTATAATAATATCTTACATGTGTTAGTTGGGTACTGATAAAGGATGACTCACAGTAGTCCGTTCCATTCCGATCCGATACGGGACGATCTGTCAGTTTCTATACAAAAAGTCACGTGACGTCCGAGGGCTCCGAGCTATCACGTGATACTTTCTATCGGACTACTGTGAGTCATCCTTAACCCATGTAAGTTGGTCTCGCTGATTACTCTGGCATACGTGCTCTTCGTGGACACACCATGAAGTGCCTCACATTATGAAGTTTTCCTACTTGCAATCAAAGACAAACAATAGAATCATGGCAGAATCGCACCGTAGAAACCGGGGGAACGACTTCCATTCGCATTCGGGAACGCACATTCGCAGTATGCAAATGCATACAAAATCGAAGTAAAAAAAATACATATAAAAATAAAACAATATATTTATTACCGTACACAGGTGTTGCTTTCTGTACTTAATTCGTTACAACATGCCACATTTACACACTCGCGCTCGCAGGAAAAACTTTCCTGCTCTCAGCGCAGCCGTATATTGATATTGCAGGAACTATTATGTTCTCGCAAGTCCTAGATTCAAGTTAGTAAGACAGTACATACTGTAGCCTTGTTACGGGACTTACCAGTTACGAGATAGTCCTAAGATGCGGAAAACTTTATTATATCGACGTCTAACTTAAATAAAAATCTCGATAGCAGCCGAGAATTTAAACTTTTGATAGAAGCGGGATATTGCTTGCGTTTTTTTATATCAACACATAATTACATAACTTTACGTTGTTCAGAGAATTTTGCGTTAAAATACAGTTTCAGTGCCGTATAGCTATTAATTCTTGACTTCAATAATCCCATAATTACAAATTTTAATTTTAATCAATAAATTTAAGAATTTTATGTTTTTTGTATTGTAATCTACTGACATTTTAATTTTAATTTTGGATTTTATTGTATTTTTCTATTGCTTTATGAATTTTATTAACTATGGATTTAAATGTTTATTATAAAAATGTTAAAGTAGCTCATCCGGATTATCTTTAAATTAAATATAGGAATTATATGTATGTATCTACTAACAGTAGTGAATTAGAAATAATGTACAGTACTAAAATATCTATGGGTCCTGCCCGAAATAAATGATTATTTAATTTAATTTAATAGCGCCCGCAAACGGGGTGCGGGAGATTTGTACAACGAATCCATGAAGCCCGCTTTGATGCAATGTGGGTTTTATCAGGCCTATGGAACGCTCCGCGTGAACTCAAATCGATCGTCTTTTGTCTTGTGTCGGTACCGACACACGGGCTGCCCACACATCCCGCGCCCGCCGGTGCACACCGCCGACAGTATTATAAATAATTCGAATCGCATGCAACCAGCGTCTTTTGTTTTCGCGTAATGTTCAAAACGGCTTGCAACGGTTAACACTCACGTATTTTTATCACAATAGGCGTGACATGTTTCGACTGCATCAGGCAGTCATCGTCGGACGGATAGAGTGGTGTTGTCACCTCGCGGCTCGGGCATCACTGTCTGAGATAAATATCTGGTCTGAACTGTAAGAATTATATAATGGGATGGAAATCTTCTGCAACCAACATCGCTGGCCTTATTGCACAATAAATTGAAACTTTAAAACGTATTGCTTTTTGTAAAGTCAAGTATGTTTGAGTTTAACAGCCTATATTCAAAGCATTGGGCTATGCTCCGGGGCTTTTCGAAAAAAAAAATCGAAAAGTAATGCCGTGCTCCTCCATTGACTAAAAACACTTAAGCGCTTCATTAATACTCCAAACTCTCTAGGTATTTGCAAGCGAAAACAAATGGGCGACCTACAATGCTTGTTCCGATTCCTACATACGCTAGGATGCTGGCGATTGGCCATCCGGGCCTAAGCCTCTTGTTAGCTGCAGAGGATGATCCCGTAAATTTACATGGTGTAGTAATAGTTAGTTTCTATAGACATTGAAGCGATTTTTTATGCAATAAGAGGCAAACGAGCAAACGTAACGCGAAGAGATTATTGACGCTCTTGGACACTTGCAATACATACAGAATTTTATAATAAGCGTTTAAAAAAAAACATGATTACAGAAGAATGTTAGACTCGTAGTTATTAATTTTGTCAAATGAATAATTAGTAGGTACCATTTTCTCAGTAGCAGTATTCTTCAAAATGAATTCTTTAGAATGTCACTAAAATAGAAAGAAGTTAAGTCATGTGTTAACTATGTGCCACAAAAAGTCGTACGGTCAAAACCAGATATTCAACCCTATGAGCAAAGACAACATTTCAATCGTATACTAAATTTACCTAAAAAAGGAAAGACATATTAATTTTCATTTCAAAATCAAAATCAAATCAAAATCAAAAATGTTTATTCTGTAAATAGGCTTATTGCTAGCTCTTTTACATGTCACCTTACAACTATATTAATCTAATCTATACATATAAAAGGAAAAGTCCTGACTGACTGACTCACTGATCTACGTACAGCCGAAACTACTAAACGTATGATCCTGAAATTTTCACATTACGTTAAGTGTTTAACGAAGGTTACGAATAAGAAGGGGTTTTGAAAAAATCATCCTCTAAGGTGGTTAAATCGGGGTTGAAAGTTTGTATGGAATCAAGGTTTTTTTTTTAGATAGAGACTCAAAAGTTGGTGTAAAGGTTTGTTATTAAAATACAAAAAAAGTAATTTTAGCGTTTTGGAAAAATCAACCCCAAAAGGGGTGAAAAGTGTGTTTAAAGTTTGTATTGCGGAATTGTTTCCCTTTTAGTAATAGACTACAAACTTTGTGAAAAGAATCCTCATAAGAGTTAAAAAAAGCGATTTTGAAAATTCGACCCTTATAAGGGCGAAAAGGGTGTTGAAAGTTTGTATGCCGGAAAGTTTTCTGTTTAGCTAGAGACTTTATTTTATGAGTAAAGGTTTCTCATCAAAATACAAAAAAAGGTGTTTTTATCTATTTATATAAAAAAAGAAACAGACTGACTGAATTACTGAATGACTAACTGACTGACTGACTGACTAACATATCAACGCACAGCCTAAACCGCTGGTCCTACAGATTCCAAATTTGAAACGTTGGTTCCTTATAAAGTCTAGAGGTGTATTAACAAAAATTTTTTTATAAAATCAACCCCTAAGGGGGTGATTTGGAAGTCCAAAGTTTTTATGGGGAAACAAGATTAGTTGGCCTATTCCATTTGAAACTTTACAGCAGTATTTATAAAGATAAATGAGGTAGCACGTGTTTCAGGTTTTTTGAGAATTCAACCCATATAAGGGGGAAAAGGGGTGAAAAAGTAAAAAAACAACATGGGTATCGTTTTATGGTTTATCGGGTCGCTGATTACAAAAACAACGACGATTTTAAAATCTAACGTGGCTATTGTGAAATACCATCTTCCCTGTTGGGGCGCGAGGGGTCGAACTCTAAAAATATAGATATGGGTGTCTTTTTGTTGTTTATTTCTGGTTCTATAGATTCCAAACTTAACACTTAGGTTCCTTATAAGGCGTAGGGGTGCACAAAGAAAGGAGTTTTCAAAGTTCACCTCCAAAGGGGGAGAAATGATGGTACAAACTATGTATGGGTATGTATGATTTGTTAAACTGTTTAATTCAAAACTACACAAGAGTATTTCTAAAGATAAATGAGTAAAGATGTGTATTTGATTTTTTGAGAGTTCAACCTCTAAGAGGGGTAAAAGGGGTAACAAAGTCAAAAAACAACATGATTATCGTTTTTATGCTTTATCGGGTCGCTGAAATCAAAAACAACAACCATTTTAAAATCCAATGAGGTGGACGTAAGATACACCATCTTCCCTGTTGGGGTGCGATGGGGTTGAAATCTCAAAATATCAATATGAGTGTCGTTTTGTTGTTTATTTCTGTTTCTAGAATTTCAAATTTGGCACGTAGGTTTCTTAATACGGTGTAGGGGTGCATTAAGAAAGGATTTTTCAGAATTCACCTTTTAATCGAGATAAGAAAGAAGATCCGAGAGGTTCTTTACAATTAATCCGGAGCCAAAACTGCGAGAAAAGGCGGCCATCTGAAATTTCTTCAGTTATGATCCGATCGTGATGGAAATCAATATCTGAGAATCCCAAAGGTTCTTTCTAAGGAATCAAAAGTCAAAATTGATCGTAATATGTACTCGGTTGGTACATATCAAAGGCTTCAAGAGGTTCTTTATAACGAATCAAAGCCGCCAACTTGATTTTGAAATTACGTTATGGTTGAACATATTTTGTACGCGGGCGAAGCTGCGGGAAATAGCTAGGATTTTTCAGAATTCTCCTCCTAAAAGGGTAAAGTGGGATTTGATTGTATATCGGGAAACAAGATTTATTAGACTATTTTATTCACAGGAGTATTCCTAACGAGAAATGAGTAAATAGGAGTACGAAATAGGGTGAAAAAGTCAACATGGGAAATATATACAGTAAGTGTAACTTACCTAACGACCTACCTCTACCTACCTTAAATCTAAAATAGGTCCTTGAATCGCGAATTGCGAAAAGGGGCTCAATCATGAATTTATTGAGTTTTAATCCGATCTTGATAATAATCGGTATTTGGGGATCCGAGAGATTCCTCAGTAACGAATCTGTAGTAAAAACTGCGAGATCCGGCCGCCGTCTTGAATTATTTCGATTTTGATCCAATCGTGTTAAAATCGATTTATGAGGATCCGTGAGGTTCTCTTTATGAATAATCTGAAGTTAAAACTGAGAAAAACGGCCATCGTCTTGAATTTCTTCGGTTATGATCTGATCGTGATGAAAATCGATATCCGAGGATCCGAAAGGTTCTTTCTAACGAACCACCAACGCCACCATCAAAGGCCACCATCTTGAATTTATAGAGTTAAGTTCGTGATAAAGCTCGGTAGGCACACGTAAAGGGTACGAGAGGTTCTTTATAACAAATCAGAGGTCAAAATTGAGAAACAACCGCCAACTTGAATTTTTCAGTTTGATCACTTTTCCGACAACCATCCATTCCATTTAAATCCGTTCAGACAAACGGAAGATAATAGCGGACAAATATACATATGTACATACAAATATACGGGCCCAATTAAGACCCTCCTTATTTGTAGACGGTTGAAAATTACGTTTAGTAAGCGGGCGAAGCCGCGGGTAAAAGCTAGTTCAACATAAATAGTCTTAAATTTTTAGTCTTTAAATGCATTTTTATCATCAATAAAATCCTTAACACTATAATCAGCTTTTTGTAAGAGCTGTCGTTTTACACTACATTTGAATTTATTCATTGACAATTCCAACATATTACATGATAACTTATTATAAAACCGCACGCCGTTCCCCATAAATGTCACTTGTACTCTGTGTCAACGGAAATATGCATATGCATTTGATATAATCTTACCAGAAGTATAAGAACAGATATGTCTTAGCTTATATATGTCCACCGAGCATCCGCCAGACAAACCCATACATTTATCGGGAAATCCGGCAGATATGCTGCCGTTGAATGGTAAAACGCTGTAACTCGAGTTACACCGTTTTAAGTGTTTTTGGACCAAATGGTTCCTTTTAATTTCTTCTATCATTCCTTGTTTTCAGAATTTAGATATCTCTCTTCAATAAGGCTATAGAAAAATGACAAAACGCGGCAACTATGTACATCCTTAACCTAACAAAACGCTGTAGCCGCAGTTACAATATTTTTTTCTTGTACCGAATATAGCCACGGTACCTCCTTGCGTGGACCAAAACGCTGTAAACACTATTTGCAGCGTTTTGCTTCATCAAATCAGTACATTTTTGAACTGTGCAAAACACCAAAATGATGCAAGTGAAAGAAATAAAAGATATTAAAGTAGTTTATTATAAAAAATATTATAAATTTGATTGTCGATTTTATTTAAAAATAGTCTGAATTTTGTTAAAGCCTTAAATTACACTTGTGATGTTTTGTTAAATCAACCAGCATATTATTTACACGCTAGAAGCCAGAACGCTGCAACTGAGAAATAAAAGCGGCAAGACGATGCAACTAGAATGTTACAGCGTTTTGCTTAGAAGCTTGAAGGTGATTTTTGTGGATTTCAGTTTGTAAAACACTTTTTGGCTAATATTTTTTATGAACTAAGCAGATTTTCATAATTTTGTTTGTCGGCTATATATATTATTATATTAGTTATCAACTGTGTAAATTTCATAATTTTAAGTTTATTAATAATAGGTGTTTCCAAGGTCGACCTGTTCAAACCTTTAAATGCGTTTATCTCAAAACGATGTTTTTAGGGTTACAGCGTTTTGCCATTTGACGGCAGTATGCCCGAACGTATATGGCTAACAAATAACTTCTTATATAGCTTGGCCAGGATCTGTCATAATTTGTACATGTGTAGAGAGCGTCAAAATGTGTGTGGGATAAAGCCTGTCCGCCTCCTCAATACAAATTTTGATTTTTGGGCGGTTTTCTACTGGCAGCTATATTTATATATATATTTAGAAGCGATCAAAAGTCGTTTGAAATCCAAATTTTGAACCGACTTTTATGAAGTTAATTTAGATACCTATAATGATCAGAGATCGTTTCAATAATTGCTTCACTGGCAACTTTACAAGAAAGTCGTAAATAACCATCGGGACTCATTTGAGACCGATCGAAGTAACTTTATATCTGTTTTTCTAATGAATGAAAGAGATACCGATTGCTAATAGACATGTATTGTTTTATTTATTTGGTATCTCATTATATACGGCAATATAAAGGCATCTCATTATATTGCCGTTGATAGATAAAATATTGTTATTTATTTTACAAAATATAGCTTCCAGGAATGAATTACCAGCAAGCTGGTTATCGTTTTAATACCTTCATTAGATTCTAAAGGTGTGTAAAGGATGACTCACACTAGAACGGGACGGGACGGGAGGAGGTGGGACGGGATGATCTGTCAATTTCTATAGAAAACGTCACGTCATCACGTGATTATTTTAATAATAGGAATTAATAGGAATTGCCAGATTGTCCAATCCCGCCTCGTCCCGTCCTAGAGAGAGTCATTTTTAAACTGAGTTTGCACAATTTCATGAGCTTGTCTTTTAGAGCCAAATTTTTAGTCATTTTTCAGTTCTTTGTTCTTTCAGTCAGTTGTTCTAGCTCTAAAATGGTACGTAGTGTGGAGAAGTCATTAAGGTCTTTATTAAATAGGGGTAAATTCTCACAAAATAAAGTACTTTTAATCCAGCCGGAGTAGCTATTCACAGGCCTACCCCTCTGCCGACAGCATATGACCAACGATCATGTTTATTGTATGGACTGACGTTTATCTGACATAGCTATTTGTACGTTACGTGCGAATAGCTATACATTTGAGGCGCAAAAATCGACAGACTTTTTTGTAAGGAACACAGACAGACAATGCCATTCCGGTTGATAATGGTCTATCTCTCTGTATAAGTACGAACAATTTTTGTTTTTGTTTCGTTTTTTTATAAATCAACCTTTCCATATAATAAAACATTTGACTGAAGACAGTATACGACTTTGAAAAAGGATATTTTTTAATT
This sequence comes from Lathronympha strigana, assembly GCA_949128165.1. Taxonomy (NCBI): domain Eukaryota; kingdom Metazoa; phylum Arthropoda; class Insecta; order Lepidoptera; family Tortricidae; genus Lathronympha; species Lathronympha strigana. The sequence goes on along the minus strand of OX421919.1, from coordinate 5,778,039 downwards.
GCGACAAGGATGTACAATATTGCAGTGTATTTTTAAAGAAAGAAACTTCAAAGTACGTTAAAAATATGAAAATAAACGCAACAGACGGGCGAATTCTCAAAGAAACTACTAATTGCAGTTTACTTTGCAATTAGTTACTAACATAAATGCAACAACAACACTTAATCAAAAAAAGTTTTGATAAAAAAAGGGTATTCATAAAGTAATTATATTCCTTTTAGGTAGGTAGGTGGGGTAGGTATGCGCTTACAACCAATGAGTTGAAAACAATACGCATGGTTGTTTAATATGAGCAAGACTGTATAAGTATAATTATGTACAGTCACAATCAGCTTAACTATAACGGTGCGGCCAAGGTGCTCACATATATTTGAACACTTAAGACATGGCCTTTAGAAAAGTGTTTTAGAGTCTTAAATAATACACATCCTTCCTTGCATCGTTTGTCCTCAATGCTGACGGTCGTGGCCTCTTCGTCAGCTTAAATATATACACATATCACCGAATAATTATTTATCATTTATGATGATTGACATTTTGTAAAGTAACTATGTTGTTATACATTGGACACATAGATTATTCCTAGTTTTTCATAATTTTAGATATAAGAAATAACGTATACACCTGTGTGCGTAGCCAAGATGCCAAATGCTAACGCTCAGTCGCAAACGAAATGCAACTGTCATTGTCACACTAATACGGTAAAGTGATAGAGAGAGATATCTACGATACGCTTCTAAGCATGAGCGAATGGCATCTTTGCTACGTACGCTGTAGAGGTAAGGTTCGGCATGATCTATTTTAAGCAATTGTACCTGCTATTCTGTAACCTGAAATAACAAATACGTAATTAAATTAACCTTCATTCATTCACGGCTTTATTGTCAATACGTTAGTGTCGTGTTCAGATATTTTAGGGCCCATTTGCCGTTCCTTTATAACTGTTGGCGACTGTATAGTACTTACCTACTTCGAAAGTTTTTCCTTTTTAGGTTTTCCATCGACCAAAGTCGCATTGGGAGGGGTAAACTGCCCCGCTGGTACAAGGTCGCGGAAAGTGGGGCCCTGAGGCATTTTAGGGGGCTCAGGGGACCGGTTAACGAGTCCCTGTTTACTTAAATCATGGGGGCATGGTAAACGCAGTAAAGTAATGGGAAGGTAACGCCTATCATGAGTTAACATGCAGTGTAAGCGCGCACTATGCGTTAAGAGAAAATGTGTAAGTAAAGTATGTAACGAAAAGCACCTACGGGAACTCGGGTGATAATTATATCATATCATTTCATTTATTGAGTAATAATCATACATTGTCAAAGCTATACAGTTCACTCAAATATGTAATAAAAATAATAGTTTAAAAAACTAAAAAGACACGCTTTTAGCACGCACTAAAAATTACAAAATAATTCGGCCACAGCAAATCCTTTCATTTGATACCCATATTATGGGGGTGCATTTCAAATTGCCTTGTCCGCCATCTTGGGGAGGCCGCCATATTGGATTTGTAATGACGTTTTTTAGCTAGTCATGTATTGTCATCAGAATTCAGGGCGTGTGCAAAATTTCATTTTAATCGGAGACCGGGAAGTGTGTCAAATTAAGATTCCAAGATTTTATTACATACATAGTTACAAGTGAAGCTAATAAAAGCGTGTTAAAATAAAATTTAATTGTAGCAGTATAATAGGAAGACCAGCGTGAGTAGCCAAGATGTCAATCGCTCGCGCTCCGACGCGTATCGTAGTTATCTCACTCTATCACTCTTCCTTATTAGTGTGACAATAACAGTTGCGTTACGTTCGCGACTGAGCGTTACTCATACTCATACTCATTTATTTATAATAGTATTACATATTACACGTCAACTAGCAATTGACATGGGGCCTTACCATGACATTTTAGTGCGATTCAGTTTAGGTTCTTAACTATGGTCAGAAGGCCTAGTATAAAAATTGTACGACATTAACTTCACGACCGCGTTAGCGTATCGAGGCCTCGAGGGGTCAAAATATGAAAGTTGCCGGATCGGATGATTTAAATAAACGGCAAACATAATTTGAACTCTCGATACGCTAACGCGATCGAGAAGTAAGTGTCGTACAACTTGGTCTTCAGGGCCCTTACCATGACGTCTTAACGCGATTCAGTTTAGGTCCAGTTTAAGCTCAGTTGTATGGAAACGATTCAGTTTAGCTCGTCAACTGACTCGCGTTAAGACGTCATGGTAAGGCCTCAGTTGTTTGGCAGCGAATCAGTTTAGCTCGTCAACTGAATCGCGTTAAGACGTCATTGTAAGGCCTCAGTTGTTTGGCAGCGAATCAGTTTAGGTCATCAACTGAATCGCGTTAAGACGTAATATGTAGGTACCTACCATATAACCAAAGGATTAAGTGTACGTATGTACATACGTACACTTAATCTTTACTGCACGATTGATTACAACAAAAAAAGTACAAATGGCGGACTTAATGCCTTGAGGCATTCTCTACCAGTCAACGATTGGATAAAACAGAAACGTGTATTTGGTGCAGGATCGTAAACAAACAAAATTAAATGTAAATGTTGAACAATTTGGCGTCAAAAATCTGGTTTTATGTCCAAAACTTTTGTCTTAACTAGTTTAAAATTAAATACTCCGAGAAACTTTTAGAAACATCAAAGGCAAACCCAATTATGTCGATTTCATACATGTACCTTAACTTGAAATCATATAATGAAAAAAGTCTTTTTAAGATATTTTCAAAAGAATCATAAAAAATAAGTATTCATTTCTTTCAAAATAGTAGGTATTCATGCCTTATAATTCTATCTGTAGTGCAAATTTTGTAATAACGATAACCACTCAAAATTTGTCAAAAATCGATGAAAACCTCGGAGACCCCCTTAATAATCAATGGAATCGATATGGCACGTTTTTCGTTACTGCCGCGACGATGTAGTTACTATCTAATACTATCTAATCTCTAAATATTTACATTGGTTCACTGCTATTGGTTGCTAATGGTTCACGAATGGTTTTATCTAAGTATTAATCTCTATAAAGTAAATCTTTGTTAGAAACAAATTTAATGTCTTACAAAACCCAATATATGTAGGCATTAGCTGTTATTTATATATTTAATATTACTTGCAGAATATGGAGGCCAATTCTAGTTTTAAAATCTAAACTTGTGTAAATATTGATATGATACAAACTTGACACGATTCGTAACGCATGCTTCAATTTCATTGGTCGATAACTTTGTCGAATAGCGTGTTGTTCCCGCAGGCGGTACACTGATTAGTGAAAATTATAAGTCGATAACTCTGTCGATATTTAGCGCAGCGTGCGGCGACTCCCCGCACAATATTGCCGAACTTGCGCTGTGCTCTCGCAGTCCTCGGTCGCTTCCTATAGACTAATGAACGGGGTAATTCCACGAGCTGAATGTTCCTGTAATGCGATTCCTCTAATACTTCTGAAAATACAACTTTTTGTTGACACATTTTTTTTGTACTTATATGACATCTATTTTCAATTTACTTCTGTAAATGTAAGAAAGTGATTTTGTGCCTGCTAATATTTCAAGTCGTGAAGCCTTAGCCATATTGGTAGTATTTTCTCGAGCTTTACGGTTTTCATTGAAGTAACTGTCATACAACGTAAAAGCATTTCGTAAGGGACATTATTTTGGAATGCACCTTGAATTCGGGTTCTATAGGATGTAACGGGACGCAATTCCCGTTTACATAAATGATTATTACATATTTATTTGTTACAATTCCCCTTAACTTATTTCTTATTTTTTATTAGAAACGCGCGTATTTGACGAATAGTGTATAGCTGCCTTAAATCTCTAATTTTGTCTATGCTTCAAAAGTTTTAATGCTCTATGCTTTTTAAATTTGAAATCAGCGATATTTGAATTATTTGGAATAATCAGTTGTCATTGACAAACAAAGCTTCTAAGAAAACACGAATTTCACATTATATACTATTTTGGATTTAATAAGTTAAATAAAAAGGTATTAAACGATGTATGATATCAGCGACGAGAAGTTATACTAATTCACATTCTTGGAAGGATTCAAAATAAGACAAAGGATATGTTTTTATCGCAATAAGGAAACCGAAATCGAAAGCTAAGTACACACATCTAGATTTGAAAAATATATTTCCTTTATTCCCCCTATCTGTAGAAACATATTGAATGGATTTAAGATCTCCCCTCTAACTCAAAAGTATCCCTAAATAGTATGTTACATTTATCTACTACATTTATCGTTTTACGAGAACTGACTAGACTCTCAATGACATACATTATGCAGGCAAGACAGTTAAGGAGTTCGAGTTGAGAGTAGATGAGATTAACGACATAATATAGAGTAATATGAGTGATACTACACTGACTGACCCTTCCTACAGCTTGACAACTCTTAACATTACCTGACAACACGTACGTCTTCTACAGTTACAATCCCTTCACGTTAGCTTCCAAATTTAGATGAAAGTACTTAGTGATAGTAGCTCATAGCTTCTTTAAAAATACAGGTGGTAGACAACATTGCAGAAGGCAGAGTAAATAAATAATGGCAACTTTATTGAATGAAAAGAACCTAGCTTTACTACGCGACACAACGTTTCCCCCTACACGATCACTGGCCAAATTGATATTACAAGGTAAAATTCAGGAACTGTATTTCATTAGGATAGGAAATTTGTAGTATAATACGGTACCGTCACAAGGATACGTTATGGATCTTAAATATAAAGGAAATGTGGAAAAATTCCGATACCGACATGAAGTACAATATTCTATCTTTAGATGTCGCTAGGCGGCTCCATACCGCGCATGTACGAAGAATATGGGGAGAAATTTGCAGCCAATTGGTGTGATTCGCTAGTTCAGTTGGCAGAGCAATGGCCAAGTATCTCAGAGTCGCAAGTCCGAGCCTCGCCCGAGGCCGTGAATTTTTCCACTTTTTTTATTAATAAGATTTATGGTTTCGTTCGCAGAATGCTTTAAAAATCAAAATTAATTTTGCCCGCATCCTGCATTATAGGCACTAGTTTCCAATGAAACGGCTCCCAAATACGGAACTATTGAGGAATCATGAAGATTTACCACACCCAGCATGCGGGTTCAATGATTCCCTAAATATCATACTTTCTGTTGTGTCAAGCCTAACCACTGGAACTTACGAAACGAGCAAAATGAGATCGAATTTTGCTGAAGCAATATTTAAAAGTTTCCATTTTAAGCTAACATTTTAAATATAATTATATAGTATGTTAGTATGTAAGGACATTATAAATCAATATTTGTACGCCATCAGGCAGGGTTAGTGCTACAGATAATTTTTATTTTCCACCACTGTAATCAGATTGACATATACTCACAAATAAATACACTTTGACTTTGATGGTCATTTTCATGATAATTACTATTTAAAACGAGATATTTACCATGTATATTTGTTTTTGCGAGCTGAGCTCCCGATATTTCGGCACTATTACAAGCGCCATGTTCAAGGTGTAGGTAGAACACAATTAAAAACTTGCCAGTAAATCAGTTACACTGTAAACATAGCGCTTGTGAAAGTGCCGAAATATCGGGGCTTACAAAAACAAATATACATAGTAAATATTATCTCGTCTTAAATAGTAATTATAATTTAATATTTTGTTTTGTGGATAGGTAACGGCAATGAAAATAATAAAACTGGGATGCGTATATCATGTAGCTCAAGCCATGGCAGCATTATATAAATTTCCCGTACAGATCTATTCGCAAAAGCTGGCGCGGAAAATGTATGAAACTCTAATCAATTTCATAGACATTACGCGCCAGCTTTCGAGAATCGATCTCTACCCAATCACCAAGTTTGAATTATATCAATAAGAAATCAAGTAAAGTTTTCAAAGTTTGAATAGGCCTCGTGGTCAAGCATTAAACGTATCAAATTAATCTCTAACTATTTAATTGTTACAACAATGAAGTTTAATTTATTTCACTTACACGAAGCAATTAATCGAAGCACATTCGATACGGTTTAAGCAAGTTCTGTAAAGTTTTGACAGGTTCAATTAAAAGCAATATATTTGTTTCAGTAACTTTGTTAATCTATCGACAGACTGTAATTTTGCCTTAGTCTAAAACGGTAACTTCAATATAAATTAGATAAATCCTACCTATCTATAAATTGTTACAATATTTGATAATTTAAAATGTTGTCAGTCATTCTGACAGTAATATTGCAAAAAATGGTTAAACTCACGTATCGCAGTCACATATCCCGTATCAGATCACAATAGGCGTGACATGTTTCGACTGCATCGGGCAGTTTTCGTCGGACTACTGACTGAGTATTGTGATGAAAATACGGGAGTTTCAACCGTTTTTTCTATATTAACCTAGAATATTTGTTTAGAATTAAGCAAGTTATTGTTATGGTCATAATCACATTTAATTACATTAACCAAACTATAAGTTATTCATAAATTGTCCATGCAATTTGAACGCAATAGTATCTAAATCTATAAATGAATGCCTTGAAATAATCAAACCCCTGTTCTTATCACTGAATTTTTCTGTACGAAATATCATTTGATTTTTACCAGTTGCTTTTCGATAAAGGAAAACATCATGTCATGAGGAAGCCTGAAATACACCAGCAAAGATATTTAAAGGTATGTGAAGTCTTAAACTTGCTTTGGGCCAGAGCAGTAGACCTAACACAAGAGTGAAAGGCATCTGTCTTTTTCTATCTGTTCAGATTAGACAATGACACTCTTGCGCTTGGGCTTCAGTTCCTCCTGTGAATGGGAGAAACCCTGGGGCTTACCATGATGTCTTATCGCGAGTCAGTTTAGGATCTAAACTGAATCTCTGCCATATAACTGAGCACAGTTAAGAACCTAAACTGAATCGCGTTACGACGTCATAGTGGCGAATGTCGAGATCAGATCAGAACAGCGAGGGTTCGCACAAAATCGCGTTCCTCCGGAACGCGAAACGAAACTCCGAATTTTTGTCAAAAAAATTAATTATTTTATGTCATAGTGTCTCATAAACTTCGTTTTAACGGCCTCTTAGCCTAGTTGGTAGTGACCCTGCCTACGAAGCAGGAGGTCCCGGGTTCGAATCCTGGTCAGGGCATTTATTTGTGTGTTTATCACGAATATTTGTTCCTGAGTTATGGATGTTTTCTATGTATTTAAGTATTTATATGTATCTGTCTATTATATATATCGTCGCCTAGTACCCATAACACAAGCCTTATTGAGCTTACCGTGGGACTAGGTCGATTTGTGTAAGATTGTCCCATAATATTTATTTATTTATTTATTTATTATAAACTTAACAAGAACCAGAAGTATCTGTGGCAAATGAAATTTATGGCGCTGGTAACCTGTAGCGTTAGTAACGCCATGTAGAAATAGCCAATTTTTTTAAGAGCGCTATTTTGTATTGACATTGTTGGTCCGCATACTTTATATTCGTTTATGATACTATTCGGGTATTCGTGGACTCATGTCATCAAAAGATAAATTATTCTCAATTTCTGATAAAATATAATATGTATTTATTTGAAAGCTTTGTTTAGCTGACGTTTAATAGTGCTTGGGCTTTCTGACTAGCAATTACGATAAATGGAATCGAGAAAGTACGACCGATGGCTCTATTGGGGTATTTAAGGGTGACCTATATTTGATAGTTTTATTAGTTTTAAATATATCGTATTATGTAGGTTCTTTCATTGTTATAAGGTTTGTGACATGTTGTTAGTAATTCGGTTTTACGAATCACTAAATGACTTGACGATCTTTTTATGAATTCCTGGTATTTGTAAAACATAATAGGTAACTTTTAATAACATGTAATTTTCCATTAGAAACAAATTTATAGTAATAGTAGTTCATACAACAGTAATATACTCGTAATTAGGGTTCTTAAAACTTGAGGGTCGCCGTTACAAAACGAGACGAACTTTTGTTATAATAGACACGAGAGTTTTAAGAACCAACTCGCTAGTTTTTCTACGACAGCTAAAATTTTATTGCTTATATAATCTGTTTCCGAGTGCTTCCTTTCTAAAAATTCTAAATTACAAATAATAACTTACGAGCTATGGGCTATCCAAAGAGTTAAAATCTATTTAAGAATTAATATCTTCATAAGCAGAAACAATTGCGAACGATACCAAATTTTATAGAAAGAAAGGAAAATTAGAAAACTTTCATATGAATAAACAGTCACATTTCTAACTACCTTCAGAAAAAAGATATCAAAGTTTGAGTAAAAAGTGGTACGATATAAACGACTCTCCCCTACTCGAGAAATTCGCCAGCATGCGTTGAGACCAGGTGGCCTAGTGGTTATGGCGTTAGCCGCGTAAGATGAAGATCTGAGTTTGATGCTCGGCTTCCGATGTTGGTCTTTTTCTTTAGTATATGACATCTATTTTCAATTTACAAAATGCTACCAAATTCTTAACCTTAAATACAATCACTAGCTTAATTAATTTATTGCGCCAAGCTTAGTTTAGGATCACTTTAAAGTTTATCTAGGGGCCCGCAGACCTTTTTGGGCATGTCCAAGTTTTGAGATAGCTCAGGAAGTGAAGTTGTGCGGGACGATATCCATTCAGACGTGCTCTTTGTACCCCTTCTGTGCTCCCTTTGTGTCCTTTTGTGCTCCGCTGGTGACTTTGGCTGATAATCGAACAATAGCGAAAGTTGGAGAGTAAATATTTTCACACATTGTTATTTTCAAATGTTGACCTATGACTTATAAAATGATATAAATTATTAAATATTTACAGGTAAAATAGTTCACAGGACTTAATTCCTACCGACCTAACCTAACCCAACTTTTTAAATGTCTAGCAGAATTTTAAATCAAGGTCCACACTTTTATTATTTCACCGATCACGATCAAGTGTATGGTATCGAGCTCATGTGTCCTATGGACGCTGTCTTTAGGCATGTTAGTACCAGCAACGTGTGGCGTTAAAAATACGGTATTAAATAACCGCGTATCAACATGGATCGCAGGCGATCAGATACGGTGCGTAGCATATCGCGAGCCACACTAACGATCAAAATACGCGTTGGAACTACGCGACGGAGACGATACGCCAAAATGATAGAAGTGTGTACCCAGCTTACATTATAATGTGAACTTTATTAATTTGACCTTAGTACCTACTTTAGATTAATTAACGATTTCATTTAGGGTTCCATTTAGAGAGCGTTGGTGGCTTTCAATCCGAAGGTCTCGGGTTCAAATCCTGTCCGCTCGTACCAATGAGTTTTTCGGAACTTATGTACGAAATATCATTTGATATTTACCAATAGCTTTTCGGTAAAGGAAAACATCGTGAGGCAACCGGACTAATCCCGATAAGGCCTAGCTTACATTTTAGGCGCTAGTTTACAAACTGACGCCTACGCCAAATCTTGGGATTAGTTGCCTAAGGGGACCCTAAGGCTCCTTGAGTCGTGGCATAAGCCGGAATAACGCTAGTAAGAGGAAGAGGAAGGTGGATTTTTGAGTTTTGAACTTCAAAACAATGACCAATATTCTATTAATTGGTAAGACATCAAAATATTGATTATTCTTAGTTATAAAGCGTTATAATTTGAGCAGCGCTGTCGAAAATGAGTAAACAAAATCGCAATTGTTATCTTTACAAAAAAGGACATAAACGCCATAGCTCAAAACAAAAAATACGCCATTTTGTTCGAACTTGGCGGAATTGTTTTGCGCCAAGTTGAAAATATTTATTTTCCCTTGAGTTACGAAGTTAGAAACTTCGCTAATGACTTCTTTCTAAAGTAACAACTTCACTTGGGAAAATGTTCAAGTTGCGCCATTTAAGCGATTGTCTTGTCCGTTGTTCAAATATTTGGTGCAGTAATTATCTAGTTTAGTTTTAGATAAAAAAAATCTTACTTGCTATTTTTCTTATCTTTTGTTTGTGAAATACTAGGTTTATTACTGAGTAAAATAATTGAATCTTATAAATGAGTAGATAATAAAATTGAAATTTGTTTTAAATAGAGCCGGAAAATGCACGCACACGATCTATCAATCATAAATACCAGAAGGTATCAGTTATGACACTAAGTTTTTTTTAATAGCCTATTTAGGTGACCCACAGTTGGACAAAGACCTCCCCCCTTCTCCCCCATTCGGTCCTATTATTTGCTGTTTCCCACTAATCTCGCCATCTTATTTTCGGTCTGCCTCTTCCTCGGCCTACGGTTGCGTAGTCCCGTGGGTCCCATTTCGTAGCCAACATGGCCCACCTCTCCGGGTGCAGACGGTAGACGTGCCCAGCCCAGTCCCACTTTAACTTCGCGATCTTTACACCCACATCTACAATTCGAGCTGTGAAGCGCAGTTCCGTATTTCTGATTCGATCACTTCTTCGAACACCTTAATATACCTCGCTCCACCACTCGCTGGTAAACCTTGAGTTTGGACTTTAGCGATTTTAGGTTAATATTAAATAGCAATCGTAGCCATAATTATTCAAACCTCATCTGTCAAACAGCAACCTCACTGCTCGCACTTATGGGTTAAAACGAGATGGACAAAATGTGATGTTACCTGTTGAACTTTAGCGGCTCCTTCTTGAATCATCAATCATCATCAGCAATCTAGAAACTTCGGAGGGAGGAGGAACCTCCCTCCGAATTTCCTAAATTTTGTTGTCTACTATACCTACATATTTCTTCGTAGAAACAAATGTTGCCACTAAAAGCCTACAGCTACGCCTATAAACTAAACGCTCAATATAAAAAGAATGGGCATTTCTGAAGTAAAACTGCGCGGAAGGAAGACGTCGGAGTGACGTTAGTTTGATATATGAGCTCCGTCTTTTGTGCGCCTGCCGTTAATATGGCCCACAATGCTCAGTAGACAGCCCTGTTATTGAGGCTGATCAGAACCTGGTAAATTGAATTTTAGTAAGTGAGAAATAATAAAAAAGGTAAGTAAGTAACACTTAATTGTACAGAAACACAGTTGAAAAAATACAGTTAACAAACAGAGATGTTAAGTACACAGGCAAACTTATCTCTTTATTAAGGTATCTTAGTGAAAAGTGATGTGAAAAAGTTCGAACTATCACTACTTAGGCAATTATGCGAAATATAAATATTCATACGGTAATTTTTATTTACTTCGCAATATAATAATCTCTATTGTGAGAGATCATAATTTCACGCAATGGAGACAAATTTTACGTCACATTTACCTTCCACAGTCGCGTGAATGTGCAATGTGATTGTACTGCACGCCATGTTCTATTTTAGAAGGTTCTCGAGTAATGTTAGTCCGCCTTTTGTGCGCTTGCCGTTACTATGGCCCACATGCTCAGAAAACAGGCTTGTTACTAAAAATGATTAGATCTCGGTGTATGAAATATTGGTGAGAAATAATAAAAAAATATGATTGTAGTAACTGACAAGGAATAGATGTTTGAAAAAGTTTGATCTACTATTATTTCTACCGAGAAAATGGTAATTGCGATGAGTTGATTAAATTGATTTTAATATAATAAGGTCATGGTTATGATTTCTGACAAGCTTAAGTTACACTGAGTTTAAATATTAAAAAATAGTTATTCTTGTACCGCTCAGCTTTAAAATAATGATGGGCACTTTTTAATGACGTTAATTTGTTTTTTTTACAGTTATATAGTATAAATCACTGTAAAAAATTTGGAGAATTGAAAATGGATACGTTTATTACGTTTCATATAACAATATACATTTCCAAATAATACACATACCTTCTTAACTACTACACCAAATTATTAATAATTCACTATGGTAATTAAATGACCCACAAAATAAAATATTAATTAATACATAAAAAATCTAATGAAATTAAATTAATACAAATTATCAATTACTTATACTTATCAATTACTTATATTATAAATTGGAAAGTGTGTGTGTCTGTTTGTTTGTCCTTCTTTCATGGCAAAACAGAGCGACAAATTTACGTGACTTTTAAGTGGAGATAGTTGAAAGGATGGAGAGTGACATAGGCTACTTTTTGTCTCTTTCTAACGCGAGCGAAGCCGTGGGAAAAAGCTAGTACTATTATTAACACATTAAACTATTAATAATGCAAGAAAAAGTTAGCAACACGTGTCGGTTCAGGCGGATATTATAATTCTGTAACAAACACATTTATATTCACGGCTAATTAAAAGTTATTCTAATAAATTGACCAATTTATGGCGTAGTTTACAAGTAATCTTAATTATTGTAATGAAAGCTATTAATACTCAATATCGCTATGCAGACGTCACCCATCTTTTTAATTATAAGTAATTATACCTTCATTCTAAAAACTTATAGTTTAACGAAATATTTCCCCGTTAACTACTACTATTTTTGTAATATGAACATTTTTATAAACTAAAGATCACTTACTAGGTTTTGACTTAGCGCAGCCTCCGGTAACATCCCTATTGGCAGGCGCTAAGGATGTCGCTCGTTTCTGCGTATATAAAGCACAACCACATTCTATGAAATATTAGGGGTCCTATATAAAACGTTAGCATTAGGCACACATTTGTGAAACACTAGTATTCCTGACAAGTAAAGCATTTTTGGTAGTGCCCAATCGAAGTTTCGGCGTCGGTTTCGGCCGGTTTCGGCCTAAAAATCATGTTTCGCCCAAAGGTTCGGTTTCGGCCGCACCGAGTCGTACGATATCGTTCTTTCGGGACGCATTAGACTGACGTCAGGTGAACTCGGCACGCATGGCAATATGACATCATAATTATAATGCTAAAATTTCAATTCGAGAAACGTAAAATCGGACCATGTTTCGTTTTGCATATATTTGAACAACTAACCACTCACTGATATTTATTCAGCGTTTTAAGTAATCACATTTATCAAAGATTCGGTTTTGTTTTCGGCAAAAGAACCTGTTTCAGTCGGACACTAATTTTTGGTAAACTTTTTTAAGGTCGTGGCCTACCTACTAAAAGCTTACCCCTGACTGAAATGTTCAAAATTAACACGGAACAGTCTGGCACTAGCATAATCATCGGTACTCCTAGTACTAGTAATTTTTATCAAAATATTCCTATATATTCTAATATTTCACTTTATTCTATTATATGCGTTGATGCATTTTTATAAACTTACATAATTAATAACTTTTATAGAACTTTCTAACAAATTCCACTTACTAGGTTTTTATCTATTATTTGCTGTCGGTAACATCCCTATTGGCAGACATTAAGGATAATCGTCGTGTTGTTTAAATGATTAAATTATATAAAATAAATCTATCAAAAAATAGGTCCTCCAGCCAATATGTACAAAATATCTGAAACATTAGATTTCTTCTTCTTAATGTTTTCCTGGATTATGCCACGATTTAGCGTAGGCGCTAGTTTTACGAAAGCGACTGCCATCTGACCTTCCAACGGGTTGGAAGGTCAACATCAAAAACTAGGACTTATCGGGATTAGTCCGGTTTCTTCACGACGGTGTCTTTCTCCGAAAAGCGATCGATAAATATCAAATGATATTTCGCACAAAAGTTCAGAAAAACTCATTGGTACGAGCTGGCAGGATTTGAACACGAGACCTTCAGATGAAGGTCTCACGTCATACCGCTGGGCATACGATTCCTTCAACACATCTTCTAAAACATTAGATTTTCCTTAACAAATTTTTTTGGAGTTGTTTTTACGGAGCAGGTCATGGCCTAGTTACTGAAAGCTTACACCTGACCGATACGTACAGGATTAACACGGAACAGGAGTCTGGCATTAGCATAATCACCACTCCTAAAAGCGTGCCCAGTGTGCCCGCCACGCCACGCCTGCGGATTAACACGCGAAGTAATGTTTTCAATTTTTAAAAACACAATATTATTATTGTCTTCTATTACCACGACAGTATTGCATTAAACACTTTAACACGAATTAATCGCGTATATCATGCCTCTACGTTTCGAGCCCTTTACCTATAGCTTTCTTTTCAAAAGCTTCAAAGATGACTAAGAGAACGAGAATTTTCCCAGTCAACAAAAAAACCAGCCAAGTGCGAGTCGGACTCGCGCACGAAGGGTTCCGTGCCATTATTTAAAAAAAACGGCAAAAAGATCATGTTTGTTGTATGGGAGCCCCTTAATTTTTTCTACTTTTTAGTATTTGTTGTTATAGCGGCAATGGTAATACATAATCTGTGAAAATTTAAACTGTCTATCACGGTTCATGAGATACAGCCTGGTGACAGACTGACGGATGGACGGACGGACAGACGGACGGTGGAGCCTTAGTAATAGGGTCCCGTTTTACCGTTTGAGTACCTACGGAACCCTAAAAAGTTACTTGTGCAAACTTGTGTCTATAAAGGTATTACGAAAAAAAAACCAGAACAAAAAAAATACTTATAAGCCCCTCTAGGCATTGTATAGCAACCTTTGTTATTGTTTTTTTTTGTTTGCAGGTACTTTGCACGAGTACCTAACTAGCTTTTTCATTCTATCCTGAGATAACGAGTGCTGTAAGAGGGTCGTAACGTAGGGACCTGTGTTTTAAGCTTTAATTATTCCGTTTTAAGGTATTTCATTTCAATTTTAAAAACACATATTTACGTCCAACGCTTAACGTAGGAATAATTGTATGCACATAATTATTTGTGCAACTGGTCCGCGGATGCCCCAGAACAAAGAGAGACGCGATCTCACTCGCGGCATGGACTTAGTTGGCTGGAAGGTCGTTGGAAAATTTATTTGATAATTGATTATACAACGGGTACATAAAATATATGTCTTACAATTTTGTCTACAGTTATGATGACCTGGTATCAGGGCCCGTACTTTTCATGCCGATTTCGTCATAATGATATATATAAACACACAGGATGTTTTAAATAGGTAATAAGTTAATGACAAATAAAACCAATCTTTCGATTGTAACGTTGAACGTAATAGTTTTGACACTATTCAAGTACATCCAGTCCATCCACCACATAATGTATGACTGCCTAAATCGGAAATTTCATGAAGGTACCTTGGATATACACCGTCTTAGTGAAAACGCCGCCCGATGGGTGAAGACCTTAGACCTAACATTATAACTAGTGGCTGAACGATTTGGTAAAAAATGTTATACGATAAAAAAAAGTGTGTTAAAGAGGTAATAATAGGCATAAGTATACGTTTTCCAGGGCCCCATTTCTCGAACGATATTATATTGGTTCATAAACTGTTAATTGTGTGGGTTTCCATGACAACGCACTAATAATATTAAATAGTTTATTAACCTTAAACGAAGTGGGTTAAGGTTATCGGAATCCCAAATGATTGCATCGAGTGTATCACAGTTAGGGAGCAGAAAGATACCGAACGTATTTCATTATTCTATTTAAATGGCGTAATATAAATATGATACAAATACGAGTAATTCCCGTTCAACTGATGTTCCCAAAAATAAAAGCTATTAAAACGGTTAATAGTACAGTGGGACAAAAAAGGTAGGAACTAAAAAGTGGCAACATCGTTTTGTAGTCCCGTTCTCGTACATAAGTATATTGATTTGTATCTCGTCGCACTGTATTTTGTTTAATTTCAGCAAAGCTAGGACCGTTTCAGAGAATTTATTAACATGTATTAATTACTAAACATTGCTTAGATTTTTTACGCATTTGAAAAAAATTGAGAGACCTAAGCAAAAAAAAACTGTAATAATCATGAAAAACGTATGCGCTTAACTAAAATTTCATTAAAAAAATTGAGTAATTTAATTACCAGTGATTATAAGTATTGTAGCCCTATTCCAACTGGGATAGCTAGTTAGAGTTCATAACATATGTACACGCGCGTTCATAATTGCATGGGCAATTTATAATTGAATTCATTCATGAACTGCCCATGCAATTCTGAACGCTATAGTACCTTAATTGATCGTCTCCCTAGATTTGTTTTGTAGAAATTCCTTTATTTCTACTATGCTACATTGCTACAAAGTTTACGATCACTTTATTACCTACTGAAATAGGGATGACTGGGGCTGGTGGAAAAGAAGAGCAAGGCACGCAAGGCGCCTCGTAAAACTCAGTGTGGCACTGCGGATCCAGTTAAGTCTGGCCTACCGATTGCGACACCGAGTACGGCGCTCTACGTGTCGCGCCTGCATCATTCTGCCGTAGCCGATGAGGTGGTAGAGTACGTCCGCCAGAAGACCAGCTACAAGCTGAGGGTGCACCAGCTGCGGTCGCGTCACTACGTGCACTTCACTTCAGCTCGTTTGTGGTGCGCGTGCCGCGGCCGCTGATGGATACCATCGCGAGCCCAGACTTCTGGCCGAAGGGTGTCGTGTTTCGGCGGTTCCGGGGCAACCTGCCGAATCCTACGCCTGATCAGACGACGCAACGAAGCCACGTAGTTACGTCGCCTAAATTATAAGTCGTGTTAAGTTTTATATGTTATGGTTTTATTTGTGTTTTTTGTATGTATTATGTTTTGCTTTTTTATTTGATAGTTGCAGTGCTTTGGTTTTGACTGTTATGCTGTAAACTATTTTTGAAATAAATAAATGACGACTAGGTTGAAAAACTACATTCTAATTAGTCGGTCAGTTAGATTATAAAAAATGATTAGACACGTATTGTTTCCTTTTTAATTTATCTAAATTTGATGAAGATAAAGAGCATTGAAGTTCCGGGGTGGGGGCTTGTGACGTCACTACTAGGTATGAATTGTACTTAATAATGACGTTACGCGAAACTTGAACGCACTGTATTTTGGTCATTTTTGTTTTGATGAACAAAAGAAAAAACATGTGTACAATATTTTTTAATAATCTAAAAGACGGATTAATTAGACTTTTTAGGTCGTCTAGCTTATTGTTGAGGATTTATATACACAAAACAAGAAATCACATCTAGTCTGTCACAGTTCGGGAGCAGAACGAAACCGCAGGTGTTTCATTATTCCGTTTTAATGGCGTCAGCGCTGCGGACTCGTGTGGACTACGAATAACTGCGTGTACTATTCACAAGACGAAAAAAGGCTCTTTTAAGGGTTTAAAAGTACCGTAAAATGAGGTGAAATGGGACGAATTCGAAGTTCAAACCACGATAAAAGTTGATATGCACATGCAGCACGTTAATTATATGTACCTATACTTAAATATTATGAATTGAAAGAGATGTCATATGCTACAGAAAATAAGATCAATTTATAATTTAGGTATATAGTTATAGTAGTGTGACTAGGTATTTTAAAACATGAATCAACGTATGTATTAAAAATAAAAAATGATTTGATTCGTGCTTTAAAATTGTACTTAAGAATTGTTCCGATTCTAGTTTTTCATTGATAATCTGTCATTCCATTTTATAATACGAACACAAAAAGTACGGTAAATCCCAGCGTACCCCATAATTTGGTTAGGAGGGATAGGAACTGAGTGAAATGGGACAAGGACAAATTTGCTAGAATTTACACAAAATTCCAATAGGTTGACTTGCCAAGAGAATACATTGTGTTTGTAACAATATGAAAACGATTGTCTAAAAATAATAAATAATAATAAATAAATATTATTGGACAATTTACACAAATCGACCTAGTCCCACGGTAAGCTCAATAAGGCTTGTGATGTGGGTACTAGACGACGATATATATAATAGATATATACGTATAAATACTTAAATACATAGAAAACATCCATAACTCAGGAACAAATATTCGTGATAAACACACAAATAAATGCCCTGACCAGGATTCGAACCCGGGACCTCCTGCTTCGTAGGCAGGGTCACTACCAACTAGGCTAGGAGGCCGTCAAAAATACTAACTCACTGCTACTCTCTCTATTAATTGCTGGCCATATAATATCTGCTGGCCATGGAATATCTGCCAGATCTGCCCATAAATGTATGGGGAAATTTGCCTGGCGACCATACCCTCTAAGAGATCTCGTGGACTGCCCGAACGTATATATGGCCGGCAAATGACCCAACTATCCTCGCAATCCCTACTTACCCCATTTTACGTTATTACGTGATGTAGAATGAATATAGTCCTGAAAATAATCACACCGTATGGGAATTTTAATTAAACGGTCAGCAGCAGATATGGCGAAGCGGGCATATTCAAAATTATATTGGCACGACCTCATCATGTAATGAAATGAAATGAAAAAACATGAAATGAATTTCGATAATACAGTCTTGGCCTCCGATGGACTTAGTCTTTTTCTTTATTAAATAACATCTGTTTTCAATTTATAATCACATAATCTCCTTTCATTCTCCGTCATTCGTTTTCATTAACTATATAACTGTCACAGATTTAAAATTCAATTTACCCGCCAACTTAGTTCGCTTGAATTTTAAAATCCTAGGCTTACTAACGGATAAAAGTTATCTTTTGTTTCTTTCACTCATCTCTGTCATTAACGTCATCCGGATAATCCTTTCAGCCCGCGTCAAGTCGCCACCATCTTTCCGAGCGTTGGTTTTGATTCTCTTAGCTTACCAAGTATTTGGCTGAGTCCGAATGGTTTTCCATCGTGTTTTGACGAAAATAGCTGAAGTTTCAAGCAGCACAGGGAGGTTCCCCTTTGCCAAAGTACAAGCCTAAATTGACATACGCGAGTCTGTGTTGTGCAAGATTTGTTAGTGTAGTTGTATCATTTTCGATACAACTACACTACACTACACTATTCGTCATTAGAGATTGGTTTTTGTATGTATTCTGTGAGAAACGCATCTGTGTGCACGTTTCCCCGCTATAGTGTCAGAATAATTTGTACGGTAAGATTTCACTTTGCCGTCTCCCTTCCAAAGTGTTGGACGCCAGTGTTACTTGAAGACCTGAAGTCATTGTTCTATCACGATTAGGTAAATAAGGTAAATAAATATATTCCGTGTGTAAGTTCTGCAAACATCATTTTTAAGGCCAACCCGCATGCTTTACGGCTAGGCCACCAATTTAAAGTTAATAAATTAATTTGGTATGACTATGAGAGCTTAAGTCGGTAATACGGGATGGGCTCAGAGAAACAGTTGCCTATTCTCAGTAAGGGATGGGAATAGAGAGTCTGATCTCTGTATAAATATTTTCAGACTGACGTCTTTTGTCGCGCAACTTTGCTCATTGTATCATATTGACCGGGGTAAAAAACAGTGGCTACGTAGGTAGGTATTTCTGTTTTAATCAATTAAATAGAAATAGTGCAAGCGCGGAAATAAAATTGAAGGAGTATTTTTATATTTATTTTATACAGCGTTAATTTTAATATTCGATCATCATCATCATGAACTTGAGAGTTATTCTCTTATCGGTGGAGTATCTTCCAGCTCTCTCTGTCCTGCGCCAGCACTTTGACCTTATGACACGACACGGCTTCTACTTTTTCCTTCACTTGGTCCATGTAGCTTCGTCTTGGTTTGCCTCTACCTTATATTTATTCTATATTCGGTATATAAGTTTAAAAGCAGATTGTATAAATAAATATTTTATACTAAAGTGAATGTCATTGGACTTTCAGGACTATGTAAACAAACGGCGTCACTTTGATTTATCACTGTTACTCCTTAAAGTTTCACACCACCTCATCAAAAGTCATTGAAAACATACACTATTAAAATAGCCTTTCTCGTAAAAAAACAAATAATATAGGAAAAATTACTTAATCTTGGAAATTTCATTGAAAATTCAATACGATTTAAAAGTGACGTTATTTCGACAAAATGCAATGATGTTTTTGTTTCTTTTATATTCTACGTTTGTCTATGACGTTTAGGGATAATAAATAATAATAATAAATATTATAGGACACTCTTACACAAATTGACTAAGTCCCGCAGTAAGCTCAAGAAGGCTTGTGTTACGGGTACTTAGACAACGATATATATAAGTAATATACAAATACATAAATACATAGAAAACATCCAACTCAGGAACAAATATCTGTGTTCATCACACAAATAAATGCCCTTACCGGGATTCGAACCCAGAACCATCGGCTTAGCAGGCAGGGTCACTACCAACTACGCCAACCGGTCGTCAATGTGACTAAACTTAGTGACATTGTAATGCCGGTACTCACGGTATCTACCTGATATAGGCATAGTGTACACTACACGGTAAGTAAATGAGTAAAGGATCTTAGCGTAAGGTATAATATACTTAAAATTAATACCTAAATTCAGATGCGGATGCATGCAGTGGAAGAAATGCGTGGATCATGTAATAGGAGAAGAGCATAAAATGAAAAATTTAGACAACATCATCGATAGGGTATACCAATGATGTAACGCCACCTTTTATAATTAAGACTGGTGACTCTAGTAAAACTTCAAGCACCGATTTTTCAGAAGATTAAACCGATTAAAAATATGAAGATGAGATGTGTTTTTCTTTTGCTTTCATCGCTAGTAAATTCATCATTCAAAGACAATTTCAATATGGCGGTTTGTTTACACAGTCCTGAAAGTCCAATGACATTCACTTTATATAAAATGTCTAATTAATCCTATTATTATAAAATCACAGCCAGTTTTCTTTTTACACGAACGACAACTATAAAAACTTATAACTAAAAAACTCTCGTGAGCCTCGAACATATCAAACAATATTTTAAACGGGTCACTCACGTAACATAACGTGTGCACGACTTGCCTCTGTCGCAGGTGGTCCCTCCTGATGCGGTCTTCGTAAAGATCGAAATATTTCGAGCGGAAAGCTACTAAATTACGTGAGTGACCCGTTAAAAATATTTTATAAGAACTTATGTGAATTTCATATACAAACTTCGAAAAACGCATAGGTACGATCTGGGATTAGACCTCACGACCAAAGTCTAATCGCTAGGCTTTTATAACAAAATAAAAATCAATTAGCCTTGAGCTTATTCTGATCTATAGAATTGTAAAAGAGACAAAGTTGTATGATCTTATTTGAAAAACCCTGACTCTCAACAACGTTCGTCTGTAAGAATCGATTATGTGACATGCCTGGGTGCGTAGCCAAGATGCCAATCGCTCACGCTCAGTCGCTAACGAAACGCAACTGTCATTGTCACACTAATAAGGAAGAGTGATAGAGAGAGGTAGCTACGATACGTTACTAAGCGTGAGCGATTGGCATCTTGGCTACGCACGCTGGACGTCTGTCACACAAAGAATAGTTATCATTCTATCATCTATCGGATGATTCGTCATTCTGGAACACAACTACGAATGTGATAGAAACGGTAATAAAAACGCGACCATCTCATACCAGCAAAACATTTGCTTTAAAACTAGTTTGAAATCCATCATGGCTAATGAAATTGGTCCAATATCAATACAAAAAAGGTGAACGTACCGGCAACTGTTATCCCGAAACGCAGACATAATATTTCAATATACACAAATTGATTCCATTATAAGAAATTGACTATCTTCCCCTGCCAATAAAATGTTATGCGGGATATAGCGAACGCTGAATCTCATGGCAGATAATAACATGTTATTATGGAAATTGTTTACGCATTCATAGGAGGGAGGGTGTCAGCTTAGGGATAGCAATGCTGCAGATAAAGAGACCCCTCTAGAATAGATAGTATAATAGTTCTTAAGTATAGATATTTATCTCATAGAAAAAGCGAATAACTGTTTTGAACACTTCCCAAAAAACAAGTGAAGCGCACAACACTAAGGATGCTTTTTTTTTCGTCCGATGTGTTAAATGCTTTACGCATAACCCGGCCCAGGGAAGGCCAATGGGGGGGGGGTAATTGGGACTCTCCTCTCGGAACTCCCTCTAGCCAGAGGGAGAAGAGGAGCCTACCCACTAAAAGCACACCGGCGTCACCCGCAATGTCGTTATGGGAGCGTCACGCAATCGCTTGCACATTCTACTATAACGCTCTCCGATCGCTCGAAGTTTGTCGGGCACCCACACCAAGAGTAAGGATAGTCAGATGATGTTTAAAACACTAAGGATGCCTACGATTAGATATATGTGATACTGGCAATGGCAACGGCGTGCAACGGGCCGCCGGGCGCTAGATG
Source organism: Lathronympha strigana (assembly GCA_949128165.1). NCBI lineage: Eukaryota > Metazoa > Arthropoda > Insecta > Lepidoptera > Tortricidae > Lathronympha > Lathronympha strigana. The sequence continues at coordinate 5,756,000 of OX421919.1, read as the reverse complement.
TGATGGGCGGCCCCAGTGGAGTTGGATCCGACACAAGACAAAAGACGATCGTCTCGAATGTGTGCGGAGAGTTTAATGACATGAACCTGCCTCCAGGCAAATAATTTGTAAGGCTACTTTGAGAAGTGGCTCTCCGTTCCAATGCACTTAGGGTAAGCAAAGGTACTTTGGCTAATGGTCAAATAATTCAGGAATCGATGCAAAGCCGATATCCTGCCAAGTACTGTTTGCCGATATTTTAGGGAGATGTAAACCAACTGAACGAGTAATCGGAATAAAGGTCGAATTCTGGTGGCGAGTGTAGCAGCGCTGATATTGCGGTTGCAGCGAACTTATTTCAACGTATCAGCATATGGATACAACGAGAAATTCCGCCAGTATCCTAGTGTACAATGCCTCAAAGGCCTATTTTAGATTTAAGGTAGGTTAAATATATTTTTTTACTATTACTAATACTATTTTAAAAATAAATGTTGTACCCCAGTACCTTCTATCCAGCCGATTTCGTTAAATTACCCAATCAGCTCCGTTTACAGTCCTTGAAATATGATGATTTTTTGCAGTATTAAAATATGTAAGTATATTTTTTTTAATGAATTGTGTGTTGTCAGCCCCTTCAAATATTTTAACTGTGTCAATCAAATTACCAAAAAAAAATGGCAGAGGCCATCGCATGTTTTGCCTTTACACAGCTGCGAAGCCAAAATAGTATATTTAAATGTTTATTCTTACATATTAGGTATCTAACTATGGTTGCCGCTGACTAGGTGGTTGATTACACTATAGACCACCTCCATTGTAAATTGTATCGGATTAGGAAAAAAAGGCTCGGAACTGCTAGGCTTTGCTAGTAATTTCAATTTATTTTGTGTCATGTCCACAACTGAGACAAAATTCAAAATTCAAAATTCAAAAATTTATTCTGCAAGTAGGCCTCAAGGGCACTTTTACAAGTCAGTAAGCATTACAATAAAGCATTTGCATGTACAAACATTTACAATATATAGTGAGAAGTAAAAGTATAATCTAAATACTGATAATACAACAGCCAAAACCTGGGTAAACAATATTAAAATAAATGTACTAAGTAATATGACAAGAGATGTATAGTCTCTATAGTTAATAATAAATTAAGTTTGGAGATGTAGAAGGTCCCCCAACGTCAAAATAAAATACGAATAAAATTTGGAGATGTAAAAGGTCCCCATAGTCAAAAAATTATACTAATAGGATTTGGAGGTGTAAAGGCCTCCAAACGTCAAAAATAAAATATCTTTATGATATAAATACCACAAGTCATCAGACTGTTAAGTTAACAGTCTTAGATCTAATGCTACCGAATACATAACTAGTATGTATCTAACAAGTCAAAATTATGAACCCAACAGAGATAAAAATTCTCTATAGTCAATAATATGTACATTCAATTTGGAGATGTAAAAGGTCCCCAAGGTCAGAAACATAATATGTAATAAGATAATACTATATGAATAAGAAATGGAGGTGTAAAGGTTCTCCAAGTGTCAGAATATGATGTAACAGCCAGTAACAGCACAGCATCGCCTTGAGCATCGTGCAAACCACTCCGGGACACTGCTAGCCTGATAAGACAGCTTTTGAGACTAAATACTTGGCCATGGCTCCTTGTCTCCTAAGTAATCGTCGATTTTATAGTACCCCTTTTTAAACAGAGCATTCTTAATATATAACTTGAATGAAGTGAACGGCATGTCCCATGCCTCCAAGGGTACTTTATTGTAAAATGCCACACAGTTGCCTGGGAACGATTTTTTTACTTTCTGTAGACGAAACTTCGGAACCACTAACATATTTTTTATTTCGTGTATTAAAGCCATGGATATCAGACAGCTTTTTAAAGGACTTTATATTCTTATGCGTATACATTATAACATCTAGTATGTATTGTGAAGCTACAGTGAGAATATCAATTTCCTTGAATCGTTCTCTCAGAGAATCACGAGTGCCCATATTATAAATATTACGGACTGCTCTCTTTTGGAGGATGAAGATTGTTTCAATATCTGCTGCTTTGCCCCAGACCAGTAAGCCATATGACATAATACTGTGAAAATAACTGAAGTAGACTAGGCGAGCTGTCTCCACGTCAGTGAATTGTCTGATTCTTTTGACTGCATACGCGGCAGAGCTCAGCCTATTCGCAAGGGCAGATATGTGAGGGGCCCATTGTAGATTGCAGTCCAAAGTAATGCCCAGGAAAAGTGCATTATCGGCAAGATCCAGCTTCTCTCCATTTAATGTGATAATAGTTTCAGCCTCTCTTACATTCGGCAGCGTGAATTTTACACATTTTGTCTTCTTTGCGTTAAGAACTAAGTTATTTGCTGTAAACCAATCTAGCACCTCTTTCAAAGTTTCATTGACTTGGCTGTAATCACCCAGTTTCCTGTCAACTTTGAAGATTAATGAGGTATCATCAGCAAACAAAACTATATCACATTTATTCTTCACAAGATTCGGCAAGTCATTTATATAAACAAGGAAGAGAAAAGGACCTAAAATGGAACCTTGCGGTACGCCAAGTTTTACAGTCATACCACTAGACTCAGTTCCATTTACAACAACTTTCTGAGTTCTTTGGTTTAAGTAAGACTGTAGAAGGTTTAAAGCTTCAGTAGACAAACCGTACTGTTTTAGCTTGTACAGAAGCGTAGCATGCTCCACGCAGTCAAATGCTTTGGAGAGATCGCAGAAGACACCTATAGCATCTTGTGAATGTTCCCAGGCGTCGTAGATATGATTGATTAGTACAGTGGCGGCATCTGTCGTCGAACGACCTCTAGTAAAACCAAATTGCTGATTCACCAGTAATTCATTTGTGTTGAAATGTCGAAGCAATTGGTTCAAAATAATTTTCTCAAACACTTTACTAAGTACAGGAAGTATAGAAATGGGTCTGAAATTTCCAAGTTCGTCTTTGCTTCCTGATTTAAATAGAGGAATAACCTTACTGTACTTCATAAGACTGGGAAACACACACTCTCCAATACAAGCGTTAAACAAATCGGCTAAACAGGGTGCCACAATGTCGATAATAGATTGCATGACTTTCACAGATATCCCCCAAAGGTCCTCAGAGTTCTTTAATTTCAAGGAATTGAACGTTTTTATTATCTCGTGGGGGTCAGTGCATTGGAAGTATAATGACGTGCCGCATCGATTAACTCTGTTTGTATCGAAGTATAAGCCAGCCTTAGCTACAGATGAGTTCAGATTTTGTGTAGTATCAGTGGCTATGTTGGTAAAAAAGTGTTGAAAGGCGCCAGCAACATCCTGGTCTGCAGTCAACGTACAATCGTTTACCTTAAGTCTATAGTTGCCATCACGGGGTTTCGTCTTACCAGTTTCAGATTTTATTATGTTCCAGGTAGCTTTTACTTTATTGTCCGCTGACTTAACTTTATTTTTTATAAATGCAGACTTGGCAGCGGCGCAAACTTTCTTAAACACTTTTGAATATTTTCTTACATATTCTGCAAAGTTCTCACCATGAACATGATTCCTCATTTCATATAGGTCATACAATCTATTTCTGCTCTTATGAATGCCCTCTGTGGCCCAGTCACTGAAACTTATTTTCTTTGGACCTTGCTTTAAAGTCTTCAGCTTAAACACATTCTTGTGTATGTTATGTATCACATGTGACATCCCCTCGTATAATGTGTCAGGATCTTTGTTATCTGTGATAAGTACAGGTACTTTATCTATAATATTTTCTCTAAACTTTTCCATACGACCTACAGTGATGGGCCTATACGTAATTACTTGTTGCAATTTAATAACATCTACTTTAAAATAAGCTTTCTGACCACAGTGGTCCGAGTTAAAGCAGCTAATGATGCTCGCCTCCTTTGCTTCACAGTTACAAAATATATTGTCCAAACATGTCGCCGTGTTGGCTGTAATTCTTGTGGGTTCATTAAATAGCGGAAACAAGTCAAAAGACTGAAATAGGTTTAAAATTCGTAGAGTGTGTGCATGAGTAGTATCTAAAATATTAACATTAAAGTCTCCACAGACTATAATTTTCTTACTACTTACAGAGACTTGTTTCAACGCATCTCGACAAATCGACTGACGACTCGTTCGTTTTAATCTGTCAACTGGTTTAGCCCGTGCAAAAGAATTAGATATACAAATGCAGTGAATAATGTGTTCGCATAGTTTTTTGATCGGGTCTGTACTTTGTACTACTTTTATTGTGCTTTAAGTAAATAAATAATTTCATATAATTTTGGCGTTTAAAATAACACTTTGCTTGCTTGGAAGTGATAACGTGATTTGGACCTACTAAGGTATCATGGAGATAAAAACTCAGCCATTTCTGTACATAAATTCATATATACACATGAGACTATCCTTTATTGTACGATTTTAATATATTACCCCGGGTTTTATTAACGGGTTCCTGTTACAGATTTGCCATAAATATTTTTTTATTGTGATTTGGGGTAGTATTATGTTTAATTTTAATTTAACTAGGTAATCATTGTTCCTTTTATGTACCTTATGTTTCTTTTATGTGTAATTTGGAGTAATAAATGTTATAATTATTTATTGATTTTCTGTTCAAATCATATTTTTGTGAAATAATGTTTACATGGCAGTAGTATGATAGGTTCATTTCACAGCAACCCGAGCTGACTTTCATACAATCCTATACAATTTATGAAAATGACGATTTGTTTCTTTTTTTCATGTCAGCCGCTTATCACGTATGTAGGGGAGAGTCGGCTATATTGTACCTCCGGTTAAATCGTACCACCTCTGGATTTCCTACTTAACAACCTATTTTACTTGCTTTAAGGCACTCAACTCAACAGAGCGCCTATGTTATAATCATTAGTTATGGAAATAAAAATTGTCAAAAAGTCAAGAATAAACTCGACAGAGAAAAAAAATAATTTTTGTTGGACTCGATGTAATTTTTTATGTGATTTCATAATTGTATTACTTGTGATCTAGCTTGATTAAAAAAACAGAATTACTGAACACATTAAATTTATGGTATGTGTTATTTAATTTTAAAGACGCAACATAAAAGCCACTCTAATACCTACACATAGACGTTTTAGTAGTCGGGTAAAAGAGACCAGTAACTCACGTTTGTCTAAAACCTTCGTGGTTATTTGTCGTTTCATTTGCCAACTATACAATTAAGAGCATCATTGGGCCGTTATCCTTTTATACCGACAATAAAACGCTATTTTCTCAATTTCGCAGATGTTTTATCTTGAGTAAAATGATAACCATATAAATTATTTCAAAAACAACATATATCTTCAGTAGTTTTCTAGAAAATATCGTGACAGAGAACCTCTTCTCAAGCCTTCCAATTGGCCACTCTGTCACGGTGTTTTGTGTTAAATAGTGTAGGTAAGTTTACAGTTACTAACCGGGGAGGTGACAAGTTAACTGTTTTGATAGGGTAAACTAAAATTTCGGACATTCTTCCTATAAGACTGATATTAATTAAATTTTAAGTCAGGCATTATTCAGCGAAGAGAAGATGCCCAATTGGGCCCACCATTTGGGCCCTACGGAAGACCAGCGCCGGTTTATTGGCTGGCAATATGCTGAGTTGGGTCCATTTTGTGATGCACACACATCTTAATCCTTGTTTGTCTTTTTCTTTTGTTTCTTATGTTGTTTCCTGTGATGTCACAAATAAATGTTTTTCTTTCTTTTCTTTCTTTCTTTCTTTCAATTGCACTTTGGGGTTTCACTTTATCCCCTCTTCTCGAGATTGACTGACGAAAGCAAATATCTACACCCCATCTCACGCCGAAAAACAAATAAAAACTGACAGCTGCATAACAATAATCTAAATTGATCTAGAAGGGTGTTCCGATGTTATGCATTAGTTGCAAAGAAAAAGGGTCCTTAAGGACCCTCACTGAGGTCTATATTGCAGTGTTTGCGGTTATTTACGCCGGCGAGGTGCGGCGCGCCACGGCTGTTTGCATCGCTTCGCAGACGTCAATGTGAATCAATAAATTCAACCCTTTTATGATTCCGTCATTCGCTTTTATTACCTCTGTACGCGCCCTCGTACTGAACGTGGATCATTCTAGAAAGATAAAAAAATCTAAACGATGCTTTATGAGGTAGAAAGAGAAAAATAAAAATCTACCTTAGTCTCGCGATGGCAGGTGAGGGTGTAGTCAACATCAATAGTTGGGCACGAGTTCAATTTATGCGTTAAAATAAATTATAAATTGAAAGAGATGTCATATACTACCGCCAAGGGCTACCCGACCACGGCACCCAAGCCCAGTGGTTAGATAAACGTTAGGGTCTGCCGCGAAAGCAAGAGGTCGCTGGTTTGATCTCAGCCCTGCTCACCGGAGGACTTGGTCACTTTTTCAGTAGTAGGTATATGACATCTTTTTCAATTTATAATTTATATAGTGTGACTACTTAAAAACAAAAATAGCATGAATCAAAACATTTATTTCATTTTATAAATGATTTGATTCGTGCTTTACAATCGTCAAAAGAAAGTCTTACAAATTTACGAAAATAGGTGTGACTTAAGACATTATTATAACTCTACATTAGGTATATTTTATTGTAAAACCTGTTATCAGATACTTTTATAATTATTTATTCAGATGCATATTGTAGAGATATTACTACTCTTTCTTCTAAAACATACGATTTTAAGCCAAGATGGATAACCAAATAGAGTGTTGAAAGATATATAATTTTCGATATTAAATATAATATAAATAATACGAGTATATTATAATTAAAATATCGAATATTAAATATCAGGAGTGCCCAAAAACAAATATGTACGGGGTTGTGTAATAAGTTCCTGGGCTAACACATAAATTGAAAAAATGGCTTAAAATAAATGTATTGATTTAAAAATATAGTCTTTCCTGAGCAGAATGCATTAGATATATTCAGAATGCCGCAATTCAATAGAGACAAAAATATATTTTTCCAACATGTCTGAAAATGGGCCTTTGTCACCGCCTTGATAATTTTTATAAGTTTTTTACACATTTTTTAAAAAGTTAAAAGTAGAATATAGTAGGGATATGAAACCAGGTCTAGAATAAGATTTGAACGGTTTTTTTCACAATAATCTGTGTCGTGCTATGCCTAGCAACCCGTGACTTAAGCACAGCTATCAACGCAGCAGCAACTCAACGAAACGGCAGCCACATTACTCTACTATTTTTACGTTAAAACGTATTTTCATTAGTGTCATCTTCTTAGTCAACAACTCATTCGATAACTGATTTATTTTTAACCCTGACGAGAAGATCTTTATCTAGATTATTTACCCGGCCGGCTTGTCTTTTTTTTATTTATGAAAGCTTTTTCAAAAAAAAAAACTTATTTACCTAAAATTAGAGAAAATTTGGAACATCAAACAAGTGATCTAAAGTTTATATTTCGTTGCTGCGGTGCTATTTAATCACGAACAAAAATTTTATTTTAGTGTTCACAATTTTTTTACATATAAAATATTTTAACCTTAACAAAATATTTAAAAAAATGTTTTGTTTAAAATGCTGAACGTACCTAATAATGTCTTGAAAGAGCTTAAATGTGATATAATATTTGTCAGACCTTTTCTTTCACTTTACGTCTGAAGCCAGGAACTTTTCTGACAACTTGGGTATACCTAGTACATAGCTCGTTTGAAATAGTATTTTTCATATATTACTGGATGACAGATACATAAATGTTATGGAACGGGTAAAAATTGTAGACTTTCCTCACTTATGTCTTGCACCCCTTTTACAGTTTCGTTACGCCGAAAAGACGGGTACCACTAGTCGGTAGCCCCTAAAATATTATTTTAACTATAAAAGTCACGTGAAACTCGAACATATTATAATATTAGAAGTTATCATAACTTCTTAAGTGAATATCGAATTTAAACTATCATGAGACACATTAATATTATATTAAAATGAAACCAATTGGATGAAACAAGTCTGCAGTCAAACGATTGGACTCAGGCTCAACATGAAACGACTTTGTCCTCGAGTCTGGAACATGTCGCGCATAATGACTAAAATACGTGAGTTATATCCGTAATTTAATTATAATTATTAAGATAATAGTAAGATTTTGGCTACTAGGTACACTACTGCTTTTACGTAAAACCACTCCTATGAAAAAGGGTTGTATTCATATGAATGTGTACCTTCAACATATTATTTAAATAGTATATTATTTGAATGAATGCCGCAGCGAATGTTATTATTATGGTGTCGCAGAAAATATGGAACCCGAACTGGCCGCAATTAAACTGTTAATTAAATTCTATGTTTGCTCTGTCCCGGGAAACCCAATAACGCTTAATTGTGCTTCGATAACTTGCCAATAATTTAACACGAAAATGAATAACATCGATTTTAGATTAAATATATCTTGTGAAAACATATTTTTAATTTGGCCAGGATACTAAATAAATATTATAGGACATTTTTACACAAATTGACTAAGACCCGCAGTAAGCGTAAGAAGGCTTGTGTTACGGGTAATATACAAATACATAAATACATAGAAAATATCCATGACTCAGGAACAAGTATCTGTGTTCATCACACAAATAAATGCCCTTACCGGGATTCTAACCCCAGACCATCGGCTTAGCAGGCAGGGTCACTACCAAGTACCAACTATGCCAACTGACAGGTCAAACTGTCTTTTTCATACACTTATAATTACTCCGACTTTTTTTAATCTACTGCGCAATTTGTTGGGTCAGACTAAACTTTGTTAATTTTTTTTTATACTGAAAATATTGTCAGCTATATTATTATACTCATAGTAAGCTTGTGGTAAAACAATCGCTTAATCAATCACTTAATCAGAAAGAATCATACAATATTTTTCTTACGCTAGAATTACCACCCACTAAAGGGATGAATTTGTTATTTTTGTTCCAATGTTACTGCGTAATTTGGTTGGCCAGACTATAGTAATATCTATTCCACCGTTTTCGGTAGTAAGTACAGTAAAAACCTCAATATAAAGTTTATTAACCAACCCACCATTAAACTAAAACGCCATTAACTTGGCATTCAATTACCGAGAATATTTACCGACCGCCAAGACAATTAAAAGGCAAAAACTGACGGCGAAAAAGTGAAGGGATCTGAAAAAAGTTCCATTAAACCCTGGGATACAAATGAGAGTATGCCGACTTATCCCAGATCTCCCTGGGAACGGGCACGCTGCGAATTTCACTGAATACCTACAAATTACACATCTATACTAATGAAGCGTTTCTTCCAAACACAATACTTTTATCATATATTTCATATAGTTAGTGAAAGTCGTATTTTTTGAGTTATTACGGCGACAAAAGAGGGACACAATAGGGGAAATTAATAAGGAAGGGCCTTTGTGCGCGACGATTGTAAAGTTGCCGAAGTTGTGTGTGTTACATTTGAGGTTTTTAATCTGTGAGATTTGTTGTTAGATTCTTCTCGTTTTTTTTCAGGATATTTTTTAAGACTGCAGGAAAGACATAAAAAGGCACCAAAAGGTATAAGTAATGTTACTTTTTTTCTAAGATTATGTTTGCAATAAGTTACTAAACGCCACTTGAGCCATCCGGGGTTTAATTGTCAACTTACCTGATCTGACCCGATTTGACAGCTTATTCCAGGTAAGTTGACTAACAGTGAACGACGCAAGTGTTTCTTTGAAACAAAACACAAGTTAAAAAAAAAGCACACGCGATTCCCTGAATAATGTTATTTAAAAGACAAAGTAATATTTCCATACAATTGATGTAGATACGTATACGTTTAATATTTTTTTTAAATTATAGGTAAACAGAAAAACATTTAAGTTAAATGATTGATTAATTCTCAATTAGGAGTATTATAACAATTTGTAATATTGTCTAAGTGCCTTCTAAGATAAGAGCTCCTGAATTTTTACACATTTCCTTTATTTCTAAGAAATTTGGTATCGTTCGTAGACGTTTCTGATTTAAAAAAAAATAGTTACTTAAGTAAGTGCCTTTATTTATTTATATTGGCTAGTTCATTATTTATTGATAATACGGTCCATTACTAAATCCCGTTGAAATCATTGTTGCGTTTTATTAATTATTAGAAGACAAAAAATATAATTACAATATTGGAGTCAAACATCAGTCTCAATTTACAATGTTTATTGCCTATTGTATACAAAGTGCTACTTTATTAGTTGCAGATATTTTAACACGTGATACTGTACTTTAAAACAATTAACTTTAAATAGAAATTACGAAATCTTTGCATATGATTTTTTTGTTTTTATTTACCGAACAAAAATAATAATTATAATTTCGTCTAAAAAGAATCACCATGTGCATTTCACTGACAAGACGTTTGACACTAATCTGTCATATCACTCATGTCAACAATAGTTTGTCTTAAATGTCATTATGGTCGTGATTTATCGACGTGAAGTGGCCAGTTACAGTTAAAAGAGGTACTAGAATCTGTTCAATGAGTTCTCATTTACTGATCAATGTGATCACACAGGATGTTTTTACGTAGCAAATTTGTTTTAACGTTTTCTCCATAAAAACATCCTAAAAGATATAATGTTTATTACTTAAATTTACTCCAGGAACCGAGTACTATCAGCTGCAAAAAAATCTGCAACTAATAAAGTAGCACCTTATATACTATATGAAATATTTAAAATACATAAACCACAATTATGGTAGGTAGTTATTATCCGGATGTTCTGGATGCAAACAGATATTAACAAAACTATTTGTTTTAGTAAAACTATCCCATGTTCTTTCCCAGGAGTCAAACTATTCCCATACCAAATTTTCATCTTAATCCGTTCAGCGGATTTAGCGTGTAGATGTTATAGACAGAAAGACAGACAGATAGACATACAAAGTTAAGGATGACTCACACTAGGTCGGGACGGGGCGGGACGGGACGGGACGGGACGAGGCGAGACGGGACGAGACGGGACGGGAGGATCTGTCAATTTCTACAGAAATAATCACGTGATAGTTCAGACTCTGAATAGTAAAAAACGTCACGTGACAGCCGAGGGCTCTGAACTTCAGAGCCCTCGGCTGTCACGTGACGTTTTTTATAGAAACTGACAGATCGACCCGTCCCGTCCCGTTCTAGTGTGAGTCATCCCTCACTTTAGCATTTATAGTATTAATATTGAAGTATTGATTGATATTAGTATAGATAAAGCCGTACCTAGCAAATTAAAATTCAAATTAAATTAAGATATTCGGATAGTTTATACCTTAACTGATCCTTTGCATAGCTTTGCAGAATCACGAATTAGTAGAAAAAAATTATCTTTCAAGTAAGTATATCTACAGTAATTTAAAATTACCTACTGTAAAGATAGGCAGCCTTACTGATTCTCAGAAATTACCTATTATCATCTTATGTTATCTTTTACGGAAAACGTTAACAGGTTAATTAAATTCTTTTTAAGGTTAACAAATTACCATTAAAAAAAATATCGCAAAAATTGTTCAGATTATTTACATCATTTATTAAGTACAAATTAATACAAACGTTAAACTCGAAGGTTGTAATTACATTACACGTAGGTACATCACTCGAACAACTATATCACTTATTAATTCGAAATTGGACAACATTAATGCCATCTGTAACGTTAAATATACATAACCAAAACACATGTAAGTTGGCTAGTCCTTATCCGAATGACAAAAAACGCACACTAGTCGGGAACGACTTGGGCAAAAGATAGGGCGGGTTTCGAGTCATTTGTCAAACTCATACTCGTAGGTTGATGCCTCCGTTCATTTGGCGGCCATCTTGTCGTGCTTGCGTCCGCATAAATGTCAAGTTCAAGGAATGGAAGGTCAAGTTCTGAGGGCGTTAGAACTTAGTAACTATATGTTCTATAACGACTATAACTGTTTGGCGAAATAAATTATCTTTTATCTTTATATTTAACGCAAGAAGCAGTAAAATAGGCTAAAACGGAACGATAGGTTGCCAAAAAATCGAAAAGAAAGTTTAATTTTAGAAATGACAAAGTAATATTGATAATAAATACGAACGGGATAGTCTTATGTACGGGATGGGAGGTAGAAGTGATGAGAAAGTATTTTTTCTCAAACGTGCAATGAAATGCTGTTAAAACGTTCGTTATAATAGGCTTCAAAGTGCCACGTTTCAGGCGGGGCAACTGGAATTTCGTACAAAATTGAAGGCCTAGGCCGGGAAGTAATATTTTTTTAATTTTATTCCACATAAATGTTGGACACAGCAACATGGCTTTCAGCCATTATACAGTTTTATTACTATGGTTCATGATGACATTCTGCTAGTACGCCTATTTATCTTATTATCTATTAAAAAAATACAATAAATTATATTTTGCAGATTTATTAATATCGACATGAACATAACAAATAACACATTATAAATTTAAACATTAGCGGTAAAAGTCTCTACTCAAACCGTGCCGTTTTGTTTCATGATAACATTCTGCCACTACGCCTATTAAAAATAAAAAAGAAATGATATTTTGAAGTTTTATTTATATAAAATGGACATTTACATGAACATAAGTAACAACACGTTATTGCAAATTTACTTACACAAATACAGGTACATTTCAAATATTAAATTTAACCGCAAAAGCGTCTACTCAAACCGCGTGTGAAAAACGCCTAGGTAGTTTTTTAATAATTTTGGAGGTTAAGTTAAAAAACTTTGATTCGTTTATTCTATTTCAATGGTTTTATTGATAATTGTTATTTATAATAATAATGTTGCCGTCGAGTTTTGACGAAGAAATTACTATTCATTGAGCCCCATCAGAATTAAGTGCGAAATGCGAAAGTTAAATTGAATTGGCTCTAAATTAATTGATGGCGCAAATGACAAACGAGTTGTCGGAAGGCATATGGCTACCCAAAATGCATGCGTGTTTAGTTAATATAACGAGGGATAACTGTTTAGACTAAATTGGTTTCTTGTTTAAGTGAAAACTGTGTATCTAAGGATAAGTAGGAATTACAAAAAATTGTAAAGAGGTTATAATTTTCATTGTCACAGAATAACAAGTGCTGTTCGTGTTTGGTACATTTTACATTGCATCATATCATATTTATGGATCATGAAATATTTATGGATCATCTGTTTTATCGTTATAGACTAAATTCGTGTTGGAAACACCACGAGCTTAATAGCAATATTTGTGTTAGACACATTAATTCGTCAAGTCAACTTTTAGTTTCTCTAGAAATAAAACTATCATATTTTTGGAGATTTTTTATTTTATTTCATTGCATGTTTGAGAAAATGCCTTGCCGTGAAAAGGGCTTTAACGGTTTCGTATGGTTATCCGGCCTCGCTAACGCTCGGCTCGTCTATATACATACTCACCCGTTAAGCCCTTCTTTCCCGGCGTCTGCAGTAATGTACTATTGCTTAGGTTTGTTTCGGCTCAGTCTAAGTTTTCATTGTTGTCTATTAAATAAGGTTCTGCATACGGTTGATGTTGTTTTTCCTCAACACTTGTGCACCAACTCGAATAAATTACGTATACTGTTTACAACTAAATGTAAGTATAATTTATTGTGCTCTTACATTCTTTTAGCTTAATAATATAAGAACAGTGGCAGGCAAATCTCTTCATAGAGTCTCACCTTCAGAATAACTTTTTAAATATATGTATAGATTTAAAAAAAAATGTTTCATTTATATTTAACACAAAAAATATATCCAGTACTTTATTGTTGTACTTATAAACTCGTCTAGTACGATGAAGAGTGTACAACTGTACACGTGTTTGTTCTTTTTCTTCATAAATCCATAAATCTTTAAAAAGTGAACCGATTCTCAATTCGAGTCAAATAACGATTAAAGGATGATAGTTTGAGTCATGAACGGGACGACACTTTCTATAATACAATTTCTATGAAAGAATCACTGAGCTCGGAGCCCAAGCAGGTCACGCGACGTGCTCTATAGAAACTGACCGGTCTGTAAGTCATCTGTAAACCTTAACGAATTCTGGTCAAGTAGCCTCAAATTTAATATTGATAGCAAACATGCACCAAGGTCTATCGATCGCCGTCAGTCTATATTTAATGATAACCAGTGCAAGGCTGTGTCTAAAGTCTGAAGGTACAATCGAGTTATTAATAAATATGTGCACGATTCTTCATCCTTGTAGTAAGGTGAGATACTGTACACATGTTAAAAAACTTGACTGCAACATTATACGTTATTTGTTTTGTGATATTTGTGATTTTGCGGTTGCAGTGGTAAACGATGGCATTTGTCAGTTTTAGTTTTCTCAACAGATCGAACGGTGAGTATAGCTAATTTGCTACTGATTTGTGGTTATAAAAAACCGCACCAAGTAGGTATGCTGGGCAATTTATGACCTTAAAAATACTGGTGGCACGAAACTCACAGTGTGCGGTAATAATACGGTATTTGGATTTTTTCCTGTACTTCTGGTACAAGCTATTGCTTTTACCAAATTTCGTGAGTCTAGGTCAACAGGAAGTACCCTAAACATTTTGATTCCTATTGCAAATGTATGGGAAATGAGACATAAAAGACCGTATCTTTTGATTGAGTTGTTTTTTTCGCAGCTTTAAGAGACTGCAGATCTATGTACGTATGTGGTATTAATTTTAACTAGCTAATCTACGCGTTCCCGGGATGACGGGTCTTGGCAGAGAGGACAGCAAAAATATCCTAAAAACCCTAAAAATTACAAAATCATATATTTCTTACTTATTGTAACCAGAAGAGGTGTCTCCAATAACGTTTTGACGGCCATGCCATAATTTATATAATAGTTCCGAAGAACAGATGGGTAAATCAACTATTTCTTCTTGTTATTCTGCCCTGTCAGCCAGCGGACAAATGTGGCACAGTTTGCTAGACTGTAGTTGTTGTATCTTCTACTGACATGCTTGGTAGTATCATCAGAAGGGCGTATAAGTCGTAAGAGCTGCGAAGATACTCCTCTTTTATTGTTATGAGAATGGTATCTATTAAAACCTTTTTTAAGTTCACCTATTGTGACGGACGGTAAACTACGGAACCCTAAGCGACATACTCTTGGCCGGTTTTAATTTCTACGTTTTCCTATCACACTCTATTATTCTCCCAAGCGTTAGATAAGATTCAAAGGGCCCTTTCAAAAATCTTAGTAAACAAAGAATAACTCGTTACAAGAAAACAAGAATGATACAGAATATTTACGATCGTTAACAGCTAACACTATCTTTGTTCCTTAAATCATCTGCCCTATTATCAGGGTAATAAATAACAAGGTCGGGAATTATCAGCGTGCGTAATCGGCTATGCCGCTGTGTTATTTCCCGCCTCGGTAAAATACGTTTCCCTTGGAAAAACATTTATTTTACTGAGTTAATAATTGTTTTTCGGGCAGAATCACGTTTAGTCCATTTAAGGAAATTTAGTATTTGTCGGATTCATTTTAAAAGGTCAGGTTTTGATTGTTGAATAAAAATGGAGTGTAACTTTTTCGATTTATACATTGTCTCATGGATATTTTTACAGCTCCTTCATCTTTTTCCTAGCTTTCTCCCATGCTCTCTCATTCTGCCATGTCTCAGGGGAGGCTGGGGTCCCAAATTGGCGACAAATCCCAAGATTTGGCGTAGGCGCTAGTTT
The DNA here is from genome assembly GCA_949128165.1 of Lathronympha strigana. Lineage (NCBI taxonomy): Eukaryota > Metazoa > Arthropoda > Insecta > Lepidoptera > Tortricidae > Lathronympha > Lathronympha strigana. Next base: position 5,740,305 of record OX421919.1, on the reverse strand, counting down.
TACGAAAGCGACTACCATCTGACCTTACAACCCAGAGGGTGAACTTGGCCTTATTGGGATTAAATTGGTTTTTCAGTTTAGGATCTAAACTGAGTCGCTGCCATACAACTGGGCCCTTACCATGTGAGTCGCAACTGCCCATGCAATTATGAACGCGTGACAATCCGTCGTTTGTTAGAGTACATACAAACGATGGATTGTCCAAGTATACCCGCTTCGCTCGCTCGTTCGATAAAACTAACTATTTCAGGCACAAATCCTTTTAATGATTATATAAAGTATATGAGTATAGCAAGCATTGAGCAAGCGTGGGTACATTTGAGAGGAGGCCTGTGCCTACGCTTGTTAATTTATAATGATAAAGGCTGACTCACACTAGAACGGGACGGGACGTGGCGGTACGATCTCGAAAACGTCACGTTACATCCGAGGGCTCCGAGCTATCACGTGATTATTTCTATAGAAATCCCGTCCCGTCCCGTCTTAGTGTGAGTCGTCCTTAAGATGAGTGTTATATATTTCTTTGAACCTTACTTATTTCTTCAGTGCTTCATTCATATTTGCGTATCTTATTTGTACCAAAGGCAGCTTTATTCGTTTCTCTATTCAAGTTTGATAAAAATATCAAACAGTAGCAAAAAGTATTTGATCGTCGTATAACCTCGTAAACGTGTATTCCTCCGGGGCACATAAATGTGTCATGTCGAAGAAACTTCTATAATATAATAACAGAAATAAGAAACAACTGGGAAAATTACGTACGTTTGAAATAATAAACAATACTTACAAGTCTTTTGTTGTTTGATTCACTATAAATGTGTTTATTTATTCAAACACTAGGCCTCTCGCCTCTTTGTTCGTTATCAATGCAAAAACAATTTATTTTTAAATAAATAATATTGAAAACATAATGGGTTAATCCCTTACAAAAAAACAACTAGGATTTAATTCATTTTTATCACCATATCGCGGAGGTAACCATTTCGTTTCTGGCAACTCCTGCAATCGATTCTGTACATTTAGGGAAATTTGCTTTGATGTTTTGGACGGAACTGACACATAGTGGCTAAAATTGTTCTTGGTTTTATAAATTACACTTGACTTTAAAGATATGCCGACTATGCCAAAGTAAAAATTTATCTTTTTGGAGGCCACGGAATGGCGCTTATTAAAAATTAAAAGCCTAATAAGGCGACGTAGGTACCAATTTTAATAAGAAATTGTTTTATTTGTAAAACTGTTTTACACAAAACGTGGCTAATGACGAGTTCAATACTTAGCGCTCCATAAAAATGCATAAAATAATGTTTAATTTCTCACCATTCCTTAGGTATGTAAAAAAAATTTGATTTGAAAAATTTGGAGTGTTTTTTTGCCCAACCTGTAATTTGGCCCTGTTTTGCCATATATGATCCGTTATTATAAGGATTTGATCTTCGACATTTATTTTGCTCCTGAGCTCACAGATTGTAGATAATTAGAGACATCATATAATAAAATATTATAATCGTCTATTAACGAATATGACTAATTTACTATAAAGGACGACTGGCACTAGAACGGGGCAGGACGGGACGGGACAATCTGCCAGTTTCTATAGAAAGAATCACGTGACAGCTCGGAGCCCTCGGAAATCACGTGACGTTTCGTATAGAAAATTACAGTCCCGGCCTATTCTAGTGTGTCATCCTTAAGAATTACAAATATATGACTGGTTTAGCATTCATTAAATAAAACAAATACCGTATGGAACCTACGCCAAAATATGATTTTCAAAAATTTCCATCAAACATTTCCACAGGTATTCAAATATATGTGAATCATTCAAATCTCGATTACAGCTTCAAACGTTTATTACTCCAAAATTCGACTGTGTATTCTCAAAACCCCTCGCACCCAGAAACAAAGGCTATTAAATAAATTGTCTAAAATAATGTACAACATTTGTAAAACCAACTGCTCACTCAAAACACTCGCTCATATTGAAATGTACGTGTAATTTTTACAACTGTATTTTTATAGAACCCCAGTTGAATGCAGAAATGAAACGGGCTGAAATGAAAGCCTGTAAATCATTTCCCGCCGTTCTGTCCACATGCCACGCGCCCAGACACGTGGGCAATTCCAATTTTTTGTGATGACCATTAAATTGTAGAGGACAACGCCCACACAGTCTCGTTTAGCTGATGGATCATAAGACAGGCTATATTTACTTTGTTTGTGCAGCAACTATTAAAATAAACTTGAGCTATTTTAGAGACATGAAATGTAATAATAAATTACGGAACACACACTGGTGACATGTGTCGAATACCCAAGGATTCTATTATCAAGCGCGAAAACCATGGGCGACGATGCAGACGGGTGTATTGGGTTTAGTTTCGCCGCGCGCAGCACCCTCGCTGCCAAAACCGGTTGAAGATGATCCTATATCGGAAATTCGGGATCGTTTGACTAAAAATTTAGCGTTTTATAATAAGATTCATATATCTCACAATAGTTTAAATACGATGAGATGTAAAATGGTTTCAATGGATGGAGCTGCGAAGCTGCATTAGCAGTAAACGGTCTGTTTTACGATTTCGATTTCGTGTGACAACTATAATATACCAATGTCACGTCGAATACTCATACTCCGTTTACACACTTGCACATACCATATGAGATAAAATTAAATTAGTGATTATCTTCTCAATGGAGCTAATTCAAATACCAGTATCATTGAGAAATTAGCTTAGTTTATGCTAAAGAATGCGCGCTTACAATTAAACCATTGAAAAAAAACATAATGTATTAAAAGAGAGAATGGCCCCTCGTAACTGCGTGTTGCGCAGATCATAAAACATTTTTGGCCTGAACCACGGAATTGTGCTGGTATTTGCTGCGAGTTGCGAGTTCATTAGATTGTGAATGACAGATTTTTGTTTTATAATATAGCAATATACGGAGTTTCTGCTTGACTCATGAATAAGGGACACGGACTGTTCCGAAACATGTCGAGCTATTTTCGACTTTATTGACGTGAGTAACCCGCTATGAGAATTTTAATAGTTTCTGCTTGGTTGAGGGATTATTATCCTACCTAAGGATTCGTAAAGGTTTTCTTAAAGGTTTGTAAAAGAGTTACGTTATTCTAAGTTACTCAAATTAATGCAAGTCTTAGAACCGTTCTACAAAAAACCAATACGTTTTGCTGACCTTCTTATAATCTTACTACATATAGAAAACTGGCCAAGTGCGAGTTGGTCTCGCCCACCGAGGGTACTTAAAATACCTGTCGCACGGAACTCTCAGTGTCCGGTAATTACACGGTTTTCGGACTTTTTCCTGTACTTGTGCTACAAGCTCTTGCTTTTTCCAAATTTCGTGATTCTAGATCAACGGGAGGCCTATACATTTTGATTCCCATTGCAAATGTATGGGAAATGCGAAATAAACGGCCGTATCTTTTGATTTTGTAGACGGAGAAGTTTGAGTTTTTTATAGGTGCAAGAGACCGCAAACTTGTGAATGTGGTCATAATTTCAACTAGCTACCTATACTCGTTCCCGATATATAGGGTCTTGACAGAAAGACGGACGGACGAATGGACGGACGGACAATAAAGTGATCTTATTAGGGTTCCGTTTTTTCCTTTTGAGGCACGGAACCCTAAAAACCAATACATTTTGCTGATCGTCTTATAATCTTACTTATATTTTTTACTTAAACATGATAATGTTTTAATGTATCTCTTTTCTTTTGTTCACAGGTAAGGATATAGAAGCATATAGAAGTATGAGTCAAAAGAATGCCAGACGCGCATGTATGGGTATTATACTTATTATATAAGTATTTCTAAGTCGTAATATGAAATAAAAGTAAGCGTCAAAGAACTTTTTGGGTTCTGTACGAAGAAAAAACAAAGAAACAAAGTCGGATCTCAATTTTATTAAACACAGAACAACAATATCCCGAACTTTAATATAATAACATGAGACTTTGTTGGATCATAAAGGTACAAAACAGACAGTGTAAGATAAAACTATTTAATACTAAATAAAATTAAACTATACTGAAACTTAAAATATAGCGACATATAAAAATATACCCCCCAGGTCACCCTCGTGTGTTATGGTGCCCAGAATGCTGGCAGCATTGGATCTCTTTGGATAGCTAAGGCCGCTTAATGTTACGAGTAGGCACATAACCACGCATGTCAAAGTTTAAACTTCAATTTAAATCACAATATATTTATAAAAAAGAGCACAAAACAATTACTCTCTATACATATATTACGCCTCAACCAATAAAATTACCATGGTTTGAATTGACGCTAAAGGTCCTTCTACACGTTACCCCACTTTCCAACACGTCCCAATAACAATTTACGCGTAGATCATTCTTAACACTAACAAAATTACCCCAAAATTCTGGAAATCTTATCTTTATTATGAGAAATATTCTTTATGGCTTCCGAAAACAATATTTTAGGCCCTGATAATTTCATCGTACCGCCTACGTTTAGGTGGATTTATTTTATGTTACTTTGTTATATTCGTAATAAAAAGTTCTTTATGGACTTATTTATTTCAAGAAGGTAGTGTATATCGTGTAATATAAAATTTCACAATAAAATATATTTTTATAGCTGTTTCATTATTAATACACTAATACGTAAATAAGTATAAATATTTGTTTCTTCTTCGTGAGTTTATGAAAATACCATTATAATTTTGTCATCAATGGATATAATTAAATTGTACCACGAAATAATCTGCACCAGCTATTGTTTTTAGCATCCAAGTGGTCCTTACTGTGGGATTTTGTCGATTTGTGTAGTATATTTCATTAATATACATACGAACAGAGCTAAACATCACTTTACTTCTGACAGGTCCAATCCTGTCAAATAAGAAATCTAAATTAAACCAATAACAAGCTTCAGGAGCCTTACCATGATGTCTTAACGCGATTCAGTTTAGGACCAAAACTGAGGCGCTGCCATACAACCAAGCACAGTTAAACCTTCTGAATCGCGTTAAGACGTCATGGTAAGGCCCCACGTCTATCAAATGCACATTCGATGCACATGACTGATATATTCAGCAAATCATTGTTAGGTATATTTTGTCGGAGATAGTGCAATACCGCGTAACTAACAACGTCAATGGAGTTCTATATCAAAACAACTGACAAGGTAATTGTACTCTATTGCATTTGTTAGTTACGCGGTGTTGCACTATTCCTGATTATTTGTAACGTGTGTGTGCTACGGTACCTATATCCTCGACTTGGACTTTAATTACATCGAAGCCAAATAATGTACAGAAATAATTGAATGACTTTTCGATTGCATCTTTTATTCCTACAGATGTGCAAGTTGCGGAATTTTTTCCAAAAAGTTGGAAAAATTCTAGGAAATTTCTTGAAAATTACACAGAAATTTAAGAAATTTCCATTTTACGTTGCGGAAAATTTCAATCCCCATACAAAAATGTGAGAAGTTTCTGAAACTTTCCTATGCGAAATATTTCGCAATATTGGAAAGTTTCAGTCGGCACATCAGTGTAGTCATTCCGATACATTTTCTTCTTTTCGTTTGCCTTTTCAGCAAACGATTGGCATCTTCGCTACGGCCTCAGATGGGTGCTACGAAATAATAGTCATCGCATCGCGCGTACGATCATATGCTACGAGTATTTTGATCAGCTACGGTGTAGCATTGTGTATTAAATATTCTGTTTTCTAAACAAAAATAAACACAATACACAGTAAGAGTACTTACAGTTATGCAGCCAGACGTAGGGAGGGATGCACCACCCTCCGTCGGGTGAATAGGTCGTAAGGGCACTCTGCCCTCTCGTCCTCTCGTTTAATAAGGGTCTCAAGGAACCCTAGAGGGCTTAATGAGCCCTTTCTTCAGTTACTCCTTACTTGAGCTAACTCGCGTTCCTTTGCTTTAATCTCGTGTACAATTATGTCTTTGTTATGAATTCATCGAAATAATTGCAACTTATTTTCAAATCTGAAGTTTTGGATATAAATAAAATTATACAAGCGTGGGTGAAATAATGAAAACGAAAAGAGTATGTCAAAAATATTGCAGTAACCAAAACTTTTAACATTAGACACTATACTATATCACAAATCGTACGTCGTTTAATTACTTTAAATTTGATACAGTTGGACCACGCTGTCTCCCTGCTGAATTTTACATGAGGTATGGCATTTTCTTCTTCTTGTGAGTTCTTTTTTTGCCATTTTGGTACGGAACCCTAAGAGGGTCCGGTGTCTTATATTTTAACACAAAGATCTACGTCCTATTATTTTGAGGACTAATTCGAGATCTAGAATTAGACCTCAAAATATTTTTTTAATATCACGATAATATTCTTTTATTAAGTGTCTACTGCGGGAGTACTATAAAATAAATATTAAATAATTCATTTAATTCAACAATCTTAGAGATAGTTATTAACAATGAACACAAAGATTTCTCAAGCGAAGTGGATCTTACAATAACGATTGCGGGTAACTAGGTAAAGCAAGAAAACTTTGATTAATAGGAATTTCAAAGAAACATAGCTGAAGGCGACCACAGAAAATATCAGATGAAAGGTCTGAATTGTTAAATAATTTATATTCAAAATACATTTTTAACAAAACAATACTGTTAAGTAATTAAGGAGTACGGAGTTTAAAAAAAAGCATTTTTACTAGATTCTTAATAAATATTATCTTTTTCATCTCTCCATTTGGAAATAATGATTTTTATGAGGAAATAGCCGAGTGAAAAATAGCTGTTTTCACCCTAAGTTTTTGATTATTTCCCGTTCTAGCCTGACGACCGAATATCAAAATTTGCCAATTTAAATTTAACTCTGTCAAATTGACAAAGAGTCCAATTTTCACATCATCTATATATATAAAAGAGGTTGTCCTCATCTACGATCAACGCACAGCCGAAACGGCTAGGACTAGAAACTTGAAATTTTTACCAAAGCTTCCTTTTAGTACGTAGGCGAGAGATAAGAACGGATTTTTGGAAATTCTACCCCTAAGGGGGTGAAAAGGGAGTTGAGAGTTTGTATAGAAATGGAAATTTTTTTTGAGTTAGAGACTTGAAACTTTGTGTAAAGACTTTTAATTACAATTGAAGAAAACTTTTTACATGGTTTTTGGAAATTCCACCTCTAAAGGGGTAAAAAGGGGGTTGAAAGTTTGTATAGGAATAGAATTTTGTTTTGAGCTAGAGACTTGAAACTTTGTTTTAAAACTCTGTATTACAATTGAAGAAAAGTATTTTCAAGGTTTTTGGAAATTCCACCTCTAAAGGGGTAAAAAGGGGTTTGAAAGTTTGTATAAGAATGGAATTTTGTTTTGATACTTGAAACTTTGTGTTAAGACTCCTTATTATAATTAAAGAAAAGTGTTTTCATATTTTCGAAAAATACAACGCCTATGGGGGTTAAAAAAGGGGTAGAAAGATTGTATGAGAATGGAATTTATTTTTGAGCTAGAAACTTGAAACTTTGTGTAAAGACTTTTAATTACAATTGAAGAAAACTGTTTTCATGGTTTTTAGAAATTCTACCTCTAAAGGGGTAAAAACTAAAAAGGGGGTTGAAAGTTTGTTTGAGAATGGTTTTTTTAGCTAAAGTCTTGAAACTTTGTGTAAAGACTCTTTATTACAATTTAAGAAACGTGTTTTCATGATTTTTGGAAATTAAGGGGGTAAAAAGGGGGTAAAATCTTTGTATGGAAATGGAGATTATTTTTGAGCTTGAATGTTTTTGTAAAAACATTTTATTTAAATCAAAGAAAAGTGTATAATTTAAACTTTCGTACTGATATTAAATTGCAACGGTTAACACTCACGTATTTTTATCACAATAGGCGTGACATGATTCGTCTGCGTCGGGCAGACATCGTCGGACAGACAGAGTGTTGTTATCACCTTCGCTGCCCGAGCCCGGCGTAGGTAACGGTTCGCGCGGGAGGAAGCGGAAGCGGGGTGATTCGCGCAATCCGGCGCCGTTGTTGCGGGAGTCTGAATTGTCGGATCGTCTGACGGGATCAACGACAAGCACACCGAACTAACCGTGTCCACCAAATCGTCACCACACAAATTCACGTGCCCTCTAGGAAGCACTGGTTTCCAAGCTGGTGGCAGAGTCCAACCTCCGTCGAGGTTGAAATTAGGGCGACGTCCGATTTCAATGGCCTCACGGATCTTGCGTGGCACGTAACATTTTTCCCGTGCCAACAACTTCACTTTATCGAACCGAATGAAATGCGTCGCGTCCGTACCAAAAGTATGTTCCGCTACCGCCGAATGCCTTACGTCCTGACGCCTATTGTGATAAAAATACGTGAGTGTTAACCGTTGCAATTTAAAGAAAAGTGTTTTCATAGTTTTGTAAAATTCAACTTCTAAAGGGTTAGAAAGGGGGTTGAAAGTTTGTTTGAAAATGGTATTTTTTTTTTGAGCTAGAGACTTGAAACTTTGTGCAAAGACTGTTCATTATTAAAATATAAAAAGTTGTTTGCTAAGGGGTTAAACGTTTGTATGGAAAAGGAGATTCTTTTTGAGCTAGAGGCTTGAAACTTTGTGAAAAGACTCTTTATTAGAACAAAAGAAAAGTGTTTTCATAGTTTTGGAAAATTGTACTCCTAAGGGGGTAAAAACGGGGTTGAAAATTGATGAAGCGGGGAAATAAAGATTTTTTTGAGCTAGAGATTTGAAACTTTATGCATCGATTCCTTATTAAAATAAAAGAAAACTGGTTTCATGGTTTTTTTGGAAATTCCACCCATAAAGAGGTGAAAAGAGTGTTGAAAGTTTCTATGGCAGAAAGTTTTCTTTTGTATCCATAGACTTCAACTCAATTTTGTTATTCAAGTATGTAGGTAATCATTTATGCTAAATAACCGGATGGTTGTCTGTAAGAGACAAATGTTGCCTTTTAGCGATAATACCGCCTGTTGCCAACATCTACCTAATAAAAACTTAAACGTAAACGCAATAGAAAATATTTGTATTATATATGTGTAGGTTATATCAAGTCACATTGTAAAAAGAAAAAACAAGGTATGAAAATCTGTAGGAAGAACCCTATTATACGCGGACGAAGTCGCGGGCGGAAAGCTAGTATTTCTATAAGACGCGGGTAGTCAGGAGGCTAGAGTGAGTCATCCTTTATGCTATAAAAATGAAATGGTTATTTTAAAACAAAATCCTTGTTAAAATTCATTGATTATTGATTGATCCATGCCAAAATTTGTTTAGGTGGGTTCTAACTCATTATGTTGTTACACTAAACATTCAAAAAGCTGAGTACGCGGAGGCACAGGGCGCTCTCGTCTTCTCTCGTGCTTGTTTGTCTCGTCTCGTGAAACCATTTACATTTTCGTTTTGAATGGATGCTTGGTTTTATACTTTATAAATTGTATTGAAATGACACCTATCATCTCATCCAAGTTATTCAAGACACCTTTTAATTGGCCGAAACCACATGATAAAGCCTAAATAAAAGTGTTGCATTTGCCCAAGACATTCCCGAAACTCGGGAGCAAATATGTTTTTTGGGATTGGCATACATTTCCTTAAAAAACAAAATATTTTGTTTCTGCTAACACAGTCTCTTATAGCAAATTATTATAAAGTATAAAAAAGCACTTAATCCTTAAAAGACACCGTATAAACGTAATTTTAAATCTCCGTGCACCGGGCGCCAAAGTTGAAAAATTACGTCATCTATTCTGAGATCGTAGAACATGGCAAGTAGTTGCGAACAATATGGTTGACGAGGTAAAACGCTCTGGCGTAGCGTCTTGAATAATGAAAATTATTAATTTTCCTTTTTATTCACGTGAAAGCTTTTATCACTAAAAGCTAGATTAGATAGAGGTTTGGAAAGCTTCTTCTTACCGTTTTCCCGGTGCATTCGCAACCTATTTGATACCAAGATTTGGAGTAGATGCCACATTTACGAAAGTGACTGCTATCTGACCTGGGTGCGTAGCCAAGATGCCAATCGCCCACGCTCAGTCGCTAACGAAACGCATCTGTCATTGTCACACTAATAAGGAAGAGTGATAGAGAGAGGTAGCTACGATACGTTAGTAAGCGTGAGCGATTGGCATCTTGGCTAGGCATGCTGCCAATCCAGAAGGCAAACCAGGCCTTATTGGGATTACTCCGGTTTCTTCACGGTGTTTTCCTTCACCGAAAGGCGATTAGTAATTACCATATGATATTTCGTACATAAGTCAAACAAAAGTTATTGGTACGAACCGGGGTTGGAATGTGTGACCTTGGGATTGAAAGTATATATTGAGCAAAGTTTCCATAGTTTTGCTCAATATCCTCTCGTGTTTTTATTGAGACTCGTGCTAGTATGTGAGTACTTCGCCCTAGTGTTGATAAATATGATTTTGCAGACTAGTTAAAAATTCAAGAGAAAATTTCCGGGCGAGCCATTTCATAAAACGTCTTTAGAATGTTGAACCATCGGTATAAAAAAATATTTTTTTTTGACTAGGTTTAGTCTTTTTAGGGTTTTTTTTTGGTTTTTGTTTGTTTCATTAGTGCTTTAACAAGGTTACACTTAGTTTTTTTTATTTAAAGAATTGTTAGATTCTCGTCGTGCGATTTTTAAGATAACGATGTAAAACCTACCAAATCTGCTTCTTATATTTTTTCATGATAACCAAAACAAAATAATAAAAAACATGATAATAAAAACCGGTTTGCATACCTTGAATTCATAACATTAATAATAGAAATAAGTAAACTCATTTTATGATGTAGAGATGAGTGCAATAATTGAAGTCACGTACGCAACATCTTTCGTTATTTTTTAAATCTTAAACAGACTAGCTATAATAGCTATTGTATGCTCAATTTTTTTTCGTATTTACTCGTACCGTATTCAGTTGAGGAGGTGCGTGCGATATGGGATACCTCATTAGAAGAACTGTCCTTGTTCACTCGGACTTAGTTTGATTCGTCTTCGGAATCTTCTGAACTGCTCGAGGAAGAGCTTGGAGAAGAACTAGAAGAAGAGCTAGAAGAAGAGCTGGAAGAAGAGCCTGAAGAAAAGCGTGAAGCATTCGGCGGAGATTTCGGAGGAGAAGTTTGAGTACACTCCACGGAAGTCACATTAAATGCAGATATGTTAGTGATGTCATGCGTGCTATCTCGACTTTTATCGTCAATATTTTGTGAGTCTGTATCTTTCGTGCTAGTTAACATCAAGCTATTATTTTCTTTTCCGTTACCGAGCCACCAAAATTTGTGCAGTTTTTTTTTATTTTATGACATTTTCTGTATTTGTATATACCGTAATATTGTCTGATTTTTCATTTAATACACTGCAGCTGGTTTTTGAGCGTTGTTTCCGTTTTTTGCGGGGTGCACTGACATCATTCTCACTGGAACTCGAAGATGAATATAAAGGACCTCGCAGGTAATCTGTAAATGTGTTTTTATTTATTTATTATTTTATTATTCGCAGATTTAAGAACATTTTTCCCGTTCGTGGGTTCATTTCTGCAACCAAAGTATAAAAATATTATCAAGCTATAGTCTGAAGAAACACACAATACATTTAGAAATATCGAGTTGTTTTAGATATGCGTCAACTAATTTTAATTTGATTATTTAATCATTATAATTACTTGAAAGCGTTGATGGCCCAGCGGTATGGCGTGAGACTTTCAATTCTCGGTTTCAAATCCTGCCGGCTCGTACCAATGAGGGTTTCAAAACTTATGTACGAAATATTATTTGATATTTACCAATCGCTTTTCGGTGAAGGAAAACATCGTGAGGAAACCGGACTAGTCTCAATAACGCCTAGTTTACCCTCTGGGTTGGAAGGTCCCCAGGATCCCTGAGCCGTGGTATGAACCGGGAAAACGCTAGGAAGAAGAATTACTTGAATACGTATAAAATGCTTTGAATTACAATAAAAATATCTACGTAAGATTATTAAATATGATAGTTATTTATCATTTGTAATGACTGTACTTGTTTTGAATCAAATTATTAGATGCTTAATTATAATGAACATGGTCTGAATTCGTATAGTATACCTCTCGCGACCTAAATTTTATGTAGTATAGAAGCTTATTTCGCTTTTGTGAACAAGTCATCTTTCATTATTTTCGTGAATACTCGCTTATTTCTTAATAAGTCATAACCTCCGTACTTACTGTTTCACGGATAGTGCGCCATCCACTAATAATTCTGTGTTGCACAAAATGTTACCACTGTTCCACTGAACTATTTCGTGGTATGCCACTATTTTACATAAAGGTTTAGTTCTGACGTTGTATTATTTCGAGATGTGCCGTTAGTCCACAAACAAACACAGTGACGACGTCAATTACTGTTGCTCAACTGGCCAATCGGCGGTTTTGCAGATAAAATGGCGTTGACTTCCCACCAATGACATAACGGCACAATGCTGCCACGGTGGTAAATTTATGAACTAGAACACGGGAGTCTTAGTCACGATAAACTTTAGCGTATTCTGCGCCTAGTCTTATACTTAATTGCAAAATGAACTATTTCGTGATACCGACTTTTTTTAGATAAGCGTCGATATTTGTCTTCTATGTGTTAAAAGCAAAACCGAAGAAAACTTATAGACGTAAAACGGTAATACTTACAAAATGTACGGCATGGGTGATAGATGTGTTATTTCGCTAGAAACAAATGGTAATAAGTAAAAAATGCTTCTGACTCACTTTAATCAACTTTATTTTTAAAATCACTATATTTTTTTGAGTTCCAGTTTTTTTTTGTCAAATATCTACTTCTGGCACATCATCTGATAGGTCCTTAGAAATAACTTAAAGGCTTCTTGAACAAAAATTTGGTTAATCGAGTATCGGGAGGTCTAAAAAACCGGCCAAGTGCGAGTCGGACTTGCCCGCCGAGGGCTCCGCACAAAAGTGGCATGGAACTCTCAGTGTGCGGCAGTTATACGGTTTTCGGATTTTTTCCTGTATTTTTGCTAGAAGTTCTTGCTTGTTGTCAAATTTCGTGATTCTATGTTAACGGGAAGTACCCTATACATTTTGATTCCCACTGCAAATGTATGGGAATGACCGTATCTTTTGATTGCGTTGATGTAAAGGTTTAGTTTTTTTGCAGCTTCAAGAGACTGCAGACCTGTGTATGTGGTATTAATTTTAACTTGCAACCTTTACTCGTTCCCGCGATAAACGGTCTCGACTGGACAGACAGACGGGCGGACGGACAACAAAGTAATCCTATAAGGGTTCCGTTTTTTCTCTTTGATGTACCGAACCCTAAAAATGTGAAAACTTCAGGAAGTTAGGAAAATTATTTTATTTTGAACAAATTTGGTTAAGCCTTTTTTGCCAAAAACTATAATTACAAAAATACAGTTAAGTGCCTTGATATGTGAAGGCACTTATGCCTTTATTCTTGCACAATATTTTCATCGTATAACGGTACACAACCTTCAATTATGCGTGGTCCGACACGCACTTGGCGGGTTTATTTCCGGATTTTGCTCATATAGCAATATGGTTATCCCTGACTAGGGTGGTGGCACCAGTAATGGTCAAGAAACCAGTAACGAACAATCACTTTTATTATGAGGAAATAAGGTTCATACATTTATTTTGTGTCAACCAATTGACAAGCATATGATGATATTTGAATTAAGAATGAAGTGTCCATAACTCGTGTCTGTCAGCTTAAAGTGTTCATAATGGGTACCGTCACCTTAATAACATTTCTCCATACTGTCCCTCTTAACTCTTGCTACTCACTCTTCAGTTGAAAAATTGAAACACTTTGTTCCCACGCCCCATAATTCGCGGGCTCTAATGTAGGAAGGGCTGGAAGGAGGTACTTATTGGGGATCAAAGATCATCAAAGTATATGACAGCCCGGTAATTCGTGGGCGTGGGTTACGCAGGATGGTTAAAGTATCAAGAAGGGTTGGTTGCGGTACAATGACATTCGATAAAATTATTAGATTTTTTTATTTCATACAGGTCTATAATATAATCAAAACTGTAAAATACTTTCGTCAGTGGTTGGTCGCGGTCTATTTACTTTCCCAAACGCTTCCAGCACTTCCTAGCGCAACAAAACAAACATATTGTACAGTCCACAGAGAACAGCACAGGTCCTACCTCTACGAGCGCACGCGCGGTACTGAGGACTCAGCCCGCGCGCATCGGAATTTATACACCATTTGAATATTTAAAAAAATAATACGGAAATTCAAAAAAATATGTATTTTTCGACTTCAACATGAGCTTAAAAGAATAAACTTTAATGTTGTATACAAATTATCCCAATATTTTGTCAAAATTACTGCGAGAATCCCTGTGTTTGCAGTGTATTTTTATCGAAAAATGTGCATATTCAAAATCGAAGTAGTTGGGTATCTGTGTAAATAATTGGAAATATGGGACCGAAAGTTTAAATAAAACCATGTTACAATATTATATCAACCCGAAAAAACATGTGTTTTCATGTATCGTGTTAAAAGAGATTGAAGTCAAACTTTTGTCTCCGCGCGCTTTTCTGAAAACAACTGCCAGTAATTGTATAGTAAAAGTTAAAACACTGAGTTTTACTTACATTAGAAGCTGAAATTTTTAATACTAGGAAATGAGCTATCAAACATAGTTAGCAACTTTCACATACAGTTCACCGTTTCTTCGTAGTACAACGTCAAAAATCAGCTTTTATTGCTTTTCCGTACAAATCGTATTGATGGCCTCTTAACAACATTTTAAAAATTTAAATATCCCTAATCCGAAATGCCTGTAGAACACAAAACCATAGTTAATTTTTTTCACAGTATTTTTGTAAAATTCCTTAAAAATTGTTAGCGTCACTAAGCTGATTATGTACTGAAACAAAGTTGTGATGTCACAATTCTTATAACATATTTAATTTATCTAAATATTAAAAGTTAAAGAAAATACGGGTGCCATTAACTATTGCATTATTTCAAACCTTGCAATAAAACGTAACACAGAAAAATATGAAATGTCAATTGTGACAGCGATGCGGCAATGAAAGAGCATTGTTATGGGAGTGGGAAACAGGTGAAGTCAATTTCCGATTACGGCAGCAAGGCGGTAAATAAAGAAACTAAAATGACGTTAACTGAAAGTGAAAACGCCCGTTTGGAGCTACACGTTAATATGGTTTGGTCTCTATTGGAATGTAACCTTAAATTAAATTTTCAGTCCTCCGGCCGGTAAGCGCCACTTTACGCAAAACTAAATTGCCGCCTGCCAGCTCCGTCGGGCTGAAAAATAGTATACAAACCTCGGCCGGTAAATGGGAAAGCCTCGGATCACGTGTTAGTCGACCTCGGCTTCGCCTCGGCCGACAATTACATGGAATCCGAGCCATTTCCCACTTAAACGGCCTTGGTATGTAATGTACTATTACGATTTTAAGCTATCATGCCCATTCGCATTATAAATAATATTTAAAACGGGATAGTTATCATGTATATTTGTTTTTTTGAGCACTCGATATTCCGCGACTGTTGTAAGCGCCATGTTCACGGAGTAAATTGACGAGCTGCGAGTTTTTAGAAATAACATACATTGTTTTATTGAGCACCACCCGGGTGCTCAAAACAACGTATGCTATGTTGATGGTTAATATTACAAAAGATGAAAGGACCATAAATTTCCAATCTTGTTTCAAATTGCCTATTATTGGTGACAAACCGTTTTGCCATTAGTTCAATTTCATTTAGGTAATGAACTGGCTATAAATTAGCGGAAATGTTCCGTTTTGGACATAAAAAGTCAAGCTAAGTATCATAGATAACCTGTGGGTTGGGAGCATTTAATGTGACGAATGATAGAAATAATGGATTGATGTCCATTGCTTGGCTTTTCTTGTTAAGGGCGTACGGAACCCAAAGGATTTTTAATTCCAGTTAAGCTTTTTATAAAGAAAAACATTTATTTGGTTGAAATATTAATTGAACTAAATTATCCGAAGGAATAAAACAATAACAAACGGATCAAATCAACAGGTAGCTCTAATATTTCACAAAATAGAAATTGTACCGTTTCCAATTATTTTAATTTTAAAATATGCTTGACTAGAGTAAGGGGCATTTACACGAAATATCCCCATGGATCGAAGTGTATCCGCTAGGACCCTCTCACCTTATATAAGATAAGATAAGACAAGATAACATAAGATAAGATAAGATAAGATGCTTAACTAGGAAGGACCAAAACAGAATGCACCAAGGACCAGGGTGCGTAGCCAAGATGCCAATCGCTCACGCTCAGTCGCTAACAAAACGCAACTGTCATTGTCGCACTTATAAGGAAGAGTGATAGAGAGAGGTAGCTATGATACGTTATCAAGCGTGAGCGATTGGCATCTTGGCTACGCACGCTGCACAGAAGGGCAACATCGTGGATTTTCGTGCGTGACGTCAAGCACATGTACACAATTATAGAATTTAAACTGAACACCATTATGTATGTTATATGTAATGTGTGCATGTGGTGTGTACAAATGGGGAAATTGGGACATCATGCTAGCACACTTCGCGCGACAGGCGCCAGTCCATACCTGTGTCAAGTCCCTACACGTTCGCTGATAGTGGCGCAGTTAAGGATCGTTTAGCCTACAACTACCCCGCCTGTTGACGTACTGTCACCGAACGCGTTAAGTTGTAAGAAGTAGCGCGCCTTTTCACAAGATATACTAAGGGCACATGTAAGCACAGTAGTTTATGTCGACCATATACGTTCGGACAATCCGTCAGATCTCCATAGTGGGTATGTTTATCGGGCATCCGCTAGACATATTTTCCATAAATTTATCAGCAGATCCGGCAAATATGTCCGAACGTATTTTTTTTATTCAAAAAATTTACACGGCATTACAGTTTAACACCAATGCTCTGTGAAAATCATAAATGAGAGACAAAAACATACAAAAATCACTTAGTACTAGGCGACGTAATGGCGTGGCTCCGTTGCGTAGTCTGACTCTGAACCAGCGGCGTGGGATTCGGCAGGTTGCCCCGGAACCGCCGAAACACGACACCCTTCGGCCAGAAGTCTGCGCTCGCGATGGTGTCCTACAGCGGCCGCGGTACGCGCACCACAAATGAGCTGAAGTGCACGTGTAACGCCAGCTTTTGTCTACAAGTTTATTTTAATTTTTCTTCCTAGCGTTTTTCCGGTTTATGCCAGGGCTCAGGGAGCCTGGGGTCCGTTTTGGCAACTTATTCCAAGATGCCGTAGGCGCTAGTTTTCCAACCTAGAGGCTAGGCCTAATTAGGATCAGTCCAGTTTCCACAAAATACTTTTCTTCCCCAAAAATCGATTGGTAAATACCTATGAAATGATACGATGACATTAGTTCCGAAAAAGTCATTGGTACGAGCTAAGGCTTGAACCCGCCACCTTCAGATTGAAAGCTCGCTCTTACCGCTAGGCCACCATTGCACTTTGTCTTCACGCTATGACGTCCTTATATTTTCAATGGACCTTGAAGTATAAAAAGATAGTTCATGTGTTTGAGTTGCCTATGCAAAAACTGTTTCTCTTTTGAAAATATTCTTATTCTCTTTTATTATTGTTCATGAACAACAAAAGAGATATATAATACATAATAATATATAATAATGTATACACAGTATAATCGTGGCTATTTCTACGTAAAGATTCCTTTGAATCTTGCTAGCAGAAATTCTCGGAACTTGATTCTTTGATATAGCGTATTAGGTACAAAATATTTCTTGTTACTGATTTTGGTTATCATAAAATCCGACTTAATGAAAACAAGCTTCATTCTTCATTATGGAATTATACAAAGGCGTTGTTTCATTTTTTGGTTTAATTAATGTTCATCGTTAACATAAAAATATAAGATAAAGAGAATTATATGAATATACATACAATTCATATGAGCACACCAAAGACAGCAACGGAGTTGACAGCAGTCACCGTGGCCGAATCGGCCTTGGGAGTTATTATTATTATTCAAATAAGTACAAAAGATTCGTTTTATGATTAAAGAAATAAATAAACGAAAAATTAGCCTACCTACTACCCACATATTACAAATATGAAAAACTTTGTCTTTACTGTTAAAAATATATAGTGAATGTTATGTTAAGATACTGAATTCGTTGGTACTACTACAGCTACTTAGAGGTGTAGCGCGTACATCGTTGCATGTATTCATCAACTTGCCTACTTACAAAACTAACCTAAAAAAAGGTAAAACCTAAACCATTATTGCAATATATTATACACGGAATCTCGAAACTTATCTTAAGTACTAACTTTTTTTAAGAAGCTTGCTCCACACTTAGGTTCTTAGCTTTTCCCGGGAACTCGCCAACTTTAGGTACCAAAGTAAATAATCATCCGAAGTTTTGATGCTTGGTATCGGAACTAGGCAATATAAAAGTATATTTAAGTAGATATTGGTGTTTGTTATAAACAGTTTTTTTTCCGCATTTCAAAATTGATTACTTACTCAATTATAAGCCCTCAATGTACGTGAAACTCATTGAATGGCTGCGGCCCATCACTGCCACTGTTTAGCCCTATTAATATGTTTTCCAATCGTTTGGTAGTAATGTCACTAAGCTATATATGATGACTTAAGAATGATTAAAAGAGTCGTGTGTATAAAACATTTCCCTTGTTTTCGCATAGTAAAATTGATTAGCCAATTTCAAGCCCTCAATGTACGTGAAACTCACTGAATAGCCACGGCCCATCACTGCCACCGCTTAGCCCCACTAATACGTTTTTACAATCGTTCGATAGTAATAAAACTAGGATGGGGCTTGGATTAAACTCGTATATCATTCCTTCTGATGGCCCTTTTGCCGTAATCATTCATTTTTCTTCCCTCGTTTTCTTTCTTTCAGTGTTACGACAAAACTCTCGGAATTATGTGGAGGTGAATTTATGACGTTGTTTTTTTTAAGTTTGAAATGTTTTATAGTTGAGGTAAGGACTTTTGCGCCAAAGAATTACGTTTTTTACTTTAAACTAAAAGACTGTAATGAATCACACTGACAGGTTTTATTAATGCAGTTTCTCTTCATTATTATATTAAATCTTATTATAGGATTTTAACACAAACACGAACTTAATATATGTTTGGTATATAATTGTTACTGGAAGCCAAACATAACTTTTCAAAATCAATTTAGATAAGATTAACACAAAAAAAGTTTTCTTTAAGCTTGCTTCAATTATTACAACTTTTTTGAAAGTTTGCAAAGCAAAGAGTTTCATAATTTATTTAAATTCTGTACAAGTTTCGAATTATAATGCTCAAGTCTCAGTTGTTTCAGGAAAAAGTGCCTTTTTTGAAGCAATTTATCATTGATTTGATTAATTTACTATCCAATATAATAATTCTACGTAATATTAATTTAAATTTTATATATGTTTGTTACCGTATCTGGAATAAAAGGCGAGTTTCATGTAGCGTAAAGGATGATTCACGCTATAACCGGCCGGGCCGTGACCGATGTGTCCATTTATATGGAGAATGTCATGTGATCTCCGAACCTCCCGAGCCGATCACGTGACTCTGTCTATAGAAATTGACACACCGATGACCCGGCCTGTACCGGCCCAATTGCTTGGTTTGAACTCGTAAAATTTAAACAACCGCCATGGTTGTAAAGATTTAAAGAGAAACATCACTTTAAATATTTACTTTACCGCCCTAGGGCGATAATGAGCACATTACGTGCCAGCTTCGAATTTTCAAAAACCATATGTACTGTAAAACGTCGTACATTAGACGTGCGAAGAGTTAATTCGCAACTCGTGTCGATTTAAAACACGACCGCAGGGTCGTGTTTCAATTTATCGCCACTCAATGCGAGTTTCCTCTTTTTTGCCATTGTACGAGTATCTTAATGTACTACTTAATATAATTCAATTAAAAAAAAACATATTCCATCTTGATCAGTCTTTTACCATAAATGCCAACGAGAATCCACATTAAAATCCACTCGATTAAAAACAAAGTGTCCGCATTAAAGAACAATGAACCACAAATTCTCATGCAACTCTAGTCCGAGGTTATAAAAAAATCCCTTTAGACCATTTACCATTATCTGAGCGTCCATTGTCCGTTGGTCAGCGTTTTATGGCGCGCTGTGTCGTAAGTTCTTATTAAACCGTCGGAGACCTTCCTTCAAGTTCCCTCTAATTGATTTAGAGACTGCCGCCATGGCTTTTGGCCTTTTTTGTTTACTTTTTGCTTTGAGATATCGATGCTCGAGCTGTGTTCGTAATTTACTGACTTAGAAAAGCGTTGGAGGAAAAACTGAGCTTTGTAAATTGAGGATTCTTGTATTGCCATTTTTAGGGTTCCGTTGCCAGAATGGTAAAATGGGACCCTTATAGTTTCGACCAGTACGTCTGTCTGTCTGTCCGTATGTCACAGCGGTTTTCCTAAGTAATTATAAAGCATTTGGTAATAATATTACAACCAGATGTGTATCATGTAACGAAATTTTAACATCTTTTGTGTAAATTGTTTTTGTATACTTGTGGCACATCATCTGAAAGGCCTTTAAATATAACTTAAATAAGTTGAACAAAAATTTGATTAAGCAAATATTTTCAGAAATAATCGCTCTGAAGGTCTGTTCCTCCTCCTTCCTCTAACATTTGAACGGGAGGTCCAAAAATTTTTGAAAAAAATCAGGAAGATAGGATATCAAACAAACTTACCACGAAAATGATTTTAAACATATTTTTGAGATTTTCCCAAAAAACTATTTATTACAAAAGGACGTTATACTTTTACGCCTTTTTGTTTGCACAATTTTTCGTATAACGTATGACGGTACGGAATCCTCAATTATGCGTGGTCCGACACGCATTTGGCCGGTTTTTTCCTAAATCCTGATTAAAGAAAAAACGCTGTATGCAAAGCGATGTGTATGCACGTGACGGTAGGCAAGTTACGTATAATTTATATTATTAGGTAACAGCAGGTCATTATTAAATTTATATCACGTTCTTTAAGAATGATTCACGCTAGACCGGACCGGGACGGGCCGACCTGTGATCGATATGTCAATTTCTATAGAAAGGGTCACGTGATACCCTCTATATAAATTAACATAGTGTCGGTACTGAATATCAGAATATCAGTTCCGCAGCAGCACTTGCTGCCAATTCAGAAGAAGAACTGCAAGAGCTGATTAACAGATTTAGCCATGCATGTCGATCGTTCTCAATGAGCGTGAACACCAAGAAGACTGTTCTAATGGTTCAGGGCTCCGATGTACCACCTGCAATCACCCTCGATCAGGTAACACTTCAGTCTGTCGATCATTTCTGCTACCTTGGGTCCACTACGACATCAAAACTCTGCAATGACAAGGAGATAGACACTCGGATTAGAAGGGCTGCAACAACTTTTGGTAAACTCTCTAAACGTGTTTGGGTGAGCAACAAACTCACGTTATCCACCAAGGTCCACGTTTACCAAGCCTGCGTCCTTAGTGTCCTGCTATATGCTTCAGAAACGTGGACTACCTACTTCAAGCAAGAGCGTCGCCTAAATACATTTCACATGCGCTGTCTTCTGATCATACTTGGTGTAACTTAGTAGGATCGGGTAACCAATAAAGCTGTTCTTTAAAAAACCAAATGCAGCAGCATAACGGCTATGCTAAAACAGAGACGACTCCGCTGGCTAGGACACGTTCATAGAATGGACCCTGACAGATTGCCACGTGAAGTCATGCTCGGACAGATTGGCGAAGCTAAAAGACCGGTTGGACGACCCGTGCTCCGTTTCAAGGACTGCTGTAAACGCGACATGAATGCCTTCAGTATTCCAGTTGACAGTTGGGAGGAACGCGCGGAAATGCGACCGGAGTGGCGTCGTGACCTGCGGGTGGGCATGGCAAAGCACGATGAGCTCTGGTTTGACCACCTCAAACAAAAGCGGATTCGCAGGGCTGCTGGACCACCTCAGGAGTCGGGACATGTTTGTGATCGGTGCGGAAGGAAATGTCGATCGGCCATCGGTCTCTATAGTCATCGTAACCGATGCAGGCTGTAGATCTCTTCAAAATACCTCCCTAGTCGCTGCAACTATCATTACGCACGCGTAGCTACGATACGTTATTAAGCGTAAGCGATTGGCATCTTGGCTAAGCACGCTGTGCACCTCCGGGGTGTCGTAGGATCTACAAACAATGTAGCGTACTAGGTGGATTTGTGTAAATACGCATTGATAATACCTACGTTTTTTATATTGTTTTCTTTATTACGTCGTCGCACCAAGTTCTGAGTGCGTAGCCAAGATGCCAATCGCTAACGCTCAGTCGCGAACGAAACGCAACGTCTTTGTCGCACTAATAAGGAGGACTGATAGAGAGAGAAAACTACGCTACGCTAAATACTAAGCGTTAGCGAACGGCACCTTGGCTACTCATGATGTCTTCGGTGTTGAAGTTATGGTAACATTATTGATAGGGTCCTAAAAATAGGTTTCATAATTTTCAAGCTAGGTAGTTCAAATAGATATACCTATACCTATATAGGTATACGTATATTTGGAGACGATCTCACACAGTCTAACCTAGTCCCAAACTACGCAAAGCTCGTACTATGCGTACTAGATGACGATATACCTACATAGAGAAATACACACACATATATACATAGGAAACGTCCATTACTCAGGAACAAATGTTTGTGATAAACAAACAAATGCCCTCATCAGGATTCGAACCCGTCACCTCCAGCTTCGTAGGCACTAGCAACTAGGCTAGGGAGGCCGTTATGTAAAATTCTTAAATTTCTCTGAAAATTTCAAATCATAATTTACGTTTGTTATCTGGACAATATCAAACTTTATCATATTTATAACAAAACACAACTAAGATTACAAAACTAAGCATAAACCTTGATTTTCTCGATATTTTTAGAAACATTATTGTGCCCCTAGCGTGTACTTCAGTAATATCTAGCGTCAGTTAACAGCCCTATTGCGTGAAAATCGAAATTTTACTAAGACTTATCTCACTATAACGTTGTCTGGAGCTTTATAGTAAATTTATCACGAGCTAGAAGCACAAATGGGTTAACGAGAAGTAAAGCTGTAGTTTCTACGGCCACGCCAAAAACTTAGTAAGCAATTTTGACTCCTATTCCTTTGACATAAGTTTGTAGATGTATACATATTATGAGATGTGATTATACGACCGACGATGGTTCTGCCATAAAGTGCCTGGTCCACCACTAGGGACTAAGAAAGCCAGAGTTAGGGCCTGGTTCGGGCAAGTTCTTCTTACTTACGAAGCCGTTTGTGTAAACATAAGGTTTTACTGTCTGTCGAGATTAAGGGAAAATGTTATGTTATTTTTATGATTACTTAAGCGTTATCTAGATAAGCTTTTGTTAATTCATTTGTTACTAAGTAATTTACAATAGGCTTATTTTAATAAGAATAAAAATAAACTTTACCTTTGAATAAAAAATGCTCTCTAAGTCTAGGCTAGGTTTATCCGCTGACCAAAGTAGCTGCCAGCTCACATCAACAATGCGCTTAGAAATTTATTTAACAAGAGCATGGGGTCCTACCATGGGCCCAAGGTTTCGACACCGAAAGACGCAAATAGGCAGCCGTCCCCTAGGACAGCGTATTTGCACCGTTTATTTCGTTCGGCTGTTACGGCACCAGCTCCCGATCTAGAGGAGGTCGCTTGGATGTGAGACGGCGCCAGCGTATCAACGCAGGTGGCGTCCCACACAAAAGTTCTTCTCAACTTCCATGTCGTCAGCCTTTAAATTTGAACTTTAACAGCTGTCAATTAAATTGAATTTATAACGCAAATATGGAACAGTATGTGGTAAAGGGTTAAGCTTCTCAGGTCGTCCAAAACAGTCTTCCAGTGTCACCTAGTGTCGCGTCGTCAAAATATTACGAATAAATTTTAAAATGTTGACGGGAAATTGTTGGATGGCTTACCATAGCTAAATAATATATATTTTGAAAACTCTTTGTGATAGGTACATAGGGTCATATAAACACGCAATAAATCTAGGATTTAGTAACAATGCATAATTCAATCATTGTCTTTTTTAGTCTAGCATATGCTCTGAATATTTTTAGAATATTAGATGTCGGTTAGGTTTATCAATTATTTAGTGACCGCGCGAGCGAAGCAAAGCAAGGTTATAAAGCAAGGGTTATTTTTATTTAAAGGAAACTTCGCTTGTTAGACGACGATGCTCGGAACACCATCACTACAACTCCACAACAAAGGTGTTTCTACCTTTTTTTAAATAAAAGTGGAACTAAACGCACAGTGGCAACACCTATAGGTACTATTGTCAAATATGTTGGCTTAAAGGTCTAGTTACCAGGCCATAAAATTAAAAAAAAAAAGTTAAATATGTCATTGTTTTCGTAAACAAACATCTGACAACACACTCACTGCTCGCACTTATGCGAAAAAATGGGAAAAGATAATCAATATACCTAGAATGTTGCCTGCTAAAGCTTCTTGGCGCCCTTATTAAATGTTTACCTTTTTGTCGCACTGTATTTCCAAATCCGACGATAATGCATTGCTGTCACTAAAATCAAAAAAATTGACAATGTGTCATAGCGCATGTCCTGATCCAGTTGCAACATTGCAATCAGCTATACAGATTCTCTTCTTCTTAGCCTTTTCCCGGCTTATGCAAAGGCTCAGAAAGCCTGGGGTCTGCTTTGGCAGGTAATCCCACTTGGCGTAGGCGCTAGTTTTACTAAAGTGACTGCAGTCAGACCTTTTCCCAGACGCTTATGTAAACTAGGAATAGTCCGGTTTCCTCACGATGTTTTCCTTCAACAAATATCAATTAATATTTCATACATAAGTTCCGAAAAACTCATTGGTACGAGGAGTTTCGAACTCGTGACTTCGGATTGGAAGTTGCACGTTCTCGCCACCATCGCTCCAGCAATCAGCAACACAGCTGCAGTCAGAATATTACCTTATAGTTTGTTTACACGAAATTTTCACCGCAAAACGATTTCCCATGAATCTACATAGCGAACGCGGAGTGAGTTCAAGCAACGTTCGAACGAGTGTTGAGCTGTTTGCCAACAAACTTCCAGTCGTAATGAAAAGTAAATTTCCCCGTCGCCTTTACCAATACATCAATGAAACTATTTTCGCGACTCGAGTGAAGCCGAGAAATGTCTACTTACATAGCTTCTATTTGGATACTTTCATTGCTAACTAGGGAGTTTGTTTGCTTTTTATACTTGGGAATGTTTTAGAGTTTGATCTTTATTTACGTTTTCGGAATGGGTAAACAATCACTGAAATGTATATTTCTGTTCCCACTGTTTGATGAATGTTATTTATATGTGTTACGTGAACTTGCGATCCCTATATTTTGGTAACCCCTTGAACGATTCTGCTCATATTGGAATTTTAAAATTATATTTATTTTATCTAACTACCTGCCAACTTTCACTACGATCGAAAGAACGATACTCGAGTTATTGTCAAACAAAAATACATACAAACATACATACAAATATACATACAAACATTTAAAAAAATAAAACGTAATAAATATAAGAGCATCGGCAGAGAATATTATTTTGTACCATTTTGGGGTCGAAACACGCAAGCAAGTTTTTTGTAGAAATCGCAAGACGTCTGGTTGATGTAACTGGTGACCGAAGAGCTGGTGGCTTCCTCGCACAACGTATCAGCATTGCGATACAACGTGGAAATGCCACCAGCATCCTAACTAGGTACCATGACTCAAGGACCTATTTTAGATTTAAGGTAGGTAGAGGTAGGTAGCTAGGTAAGTTACACTTACTGTATATTGTTTCTAATTTACAGTTAAAATCAATATATAAATAAAGGTTGAACATTTATACAAACGAGGGATTGTTTAAGTGGGATGGAAGAACTCTCTCGCTTAGCTCGCTCGTTCGATGAACTAACTAGTGGTTCACTTCGAACGTGAAATCTCGACCCCTATATCTCAGCAACCCCTTGACCAATTTGGCTCATATTTAAACTTAAAAATTATATTTATATTATCTAATTACCTGTCAAATTTCACGATAATTTGATCAATGATACTCGAGTTATCGTTGAACAATCATACATACAAACGACGGAGTGACCAAGTAGACTGGGAACACTTACTCGCTTCGCTCGCTCGTCCGATAACATCTTTAAAGCAACGCGGCATATATTTTTATAGTAAACGCCTAGTCCATTGACACCTAAGTTGTGTACAAGCGAGAAGTAATCTTGTTTCACTGAAGCCTCTCAAGTCCTATTCGCCGACGTCTAAGACGTTTAGACGATAAGCCGGTACCATCGCCAATACTGTTAGCTGAACATATGTCGACCTTATTGCAATAGGGTAAGGTCTACTGATGGTTAAGATGTTCTTAAGTACTTACGTTCCACTTTCGCTGAGCTCCAACTCATACTTCGAAAAGTGATGAGTCTGCTAAATACACGTTTAAGGCTAATAATCCTTAGCCTACAGAAAAGTGTGTTTTCCTTTTGAATATAGACCCGTAAAACGTCTTTCTCAAAAGTTTCAATAACTTTTTTTTTACTTTTTAGGGTTCCGTAGGCAAAACCAAACGGAAGCTTTACAATTTCGTCCAGTCCGTCTGTCCGTATGTCACAGCCGTTTTAACTCAGTAACTATAAATTATATGGTAATGATATTAAAGTGAGAGGTCTTTTTTTGTGTGACGCTACATAGTTTTGCATATAAATTGCGAAAAACAAATGAAGGGGAAAAAAATTGTTTGGGTTTGACCAAATTTCATTAATTATTTGTCATACTTATACCTATGGAACATTCTCGGAAGACCTGAACATGTCAATTAGTACTCCGCTAGGTGTCCACAACTCAGTGTTCCAAGCTGAATGTATGGGCATCATAAATGCGGCAGCCGCCATCAACGCAAGGAAGGTAGTAGGATCCTCCATCCGTATACTCTCCGACAGCATGGCAGCGCTAATGGCTCTGAAGAGTCACACTATTACATCAAGTCTTGTGCATGAATGTCATGAACGACTAATGGAGGTAGGTCTAAATAACAAGCTAACTCTTCAATGGATCAAGGGTCACAGCGGATCCCGCGGGAATGATGCTGCAGACGAGCTTGCCAGACAGGGTTCAGGCGCAGGGGCAATAGGTCCAGAACCTATTCTTCCGACGCCCTTTAGCAAGGTCCGTTCATTGCTGCTTGAACGCACCAGGAAGCTCCACACAGCACACTGGCAAAACCAGGAGGATTGCAGGCAGGCCAAATTGGCCTTGCCCAGCATCAGCGAGCGACTTACTAAGACGCTCCTCCAACTTGGCTAGTCCAGGTTAAAAACAATAACCAGTGTCGTAACAGGGCATGGACCTTTTAACAAACATCTTTTTAACCTAGGTGTTACAGACAGTCCCTTATGCCGCGGGTGTATGGAGACGGAAGAAACGGCTGCCCACGTAGTGCTTGAATGTAACGGAGTGGCCCCATACAGGGCAAAACATCTCGGATCTCCGAGTGATCTCCCCGAGGTCCTACGGAGCATCAAAGGTTTGATAGGATTTCTCGAGGAGTTGGGATGGCTAGCTGACTAGCCATCCCGCCATCCTTGCTACGCAAAATAGGCGCTAGTCGTCGAGTTGCGGAAACCAGCCCGTGATACAATACAATACAATACAATACCTATTTGTGGCACTTGATCCCATAGGCCTTTAGAAATAACTTGAGGGGTCCCCGAACAAAAATTTGATTATTTGAATATTTTGCGAAATAATCGCACTCTAAGTCTGATAAAGTGTGCCGTACGTTTGAACGGAAGGTCCAGAAAATGTAAAAAAGTCAGAGAGACAGGATATAAGACGAACTTACAACGAAAATTATTTTGAACTAATTTGGTCAACCCTTTTTGGCCTTTTTCTTGCATATTTTTTTAAATCGTATGATGGTACGGAAACCTGAATAATTATGCGTGGTCTGACACGCTCTTGGCTGTGTTTTTTATAAAAGTACAGAATATAGTGCATCATTTTTGCCGCTCGAAACGCTCGTATTTTCATCATGCTACTTCATTTGACCTCGGTACTTTTAGTACTGACACTCGATACTTTTAGTACTGACACTCGGTACTTTTAGTACTGACACTCGATACTTTTAGTACTGACACTCGGTACTTTTAGTACTGACACTCGATACTTTTAGTACTGACACTCGGTACTTTTAGTACTGACACTCGGTACTTTTAGTACTGACACTCGGTACTTTTAGTACTGACACTCGATACTTTTAGTACTGACACTCGATACTTTTAGTTCGGGCGTTTCCGTGAAAATACGAGGGCAAAACATTATGCATACAGATGTAATGCATGTATTAGTACAAAATAATATGTCACCTAATAACGTGTGTATGAACGTTGTTATGGCATGATTAAATACAATTTGACAGGCAATAATAAATAAACGATTTGATTGTGACTTTGCAAAATAAGCTTTTAAAAACGAACCAACATTTATATAATTATATAAGGTGCTAACAACTTAGTCCCGGATATTTTTACCGCTGATAGTACTCGGTTCTCGGAGTACATTTAGGTATGAACCATCATAAGTTTTGTTGTGTTTTTTTTGGAGAAAACTAGGAAACAAATTTGCAACGTTAAAACACCCTTTTAGTGTGATTATTAAAGAAGTACTCATTGAACATATTTTAGTACCTCTTTTACCTAACACCTAACTGGCCACTTAACGTCAAATCAAATACTCGATTGTCAACGTCATGCTAAACATCTTGTCAGTTAAATTTGCACATGGTGATTATTTTTAGACGGAATTATAATTATTATTTTTGTTCGGTAAATGAAAACAAAAAAATTATATACAAAGGTTCCTCAATTATAGTTTAAAGTTAATTGTTTTAATACAATGTATTATCCCTTAAAATATCCGTGACTAATTTGTTAGCACCTTATATATTCATCAACATTTTTTAACAAAAGCTGTTTATAGCATTGCTATTTCTAAACGCGACATTGTTGATAACACAAATTGCGGAGTGTAACCATCGTCTGGTAAAAGCCTAAATGTGGTTTGACTAAACGGGTCAAAGTTCAACATGCTCTGAATTTAATAAATATAAAGTAGGAGCTCTCAAGTCGGCACCTGCGTTAGGCTAAACCTAGAGATTATATCGAGAGCCCTTGCAAGGGGCGACGTTGACAGCCTGTCTCGACAATACCTGCTTACCCTGATCTTATTAACTTCAGATTGCGATCGGCTTATAGTAGAATTGTTTAGTATAACGTATGTAAACTAGTAGCTAAATTTCGTTCAGTTTTTATTTTTCACATTCGTGTTTAGTTTATTTATTTGAAGTTTATTTGAGTAAAATATATTTGAAAGGAAGTTGATTGGTTTGCTTTTAAAATGCGTATTTCGAAATGCCACGGTAATAGGCGCTAAATTTGGCACCCTCGGTATAAGGCACCTTTGCCTTATACGTTTACCAAGTAAGTAGTGCATATTTAAATGGAACTTTTATAAATTTTATAGGGATCTGAAAAATATTCGAATTCTGCTCTTACAAAAGTTTTTAGAATAACCATTCAAAAGGAAAAATAAATTACCAGTTTTCTACAATCTTTAGCGGTTTCATCGCATGAAATTCTAAAAATTACTTTTCGAAGCGCGTTTATTATTAGTCACCTACTTCACTGCGCTCGACGACAAAGGATTTTTTAGAACACAAAACATGCACGTTACATGATGTTTATTAACTAACGTAATTTAAAACTATTCAAATATT
Source organism: Lathronympha strigana (assembly GCA_949128165.1). Lineage (NCBI taxonomy): Eukaryota > Metazoa > Arthropoda > Insecta > Lepidoptera > Tortricidae > Lathronympha > Lathronympha strigana. The sequence continues at coordinate 5,710,442 of OX421919.1, read as the reverse complement.
TTCTAGTCGAATAGCTTTTGTCAAGACAGCGACAAAAGCGGAAGCGATTCTGAGTGCTTGGCACACAGCGCAGCGGTATTATCTAAGGTTTTCTTTGAAAAGGTTTTTGTGTCTTATGTTGTACGGAATATGTTATGATGATATTGTTTGAATGGGGACGCATTAAATAGTAGTGTATGAATGAATACTAAATAGTAAATGTGCTCAAAATATTTGTTGAGAACAGAATATCATTGGGCATTTACATGTTTCATGCCCAATAAGGAAATTGTTAAAGAGAATATTGTTAAATAAGAAATTGTAACAAACTGCAAAAATGTAATCCTTCTAGGCACTGTTAGAATATCCAGTTTATAACATGGTTTTATTTTATACATTGAAAAAGTGGGTAACCAATCGCACTAATTTAATCTTCTCCCTAAGAATTTCTTAATTGGGTAAAAAAAATGGAAATATTTTATATTATATGAGTAAAGTTGAAAGACTACCGCACCGCTCTCGGCGTTGTCATTCAATGAATGCTTTTATACTTTGTCGTGGATTTTCATGACACGACACGATTGTGTCGTCACGACACTGTAAAGGACCAACATGTATCGAGTAGTATGCAGACGTTTTTACACTTATCGTGATCGATTCCCATACAAAAATAGTCATGACGACACGAAGTGTCGTGTATATATAATCACCTATTTTTTTTACAAATAGATAGTCGAAACAACTGACATGTCGAAACACGTTGACGCATTTATTTATGACATCAACTTATTCCCTAAAGTCTTTATTTTAACTCCTGGAAGTGTATTCGATCATTTTTCTAATTTTGATTAATATCACACACAGTTGTGTTGCAATTTTTTGATAATACAGCTTAATATTGTCTTCTGTTACCGCGGTTGTTATTCATTGAAATTAAACACTTTAGAACGGATTAATCGCGTTTATTAACACCATGATCCTACGTTTCGAGCCCTATATACAGCACTCGTTTTCACAGGGTTAAGATGATGACTGAGAGAATGCGACTTCTCCCCGTCATCAAAAAAAGTTACTTGTGCAAACTACCTACATACAAAAATATAAAAATAATTAAAAACAAAAACAAAAAAAGTTGGTCTACAGCTTACATAAATAACTATTTAGGTTGAAACGTTATTTCAAAACGATATACCTACTTGGTACCTAAACAGCATAAGGATAAGTTTGAATTTCTCCGACGGCGGCCACATTTTTCCGTTTAAAGGCGAGACTTTTCTCCACATAAATATGTGAAGTAACGAGACTTCCAGTCCTCTAGGGCGATTCTTCTTTGTCTCGGTAACTGGCCTCAGTAAGTCATTGTTAAGGCGTTCTAGACCACACACCTAATTGATTCACGACTTACGCGATAAGAACGAAGTACTTAATTACAAAGATTATGGGGAATTATGACGGAAAACGATCGTAGATTGTTTTATGGAAGTTTGGGAAGCCGTTTGTAATGATTGCGATCGGAATGGAGTGGTCAGTGTAAAAGTAAATGGGGTATAATATCTGTGTTTAAAAAGAAAAAAAAATGTTTTTTCAATCTGAATGACTGTTTAAGTTTCTCTGTTGCTTTCCGGTGATAAATACATCACCGGAATTCTTTAGGGAAAGGGATGAAGAAATTTAAAAGTGAATTGTGAGTACAGTTAGTTTATAAACTAACTCACGATTGTAAACCATTTGTAAATAAACTGGTAGGTTAGTTTATAATATCCCTAGTCAAATTATAATGGGTAAGTAATAGAACGTATACAAACCTATAATATATTGCTCAGAATATATAAATTCAATTGGCATAACGTGCAATTAGTATAACGTGCGATACGTATAACAAAATATTCTATAATTTTATATTGTATAATGTACTTTACATAGAAAATCGTTTATGATAAGTAGGAAAATGTATAACATTGAAATAATATAATATACAAAACGTATCAGACAATAAATATAAGCGCCTACCTGTTTTAAGATGCAACCAAATTACCAAAAGTTGTTTTCTGTGCGGGGTCACAGTTCTAACCTAACCTAGCCCACTTTTAGTAGTAGTTTTTTTTTCTCTGAGGGGTCACAGTTCAAACCTAACCTTACCTACTTTTCTGACAGTTATTATTAGTTACGTATTATGAACTTTGAAATTCTGAGCTATCCTATCCAAATAATTTTACCAATGTTTTGTTCAGATAATTATATGAGATTTTATTATTTATTTTAATTTATATGCGTAATAAATGTTATATTAAATATAGTTATTTTATATGTATAGTATACCAAACAACGATATGTATATTGGATGTTATATTATTTTTATGTTATACTAATTGAAAATATGTATTTAGTGCATTATTCACAAGATAATTATACTTTTTTAAAGTTTATAAACTGAAATTATACCAAAAGTGCATATGCATTATGATACGCACCCAATTATAATCCATCGGGAGTTGTGAATTCTCGAACAATTTTTTTCTCTTGGGGATTCTTCCTCTTGACCACGAGATATCTTCTCATCAGGCGTTTACCCTAGCGAGATGTGTACCTATAAGGCTGGATTATGTACATTTAATGATATCAGTGTTTTTTAATGGTCAGGAAAACCGATTTGAAGGTGTTCCCTTTCCGATATGATATGGAGTTCTTCAATAAGGCTTTAAGGCTCAAAGGTCACCTGATGTTGCTTATGCCCACGGGCGATGATGACCGCTTTCCATCAAGCAACTAGTCTGCTCGTTTGCTACTTTTTCATAAAAAAAGAAACTGTTGATCTCCTATATATATTTTGCATTGCACGCAGTTCATACTCGCGTTGGCTTGCCATGAAATATAAAGGTACGAATCGACTAAAAAAACGATCGGAAATCGACAACATAGAATGCCCAGTTTATATTCAATATATCATTCGTGTATCCGACTCAATCTACTTTAAAATCAATATATCCTCGTCAAGCGAAATAGGTTCGAAATTCCTCCGGTGCGCCCGGACGGTTGAGATGTTTGTTTTTTGCGGAAAAATATTTTATCTCACCCAAGGGAGATAAGTTTTCAGGGAGTTTTATTAACGACAGTTCGGAGCAGTGCCAAGGAAGATTAGGCTTTCTATCATGTTCGAGTTTGCTCACTTATGTCACTTGCTTCGGCTGTTTATGGTTTAGGGGAGCGTAGGTAATCGTTGGGTACACTGTTTTTTTCGTAACGGGCAATGAGGAGGGATTTTGGGGGCTTATCTATGAGCTATGCAAAAAATGAGATAACGATATAACGAGTAAATACTTGGTTATTTGATATTACATGTCACACAGGTCAAACATCAAGTTTTTAATTATTATTTTTTATTGATATAAATAATAGTTACATAACATTTTATATGACAGTACCGGTAAACCAGATCGGTTTATCTCGATACCTCGTTCCGCAGTTCTTAATTAATCAAAGACGAAATTCAGTGCAACATAAAAATGCCGTCTTATCGTAAATGTCGTTTATTTATCTTGTTTAAACTTTTTTTCACAGTAAATATTGTACGAAAGGCGAACTTAATGCCAGATGGCATTTTCTACCAGTCAACCTTTGGGCCAAACAGAGATCAAAAGTTATAGGTGCGGGAAGTTATTATGAAACACGAAAATAACTTTAGTATTAACGTACCGGCTATCAGACTACTATGATGCTAATTCATGAGACTTTTATTAAAGATGCCTGCGTAACTTATTTTTAACTTACGCTTTTATCTCTTTAGTAAGCCCTCGCGTTGCCTTTGACTATCGCTGCACTGCGAAAGTCTACTACTACGTACGTCAACTACTTATAAATGGATATCGTTGGTACCACGGTAAATCTTTCTGCCAAGTTTTACGTAAAGTATGGCATTTTCACCAAACAATCGCTCAAGCTCGGTCGTTAACGAAACGCAACTGTCATTGTCACACTAATAAGGAAGAGTGATAGAGAGAGGTAGCTACGATACGTTATTAAGCGTGCGTGTGTGTAAGCGTTACACACTGGTGTAAGATTTTGAAGTTTTTGTCTGTGACAATGATATAAAATGGGATAAAGATAGTGTCTGCCACTTTCTCTATCAATCGGTGTTCAAAATAACTTGAGTTCACGTCGCTATGTTACGAAAATACGTTAAAATTATTACAGACGGAAAACTGATCTAACAATTTCAATAAAAATATAAAGTTAGAAAGAAAAGAGAAGCAAATAGAAATGCTTCCCCTGAGGTGCATACGAGGGATATGGTGGAATAATTCGCCACGGGTATGATCTCGGTAGCTCTGTTGGCCGAGTGATGGGCGTGTATCCCAGCGTCACGGGTTCCAGTTCCACCCAAGGTCAATATTTTCCACTTTTTCCTTTCTTTCTAAACAAATTGGTACAATTCGAAACGTTACTGCTTATAAACAATTGTTACATACACGGTGCCCGTGAGCATTGCGAGAGATTTTAACAGCGTATTCCTGAGGCTAAAAGAAACAAAAAATGTCATATGATTTGTGGTCATTTCGACCAAAAAAACCTTGTTTTTTTCTTTTTTCTTTTCTTTGATTCATGGTAAGTAAATTTCATTTAGAAAAGGCCCACTTAAAATACAAAAAAAAATGTTTTTTTTTGGTAGAGCCGAGTTTTGCAAAGACATCACAGTGTCACTTTGAAGTCTGTCAAAAATCATGTCTAGACTAGACCACATAGTAGCATTATTACATTCCAAAACGCGTTATTTACCGAGTGGCGGTAAAATTATGTTTAAATAAAAATTGCAATTATCTCAGAAACTAGCCCTAATCCAATGCACTTAATATGACATTTTTTGTTTCTTTTAGCCTCAGGAATACGCTGTTAAAATCTCTCGCAATACTCACGGGCACCGTGTATATACATACTTAAACTTTCTAATCTGTATGTTAAAAACAGTAGACAGATTTTCACTTGTTTCCCCCGCACTGTATAATGAGCCGTCCATAGCCTCACTAATCCGGGTAAGGTAAGGTCTATAATCACCATGAAACAGCATCGCCGGGGTCGTTTGTCACGGCTCTAATAGACGTTTTTACCTAATGCCTCCATTCTTTCCTTGTCACTTTTTGCCCGGTCCCCACTTATTTGTCCCACTAGGACCTTGGCCTTAATTGGTCAGTGCCCGTTGAATTTACGTGTCTATAACGTAAGTGACGCGTGGATATGAAAGTCTGCCAAGCTCTATAATAGTACATTGTGTATTAAGGCCGGTAAACAAGAAATCACGAACGAGTGTCAATTCTCGTCTTCGACTCGGGCTTAATTTTAGCACGACCTCGTTATTCTTGTACCGCCTGTTATACATACAATATTTTTCATCACTTTGACGAGGAAATAAAATAACTTTCTAGGCAGATAAAGAAACAATAATTATTAGCGGTAGTGTAGTAGCACAGTCCACAGTACTCAGGACTCCTGAGTACTGTGGACTGGACTGAGTCAGGAGTGAGCGTCGACCGGGAATTCTGGGTGGGCGTTAAAATATATGAGAATCCATTATGGCCAGGGCTTAATACAGCTCGTAAGTTTAAGTATGTGTGCATATATAATCATTTACGAGGAGGTGTGATGAAAATATAGTTTCGCGATCCTGTAGCTTAGCACCAGTGTACTGCGACTATCTCGCAATAAAGAACGACTTCTCTCATTTTCTATAAATTCGGATGAGATAATGACAGTTGTCTTTCTCGACCGCGAGATACTGTGGCGGCAATGCAGTCTTGTGCTAGGGCTAATATAATTCGACTACTGGGTATATACCTACATATATCCATATATTCTATACACCCAGTAGTCGACATATATTGGTTGATATTACTGAGAGTAGTACTTATACATTTTTACACAATTCCGATCATGTTTGAGAAAACGTTTTTTTTTGCCGTTTTTAATTATAATACTACTCTCTTGTCCGGTTTGTATTATACTCGTCTCTACTCACTAGAAATAAAATGAAAGCCGGATTTTGATCCAAAAATATTATTACGTTCAAAACTGCTCCACCGAAGTGCTATAAAGGAGCAATCAGGGCACAATTAAGATTAATTTGTCGAAAAAGTCAGAGCTAATGTTTTTGTTCTGTACAATTGTAACAAACTGTTTAAACGGCTGAAAGAATATTGTTTAAATAATCATACAAGTTTACGTAATTTAAGAAAATCATATATGCTTAAAGACATATCGGGTTACTTAAGTCGAATATAGCTCGACATGTTTCTGAACAGTCCGTGTCCCTTATTCATGAGTCATGCGTCCGGCCGCGGCGGCTGGTCTACGCACACCCCGCGTACCTCCTATTACAAGCAACACCCGGTATACCTGCTTAAGTTATATCAAGGATAGTTTTTAAATATCAAGTTTAAGGATGATTCAGACTAGGACGGGACGAGACGGGACAGAGCGCGGCGGAACGCGACGATCTGTAAATTTATATAGAAATAATCACGTGATAGCTCGGAACCCTCGGATGTCACGTGAAGTTTTCTATAGAAACTGACAGATCGTCCGGTCCCGCCCCGTCCCGTTCCGGTCTAGTGTGAGTCATCCTTAAAAGGGTTATAATAAATCCTGAAATAGGTTATTTTGGACTTGTAGATATTTGCATGTTTGTTTGAAACAATTTTAATTACTTCAGTCAGAAATTTTGTTGTTGGCAGATAATTTTGAACTGGATGTAGGCGTACTTGTGAACTTGAAATTGTATTTACAGTGATATAATAAAGTTAATATATGTTTTAATGATAGCGAGAACACGGAATATTTAATGGTCATTTAACACAATTTAATAATGGTCATGATACAGAGAACCTATTAATAGTAGTGAAATAGTAACAATTGTACTTTTTTTTTATCTTAAGAATCAACTTGTTTTTGTTAAGGACTGTACTGGCTGTATAACGATAAGTTTATTGACTTTGTCCTATTTACCATTTTAAGTGAATAATTTATAGCTAATTTTAACTATATCCCTCTCCATCGCCTGAAACACAGGAATTCCTAGTTCAGGCAATTGTAAATCACCTGGTCTAATTATAATTATTTAGTATTTAAGAGACTACCCTGTACAATGCTTATTACATTAAAATATTTGATTTGATTTGATTTGATAACTAACTAAACATGAATCAGACCTATTTGACCCGCGCGCCCTCGAATCGATCGTCTTTTGTCTTGTGTCAGTACCAATACACGGGCTGCCCACATACCCCGCGCCCACAGGTGTACGCCGCCGCCAGTATTATTAAATATTACCAATCGTAGGCAATGCTAGCGTTGTCCAGGAGCGCTCTCGTATTTTTTTTGCGTAGGGTTTTAAACGGTTTGTATTCGCTTTTTCTATGAGAGATAAATATTTTTATCTACGTACATATTAAGAACTATTATATAATCTGTACTAAAACTAACTTATTTTTTGCTTAGCAATATAAATAATCTTGGCCACCAAAATTAAAATACGCCACCAGTCCCGATCCAGCGCGGTTTCCTGCCATATATCGACATTAAGCTGACGTAGATTCGAAACAACATCGCACCAGACATAGACGAGATGCCAATCGTTAACGCTCAGACGCGAACGAAACATCGCATCGAACTGTCTTTGGCGCACTAATAAGGAAGAGCGATAGAGAGAAATTACTATGTTACGCCACAAACCGTAAACGTCCTGACTACGCACCCTGCCGGCGCCCCACCGGCCGACGACGGGTTATTTAATTGTTCGAAGAAAATACATTCGTTTTGAAATACCTATTATGTGTCCAAAACTAGCCTTTCTTTCTTTTCCTATATACATATGAGTGAGAAGGCAGATGAATGTTGTTGATAAAACACGGTGACTAGTATCAGTCCGTGATCGCACTGACTGATAGCACGTCTATTACATATCTTGTTTCCCAACTGTTCCACGGATAAAGAACGTGCACTCTTTAAGACGAAGAGCTAGGCCTAGAATAAGATACACGATTTTTGGAGTAAGGAAATATCTTAACTAAATTTATTACTATATTGTGGTTGGCTTCAGTCGTCGGTCGTCTATTTAAGCCAGTTAAACGGTTCGTCCAGTTATGTTTCTTTCTTGTCGTGTTTAGAGTCCGTCATTTAAAACAATTAGTATGTACCTACTAACATTTAGATAGTCAGTCTGGTCGGCACAACCCGGACATACTGGAACTTCTCGCTATATTATTTATATACATCGTTAATGTGAAATATCGTCATGACATTTAAATTTGACAAAGATTAGTCTTAAAATAGTTTTCTCCTGTAGGCAGATGTCGCCCTGTATTGTATCATAGCATGGTTGCCATTTTATCGACTATCACGCCATGCGTCACTTTCGCACTTACATACTTGTTAGAACGTGACAGCCATGGTGATAGTTGATAAAAACACGACCATAATAGACTAGCTGGATGCGATTCGCACCGCCGGCGTACAAGGTGGACAGCGCTATACACGCGCATAGCGCATAGCGCTCAGAAACCGGAATGCGGTGTAAATCGCATCATACATACAATTCATTTTACAAAAGGATGTGCCAGTCTGACACTCCGGTTACTTCACATCTTTGAGTTTTAACAACAAGAACGTTAAAAACAAAAATGTCTGCCATTTTTGCGGGGGAAGAGCACGTCAAATGTACAGCTACTCGTACGTGACGTACAAATAGCTATATTGTCAAGTAAATGTCAATCCATACAATGAGTATGACACTATGTCATACCCATTTGGCAGAGGGGAAGGCCTGTCATTTGCTACTCCGTCTGGTTTAAAACTCAAATCTTCAAATATATATCAGCTAGACACCCATATCTTTTAATAAGGTTATTAAGGATAGAACTTAACTAATTAGAAGTAAGAAAAATAAATAGAAAAACTTACTGTGAAGAAGACTGTTGTTCGCAAAATTGTGTGTGTTTTTTCTGGGGCCAGCTCTCAACTCGTTTCACATAAAACAAAAAGGCAGTTACGTAATACACGTGTACGAGTACCTATGTTATATTTTTCTCGGTTTGCAAGCTCCTTAAACATTGCTCCGTTTGCTGCATTGAAGTGCTATTTGCTGGCTGTCTGAGTTATGCTTTTCAAGCTTTGTCTTTCTACAAGATACACATTCCATTTTTAAATACTACGTCGGTGGCAAATGAGCATAATCGCTTTCCGTTACCCTAGCCTATGGGTGACAACCACAGGGATGTCACATCCGCGTCGCTGACCCACTCAAAATTTGTACACTCATATTTTGAAGAACCACATGCTGTAATCCTTTGGGAATACCTCACCATAGCTAATTCCAAAGCCGGAGATTATATTAAGATGTGATTATTTTTATAATGATTTTATAAAATCGCCGTCAATCCAACTTGCAAATAATGTAAACAAACAGCCATATTAATCCTAATAACCTCACTTTTAATTTTTATATGAAATCTCTAAGATTAGGTATTTATTTGATGAGGTATTGTGAAAATATAAGGAAAAACTGTGACAAAACATATGATGCCTTTTGTTTACATTGTTAGTAAGTTCCATTGACGGCGATATTACCCAAAAGTACCTATTCTGGTTGAGATCGCTCTATTAATGATTTGACTAGATCGCCTGTTATAGCTGTAGTGTATAGGTACAGCATTTTAATAAGGTTTGCAATAAATATTATTTGTGTAGGTATTTTATTGTATTGGCCAATGACTATATCGAGTCAAAGATAAGATAGCTGCCCTAATTTTAGACTTTTGTAACAATAAACAATAATTTAAGTAAATCTCAACTATTACTATTAGGATTAGGAAAACTTATTTTGGCTCTACAGTTATTTTGGTTTCCTTGTGTTTATATCCAAAAATACGAACATAATGTATGTATGTATGTATAAGCTTTATTGTACAATAACACAAGAAATACAAGAAACACAGTAACATAGACAATTTGATACAACAAAGGCGAACTTATCCCTATGAGGGATCTCTTCCAGTTAACCTTTGAGGAAATTAGATAAAAACAGGCAACGATGAAAGACAAACTAAGAGCAAAAATTGTACAGTAACAAAACTTCAAATAAAAAGTAAATATTGAATACACATTGTAACTACACTATAAATAAATACGCAATAAAAAATATATATATAATATTTACATATATAAATAAACACTAAACATCAATACATATATACACATATTAAATAATAAATATATATATAAACTATTAAACAGAGCATAAATGACAAACTCCAAAATAATGTTTTGGTATTATTTCAATATTTTGTTGAGTAAGCTATAGCGCTAAGTTTTCAAAAACGATTTTTAACAATTTTATTCTTAACAATGAAATTCCAGGCGCAAAGAAAGAAATATAACAAAATAAAACGCTTATAAAAATAAATCTTAAGTCTGTGTCACAGAAATAGACGTCTCGAATAAATTAAGGTAAATTAAACACCTACTTAACAAAAGTGACCCTACAGCGAATTAATATTACTTAAAAATGAATCCATCAAAGGCACACCGCCTTTGTCCTTTTGTCTTTTCAACGGTTACAGGCGTGAAAAATACGCATTTCTTTTTTTTACTAGGATTTAAATGGATTTTTATAATTCAATGGATCTTTTGTTGTATTTCGGGGAATAAATGTCAATGAACTGAGTTGTTTTGAACTTGAAAAGTAATTGACGTACATTTATTAGTCTAGATAGTCTGTCATTAGTTTGAAATGATATTGTACAGTGATTTTATGCTGAAAATGGGCCCAAATGTTGTCTCTTTTATTGTGTAGGTATAGTAATTATAATTTCAGCTTTATTAAACAGTAGATTACGTACCGAGGTGAATTGGTTTAGCCTAGCGGCCTGCAATTGGCTACTTGCTGGCCGGAGGGCAGAAAATTTCATTACATTACAATATCATTAATTCGTCACCATCTATGCCGATGCCATCTAATTTAGACAACGGGAAGGAATTCAAATCGGTTTTTGTTTTACAAGGTTCTATGTCATCAACCATTCAATCTTCTCCCAGCTTACCCCACATATCTTAATATCTTAATTGGCTATCAACACATGATGTCACCAATAGGTACCCATACCATTTTCCATTTATTTTTTATTTCCGCTTGCCGATTAAGAAGTACTTTCTTACGGTAGATGTTGCTAAGCGCCCCTTTGGTGGTGAATTTCGGGGCCACGGGTGTGGTGTCGGTAGCTCAGTTGGCAGAGCGACGGGCGTGTATCCCAGCGTATCGGGATCGAGTATTTTCTTATTTCAAATGAACCATAAATTTTGCTGCGTAATTGGACTTAAATACCATTTTTCTCGTGCCAACAACTTCAGCTTGTCAAATCGAATGACATGCGTCGCGTCCTTACCGCAGGTATGACAACGTCACTCTGTCTGACGATGACAGCCCGATGCAGTTAAAACATATCACGCCTATTACAATAAAAATAAATACGCGAGTTTTAACCGTTTTCTAGGGTTCCGTGCCTTGAAAGGAAAAAAACGGAACCCTTAAATGATCACTTTGTTGTCCGTCTGTCTGTCAAGACCCTTTATCTCGGGAGCTCGTAGAAGTAGCAAGTTGAAATTAATTCCACATACACACAGGTCTGCGGTCCCTTGAACCGGTGAAAAAACCAAACCTCTACGTCAACGCACTCAGAAGATACGGCCGTTAATGTCGCATTTCCCATACATTTGCAATGGGAATCAAAATGTACAGAGTACTTTCCGTTGACCTAGAATCGCGAAATTGAGCAAAAAGCAAGAACTTGGAGCACAACAGGAAAAAATCCCGAAACCGTGTAATCGCCGCACACTGAGAGTACCGTGCCACCAGTATTTTTAAGGTCATAAATGGCCCATCATCCTTTGTGCGGAACCGTCGGTAATCAATATTATTGTCAGTACCTATGACTGGCGAAAGTTTAAAAAATACATACCATATCGTTAAGTAACTAAATGTTCAAAAGTCTCACAACTTCTGGTCACTATATTCATGTTTCTTTACAATTACAAGTGCCTTTATTACATTAGGCATTAGCAGTTTTTCGTCACAGAACACCATATTTTATGAGGTTTGCGTGCGTGGGGCAACTGAAATAAAACAGGCTGGCTTCAGTTTTATTTATTACATAATAAGGGTTGAATCTTAATAGTCCATTTAAAATATGATTTAATTATACCTTTGATACAATTCAATTAAAGGGCGACTTTCAATCCAAAGGTCAAGGGATCGATATTGGATTGTACCAACGAGTCATGTAGAAAATACATATCACTTGACTATTAAATAGTAACGATTGGTAATTAGGGTTGGCTAGTAGTAGCGATTGGTAAATTTTACCAAAAAATCAAATCGCTGTAGGTGCCCAAAAAATTGGTTCCGGCGGTGGTGCCGACCTGATTCTAACCACTCAAAACAGTAGGGGAAGATTGGCACCATTCGTACAGTTTTTACTAAAACCTTTGTAAAAAATTACTGTTACTCAAATTAAAATAAATTAAACACAACTAAATAGGCCACCTATTTGACATTGATAATAGTGGGGCCTTTATACTAAGCGTCAAAGCAAAACTATGTCAGTTTTGGCAAAAAGTGGAAACTGTACGAATGTACCCCACGTCCGGGGTAGCTGCATACAGTACTTTTCTCTTCGCAAGACACGTAGGTATGTATACTTTTTCTTAAAATGTTTACTTGTACATGAAATACGATGCCCGTGACAATAATATTTATCTCATGAATAACGTATTTAAGCTCACGTGAGGTACATTCGTACAGCCTGAGTCTACTTACATTTGTATGACTGTACGAAGGTACCCCGCACAACATAATCAAGAAATTAAAATATAATAAAATAATTGTAAAGAATATCCCAAGATTAATGTACATTTTATAATCTTAGGAATTTGGTCATATACAATACACAGAAACATTGCGATAGTAGGAAATATTAGAACAGATAAATGCATTTAAAGATGCAGCAAAAAATTGCTTTGAGATAGCAAAAACACAGAAACGCTCTTTTTGAGGAGACCAGAAGGCGTACTGTCACCATTTTTAGTGGGTATGTTCTGCGTATTAAAAGGCGTCTTCCATGCAAAACTAATGTCTCAGCGTGTTTTCTCCATCGAGACATGGCCAATGTATGAATGTTCCCCGTGTACGAATGGTGCCAAACTACCCCTAAACTTTTCTTATTTTAGTATATTTAATTGTAAATCATGAATTAAATCATTTATTATTTATAAAATTAATGTTTTGTTCTAAGTCCTGACTCAGGAAGTCTGGGGTCCGTTTTGGTAACTAATCCCAAGATTTGCCGTAGGCACTAGGTTTACAAAAGCGACTGACATGTGATCTTCCAACCCAGAGGGTAAACTAGGCTTTATAGGCATTAAGGGTGATTCACACTAGGATGGGACGGGTCAGGACGGGACGGGACGGGACGATCAGTCAATTTCTATAGTAAGAATCACGTGATAGCTCGGAGCCCTCGGATATCACGTGACGTTTTCTATAGAAACTGACAGATCGTCCCGTCCCGTCCCGTTCTAGTGTGAGTCATCCTTTAGTCCGGTTTCCTGATAATAATTGGTAAATATCAAATGATATTTCGTACATAAGTTTCGGTAAATCATTGACACGGGCCGGGACTCAAATCCGCGAGCTTCGGATTGAAAGTCGCACACTCTTACCGATGGGCCACCAATGCTCTCTTGACCTTATATTAGTACACATTTATAATTTTCTCACTAGAGTTAATGAGCGCGCTTGATAAAGATACCCAAAACGTGACGCGCATAGAGCCTTAAAATACGCTAGTGATATCCATAATTGTTATATCTCACTAGAGTTCCCAAGAAAACTTAAAATCGTAACGTTTAAATCTTATTTCTGCTTCCGAAACTCATTCCCTCACCTTAAATGGCTTTGGAGACGCCTACACTCGCTTGTTAACACCGTTGATAAAGTTTGCGTTGTTATAAACAAAACAAGTTCAATGATTTATGCTCTACGTCCGAAACGGGCGAAAATTACCAAGTTTTCGTGAGAAAATTACCAAGAATTTTCTAAAATTTTCTAAAGTGTCTCGCCTTCGCGACGCCTTCCGACATTGTCTGGGCTTGTGAGGGTTTAACTTTTGTATTGCTTTAAATATAAATTTTGCGAGTTCGCGTCGGCTTTTAGCGTTACAATGCTCAACAAGTTACGCTGTTACTGATATTTTGATTGTAATTAACGTTGTCGTGAATAAATTATGATGTTTTTTGACGATGATTTTTTCGGGTAATTTCTGCAGTTTGAGCTTAGGTAGTCCATCTTCTAGCACTTTCCGACTTTTTAGCATTAAGGGAATCTGAAATCCGCTTGACGAATCTGAGAACCTAATCACGTTGTTTTTAAAAGCGACTGTTCCCAGAACAAAATGAACACATTGAAACTTAACCCTTTACAAGCCCTTCTTGGGCTTACCGTGGGACTAGGTCGATTTGTGTATGATTGTCCCGCAAATATTTATATTTATTATTTATTTATAACGTCGTGAAGAAAAATCAGGTAATCTTTAAATTATTTTACCTACATAGAAGCGATTGGTAGTGGTTACATTTAGATTCCGACAAACATGAAATAACGAATTAACAAAAAAAAACCATAACGCCAAACCAAGATTTAAAAGGCTACAAAAGCGAGTCGCACAAGTTAAAAAAAATACTTTTGCAACCAATATGAATAAAACTGATTTTATTTGATTAAAAATTTGAATATAAACATAAAATTACTCAACTTAATGAAAAAGCAAAAAAAAATATCTATGTACAGTTATTTACAAATAAATAAAGGGTCTTGACAGACAGACGGATGGACGGACAACAAAGTGATCCTAAAAGGGTTCCCTTATGAGGGAAAAACGCCCTCACTCCCTTCCCTCCCTCCCTTCATCCCTTTTACGGAACCCTAAAAATGGGAGCTAGATCGACGCCCGATGCTACAGGGTGGTATTGTCTCACTGAATAGCAATGCCAATTTCCTGGGTAAGATAGGAACCAGCCCTGGTCGGGTGACCAGGGCTGGTTCCTATCTTACCCAAAAAGTACAAAATAATCTCTAAAAGATGATGACAATGATGATGATGATGAGTCCGACCGATTTCGGCCATGGCGACCACTTGGACTCCTATTTATTCAATATTTAGGCGCTCGTGCGCACGAAAATGGCTAATGTAGCCTATATTTGCAGCGAAACTCCGCGCATATTGAGGATCGCTCCTAATGAGTGGTGAATCTGGCGCTTGCTAATCTATGGCGCAGCTGTAAAGTAATAGCGAAGTTATGGACAAAGCCCTTGTATACCATATGACGTGAGCCCCGACCGCAGGCAATTCGCGCCGACTCTACTACATTGCGCATAAACCATCACCCAAAGGAACTAATTGTTGGAAGAAAACTGGGAGTTGCTAGAGTTGTTCGTTATTTCATTTTTGCAGTGACGTCACTTGACAATACAGTGTCAATAGTCAATACAAATAAGTTCCTGGCCAAGGCCAAACTATAACACAACTATTTTCGTTTTAATTTAAGTTTCTGTACTGGTTGCGCGTAGCGTAGTTATATCTCTTTGTCACTCTTCCTTATTAGTGCGGCAAAGACAGTTTTTGTTCGCTACTGAACGTTAACGATTGGCATCTTGTCTACGCACGCAATGTGCCTATGAAAAGAATAAATCTAGAAAGATCTAATCCTTGAAAGTGATGCCTTATTTTACTTCCCTTTGTTGTTTTATTTTATTGCCTTATTTGCCTTCGAACTCCCCATCGGCACACAAACCTCAAGGTTTTGCCTATAATATGATGGGTCTTGTATTTAAAACACTATGTAATTTTACTGTATTAAACAATAATAAAAAAAATTTGTTACACAACGATTTCAACGAATGTTTTTATTATTTTTCTGAGCTACGAAACTAATAGGCAAATTAGGTTTTTTTCATATTCGAAGATAAAAGTTTATAAATTATGATTTTACATGATTACCTAAAATTGAACCTAACAACAATATAATATTTTTAGTAATAAATCAAACGTTAAGTTCACCTACCTAGACGACCTTTTGCCCTACCTCGGTCTAAATTTGGTCTTTATTCACATTTACACTTAAAACTTTACACTTACAACAGTCTTAACATTAACATTACAATACGAAACATAAGGAATTTGTCTGGTTGATGTTACTGGTGACCGAAGAGCTGGTGGCTCCCTCGCACAACGTATCAACATTGCGATACAACGAGGAAATGCCGCCGGCATCCTAGGTACAATGCCTCAAGGACCTATTTTAGATTTAAGGTAGGTAAAGCTAGGTGTAACTTACACTTACTGTATATATTTTGAAAATAAATGTTCGTTAATAAAAAAAAATGTTTTAATAATCAAAATCTTAAATGACATCATGTAATAAAGTTAACGATTAACGAATAAGCGGTGTTACAGTCAAATTACTTTATCTCTTTCAAGTAAACGCTCTGTCAAACTTTAACACACTCTCCGCTAAGGATTTTACGTAGCGCTACATCGTATCTGATCACACGCATTTCCCAGTTTGTAGCGAAAATGGCGCGTAGAATGGTGACGACAACGTGCCATTAGCGCTGAATGGCATTAAAGTGTCATTTTAAACGTCAAACTTCTATAATATTATGGGCATTATGGCCTTTACGTAACACTATTACAGTCTGCCATCGAAATCTATAAAATTTTGCTTAGAATATCATAGGAAAATTATTCATGAATAACAATTTATGATTGATTGAAATGAAACACTTAAAACGGTTTAAATTGCTTACACTACGACTAACTAAGTCCCGATACCCGCTGTTCAATGAGTGCTGCAAAGGACTCTTGAATTACAGCAATTTAAGGTGGATTTGCACAATCACATTTTCATACTTAAGTTATTCCAGGTTTATAGGACTCTCAGAAACCTTTTTTCATATGTTTATTGACGAGTATAACCTATCGTGTTATTCGTTTGCGCGAATACAAAAACATGTACGTTTATATTAGGATTTTGGATTTTATTTTTTCGTTTATTTATCTAAAAACACAAAAATACCGCACTTATCACGATATATCTATCACTTTTATCAACATCCCGCAAGTAACTTCATGTGATCGACTAAATGGAACAATAATAACACAAACATATTTAGCAAAGTCGTCAGGTTTTTGCAGGTTTACACCTGCTAAAACTTTTGTATGAAAAATAACCTGTGCCCATCCACTTTAATTGTATTTCAGTGTTTCATGTCAGTAAATATTTATCGCGTTAGGAAATAAAAGGGTTATAAAAATATCATTCGCGTTAAATTTAAAGTAGTATATCTATAATAAATGTAATCTGTGGCTGCAATGCGGCATGTACCGAGCAGTTTGGAGCAGAAGTCAGGAGTTCAGTCCGGATTAGATTAATTGTAAGCCGACGTTGTTTTCAACTGTTCACTTGATCCTAACAAGATACCGTCTTGATAGGGCTTTAGAATTATTTTAGATTAAAAAATTAGGTTATATCACAGATTATATAATACAAGCAAACAACATGCGATTCAAATAATATTTCGTACATACGTTCCGAAAAACTCATTGGTATGAGCCGGGGTTTGAACTCGCGACCTTTGGATTGAATGTCGCACGCTCTTATTGCTGGACCACCAATTAGTTAATCTGAAGATATAGTCTTTAAAATACCTTAAATGAATTTAGTTTATAATTAAAAAATATATTGAATATATTTGAATATATGCGTAGTGAAACAAATGCATTTATTCGTATGTAATTTAAAACAATATATTTTACATGCACCGGTTGCAACAAAGTGCATGATATTAATATGTGATCTTTTTTTTTGTTTATTTAAAGTGCTTTATTGAATACATAGGTATTTACCTAACTATAAAACACAGATATAAAAAAAAAACTTAAATTAACTGAATTTAAAAGATAATAATTAAAAACTAAACATAAAAGGAACCTAACAAAATAGTTACTTAAAAACCCCTATAAAACTATAAAAAAACCCTTCTAACAGCAGAAAACCTATTTCTTTTTTTTATTTAAATGATGAAATACACAAAAAAATTATAATCTTATTAATTTCACATTTTTTTTTACTCCTTTGTGTGGTGGCTTAGCGGTAAGATGTCTGACTTTCAATTTAGAGATAGCAGGTTCGTACCAGTAAGTTTTAACGAAATATCATTTGATTTTTATCTTCAGCTTTTCGTTGAAGGGAAATATATATATTTTCATCATTATTTCGATGTCTTTATACAAAAATATCGAAAGATATTCTCTGAGAGTCTTGCCTGTACTTTTTTTCATCTTCATCACTTAAATTTATTCTCTTGTCAGTATTGGTATCTTCCAGCTCTCTCTGTCTTGCGCTAGCACTTAGACCTTTTGATACGACACGGCTTCTACTTTTTCCTTTACTTGGTCTATCTACGTCGTGGTTAGCCTTTATGTCTTTCCTTCTATATTTCCCTTAGAAGAGTTTAAAAAAAGTGATCATGTCGTATCAAATGGTCGTGTCATGTTTTTCAGTGTAGCAACAAAACCAGCGATAATACACGCTGAAGTTGTGTTGTAATGTACCTAAACTGAGAATAAGGTATCTATTTTTTTTAATAAGTCAATGAAAGCAAGTAAACTGTACTAGAGCTGCCCCAAATGCTCCAAACACGAAGTGCCGTTAACACTAATCGGTTTTAATCCTATTGTTGCATAGTTTTACTGTGCCTCATGCTAATACTCCATTGTTTCGATAGTTCTACATTAGATTCCATGTTTGACTTATTGTGTACTATAATGCATAGACATACGGTCGATCAATAGTAACGTATTGTTACAATAGGCATTGGGAATGTATTGTGAAGATACAATAGTCTAAATATCTTTGGAGTTCAGTTTTAGTTACCAATGACGAAATATGTGTAATGTGTTTCAGTATCGTTAGTGAATGGAAGTTGGGGATAGGTGAAATTAATTTTGACTTTATGTATGGTCACTTGTGGATATGGTTGGATTAAGACAGAGACCAGTGGCATGCAAGAAACGATGCTTACATTACGTTACTGCTATTATTTAGCAGTGCATATATCATAAATATACACCAGAAACAACTGCATACAAAAGGTGATATTTTTATTCACAAATATAACTAACAAAATATATACCTACAGTAAGTTACAAGCTACCTTAAATCTAAAATAGGCTCTTGCTTGGTTACTGAAAATATTATTATACTAACTTGGATACCAGTATCATATGAGGATCATTTTTTCTTCTTAGGTAACTGGTTACAAAACTCCGGTTACATACGCGGCCGAAGGGGCCTTATCAACTAAGTTCAGCATATAATACCATATTTTCTTACCATAGAGCCCAAAGGTTTACCAACGAATTTTCAGTAATCTAATAATCAATTCAAATTCTATTATTAAGATAAGGACCAAATTATCATCAAGATATTCCCGGAAATAGGGAAGGAAATGAATTATTACATAATATTCAATCACGTATTCTATCTATTAATGCTGTTGAGGTAGTCAAACAATATTATTTAGATGTCATTAATCTGATTCATGAACTAATGACATCCATTGGGAGAAATAACCAAAAGTTAATACCTTGGTAACTATTTTAAAATAAACTAGACGACTAATAAAATCTATTTAGTCCGTCTTTTAGATTATTAAAAAATATTGTACACGTACCTTTTATTTTGTTCGTCAAATCAAAAATGACGAAAATACAGTGTGTTCAAGTTTCGCGTAACGTCACTACAACGTACAATCCTTACCTAGTAGTGACGTTACTAGCCCCGACGCCGGAACTTTGATGCTCTATATCTTCGTCAATTTTAATTAAATTGAAAAAGGAAAAAATACGTGTCTAATCATTTTAGACAATCTAACTGACGCACGAATTAGAATGATAGTTTTTCAACCTAGTCGTCATCCCTATTGAAAGAAAAATGGAAAAATTCCCCGCGTCGAGCGGGATTTGAACCCACGAACACCGGTCAGACCGCTCTGCCAATTGAGCTATCGACACCCGATTGACCCCGGCAAATGGTTCCACTATTTCTTTCATTTTGTTATACGCCTTAGGTAGACCTTTCCATTTTTCTCTCAATTATAAAAATATAAATTGTGTGCGTAGATGTCTCTGCTTAATACAAAATTAACCTTGGTAACTATTGGTTGTTTTTCCAATGGTACGGAGACGGCATACATAACATACACACCGTAATACGTATCTACATAATCTCACGCCTGTATTCCCAGTATTGGGGTGGAATTATCTACCCCAACTACGTATAATATTCATTTATATGTCAATGTTTTGTACCTAAGTTTAAATTCGGAAATTCTTTAAACCAGTAACTTTATATCTGTGTAGTAAATTAAGATAACTTCATTTTTTCTCGTGCTGCATTCTAAAAGTAAAACAAAAGTTGTGTAACTATATTTTCTGTATGACCGTTTGTTTCATAATAAATACAATTTACAAAAAAACTCAAAAATGTCTCGAATGCGACCGCGTACCGGAAGACCTTAGGTGAACCGACGACGTCGTCTAGATCGCGGGAAACCGTTGGATGTAAGTGCGCATGATCGTATATATTATTTTCGAATTCCTTCGTGGACATGTTTGTCCAGCCCTGGATGTCTTTTGGCTGAAATTATAACAATAATATGATTAACACCTTAAGAGGCTCTCGCTACAAAGTTGTAGTTAGATCAAGAGTCAAGTGCAGAAGGCGGTCATCCTGGCCATGGCGCGCATAGCTGGACTATGGCTGGTTTCTCACTCTACGGCTCTATCCACTAGTTAGGTTTAATGTGTTTATAATATATGTACGTATTTTGTATTGTTATGTATGTGTATAATTATTTGACTCTATAATCATCATCATCATCATTTCAGCCGAAAGACGTCCACTGCTGGACATAGGCCTCCCCCAAAGATTTCCACAATGACCGGTCCTGCGCCACCCGCATCCAGCGGACTCCTGCGACCTTCACCAGGTCATCAGTCCACCTTACGGGGGGCCTACCCACGCTGCGCCTTCCGGTACGCGGTCGCGACTCGAGAACCTTTCCGCCCCAACGGCCATCGGTTCTACGTGCAATGTGCCCCGCCCACTGCCACTTAAGTTTAGCGATTCGGAGAGCTATATCGGTTACTTTGGTTCTGCTGCGGATGGTCTCATTTCTGATACGATCTCGCAGAGAGACTCCTAGCCAGGGACCGGAACCGGTTACCATAACCCGGGTTTTTCATAAGGTTATTTTAAAGGTTGTTTTCAAAACACCACCAATTCGGTTAACTCATGATACGGAAACCTTAATCATTCGGAAACCTTATCGGTCCAGTTAACCCCAATTAACCTCTAACCAGTAACTAACCCCAATGAATTCTGTTAGTGTTTTATTCTGTTTTGAACAGTTCAAACGAAAGTAATCTTTATACGCCCAGGAATTAGACTTAATATTGAATGACCATGGCTAGGAGTTAGGACGTTGTCGCTCGCTGTGGAACCAGGTTTGTTTTGCTCTTAGTGTGGCATCGTTTCTTTATTTCCTTACTATAACCTAACATTTTAGGCCTAACATTTTTATTATCATACATAGAAATGAAAGCGGCGTGAGCGTTTGTTTCTACTATGCTCAAGTTTATTTATTTTTCTTGTAGTTAATCAGTCAAATATAGGTAGAGTCATAAATAATCATCATACATGGGTAACTTAGCGCAATTATTCTGATATTATTTAAAAACAAAACATAACTATTAGTCTCAGATTACGAAGCGATAAAATTCAGCAAATAGTGCTATTTTGTGAGTACATCTTGTGACGGCTGTCGGTAAAGTTAAAACTTTTTAAAATCTCGACATTGTTATCCTTTGTAAAACCAACAGCTAATTACCTGCACGAAATAGTACCATAAAGAACAAGAGATATTTTATTAATAACAACAGTATTCCTTTGGCAATAAAGTTCAAATTGTTATAGCATGCACTCAACGTATAACCTTTTGAAATTAAGAACCGAGGCGTGGTCAACCAGGTGTCTGTTTATTTTTCATAATTAAAAGTTGATTTGATTATTGTAGCTTGTGTTAAATTTTGCAACTTACGTAGGTAGATATTAAAAAAAGTAGGAACAGATTTCTTATCGATTTGAGGATATTGTGCAAGCTTCAGTCGCTACGCTACCAAGTACCGGCAACGTTAGCTACACTGTATTCTATTCCCGATATTTCTTACAATCGACAACTGGCCTACTTTTTGGATTTTTAATGCATTTGGATTCTTGAATTTTTAATCCATGCTTAGTTCATACACTACTCAACTACAGCAAAAATAATATAATAAATACCACCCTCTAACTAAGACTTGCAAAACACGCTACCGGAGGCCTATTGCATAATCAGTTGTAGCTTGTAATATTAGCGGAAGTCTCTTTTCAATCCCTTTTATTAGAAAGAGAGTTCCGCTAATATTTTAAGTTACAAAATAAATTATACAATTGTCCCCAGGTGGTCAGATCATATTTCATTTCTAAAAGGTTTTATGTGAAATGCGTCCTATTCCAATTTGACCCTTATTCTTAAGACAATAAATTTGTAATTTATATTACAGGTTTTTGTATTACTGCATTTCATTTTCTGCAGGTAATTAGCGATTGGGTTTAACAAAAGACACTACAATGCTATTCATAGCAGATAAGTTTCAAGTGGAAATCGTGATTTCAAACTGTTTACATTATAAAACGGTGAATAGTTTTTGTCTTTCCTTAATTTCTCATATATGCGTCAAGAGTGATAATGCGACAATAAAAGTCTTGTTTATTACCAATCTTAATACGATTTTGCCGGCAATTACTTTCTTTTCTTACCTGGGTGCGTAGCCAAGATGCCAACCGCTCACGCTCACTCGCTAATGAAATGCAACTGTCATTGTCACGCTAATAAGAAAGAGAGATAGAGAGAGGTAGCTACGATACATTATTAAGCGTGAGCGATTGGCATCTTGGCTATGCACGCTGACGTCTGACGTGTTTTCACTTGAGACCGCTATTTGCTACCATTGGCAAAACAAAAGTATGTATTTGAGTTAATTGTAAGCAAGTGCAGCAAGCGGTGCTCCAAATGATTATGACATACTTTGATATTGGATACTTATTATTATATTATTTTTTCGTATCTCGTATTATCGTAGTAATGAGCAAAATTTGTATAATCGTACGAGTTTGAGATTAGGGCTCCCGATTACAAGAGTACACGCTGACACGTGGCTCCGTGTACACGAGTCGTGTCTTAATTACACGTGGCCTAATGGCATGTTCCAAACAGAGCAGAAAACCGGTATCGTGTGTGACAAGACGCTTCTGTAATGTGTTTAAATTAATTTGAAAATGTACCGACAATAAATGAGTAATTAAACATCTATAATTTATTTTATTACATTACAATATCGCATCTCGAGATACTCTGGGTATAACTTTTTTAAGTAGGTATATTCACGGAAATACTACTAAAATTACAGTCTTTCTCCGGGACCACGGGGGCAATGTCGCCCTTGAAACGTCGGAGGTTTGTTTTCAAAGTTTATACACGATTAAGCCCCGTTTTCGTAAATTTATAATACTAAAATTATAATAACAATATCTAATTATATACAAAATCTAACAATGAAAAAGAGTTTTCTACTGATTTTATTTCCTTTAAGAACTCTCATATGTAACAGGAAGAATAATTATAATATAATTTGATGGCCATAGAGTTAGAATTTTTTTTAAGCTATTGCATAGCTTCTATCGCGGGCCTTGAGCGCGGGGACTGAATCCAGAAATTCCGTAACGAAAAAAAACCTGACGCTCCCCACTCCGACCTCCGACGGACCGAAACCGACTTTATTCACTTTGTTACAAAGTTCTTTATCGGGGAAAGGATATATCTCCAAACGAATGTCGCTAAGTGTCATATTCTATACAAAATATTGAGGACAGTAGCTTTTATTACCAGAGATACGGCGATGTCAAACGTCAAAATAAACACTATTATTTTAGTCCCGCCAAAATCAAATATGTTAGTCGCAAACTTATGTTTCTTATTTCAGTTATCATAAACCTATAGTTTCAATGATAAATATTCCTGAATAACCAACAGCTACTGTAAGATAATAAAACCCACATGTATTGTAAAATAATGTTGACAACTTTTCTATCAAAAACATTGAATTTGAAAATGAATAATGATCCACAAGAGTCTACAACAAAATATGGGACCTCCATTGACGCGGTATTTTCTAGGTATTTAGAGGATATTAAGTCGCAAACTTATGTTTCTTATTTCAGTTATCATAAACCTATAGTTTTAATGATAAATATTCCTGAATAACCAACAGCTACTGTAAGATAATAAAACCCACATGTATTGTAAAATAATAAAAACATTTTAAACAATATTAACTTTTTATTTATTAAATAATAGAAAAATTTGTTTTCTTATCGGTCACCACGCTCAAAAAGTGTAACTTGAATTAATATCAAAGAAAAAGAAATACTGCATGAATAAAATAAATAAATAATTATAATTGCATAAGTTGATACAAAATGATATGCAATAGCTTTACCGCGGCAGTCCCCGAGTGCCACACGTATTTTTTGAAATAGTTTTAATGTCTGATGTGTCGGTATTTAGATCGTATTTATATCGTTTTTCCCTTCCTTTCATTTTAAACAATTCTATATTATGTTTTACGAATATACACATAACAAATACATATAAGGATGGCAAGGGTAGTATACTTTTTTAAATAATGGCTTGCAACTATCTAGGTAATATGCTCCACACAAAGATCTTACTCGTAAACACTTTCTTTGGGCTAAGAAAACCTTATCAGCATCTGATGAGTTGCCCCATATTATTATTCCGTAACAGATTTGCGACGATACATAACCGTTATAGGCTGCCGTTGCTGCCGCCTCAGAGACGGTTGCTCGCAGACGATACAAAATATAATTAAATCGATGTAGCTTATTACAAAGGGTATTAATATGGGCTTTCCAATTACAAAACTTATCATTCTTAATTCCTAGAAAAACTGCACTTTCCGTTTCATTAAGTTGTACTTACGCCATTAAAATCGGCAGATAATCTAATTGGTTTTGCTATTATAAGTTTGAAATTAAACCAGTTGTGTTTTGGTTAAGTTAACTTTGAGATTATTATTTTCTAACCAATTTGTTACATTTGTTAATGTAGGTACATGTAATAATATTTCTTAGAGAACCATCTGTATTTTCTTTAATTACTATGGTTGTGTCATCTGCAAATAGTATAGTGTCATTTTGTGTGGCGCCAGGTAAATCGGTGACGTAAAGTAAAAACAAATACGGCCCTAGTATACTACCCGATGGCACGCCGCATGTATTAATGATGAACGGCGAATTATACGTTTTGTTAAGGTTTTTAACTATTTTTGTAACTTCTACACATTGTCGCTGCCCATTGAGATAGCTTTTTAGCCAACAGTACGCTTGCCCTCTTATACCGTATTTAACTATTTATATTACTTTAATAGCAATGTTTCATGGCACCCTAGATCCATAAAGCCATCCAGGATCTAGATTTCTGCTCATTCTATGCATTCGTGTACATACACACAGAAAACATAGAAAAGCGGAAGTGTTTACCGTGACACCAATTAGTAGGTATAGGTATCGGGATACAAAGTATCAACTCAAAATATGTGTAATAATAATTTGACTGGATTACGTAAATTGTAAGAATATTAATGTAAAATACCAGACCAAGATAATATAACGCATCGCGGCTTAGACATTGCCGAGATTCATTGTTTATGTGGAACCGATAAGGGCAATAACAATAAGCCTGCACTCGGTCGGTATTCATCTTTGTGCACTTAAATGTCATTGTCTCATGAGAGTAATTAGTAAAAACAATGCAAGTAAAGTTTTTGAAGCAGGAATTTCTAGAGCTGCTTTCAATATTATCATTTTAAATTGCCATAATTTTTATAACGATACCCTTACCAACAACTCATACCTATCCGTAGTCTGCACGTGCAAGGCCATTTTTTTGTTTTATAAACGAGCCTTTGTTAATATGAGCACGTCGGCTCCAAAAGCTAATCCTAATAATTACCTACCTACTAGATGTGGAAACTTAAGTGGCGAGTTGGCTATATGTTCAAAGTTTAGTGACACCTCTCTACCCCCAGCCCTCATACTGGTGTTGCTCTCGAGCTCTCTTAGATGTCGCTTTTTGTGGGGGCCCATCTTATGTGGGCGAGTCACCGTTTGCCGTAAATTAAATTTATTACCATTTTGTTAGGCAGACGTCTGATTTTATTCTCTATAATACAGTATTTAGTCAACCACCTTCACCTAATAGACCAGTATATTTTAGTTTCCATTAAATCTCAATAGTCTATACACCCTGGCGGTGCTGCCTCTGCATCCCATAACTCGGGCAGGTGCATCATTCGCTCGGTGTACCCCTTACATTTCATTAAATTGTCGAAAGGGTCTCAGCGTGTTGGCTTCGGCTCCGCGTACGCCTCCCAAAGGTCCGGAACACAATTGTTCCGTGATGGGAAGACCTACCTATTATGAAGATTTAAGACAAAAGTGTGATATTATTTTTTACTATCGTTGTAGAATTGTTTTTGCTGAATATTTTGTATTTTGATTGTTGTTCACATTGATCATAATATGTACTACGAGTATGTCTAATTTTTTGTTTGTATCCCTACTTTTTATTTTAATTATCATGCACTGTTACTTTACACGCCAAGGGGCCTTACCATGACGTCTTAACGTGATTCAGTTTAGGGCCTAAACTGAGTCGCTGCCATACAACTCAATACAGGTTCCTTACCTGAACCTGAACCTTAACTGAATTGCGTTAAAGGGCATTTTCAGAAAAAAGTGCATCCTTTTAATGAAAATGGGTCCTCAATTATCCATAAAAAAAATTTTTTGTCAGGTTTGTAACGGCCGATACGAAATGTATGAAAAAAATGCGTTACAAAGCTGACAAAAAAAACGGGACACTATTTTTCTTGTTTCCAATAGTACTCGTGATTCTGGTTACAAAAAACCCAAAACTTCCTATATTCAAAAACAAATGAAAATGGTACCCTATTTTTGAAAATGCCCTAAAACGTTATGGTAACGGATAAGGATGGGTTAGGTCCGCGTGTATTTAAGATCTGTTTCTACGAGTACCACGGATACTCGGATCTAAATTACACGCGAGCCCGACTTGTAAACTTGGCTACCTAAGTTGTTTAATTATCATTGCACGTGCGGTATTAGACGATTTATTCCTATTCGTTCCTACTACAATGGTTTTGAATGTTTTGATTAAATAACTTAACAAAATATCACCTACCGACGTTAGTCGTAAGACTCGTAAGAGATATTCACTAAATTCGTTGAACAAGTTAAATCCGTCAAAATAAACACTACGAATAACTTTAAATCACAACATCCAAGCAAACGTAATGATGTTGCAGTTTCATTAATTGCAATTTTGTTTAGTACTACACTTTTAATTTTCGAAAGCTTAAGAAATTCACGTAATTAATAGAAGTATTTTTATTTATTATAACGTGAATTGAAGTTGTAAGGTATGATGACATTTTATTTGATGAAATAAGCTAGTTCAATCTAACGGGTTGTTGTGTATTTGAAGAAAAATAAGAAATTATTAACACGTGCCGTCGCGTTGCCGTCTTCGCTTTAATTTGAAAGTGTAAGACGTAGAAACCGGTTGTTATTATTAATACAACTCTAGTGTAACGGCTTATAGTTCAAAATTGATTGAAGTGACAACTATGAAACAAACCTGGGTTATTCTACCTGTTGGACCCAAAAAACAGTGCAAGATACAAATGTCCTAAGTACGAGGTTTTTATATGTCCTTTACGACATTTCTATCGTTCACTGTTGACACGGAATTGTCTTTGCCGATGCCAGCCTCTACTGTTATTAGATATTGAATCTAATTTACTTACACGTAAAGAGTATACTCGTTTGTTATAATAAGGTTAACAGTAACCTAAAGAAAACCCCAAACAAAAACCCTATCGGGATTGGGTTTTGCAGTTAACCGGGTTATGGTTACTGTTACAGCAACATTTCGCTTACCGTTTGTATTCGGTTACTGAATGTTGCTGTTACAGTATCATTGTGTAACAGATATGATTAGGTAACCAACTCGATAGGCTTAAGCCTAAAGAGGGGTTTTCCGGTCCCTGCTCCTAGCATAGCTCTCTCCATTGCCTTTTGGGTGACTTTGAGCCTTCTTATGAGGCCCATTGTAAGCGACCACGTTTCAGTACCGTATGTCATCACCGTGTGTCTATAATCATACCTATTATAAAATCATTCCCAAGACAAAAAAAGAAAAAAAAATTACTAACGTATTTTGATCACAATTGAAGTGACAAGTTTCGACTGCTTTCGCCAGTGATCATCGGACACAGTGATGTTGGCAACTTCATGGAATTGACAGCAAGTAGTGCTAGGACTGACTGTGACTGGCGTAGGTGGCGAGTCAGTATGACTCACAAGTTTTAATTGAATAATAAGATGAACCTAACTGGGTACCCACCCCGCCGAAAAAAATTACACTATAATAATGCTGCACTTTTTCATATAGTATTGTTTAAAATGTGACGTTTCGCTTAGTGCTAAGAGCCTATAAAGTTTAAACGGTGTTGGTAGTTCTGTGAATGAATTTGACTCTTAATGCTTACGCCAGTAAGCTCTTTTTCGTGCGAAACATTTATCGTTTGTATCATCATCAATGAAAAATTGTTTGCTGACATTCTGATGCTCATTTGTTCTGCTTTGTGTGTCTATTGCTTTTAATAAGTCAATGAACTCTGAATTTTTTTTACCTGTCACTTTTGTATGAGTAAAAAAAGCTTATTTTTCTATTTCGTTTTTTTTCTTTTCCACAGGTAAGCACATCACTTGGAAAGAACACGAGCCAGAATCACGCGGGAAACTCAATATGGTGATATAAATGCGTACTTAAATGTTACAAACCAAAGTAGAAGTGTCAGTGAAAATTTTATCGCTATATGGCGCTGATATTTTGTCGGGTTAGTCGCGGACGGTCTAGAATGCAAAACGACTGGTGTAATATTTTGCCTATATTGATTTTAGTCTACTTTGCAAACGAAAAATGCTTGCAGCCTTTTTTTCGTTTTATCTTTACATCAGTGATGTCGACGCTGCCCTGCGTCAGCTATTCTATGCGGATTGGCCTTCGGACATTTTAAGATAACTAACGAACCTAGTCAATCTACAAAAACTAAAAAGTGGTCATTTTGCGTTCTAGATCGTTTGTGATGTAGTGAAAGATCGACGTAGTCCTTTTATGGACCTTGTCATTTTGGGTCTATTCCATTTTGTTCCATTCATACATAAATAAACTCATGCCCAAAAAAGGCAAGAAGAGTACAAAAATCTGCACAATTTAAGGAGCCTTTTTAGCAAACAGAGGGTTTAATGATAACGAAATTGCGATAGTGGCAGGTAGCAAATCGCCTACAACATACTTGAACCTATTTCTCACAGTCTATATCTGTAGTACTTACGGCAGGCAAGGGCATGGTAAAAAGGGCACGTCACCACTCAGGGGTATAATTTTATAGAGGGTATACATTTTATTTGCTTTTTCCAACAGTAGACATATGCCGCAATGATGATAATGAAGAATTCAAGATAGATTTTAATTTGAAATCGTATTAAGGATTCAAATCTACTTGTAAATAAAGCTATCTTCTTAAAGTAGCATAAATATAGCCTCTTCTATTTCCTTTTCCTATGTAGCTTAAATATAGGTGTTATATGCTTTATGGTCCATTGATAGCAAGCCTTCCCATAACTCAATAGCTCGGAAATTATGTGACGTTTTCTAAATGAATTGAGTCATCTTCATATCTTCTTAAATTATATTTACATAAATGTAAACTTGTCTCTAATGTTCCACTATTTTTATGATTTATGTATTAATTCGTTATTTAAATATCGCTCGTCATCAACCTTTATCATTTGAGAAATCCACCAATCTGTCAGTTCAAACTTAAGTGTCATAGGTAATAAAATGAACTGTGCCACAAGGACATGTGTGCGCCACAAACCAAACAAACCGAAACCCCCAATCGCAAACCAGTCGCCAGTCTAAGGGAGGCCGGATCCAAGAAAGTACCAGTATTAGGCGAAGGATGGGCGTGAAGCCAGTAACCAGCTTCCCGGGATCCGACCGCCAAAAGCCTCGCGTGATCTGGACCTGTAGAGTTATTTAAAAGAGTATTGTAAGTTAAATCGCAGTAAATATTATCCCAACTCCATTCTGATTTTGGATTGTCTGGAAAGTCTTTGCCCGGGCAGGCAATTTTAAAAGCATTTTTAGGATCCTCAAAGCTTGCGATCTCACAGTTTGTGGGCAAAGCCCATAAAATATTTCCTGAGACCGGCTGTGCTATAAGTGGGTGCTAAAAAGGCTGGGGATGCCACACTGGAAATTTTGCGAATTCCTAAACCCTCGAACCGAATAGGGAGGGACGCCTGAGACCAGGAAGGCTCATTCAACTGAATGTTTAATTTCAACTTGCTACCTTTACGCCTTCCTGAGATATATGGTCTTGACAGAGAGACCAACCGACGAACGGACAACAAAGTGATCCTATAAGGGTTCCGTTTTTCCTTTTGAGGTACAGAACCCTAAAAATACACTCCCTTAGTTTTTTTACTGCTACGAAAAATTGGTTTTGCGTTATATAACTAATATACCTACACTGGATGTGAGGTGAACGCTTTCCCCCGCTCACTAAATACAAACGCAGCGCACACACAAAACGCAACATCTTCCTATACTAATCCCATGATATAAGACCTACTATCCCGTGCACGGACCTATAGATCGCTCATCCATTGTTGTTGAAAGCTGCAGGTCAACTAATTGAGCTCTCAGATGCATACGTTACGCTTAGTTACATCGCTGTAACGTGTTATAGTGTAGGATAACGGGTTATTTGCATTCCAAAGCTCTGTATACCGTAACGTATAATCGTGAAACTATGAGGCTAAGTACTTACGAGTACTAGACAAATGTTTCAACAGAAGATATAATATACTAGTTTTTATTTTAACTGTAAATATTAAACAGGTCTAGAATCATCGATGATTATATATGGATAGATATGACGTGAGACTTTCAATCCGAAGGTCTTGGGTTCAAATCCTGTCGGCTCGTACCAATGAGTTTTTCGGAACTTATGTACGGAATGTCATTTTATATTTTACCAATTTTCGGTGAAGGAAAACATCGTAAGGAAACCGGACTAATCCCGATAAGGTCTCTTTTACCCTCTGGGTTGGAAGGTTAAATGGCAGCCAAATCTTGGGTTTAGTTACTAAAGTGGACCCCCAGGCTCCCTGAGCCATGGAATAAGCCGGAATAACGCTAGGAGAAAGAATAATCATGTTTTACTGAAGTTACACTTAGGAACCAGACCAATGGGTCGATTTTTGTAGACAAATGGCTTGATGTTTTTAAATGAAGTTTAATATTTTGTTTACATTTCACAAACCAAAGACACCCACCTAGTTATTAAAACACAAAACAAATAACCTTGAACCTCGAGGGAAACGCCATAAAGAGATTTCGAGTTACACGGGTAAAACCAATCAAAAGTTCGTATTGAGAGGTATAAAGGTAATTACACAAACGCGTAACGTACAGCCTGTACAGATGTACACAAGATATTATTGCCAGAATAGCGATGGCCAAGAAAGCTTTCAACACAGAAAGACGCTGTTTTAAAACTCGGATATCATCAGAAAGACTCACAAAAATGTATATCTAGAGTATAGCACTATACAGAAGCGAAACGTGGACAATGAGGCAACGCGATAGAGAGAGGCTGGGAGCTTTTGAGATGTGGTGCTGGCGTCGTATGGAATAAATAATATGGACAGAAAAGAGCAATGCAGAAGTCTTGACTTTAGTAATAGAAGAGAGAAGCTTGTTGAGAACCATCGAAAATAGAAGAGGAAAAATACTTGGACACCTTACAAAGTTTAGCTAAATGATTCTTTGTCCTTGTCTGTGAGTTTAATATTTGCCTTTATCAGAAAGAGAGAAAACTTAAGTGACTGAAACGCCTGTTAACGTGCTTATAAATAAAGGGGTACGAAACTCAAACGCATGCAACTTATACTACCTCAAACTAGGTACTTATTTATAATATAGATGTTATGATTTGATTAACGTGTAAAGCGTTATCAAAACAAATTATATTAACTTGGTTTACCGCTTTGCGAAATACGTCATTACCCTAACCTTCAAAGTTCATTTACACTGTCACTAATCCCTTAAATGGCTGAATTAAGACGGAGACAACCATTTATTCGTACCTTCCTGAAATTCCTATATTCTGAAATACTTATTCAAAACGAGGCAGCTAACAATTACAGGGAATATTTCGTTATCATTAAATTTATAACCTATAAATCTCGAAACAAAGCGAAAAGACATGAAATTGGGTAAATGGTTAATTATGCTTAATTAGTAATAAGTTTTAATTGACCACAAACGACTATTAGAAACAAGATTTTCTTAACCGTAATTTTTCAAGTAATTAATGATAATTACTTTTAGGAAAGAAAACTACTTTAATTAGGTAATTTTTCTAAAAGCTAATATTAATTTTTAGTATACCCGGGATAATTGCCACTATGGGGTTATTGCATCTATTCGAGTTACTTCTTAAACAACGTTAGTTACTACAGTTCCCGTCATCTAGGGATAAAGGCCTGAAGAACTTCGAGGGCAACAAGTAACATAGAGGGCGCTTTGACGAATCGTATTGTTATGATCGACCATTATGAAATTTAGTGCCTCACTAGACCTGCAGTGTGCAGGAACTAACCTAACAAAATCCGCTGAAATCCCTGTTTTTCTTTCGATGTTTGATAATAATTAGTAGTCAATGTAATCAATATTAGTATACTGAAACGAATTATAGCGTTCAGAATTGCATGGGCAATTTATGAATGAATTCATTCATAAACTGCCCATGCAATTCTGAACGCGTGTGTACATACCATTATTTTGGTTCATAGCCCATTCGTTTTGAAAAAAAAAACAATAACGATTTCTAGGAGGTTATGTTTTAAACTTGGCAAAATGCGTCTGTGACATTGAGGTAATTGCGTCAGTGCAACGCATTTGGCCCAATTTCAGTGGTCATCAACCTTTTCACCGTTACGTGTTTTTAACATGAGGTATACCTATATATTACAATATATACCATGTATATTATATAAATTTTTTAACTACCTACCCTCTTTTCGTATCACTCTAGTATACAATATTTGGCTATTTTACCTTATATTTAAAGGATATAGAAAGCTCCAAACATTTTTCTGTTATTCAAAATATAAACTGAATATTTTTATTCCTCATTTAGGTAAAACATAGAGTGGCAAAAGAAATAATAAAAGCCCTCAAAGCAAATTTTTATCTTAATTAAAAAAAAGTTTACAACAACCGGAAATCAGGATTGTATAAATGCGTCTACAGATGAAGGACGCTATTGTTAAAAAAGAAGACGCTATTGTTGTCTATCTAAGGTCAATATTAGCTGTTTTTGATGCCTCGTTTTGATTTCATCCCTTAGAATAGTGTATCGAAAATGCCTTACAGGAAAAATAGAAACCATAACTGTATCATTTCACCAATAATTTTTAAAAGACGCTATTAACCCAACTGGGGACAAAAGCGTCTAAATGTCACTTTTTTTTAAACCTCTATATATCGTTTTTTTGTAGAGTAGCGAAAAAGTTACTTTACGAATAATTTGGGTAAAATGTTGTAGAAGGGGCAGAGTGAAATAATATTTCTATATATTGGTCACATTTTTCATAAATTGAGGTTAAGGGACACTAC
Source organism: Lathronympha strigana (assembly GCA_949128165.1). Taxonomy (NCBI): domain Eukaryota; kingdom Metazoa; phylum Arthropoda; class Insecta; order Lepidoptera; family Tortricidae; genus Lathronympha; species Lathronympha strigana. The sequence continues at coordinate 5,676,343 of OX421919.1, read as the reverse complement.
AAAATATTCAAAAAAACAGTGACGCCTTTATCCCGGTTGACCTACCAAAATTACCAAACGTGTATTTTTTAGTTTAAAGCATCTTTATCTGTTCTTTATGTTCTATTCCATCATGAAAACAAAACCATCCCCCAGGACCAAATCGGTATCTCCTTCTGATACATAACACTCGCATATAAATAGTAACCCGAGACATGAACAACATTGAATTGGATGAACCAAAATCTGCAGTCGAATGATACCGGGATTCCGAAACAGTGTCATCTTCTACCGGTTTTATCATGGGCGGTGCGCGCGGTGAAGCGGAACGCAGTACGCTCGCCTGCGTCACCGCGCACGGTAATTCCCGGCTTCACGGCTTAATAAAATTCCAGCTTAAGATGTCCGAAACATAATTATCGCGGTGTTCCAACAAATATAATTCATCAACATTTATTTTTCTCAAACATGGAAATGTATTATGCATTTATGTCACGAAATGAAGGCATGAAGTTTCTTGTTTATGACGCCTCCCCGGGGAGGCTCCCCCCATTTACTTCTTGGCCGGAGGCCGTGAAGTAATGTATGGCGTAAGTATGCCCGAAACATTATTGTCCGTTGCTCTAACTTTTTTAATTTGCGTACTAACACTAAACTGACAAAGGAAAAATTATATACAGCCAACGACCACTAGATACTTGCGACATTAAAAAAAAATCTAAGTTTCTATGTATATTTATGTGCGGTTAAACATGGTGCTCGAAAAGCTCATTCAAATGGCATCTTTAAAAAATAAAAAGGGGGCAAATTAAAAAAAAATCCTTATTTACCTAGTAGTTATTTTAATTTTTATATTTCCTCACAATGTTTGAGAAAAGCATTACAAGCCTCGGCCAGAAGAGAGATTGCAGGATTTGTTTAATCCGTCTACAACAAACTCGTCCTGCAATCTCTTACTTCACGGCCTCTGCAGTAATGTACTAAAACATGATAGATTTGAAACGAACTTAAAAAACCGTAGTATTCAAATCTATTCCATCTTAATAAAGACAAATTGATTACTACTTGCTCACCGAAATCATGAGTTTTATAGTTTTGACTGCTTCCCAGAGGGCTCAGTGTTCTTTCAAAAAGGTGTGTCAAGACAAATGTATTAATAAATTGATAGATTGATTAATCGTGTAACAAACATAAACACATAATTCTAGAATTGAGAACCTCTTTGATCTTATAAAATCCATAAATAAGTCCTATCCGTCTACAAAATTGAAGACCTCTAAAAATTTTATTCTTTGCTCACGGAAATCATGACTTTTATGCCTTTGACTGCCTCCCACAGGGCTCAAAGGTGCGCCGAACGTTAATCGTTAAGACAAATGATTTATCGTTAATACCTACTTTCGCACATTTCAGAAAAGTTATTTCTAACCTGGAAGTCGAACTTTTATGTATTTCGATCATCAATAAAAACGAGCTTTGTTTCGGACTCAACACAAACTTTCTTAGTCACAAACAAATTTTGATTTACATAAAAGTAAATCAAAAGGAGTTTTTTTTTAACAAAATCCTTAAATTGTTTGTCGTTATGGTTTTTAAATATTTGCTTCGTGGACATAAAAATAGTGGTCTCCTAGATATTCAGCTCATGATAAAGATCAAGGGATATTTCATATTGTAATAAAAATACGGATAACACTATTTTTATTCACTATACGTGACATGTTTCGGACATCTTATGCATTATCAAGCGTTGAGTACCACGCGCGACGACGCAGTCAGGCGTATTGCGTTGCGCTTCGCTGTGCGCAGTGCCCTAGATGATAAAACTGGTTAAAGATGATCCTGCTTTGAAATCCCGGGATCGTTAGACTGCAGATTTGGTTCATCCAATATTAACGGCGGCAAGCACACCGATCTCACTGTGTCGTCTGTGTAGTCGCGCACGGTACTCGACGTGTGATAATGACATCCTGAGATGTCCGATGACCGAGTGACTAAAAATACACGAGTGTTATCCGTAATTTATATATTAAAGATGTACTATAATTCTAAATACACAAGCGTAAGTGAATGATCTCCGTAAGCGCTGCTCAGATTACAGACGCTGATGACTGACCCACCCCCGAAAAAAGCGAAAAAATGTTTCGCTTATTAAAGACAAACTTACATTGAATTCAGAAGTGTAACTTGTAATTATCCGGTATTACAAACTGGGCCACACCTGCGTTAAATTCTAATTTAAAATGTACCGCGCTAAAGTATTCCCAACAAGTGGCGTGTACCGAAAATGTACCGAAAACTAGGGGTTTATTGCTTGCATGGCTTGGAGATCTATTCAAAATTCTAAAATCGCGACTTGATGACTAAGAAATCTTCTTGCTAGCGTTTTCCCGGTTTTTGCTTCAGACTCCTGCCTGGATTCAAAGTCGGATTCGGATTGAAAGTCGCATGCTCTTACCGACTATCAACGCTCTTGATGACTAAGAAATCAACTCAGCTTATTATTAGAAATGTCAAATTTTAGAAAATCCACTATGGAGTTTAGCCAACGATGGGCGTTGGTAATCCAGCAGTATGGCGACGAAATTGGAAGATTGCGAACTCAATCCGAGCTCATACCCATTAGTATGAACTCGGTTTGAGATTTTCAGAACTTAAGTAATGTAAGAACTATATTTACTAATCACAATAAGGACTATTTTGCCGTCTGGGTCAGGATGAATGCCGCTGTCGTAAAACTGGCGCAGCACCTACGTAAAATTTTGGTATTAGGAGGACTCCCTAAACCGTGAAATAAGCCGGAAACACGCTAGGAAGAAATACAAACATAAAATCATTTAAGAAGACAAATCAAGAATTATGTTTTAATGTTCGAACATGCCTCCAGCTTTAGGCAGAGGCAAATCGCTTAAGCCTCTACCCTAGTGTTACGCCACCTGGGTCCCTGGAGTATTATGGGGTGATTTTCGCTACCGGCACATTTAGGAACCCTGACCTCATGGTCAGGGTAAGTTTAACGCCATATTTGATATAGCAAACTCAAAAAGAACGTTCCGATAAAGACACAACGCAGTTAGCTAGACGTTTCGCTCGCGCTCGCTGTCCCTAATGAAATTAATGCGTGCCGCAGTGTTCTCATTTTGTTTATGATGAATTGATGAAATGATTCTTTTGCGGCCATTTACGCGTCATTATGCTTATTCGCATTGCATTCTGGGCTCAAGAGCCCTAAACACTCGCTTCTTCAAGAACCCCATATCAAATAGCATAGGGAAAATTTCAGAAGGTAGCTCATTCCACATTTTGCACTTTCTAGGTAAAAACGAGCGACATGTCTGTTTATGCTTTGCGTGCCATGAATCCAAGAAATGAAGATGAACTTTGTTCCTTCTCTCGCTTGTAGTTACTTATGTGTTAGGCTTAAGTTTGTTACTTGTAATACAACTGGAAGTCTCGTTCTAGTCGAAAGTATCAAAAAGCTTTCGAGAAACAGCCCCCTGCAGTGACTGTGATCTTAGTATTACAAAGACGTTAGCGAATATGGCTGTGTCAAACTTGTGGGTAGGGTATTTGGCACCTATTTTAATTTCGAAATGTTGGTGCAGAAGGAATATGTGTTTTATTTTGGTGGCATCTATTCTGACCTATGAAGCTTTTTTGGTTGGTAACCAAGTGTTAAGTAGTGCTAATTTTAGCCCGGAGGTCCCAATTCGAACGTGACAGCGTCGAGTTCCAAACTTCATACATCTGAGTGTCTGGTATAATATATGTAGAATATCGTTTAATGATGAATGACTCGCAATAGATTGGGCCGGAACGGGCCGGGCCATGCCCGATCTCTCAATTTCTACAGAAAGTGTCACGTGACATTCGAGGGCTCCGAGCTATCTCGAGGCGCTTTCTATAGGAAATGACAGACTGTAAGTCATCCTTAATATACTTTAATATACCATCCGTATACCTTTTGGCAAACAAAATCAGGTCTGGTTCAAAAGGCCAAATTTCCGCTATTGGCTGAAAATTCAGTCGTTTTCATAACCACTACCTTAAAGTATTAAGAATTAACCTAGGCAACCTTCTTTTTATGTTTCATTAAGCTGTCAAGCCGTTGGTAATATGTATAAAAGGATACAAGTTATATTATTTGAATGCCTATAGTTTGAGCCATGAATTTAGTTTATTTCAAAATATTTTTAAGTCACGTCATCACGTTTATGAACACCTTGGGAGGTGTAGTTTTCGAGAAACCTGTTATTTATTTGTTAAATTATTTAACGGGTAGTAACGTCTAACCTTTTGAAGTTAGAACTAATTAAAAATATTGCATAATTAATGAAAAATTGTATTTACGTTACAGAAAAATGTTTTATAATTATTCAAATATTGAACAAATAAGTAAGATTGTTAAATATTTGATGTCACCGAATTTTAACGACTCAAAATTTTGCCTAATGTCGGAAGAAACTAAATTCAGATAGAACGATACCCGAGTATGAATAATTGCAGACAAGTTGAGTTATTTCAAATTACATACATTTGAAATATATTACTGTTTGCATCAATTCTGAACTTACTTAGAATTTGATTCAGGCTCTCCGGGTCTGTATTTGTTTTTGTTAGCGTTCTCGTCATACCTACATTCTGAATGTTTACGTCTGTTCTTTACTTTATTGATGCTTATGCTATTGAGTTATGGCACTCAAAGTCTGTTAACATATGACATACATCTTATTTATTGTATATGACTGTTTGTTGCCTAAAAAAGTTTGTATCAGTTTTCAATTGAACCAAAAAAAGTGATTTGCAGGTTAGCAACAGATTGGCATGTCCGCGAAATAGAATTGCTAAAACCGGAACGCCGGGAATTTCTCACCCGCGTCGATTGGATTCCACGTGAGATTGTTTTAGCTGATTGAACTAACGGAAGTGGTCTGAATTGGTCATTATAGATAGTTTGTATGTACTATGAATGAGGAATGGTCAATAATGACGACGAAGACGTTGTTAGCTGCTACTTGGTTCTGTACTTAGGAGTCTATCTTAAAGGCTGTATCTACTTGTATAGTACAAAAACCTAGTCAATACTTTAATGAAAGAGCCGAAACCCGTAACTTTTGTAAGTTTAAGATTTTTCTTGTTTTTATCCCGGCGGCACTCACTAGATATTTTTATTAGCATAAACGAACTTTGACACTTCTACGTAGAATCCATACTGGGTATATACCCGGTAGCAAGTACTGCCGGGTTAGTTAAAGATTGTCAGCCCAACCTTACCACATACCGATAAACTTCATGTGCGATAGTTTAAGATGATTGTACTAACAGAAACAGGTGACCATCGGTGAAACTTAATTAGGTTTGTTTAAGAATGGTCATTGGATAAAAGTACAGAAAGAGATGTTAGCTGTTTTTTGGACTGTATATAAATATCTACACGTATTGATCATATTGATCATAAATACATAGTAATTATTAATTTTAAAGGTCGAAACCGGTACCTACACTTACCTAAGTATTATGTAACAGAAACAGTGATGTGATCATGTCTTTGTGATATGATTTAGGAATGGGCAGGCGTTGGAATAGGGAAGGAGTTATTCACTGTCACTTGGGCTTATCTATGTTTCTGTCCTAACTATCGTTTAAGCAATACGAGTATATAATATACTTGCTCAGTGTGGTAAACTGAAGTTAATATTTTAATGAAAAATATGAAACTGATTCATTTGGTTCTTATGTCTTTGTAATAAGACCACGTCTAAATATGGACATTTTAAGAAATAAAGAAAAAAATGTTAACTGTCACTTGGGTATGTAGATGTATTTATCTCTTAGAGAAACTAAGAGATTATCAATACGTACTTGTCTATTCTTGAGTCAGATAGAACGTATTTTCTTAGGTGAAAGCCGCAAATGCCTTAGCTCGGCTCACCGCATACCGATTGGATTCCACGTGTGATTGTTCTAGCCGATAGTAGTGACACGAGAACAAGTTGTTAACCGCACCCTAGCGTTGTCGATCTATTTAACCGAGCGCAAGGCTTTATTTAATTTATTGAGTACAGGGATGTATTTAAGATCAAAACATACCAATAAAACACGAAATTAAGTTTTACTGTGGGATCAGTCTGCTCTAATTACAATATGCTTGTTTAAAAAAAAGTCGCCAATGGGATAATTATTAAATTATTCCATGGGTGACTAATTATTAATAATTATTGATAATTGTTCATGATAATTAATAATATTGATAATTAATAATTTTTATTGATAATTATTAATTTTATTAAATTTAATAAAGCGTAAACGCGTAGCGTATTAAACTTATTTTTTATGAAATAATGAATATATCGGTCTGAATTCATTAAAATATATATTCATAAGACAAGTGAATCTATATCCTTTCAATATAAGAGAAACTTGACATAAATTAATAAAGCGTTTAGTATTATTTTAGCATGGCCAATGTAATTATTTCCAGCATAAGTAGGGTTAGAGGGAATCTCCCCTTTGCGCGTGCGACGAGGAAGACCAACCACTAAACACACTCACACTAGCACGGTACGGGACGGGGCGGGGCGGGACGGGAAAATCTGTCAATTTCTACAGCAAGAATCACGTGATAGCTCGGAGCCCTCGGATGTCACGTGACGCTTTCTATGGAAATTTACAGATTTTCCCGTCCCGCCCCGTCGCGTTCCGTTCTTTTGTGAGTCATCCTTTACTCTTAACCTAACCCAGCGGAGGACCTGGATACCCTAACACGCGATGTAGTTGCATGTCTCAACGATATCAAAGCTGTTCTCTGATTGCCTAACTATGTATGCCACACGACTAAATAAACAAATAAGTTTTTTAAATATTATGGGAAATGGGAAAAGTGGATGGTAGACGCCCTAGAGGACCAAGTCCAACGCGATGGTGTGACCAAATATCGGCCCAAATGGACATTACACTGAGAACGCCTTCCACAAAGCAACCGATAGGGAAAAGTGGAGAGCGGCAGGAAAGGAAATTAGAAAGCGGAGTCACAATCCTTAGCAGTGAGTGACCGACTTAGAAAAAGAGATTTTTTATGTCCTTACGTATACTATGTCCGTTTCTGGGTGCGTAGCCAAGATGCCAATCGCTCACGCTACGTAACGTATTGTATAATGTCTCTCTATCACTCTCCTTATTAGTGTTACAATGACTATTGCTTTTCGTTCGCGAGTGACCGTTAGTGATTGGCATCTTGGCTGCGCATGCTGTTCCGCAAAGGACTTAATTAAGTGCCATATCATTCAATAGCGATTAACCACCATGCACCAACTAAGTACGGCCATTTCGTTTTAGTTATGCTCAATGGGTATAAACATAATAGTGATAAACTTGAAGTAAAGAACCATAGCAAAATTATAACCGTTATACGAAAGTTGTATCTTATCCCCTAAAAAACTGCTTTTACTGAAATACGGCGAACTGATCAATCCTTCCATCTCAAAGGGGAAATTAGGCTCTATATAGATTTCGGTCCGGTTCCAACATTAAGGTTTCATCTTTCTCTGAAAGCGACCCCATGTTTCATTATATCAAAGGATATTTCGTGCATTACGTGTGACGTTTCGTGTGATATTCAAGAAAGTCGGTATGAGCCAGGCCCATATCTTCTATGCTTACAGCTAGGCTAATATTTTTGTTATATAGTCACGATCAGACATATCGGTATGGCCAAAGTTGAATAATGTTTAAAGACGTACTTGACTGCTTTTAAAATAGAATCGTATTTAGATTTTTACGAGCACTTCGGCCGCTCTGATATATCTGAACTATCTGAAGGCGATTGTAGGTATACGTTTTAGCGAATTATTATCTGCCCGCGTGGTCACAATTCACGAACGGTACTCAATGCGTGATAATGGAGTCCAAAGGTCTCCGAAACATGTCGCGAGTATTGATTAAAAATGCGTGAGTTTTATTCGTAATTTATTAAAATATATATTTTGTAACGCAAAATGTATACTTTTATCAGAATAGGTAAGTATGTATATATTTAAAGCAAACAAACCGACTTATTTTACTGTTATCGTTTGAGAAGACCGGCGCGCTGTTCGATATTTGAGGTACAGTGCGGCAGAAAAAGGTAGATATTCAAAAGTGGTGCCACTACGATTTTGCCACATTTTAATTTCTGTACTTACGCAGTTATTAAAGGTTGTTACACTGACGTGGATACACCAAAATTGACATAAAAAGGCGTGTAAGTAAAGCAAAAACCATTGCATACAAACAGCCCGTTTCGTTCCAAATACGCGCTTGGAACTAGCGTAACGCATAACTTTACTGCTACCTTATAGTACTGAGCTTCCTACAGTAGACATGTTTGAAAACGGTACGCTATTTTTTTTTTCCCATTTATTTTTATGTTACAAAAACATGTTCATTTCTGCCAAAAGCGTCCTACTCGGACATAAGAGCTACCATACAATAATTTCTTCCTGTGTTGGCCAGATCGTCAGTTTAAAGGATGATTCACACAGAACGGGCCGGAACGTGACCGGCCCGGGCCGATCTGTCAGTTTCTATAGAAAACGTCACGTGACCTCCGATGGCTCCGAACTGTCACGTGATTTTTCTTCTACAGGCATTGACAGATCCCATCCCGTTCTACTGTGAGTCATCCTTTAGTCGAGGGTTTACCTTCATACACTGAGTCACACTTGTGTTTTGCGTGAAATGCCGACTCCTACAAATTGTTCGAATCACTTCGGTTGCAACTTCGCCAAAATATCGGGAGCTCAATTTAAAAAAACCGTGATAAGAACCCGTGTTCATTAGTCATGTAAACTCCTTTTGTAGTAACTCCCTACATCATATGAACTTTGTTAGCCACCATGTTTTTAAAAACTGATAAGTTCTCTCTGTTCTTCATGGATCCGATTTAGAGTAGTTAAATCTAAGATTATCTTGAATTTAAGGTAAATATCACACTAAATAATAATCATAAATATTAATTCATAATTGACAGTGGAAACGCATTACAGATAGTCGAACTAAGAACCTTCTCTTTTTTCGAAGTCGGCGCAAGAAATAGAATAGGTATACCTATTGAATCTAAGCGTTTACTGTGAGCAAGGTGTGAGCAGGTACGCTGCATATTCGTCACACTCGGCCACATCAATCTATGTCGCGTGCAACACTGCCTGTATTATTTTTTACGATACTTTTTGTAACATAGCTTTTATTACCGCGGGGAAAATCATTTATTCGGCGTCCCAAAGTGAATTTAATACGGTTTTATTGGTAAAATCAATTTGGACACAATGTAGAACAACACTTGTTTTTACGTGGTAAAGTATATTTTTGATTGAGTTTGTGATAATGTAAATGAAATCGTATAATGCCTATTGTAGTGTATGTACAGCGATAGAATGTGGGTAGTCTGCAGACAGGTGTGGCGGAGTGCGCACAATCCCGTTGTACATAGAGGACAGCCTAAATTAAATAGTAAAAGTGTTTTAATCAATCTCGAGACCCTACAAGTGGCGACGAGGACAAAAGTGAGTACATTTTACAAAAATGCAAAAAGGAAAAAGGCTGCAAACCATTTGGTTCACTAGAAGTAATAGCGAGCAAACCGTTTAATTGTCCTGTTTACATTTCCTGCCGGACTATATTGTTCATTTAAGATTACAAATTATGATTACAAATACCGATTTAACAATTTTTAAGATGATGGTAAGTGTTAGTCAAGAATTAAACTTGATTCGATTTCAAGTTTTCCTGTCTGGAGTCATTTGTTAATACTGTCATGGGAAAAAAGATATAACATAAAGTTTATATTCGCAACCGCTCAGTAAAAATATTTAGTCATAGGCGTTATTTACAAACGTATTAAGTTTAATAATAATTAACTGAGTAAGTATAGGTATATTCTCTTTCTATTTACGTAGGGTCCGTCGTTCCCATAAACTACTAATATTTACTTCCGATTACTTTGGCATATGATGGAAATATCTGGACGGAAATGTTTACAGGATAATTGACTAATGTAAATAATAGCTCGATCAGATTGTTTTAGGTCTATGGCCATCTATGATACTGGTTAGTTATAGTAATAAGGTCACAACAAACAACGACAACAAAGTTCCATTGTTGATACAGTGGGCTGATTGTTTATGAACCTTATTGTAACGGGATAGGGTCCGCCAACGGTCGGTTGGAGGTGTTCCGTTGATACGTAGCTAAATATACGGTGTATTATTTCGTACGAGTCGGCGGTGACCGTAGTGTATGAACACTAGTATTTATTTAAAGTATCACCCATCCTCATAATAACGGTTTTACTATACTTATCATAATGCAAGTAATTGACGTAAATTAGGAATTGATTTTAAAAATAATAATAATAATTGCTTCAGTTATTTAAAACTTTCAGTTACCTCATACTCTAAATAAACTCCTGATCAAATTAATAAATAACCAATAGTCTTTCTCTGTTGTTTTACCTACTGTATATTTGTATAATGTTTTACGCCAAATAAATACTTTATAACGGTAGTGCTTAAAAACAAATACTTATAAATAGAATGGAAAAGTTTGATAAGCATAGTGTACTAGTAATACTGTGTAACTAGTAAGATGGCCGTGCATATAGAAATATAAACTAACTACCAGTTTCATAGAAAAGGCTGCTGCCAATATTTTACACATACAAAAGGGTTGACAAGAGGTATACCATACCTATGTCTGAGTCATGCAATAAGGTATATCTTACCTATTCTCACTAAAATGTCATGCAAACTAAAAGGTACATCATACCTATTAAAAAAAAAGAGTATGCATGCAAACCATGCAATAAGGTACAGCATACCTACTCTTACCATAATTACGCGATGAGGTACAACTTACCTACTCTTATTTAAGGGTTATGTAAATAGGTATATCATACCTAATAGTCTTGAAAAATGGTATTCATATAATAAGGTACAACTTACCTACTTTTAATGAATGTGAACTTTTTAGAAAAATCCATTAAAAGAGCCAAATAAAAGGGGTACATCCTACCTATGTTTACCAATGGCTTACTTTGTTTAATAAAAACATACAACGGGGTTTTTTCTTTTCCACTACCAGGTCGTCCCCAAAGATGTCTCATTCGAGTTCAGCACTTCCATGCCTTGAACCATTTAATTGTGATGGTGAGCCGACATCTGTCAGCAGTCGGTGGGAAAAATGGAAGAGAGCACTCGAAAATTATTTCATAGCATCGAATATAGAAACATCGATCAAAAAACGAGCCACACTTCTTCATTTAGGGGGAATATCGCTTCAAGAAATCTACTATAACATACCGGGAGCTGAAGTTGAGTCTGGCGAAAATATTGACGTTTATAAAACTGCTCTCGAGAAATTGGACGAATACTTCGCCCCAAAACAATGCTATATTTACGAGCGGTACATTTTTGGGCTAATGAAGCAGGAAGAGGAGGAAAGATTTGACAAGTTTATCGTGAAATTGCGCCATCAAGCCGAAAAATGTCAATTCGCCAACAAAGAAGAACGCATAATAGATCAAATTACAGGGAAATGCAGGTCTGAGGACCTCAGGAAGAAAATACTAGAAGCAGGCGATTCCATTACCTTAGATCAAATAATCGCTAAAGCGAACACATTGGAGGTCGTTGCCAGGCAACTAAATCAATTTAAAAGCGCAAGTCAGTTTGGTGACAAGAAAATTGAAGTTAACAAAATAGACTTCAGGAGAAACAAAAATAGAACATTGCGTAAGCCACCCTCAGACCAATCTTGCGGTAGGTGTGGTAACAACCATTCATCCAATACCTGGAAATGCCCGGCAAGAGGTAAGAAATGCAGTAAATGTGGGTATTTCGGCCATTTTGCTGATTTTTGTAGAACACAGGCGAAGCGGCCACTACCGACCCGACAAATAGACACTGAATCTACTGCAGCCAAGAAACCAAAGCTGAAGGACACACAGAAAGCTGATACCGGTAAGACTGAGAAGAAATGCACAGTGGACTACATCTTTCATGTAGATGAAGATGCGACTATAAATTGTTGTATTGGAGGTGTAGACACAAAAATGCTAATCGATTCGGGCTGTAGAAGCAACGTAATTACCGATAAAACATGGAATATGTTAAAAGAAAACAATGTCAGCGTAACTAATCAAGACTCAAACCCGGACAAAGCTATGTTTGCTTATGGTGAAGTTCCCCTTGACATTATGGGTTCTTTCGACACGGACATCTGTGTTAACAATAACATTGTGAAGGCCACAGTTTACGTTATAAGAAATGGTACGCAAAATTTGCTGGGAAGAATTAGTGCTACAGAGCTAGGTGTACTTCGGGTGGGACCAGAAGTCAACAATGTTGACACTCAGGTGACTAACAATGTCTTCCCGAAGTTTAAGGATGTAACTGTTCACATACCCATCGACAAGACCATTAAACCAGTTATTCAGCCATATAGGAGGATTCCGATTCCACTGGAAGAGAAAGTACACAAAAAACTGGAGGAACTCAAAACAGCCGACATCATAGAGGAAGTTCAGGAACCGTCCCCTTGGGTGTCTCCTATGGTTCCGGTACTAAAAGAAGATGGGGAGGTACGTATATGTCTAGATATGAGAAGAGCTAATGAAGCAATCATCAGAGAAAATCATCCTCTTCCAACTATGAGTGAATTACTCCCAAATTTTCGCCAAGCTAGGTATTTCTCTAAATTAGACATTAAAAATGCCTTTCACCAGTTAGAAATTGCGGAAGATTGCAGGTACATTACGACTTTTAGTACCAGTCAAGGTTTGTTTCGCTATAAAAGACTAATGTTTGGCATTTCCTGTGCCCCAGAAATGTTTCAAAAAATCTTGGAAAAAATGTTGTTAGGTTGTGCTGGTACGTTTAACTTTATAGATGACATTATAATTCACGGGGTTACAGAAAAAGAGCACGACGAACGGCTTACCAAAGTACTAAAAGTCTTAAAAGAAAACAATGTTCTCTTGAACGAAAATAAATGCATCTATAAAGTTGATAAAATCGAGTTTTTGGGACATGAGCTTTCAAAAGAGGGAGTCAGACCTCTTGAGAAATATATAACTGCTATTCAAACCAGTAGAAGACCGACCTCAATTGCAGAAATTCAGAGCTTCCTTGGTTTGGTTAACTTTGTGAGTAAATGGGTGCCAAATCTGGCTACTCTTACCGACCCTTTGAGAGAACTATTACGTCTAGGTTTGGGTAAAGGTAAAAGTGTTGAAAAATGGTGGACAAGGAAACAAGAAAGTGCATTTGAAGCTCTGAAGCACAGTTTATCCAACATACAGAGCCTGGGTTATTATAGCACTACCGACAAAACACAGGTCATCGCTGATGCTTCCCCAGTAGGTTTAGGGGCAGTACTTGTTCAGATAGGCAATAATGGCCCTCGGGTGATCGCTTATGGGCATAAAGCTCTAACGGATTGTGAAAAAAGATATTGCCAAACAGAAAAAGAGGCTTTAGCATTAGTTTGGGCCGTCGAACACTTTAGAATTTATCTATTTGGAAAAGACTTTGAGCTCATAAGTGATCACAAGCCATTAGAGACTATCTTCGGACGAAATTCTAGGCCTTGTGCTAGAATAGAACGATGGGTACTTAGATTACAGGCATACAGATATAAAGTTATATATCGACCAGGGAAATCTAATATAGCTGATCCTATTTCAAGACTTTGTGAGAAATTAGAGCCAAAACCGTTTGATAGCGAAAATTACATAAATCAGATCGTAGATTACAGTAGACCCGTTGCCGTTCCGTTAAATGAAATTGAAGCTGCGTCAGCGGTAGACGATGAATTTGCTAAAGTAAAGGCGGGAGTTTTTAATAATGACTGGCATGAATCTGTAAATAATTATAAAATTATGCAGAACGAACTTTGCTTTCAAGGGGATATATTGCTCCGTGGCACTAAAATAGTTATACCTAATAACCTTCGCCAGCGGGTACTGGAGGCAGCTCACGAAGGTCACCCCGGTATAAACGCGATGAAGGGTCGTCTCCGAATGAAGGTGTGGTGGCCAAGGATTGATAAAGATGCCGAACATATGGTTAAAAACTGTAAGGGCTGTTTATTAGTTTCAGCTCCCAATCCACCACACCCTATGAAGAGACGATCACTTCCTGTAGAACCCTGGGTGGATGTTGCACTCGATTTTTTGGGACCGCTTCCCAGTCAAGATTATTTAATGATACTGGTTGATTACTACAGTAGGTATAAAGAAATAAAGGTCATGCGAAGTATCACATCACTAGACACCATTAAGGTATTAAAAGAGATTTTTTCTAGATTAGGTTTCCCTGCTACGTTAACTTGCGATAATGCGACTCAATTCACAAGCGATTCTTTTAAAAACTATTGTAAAGAATGTGGAATACTAATTTACAACACAATACCTTACTGGCCTCAAATGAACGGTGAGGTCGAAAGGCAAAATCGTGACGTTCTTAAACGACTTAAGATTAGCCAGGCGGAAAAAAAAGACTGGAAAGAAGAGATTTTTAATTACCTCATGATGTATAACAGTACACCCCATTCAGTTACAGGAAAGTCACCTTCCGAACTTTTCTATAAGAGACTATTTCGGGATAAAATTCCGTCAGCACCAGATATGGAACATAAAGTAATGGACACCGAAATAAGAGATAGAGATATCCAAGCGAAGGAAAAAGGGAAGGAGTATGCCGATCGGAAAAGGAAAGCAACAGATCCGGAATTAGAAATAGGTGAAAAGGTTTTAGTTAAAAATATTGTGAAGGATCATAAGTTATCTACTAACTTTAGTTCGGTGCCACATACAGTAACAGGTGTCACTAACGGTGATGTTTCGATTCGAAATGATGAAACAGGCAAAGATTATCGTAGAAATATTGTTCATCTTAAAAGAGTAAATGATTCATGGAAAGTAGTGAACCCTAGTGTCGATGAACGAAAGGATTTGAATGAGGGTTCATCAATGGACGATAATTAAAGATTGTGTGTGAAGATTTTCCTAGAGACTACTTTATACTTAATTATGTTAGCACCCAATTTATAACATAATAATAGTGGTTTAATTAATGTATTGTTGAATCTAATTTGTATCCAATATGTTTCAATTAAAATGAAAATAAAGGAGGGATGTAGTGTATGTACAGCGATAGAATGTGGGTAGTCTGCAGACAGGTGTGGCGGAGTGCGCACAATCCCGTTGTACATAGAGGACAGCCTAAATTAAATAGTAAAAGTGTTTTAATCAATCTCGAGACCCTACACCTATCATTGTTTTATGTGAAACAATACTGTTTTAAAATGTCAAATATTATTGTGTTCAATATGATTGTCACTTATGTGTCCTCATATATGAAAAAACGAGAAAATTACTATTTTAATTATAAAATACTGCATTTAGATTGATAGGTACCTTGTGACTTTTTAGTTTATTAACATGGCACACCAGCGCCAGAAGGCGTCAGCCACATATCAGCGTGCACAGCCAAGATGCCAATCGCTAACGCTCGGTCGCGAACGAAACGCAACTGTCTTTATCGCACTAATAAGGGAGAGTGATAGAGAGAGAAAACTACGCTACGTTCCGATTCCGTTCTGTAATTCCGATTTCTATTTTATCAGTGACAGTTGACACCTTTGCGTGTTTAGTTACGTTTTCAATGTTTGATAAGTATTCTTGTCATAATTAGTTAGGTTCTGTGGTTTATTCACGTTAGTTTTTTAGAAAGTGAGTGTTAATTATGGGAAAATCGTATAAAAGTGGCGAGCGAGATATATTATTTCGGCTTAAATTTCGCATGATTAATCATTTTGATGCTGTATAGCAACATCAGGAGGCAATTATCGTTAAAAAGCGGCAATGTTTACAATACATCAAATTTTAATCTTTCGCCGATAAGGTTAACAATAGTAGTTTATGCAACAGTGATATAATAAGGGTTCTTAAAACTTGAGGGTCGCCGTTACAAAACGAGGCGATGCCGAGTTTTGTAATAATAGAACCGAGAGTTTTAAGACCCAATTATGAGCTGTTGCATACCCTAGTTTTTCTACGACAGCTAAAATAGCGTAAAAAGCTAAATCTAGAAACGTGGCAGAATAGGGAAGATGTTGTGCCCACTAAAGAAATTAAAAAAAACTACAACAGTGCTAATATATTGTATGAAAATCCATAGGAGCAGTGTTCTTATGGAATACCATAGACAACGTTATAATGTAGACTTTTTGAATATCGCTGTCAGTCATCTAATTGACAGTTAGAAGTGCTGGAGTAGAAAAACAATCTTAGTACTTTCAATTAGAAAACACCCGTGAGTGAATAAGGGACACGGACAGTTCCGAAACATGTCGAGTTATTTTCGAATTTATTGACGTGAGTAACCCGATATAAGTATTTTAATAAATCTTAGTATTTGTATATTTTTGATAGAATAACTTTTATCGTCATTTAATCTCCTAAGATGAAAAATTTTAATGTATCTTGAAGTTAATGTTTTGTACAGCATGTAAACTTACTTAAATACAAGACAAAAGTCCTCCGAAATATCTTATTTTGTAAATATTTTTATACAATACTGATCACCAAAACTGAACTTACGAGCCGCATTTCGTATATGAGAGATTGCTCGTTAATATGAAGATGCGATATGCGTACGATCCATTTTTTTTTTATAACAGATTGATTTAATGTTTTCCTAATCATAATTACGAGTTCTTTCGATCCTAGAAGGAGAAAAACAGAGTACCAATTTTTTTTCCCATTCCGTTACCATTTTTCAAACACTATGTACAGCGGTTAGAAAATGGAGAGTGGGTACTTATGTAAAACGTTTGAAAATGTTGAGACCTCTTTTTTTCTTGTAGTTTTTTTCTCCTATATTGAAAGAGCTCGTTATTCTGAGTAAGAAAACATTAAATTTAGGTACTTACCTAATTGAAATAAAAAAGTTGGATCTCTGCTCGCAAAAATGCTCGCACGCATGCTTTTTAGTTCCGATGCGTACGCATGTTTTATACTGATGAGCGATTTCTAGTATACGAAATGCGGCTCAATGCTGATAGATGTGATCCCACCCTTATAATTTACTACTTTTACTACTTTTGTTTACATTAACACACACGTCAACCTATTAAATATATTGTTTAAAACAAAACACCCTTGAAACGGCATTGCCAACTTCCTAACTAGGGTTGTCGAAAATCATAAAGTGATCCTAACTTAGCCCCGTTCATCTGAAATTATATTGGAGCCAATTTTGTTTTAATACGGCCAGGGATGTGCCCGGGGGTTAATTGGTTCATCCGGAGAACTTCGAAAGCCATATGCGGTCTCTGGATTTGCGTGACCTCACCTGAATTTAGTTTAGCTGCGGTCCCAATTTCTGAGTTTTGACATCCTTATTACTTCTGGTGTAAATTGTTTATAAGTAGGGTAAGTTGCATATAAATGGGTTTAAAATGTTGTTGTTGTTGTTTTTGAATTTTTTACATAGCTATGTTATTGGTAGGAATTTATTATTATAAGAGGAATTATTTATCTTCATTTCAGCTTGGGCAAGAATACTTTTGAACGTAAAATGACCAACTCTACTAAATTTGCATTTTTTTCTTACATTGTATCACAGACTAAATTATAAGATTATAGTTCTTATGGAACAGATATTTGTCTCTCATAGAAAAAGTGAATACACACCGTTATGAATACTACGCAAAAACAATTGACACTCGGCCCCACTTTCCCCCGCACAAATGCTAGAGTTGCCTACGATTAAAATAGTAAGTACATTACTTTCGAGCCATGGACAAAGATGATTTGCAGGTTGAACATTAAAATGCAAGTTTATAATCAGGCTTATGTTACTCGCCACGCGAACTTGAATCGTCTGTCTTTTGTCTTGTGTCTCTGAAGGCAATGAAATTGTCAACGGGGTGCCACACAACCCGCGCGCGCTTGCGAGCCCGCCAGCGTCAGTATTATATGGGTAGTATTTTTCTCAAAAATGGTATGCAAAGTGGAATTTTCTGGTTACAAATTAGGTCGTAAAGTGCTTTGTTTATGGTCAGTCAAAAATTAAAAAGTTACAGAAATTGCAGTCTCGATTTCACACCAAAAAATGGCATACAAATTCCATTATTTGTCGAGTACCAAAAAGTTGAAGCCGCCATATAAAAATTATGGCATTGGCCCTAAAAAGCCACACCAGAAGGTCAGTGGTTATTATTATAATGTTTGAAGGTTTCGATATTATAATTTATTTGGTTTATTTGCACCATTTTACGACTGGAAAGGCATTTGCAGGCTTCATATTAATTTAAAAAAAACAACCGGACCCTGGTGTCACGAGGCCTGGGAGTATTTCAAGGAACTGGGTCGGCGGTTGAGGCAGAGGGGTCATGACCCCCGCTCTGGGTCTTAGCTGATCCAACAGGTCTCCATCGCTGTGCAGCGTGGTAATGCAGCGAGCGTGATGGGGAATTTGGGACCAGGCATGGCTTTTAGTTTAGTTTTTAGTTGTAATGTAATTTATTTTGTTATTTTAAATTAATTCATTTTATTTTATTTGTATTTGACTGATCTTTGGTATGTGTAGCAAATTGAATGAAAATAAAAATAATATTGTTAATTATAATGTAAATAACCATGTTAACATAAAATCGTGTATGATATAATATTTTAGTTGAAATCATTCTCGATTTTAGTCCGTAGATGTTTAATGAGCATTTTAATAACAGCATGATTGATCGAATTACCGGAATTTCACTGGAATTGGCGCTTATTAATTAATTATCGAAATATCCATTTGAACGCGTTCATAATTAAATAGCATTCAGTCAGTAATGTGTTAATTATTGTGACTTCTCTCATTAGAACAACGTTGTACCTATAAGTTACTATTATAATATGTAATACACCCATGTGGCGTAAAGTTTACCATGAAAAGGAATATATATACTAGATATATTGTACAATAAATTGAACTAGATGGTGCTATAAATAAGGATGGAAAAATATTATAAACGTTTATTGCAAACCATGGTACAGTCAGCCACACAGCTATGAATACAGCGAAAGTGCCAAATATATGTATGTAATACGGGACTTTATTACTTGAGCATTAAGGTGGTGGATACATATTTAAATACTTATGATGCCACAAGAGCAGCACAACAATTATTTCCGGAGAAGTTTAATACAGACAAGTACTGAAATAGTTTATTTTCACCTATGGTAGTAAAACAAAATGAAATTGAAGTAAATCAATCAAGTCAGGAAAAAAAATTGAACTTATTGTTCCACTGAACCCAGTCGAAATTTAGACCACCGTTATTGTGGCTGATGCAGAGACGGTGTTTTTCAGAAATATGAATGTTTAAACCGCGCCGCGTTGTAAAAGAGCTCCTGCATTGTATACAATTAAACTTTAGTCGTAATGTGCCATCGCCTTGGGTTGCGGCGTGCATAACAAAAACTTTATCGCGGTATGATCTGTGCAAACCTATTTAACATTAATACACGGGTACACGGTTACCGCGAACTTTTCCCGCGGGACAAAATAAACCTTATTACTTCTGCTAGTCCATAAAACTGTGAGATATTTCCTTGAAAAGGAAAAATGTTTGGAACGCTTTAGTAATAAAGTGAACTATCTTTACCGTTGGGGCTGCTTTAATTGAAAAATATTTGTGAAATATAAAAACAGTCGCGTCCGTCAGTAAATTTGTTTTCGTAAAAGTCGATACATTTTTTAACCCTCTTTTCATCTCTTGGGTTTCATAAATCCTTTCTTAGTGGATGGCAGACATGGTGAAACTATAAGGATTCCTAGTTGACTACGGAACCAAAAAAAAAAATCATAAAGGTTCGATATTGGAGAAGGAAATAAGGTACTACGGCACTTCAAACATGCAAGTTTTTCCCAGCTCCCATGTAATTTTAATGTTTAGGAAGGTTACATTTCTGCTAACCTAACCTAACAATTTGGAACTAATGTTCATGTAATGCAATGCTTCCACTACGAAATAATTTTCAACCCAAATCCTAAGGGGATGAAAATGGAGTTGAACGTGTAAAATACTTTTACACAAACTTATTCAAATTACTAGCCTCCGAGTATGTAATTTTAATTAGTTCCGATTTTTCCACCAGCCTATTATGAAGATTAAAAGATTAAAAGCAGTTAGGCAACCCGAGTCAGGTGCCTGGTTACACGCTTTGCCATCACCTCATTTAGGAACGTTACTTGACAACGACACTTTAAGAGTTGGAGTTGCCCTAAGACTAGGTTGCAAGGTATGCGAACCTCATCTTTGCATCTGTGGGAAGATAGTCGAGGCCAACGGGCACCACGGCTTAAGCTGCTTGCGCTGTGCAGGGCGAATACCGAGACATTACGCCATTAACGATTTAATTCGCCGTGCCATGGTCTCGGCTAGTGTGCCCTGCATCCTAGAGCCGCAAGGGTTAAGCCGCACTGATGGCAAGCGCCCGGACGGTCTTACGTTGGTACCATGGGCAAAAGGCCGCAGTCTTGTTTGGGACGCCACTTGTGTGAGTACTTTCGCCCCGTCCCATCTTTATCACACTACTAAGACTGCAGGCGCGGCAGCAGAAAATGCCGCCAAAAGCAAGCGTGCAAAGTACGCGAACCTTATACCGGCGTACGATTTTGTCCCCGTCGCTATCGAAACGGCCGGACCTTGGTGCGCTGAGGCCAAGTCCTTAGTCCGAGCTTTGGGGCGGCGTTTGAGGGATAGGGGCTGTAACCCCCTTTCTGGTTCTTATTTGGTCCAACAAATTTCACTTGCCGTGCAGCGCGGCAATGCTGCAAGTATATTCGGCACTTTTGGACCAGAGTACCGTAATGGGGCACAGCTTAGTAATTAGTAAGCTTTTTATATATACTTTTTTTTTTTTAATTTGTTTTTTTTTAACTAACGTGTTACCTATGACTATTTCTTGTTTACTAAATAAAGAACTTTACTTTTAAGCCTATTATTTGAAAGGATTATTACAGTAAAAATCAAAAAAATGTAAAATTATGTAATGCAAAAGGTTTTAGCTTTGACAACGTTTCAATGCAGTTTAATTAACGTTGTGTTTCTAATTTTAAAACGGTTTAGTAGAATTAAACTACTAAATATTTGGTTCAATAATGTTTTGCTTAAAATTAGTAGTAGACAATTTTGTATTGAATGTAAACGTAACGTAATAAACAGATTTCATTCGGTCATTCTAAAATGAACAGCATAGAAATTGTACGCCAATATGGGCTTATTTAAATACATCCATTGAAATATGAATAGTAGTTTATGCAACAGTGATATATAAGGGTACTTAAAACTTGACGGTCGCTGTTACAAAACGAGACGAAATGAATTGTTGCATACGCTAGTTTTTCTACGACAGCTAAAATAGCGAAAAGAAGCAAAATATATAAAGTTGGCAGAATATGAGTGCTCATATATTGTATGAAAATCCATAGGAGCAGTGTTCTTATGGAATACCATAGACAACGTTATAATGTATACTTTTTTAATATCGCTGTCAGCCATCTTATTTACAGATAGAAGTGCTGGAGTAGAAAAATGTTTTTATAACTCTTGAGGGGTATGTTACGGGCATGTGAATTTTTGACTCAGCTATGCTACGGCTCAGTTAAGAAAACGGTTTGTGTATAGCCACTTATCACAAGGCGAGCTGTGTTCTACAAACAATCACACAAAAACTCGGCAAGGTTTAAACGCAGATTTAGTTAAATTTTCGTATTATTCGAGCATACACAGAATACGTAATAGTAATAAAATACAGAATGTTCTCTTTCCTACGTTTGACGTTTAGCTTGTCAAGTATGCAAATTTCAGATATTAGGGTTTTCAATGTGCTGCCACGTGCTGCGTGATTGTACAGATTGCTATTTGGCCAATTTGCAATAGTTCAAGTAAGTACTATCCGTAATTTATTATAATATTAATATCTCTCTAATTCCTTGTTACAGCTTCTGAAAATTCCAGCTTTGGAAACTTTCCACAACTTAGGACGCAGTTGACGGCGGAATGGAGGGCATAATTAAATAATGTCACCCCTAATTTGTCGCTTGTTCAACACGCGCGATGGATTAAGTCCTAATTTGTTTAAGGCCACACGACAAGGTGACATACGATTTCCCTTTTTTGGTTGAGTGCCAAAAGAGGGTGGTTTTTAAAGTGATTCTTTATTATAAATTGAAGATGTCATATTCTACAGATAAATTGATTGATTACTTATACCACGATGAATCATTCTATTTCTTCTCGCGCCCTATCCTCTCTCTCAGTTTTTTTAAGGAGCAAAGGGGAGGAGGGTATTACAGGGTTTAGACAAAGTGAGAGCGTTGGTGAGCGGTATGACGTGACACTTTCAATATGAAGGTCTCGGGTTCAACGCCTGCCGGCCCGTACCAATGGGTTTTCGGAACTTATGTACGAAGTATCATTCGATATTTACTAACCGCTTTTCGGTGGAGAAAAACATCGCGAGGAAACCGGACTAATCCCAATAAGGCCTATTTTAAGGGTTGGAAGTTGGCAGTCGCTTTAGTAAAACTAGCGCCTACGTAAAATCATGGGATTAGTTGCCGAAGCGGACCCCAGGCTCCCAGAGCCGTGGCATAGGCCGGGAAAAACGCTAGTAAGAAGAAGAAGACAAAGTTAGACAAGAAAATAATTTTTAAGAAAAAAAAACCGACTTCATTTGGTTCCCGGTAAAAGTGAAATTTTGAATTTGTTTGAGTTTTTTTTTTAATACTACGACGGTGACAAACAAGCATACGGCCCGCCTGATGGTAAGTGGTCACCGTAGCCTATGGACGCCTGCAACACCAGGGGTGTTACATGCGCGTTGTCGACCCTTTAAAAAAAAGGAGGAAGCCAGTTTACTTCACAAATATCCACCGCACAACACCGCAAATATCCGCACGTGTACGATCGAAAATTGAGGAGCTTTCTTAATGTCCCAGGGCTTATATCATTACATGTGAAGTATAATCAAACGGAACTCCCTTGTAGACCTTTAAAACAAACAAAATAATGTGTTAAATTGGATGACAGACTGTAAATTATCGAGCAGTTTTATTATGCCATCCCTGATTATCAACATCCAGCAAAATGATGGCCACAGTAAGAAAATGCGTAAGCTAATTATGAACACCTTCTAATGACAATGATGATGATGTGCCGTTCAAATTTGAGGAGTTCTCTGAATTCTTCAAGAAACCCATCATCAGAATAGAAATCAAATCAAAAACATGAATGTCACAACTAGGATAATAAGGTTCTAGGTTTATCGACCAGTTCCACTTTGCCATCCCTGGTCTTCATCATCAGGTCCACTTCATCAAAATGTTGGCTCCCCCAAAACAATGTTTTAGTTACTTAAGGAAACCCTCAAATCAGAATGCATGTGCCGTTAAAATTTGAGGAGTTCTCTCAATCCCTCACGAATTCCATCATCAAAATAGAACTATAATCAAATAGGACTATCTTGAAGGTATTTCCTTACAAAGAAAAGATGAATGTCTCAAATCGGATGATAGAGCTGGGAATTACCAAACAGTTCCACTTTGCCATCCCTGGTCTTCATCATCAGGTTCACTCCACCAAATTGAAGATGTTCGTAAAGAAATGCTCGAGTGTCTTAAGAAACTACCCAAATCATCATGCATGTGCCTTTCAAATTTGAGGAGTTCCCTCAGTTCCTCATGGATCCCATCATCAGAAATTGATTTTGAAAGAAATGGAACTAATCTGGAACCATCTATTTTCATAAAAAAAAAAATTTTTTTAATCGGATGATAGTCCTGGGAATTACCAAGCAGTTCCACTTTGCCATCCCTGGTCTTCATTATCAGGTCCACTCCTCCAAATTGATGATGTTCGTAAAGAAATGCTCGAGTGTCTTAAGAAACTACCCAAATCATCATGCATGTGCCTTTCAAATTTGAGGAGTTCCCTCAGTTCCTCATGGATCCCATCATCAGAAATTGATTTTGAAAGAAATGGAACTAATCTGGAACCATCTATTTTCATAAAAAAAAATATTTTTTTAAATCGGATGATAGTCCTGGGAATTACCAAGCAGTTCCACTTTGCCATGCCTGGTCTTCATTATCAGATCCACTCCACCAAATTCATGATTTTCGTAAAGAAATGCTCAAGTTTCTTAAGAAATCACCCAAATCAGCATGCATGTGCCTTTCAAATTTGAGGAGTTCCCTCAGTTCCTCATGGATCCCATCATCAGAAATAGATTTTGAAAAAAACGGGACCAACCTGGAACCATCTACTTTAAGAAACCAAAAAAAAAATTCAAATCGGTTCAGTAATGACGGAGTTCTGAGGTAACATCCATTAAAAAAAAAAAATAAAAAAAATAATAATAAAAATTCAGACGAATTGAGAACCTCCTCCTTTAGAAATATTGAAGTCGGTTGAAAAATGCGTACCAATCACAGACTTATATGAGGTGGTCTGTTGTTCATACCAATAAATAACCCTGGAAACGCTTATTCTCTCTAATCTCTCACTAGGGCATGAGGAACAAATTTGAACTCTGTCAAAGAAAGATAAAGTTCAAAATAGGTTGGGAAATATATACTCCTGATGCCAAAATAAGGGTTTACAGTCTATTTCTCTCTTCTTATCAATGCCGGAGCTTCCATATAACCCGGTTTTCACCAAATTGCCCAAATTTCGCTTATCTAAGTTAAGTCGTGGTTAATAAAAAAGGAAATCTAAAAAACCTCCAATTTTTGATACTGACTAAGGTTGAAATCAATATCTGCTGTTTCACTTTTTCCTCCACACTTTTTTTCTCTACCGTCTCAAAATTGACAAAAACTCAGTTGCGCCATTATGGAGTGTGTAACAAAATAATCCACTCATTAAACAGGCGCGAGGGATAAAGTCCTAATTTGTTGACGGCTAGACGACAAGGTGACGTACGATCATACGTGACAGACAGGGGTCGCAAAATGCCTCCGTCACGCACATGCATTCCGCGTGTATAAAGCCGGGTTCACATACGCGCGAACCATCGCCTTATTTAAATAAATATCACCAAAATCAGAACAAAAACGTCAAAAAATGTGTGTCAGAATTGGTGAGAACAATTGTGTATTGATGATGACACAAACGATAAATGTTTCGTACGAAATTCATACACAGAATTACCAACACTGTAAAAACTTTCAAGGTGGCAATAACTGTTAACGAAACGTCACATCCAAACAAGACTATATTAAAAAATACCGCAACTTCGGTACTCATCATCGCTGATTGTGTATCCAGTTTTATTATTCTTATCTATGGCGCGAGCCAATGTTCGAGGGTTCGATGTGGACACGGCTTCAGTATGTTGTGCTAGGTTAATATAGGTTCGGGGTCGCAGTAGCAATTAAGGACTTCTACCGTACAAAACAAAATGTAGTACCCACAGAAGCGTGACACAAGGGTGGCACTGCTGCGTTCCTTTGGAGATCCAAGGGCCGCCCTGATTGCGTCGAAGAAGATCAAAGGGGATTTTTAGTCGGTGAGACTCCGACATAACTTATACACTGTCC
Organism: Lathronympha strigana; assembly: GCA_949128165.1. Lineage (NCBI taxonomy): Eukaryota > Metazoa > Arthropoda > Insecta > Lepidoptera > Tortricidae > Lathronympha > Lathronympha strigana. Next base: position 5,650,730 of record OX421919.1, on the reverse strand, counting down.
CTGTAGTGCAGAAGTATCCATAAAGGATTTTCCTCCCATTCAAAAAAAGGTTCGTATGTAGGTAAAACAAGGTCTGAAAGTAATCACAATAGTTTATTATTATTGCTTTATATAGAGTAAATTACTTTTTTATTGGACTAACAACAAAAAATTACGTTTCAAAAATACGAAAAGTTTTGCTTTTACTGCAAGACTTTTATTTATAGGGTGAGTGATGTCTTAGCCAATTTCATATTTCTGTTGTCACTTTTTGCTTTCTAAATTAAATATTTATTAACAAATGAATAACGTAGTGGCTGTACAGTCACCATCAGATATATTGCTCTAAAGACATTACTATAGAGGCGCGCTCAGATATGTATGAACACGACCACTCCGATATATCTAATGAGAACTGTACAGCGAACATATTTTTACATCTTTGTCATTTGAGTGACAACGCCGACGACATCGCTAGCACGATTTCGAAATCCAACTACAATTCAATTTCATTTTAACTATGTAGGTATAAAACTCTCATGAGACTCGATCATATTAAATACTTAATACGGGTCACTCACGTAATTAAGTCGATTTTCGCTCGACATGTTTCGATCTTTACCAATAAATTACGTGAGTGACCCGTTAAGGCCGTCCCCTATCCCAATGACCTCGGCGATTTGAGCTTTCTTCCCCTACCGCTTCCTTTCCTCACCGGTTATACAATACCGGTTATAAGCATAAGTCGTCACCTAGGAAGAGCTGCTTGTACTAGGACGCAACCCTATAAACTACTAGTGCCATCTTATACGACTGGCCCCCGTCGCCCGCGCAGGCATCTCGAGCCGGCGTTTTCAAAAAAAAGCGTGTAATAGCTTTTTTCTCGAAAAGTACAAAACCTATCCAAAAATCAGTAGATGCGTTTAAAGTTAACATAAATATAAAATGCTTGTCTTAGTTTCTTGTACTTACGACGCATAATAAGGGAGTAGATACAGATTTAAGGTAGAAAAAAGGGTTTACGGTTTTTTTTTTCTCTTGATCTATTATGTTTTTCGACAATTTAGTGGAACCAAATGTAGACCAAATATCTAGCTACATTATATATTTTTTTCAAGCGTTGTGCTTGGAGCTGAACAAAGCCTATTCACTTTAAAAACAGTGAAATATGCCGGGTAGCCCCTTAAAAAGATTATTTAATAATACAATTTCATCATTGAATTTACTAACAACATCGCACGTTTCTTATAGCAACCGCAACGTCGCAATACGCGGAATTTATTCCTAAAATGTTTGCTTAATCGACCAACTTTAAACTGACTTTTGTAACAGGTGCCTTTAATTCTAAACAGGGTGGTTTACATTTTCATACAGTTTCGGCTTGCTGGACTCCAACTTGCCCGTCAGCGAACAAAGCTTTTGAATAAAGACTCCGCAATTTTTGCTCTGACTCTTGCACGATCGTATCTCAACCAAGTGCTTCAGAATAATGAACTCTAGCGAGCACAAGTTAAGGTTTATATTCGTTTGAAATTAAAAGGATGTTATGCGGCTTGAAATATTCGTAGTCAATTTTGTGCGTTCGCTACAAGGGTGCAAGTTTTAAATGAGCGTTTAACGGAAAATTTGGTGTTATGGAAAATAATTGCTGCTTTGTTCCGTCAATAAATAATTTCTTCTGTTTCGTAATTTAAGCAGGCACTTGTTTTCAAGACTAAAGTAAAACTGAATAAACAGAAGCAGAGTGTGTACCTATCAAACGCCTTCACACATAATCGTATATATATAAAAGAGTTGATATAAAAAACCGCTAACAGTGTATTCAATAACGTAAAATACTAATGCATCGAAGAAAAGAAGAGTAGGAACGGGGTACCTAAACGATGGTCGGATGCAATTTGCGATGTCACAGGCCATTCAGGGAGCGATTCATCTGCCCCAAAACGGGGAAGCGTAGAAATCGGTGACGAAATGCGCTCCTGATGATCACAACCCTCAGCCTTGACGAACCAACTATGAAGGTCCCTAATAGGTGAACACCAAGTTAAAAGGTTAAACGATTTCTATCAAATGAAATCACAAGTAAAAGCTAGCTTAGTTTTGTGCATGGCTGTGGCACCACCCTAACGGGAAGAGGACACTTTAGTAGGTAACTGACAATTGATATCTGTTAAAGGTGCATTCCACATAATGACTCGTACAATATGCTTTTGTCTGGTATGACAGCTTTTTCAATCATCACATTCGTATAACTCTAGAATATACTATTGTCTTCTGTTTCCGCTATTTTTGTTCATTGAAATTAAACACTTTAGAATTCTCACAGGTAGGTAGTTTGCACAAGTAACTATTTTTGACGGGAAGAATCCGCATTTTCTCAGTTATTATCTTAACCCTGTGAAAACGAGTGCTGTAAAGTGTTTGAAACTTAGGGTCTTGGTGGTAATAAAAGCGATTAATCCGTTCTAAAGTGTTTAATTTCGGGAATGTACTATTAATTTGTTGGCGAAGTCATGAAATATTATCAGACAAAGCAAATTTGTCCTCTTAGCGTTTTCAGAAATAATAGAAGAATCTCATTCCCTTCGATGCCCCTAAATCTCATGGAAATATATTAAAGTTTATGTTTCTCAAACCGTTCGCCTGCTTCTATTTCTTCGTACATAGCTAATACATAATTTACACCTCGGTAACAGTTTATAAAGAGTAAAGAAGGAAGAACGCATTACGTGTCACGTAGCGCAGTATATCAGGCTCGTTAGGAGGCGACAAGCCAGGCGAAGGCACGGTTCGTTAGTGACGGGATCGCGGCGGCACATCGATCTCCGCTAGTGATGGGGCTGAGGGAAGTTCTTTCCGGGAATATTTCTAGAACAAACAACTGATGGATGAGGTAATATATAAGAGTGTATGATAAAAAAATTAACTCATGATAAAAGATTTGAAACGGATGTAGTTTAGGAAAATTAAGTTAGTTATATCGACCAAAATTATCCGGGGTGAATGAGTTAACACTACCACGAAATAGACGGCAGGTATTTTAGGTTAACTGCTTTATATTGAAAATATCTTAGATGCGTAATGACAACGTGTCGAGAATAACACTGAATGAGTATTTATTATAGTAATCGAATAACAGACCATTTACCTGTGTGACCTATTAACTAAACTTGCATAGATCTCAGAAATCTGTCTTCAAAATTTACCATATACACACAAAAATAATTGCAACGTCTGTTGTACTGCAAAATACAGTACATATTCTGAAGCCTACCAGCCTTTGTTTGTGACTTATCCAAATGAACTAAATAATGTCCATTGTTGGTTGTGAAACAAAATTGTAGGATTTTTTTAAAAGATGGTTGTATTTTGGAAACCAGAAACAAACATAGAACCTGAATAAATACAATTGTATAGAACACTACATTAAATACGATACGACCATGGAAACCATAATATTTGAAATAACAGGAAAAAATATAACGTTTATTTAATTGAATGTCCTCATTGTGCCATTTTCATGAAAATTTTATTAACATAGACCATAGATAAAGGGAGTACACTTCTCTAACGCTTTCTATACAGCTATTCATACGATTACGTAGTAATACACTTGTCAGCCCATACAATGGTGTTTCCTGCATATCATTTTACAGTAGGTACCTACACATGGTACTACTTTACCGCCTTAGAGTGATAATGAGCACTTTACGTGCCTGCGTTGAAAATTTAAAATGCGTTTGCGACGTGAGACAGTCCCTACGGTCGTGTTTTAATTTATCGCTACTCGTTTCGAATTTCCTCTTTTTCACACTAGTATCGTAATATACTATTGGCAAAGGGGAAATAGTACGATGACCCCTGCATTGTATTGAACTTAATGATTCAGCCGTATGTTCTTAAGATTCAGTAAATATAGATTTAATAATGCATTCAGTTGAAGTTTGTTAGGGTGTAAAATCCTAAAAATTTCCGGATTTGTTACCGGGAATATCCCCTCGTGCAACTCTCCGTGAAGATCGCATCACTAATCTCAAACGATACGCCACATTACCTCACCTACACCAGACGGTGTCATTTTATTCAACGGCTTTCTAATTTTGATTGGGAATGACGGTAATGGCTCTGAATATTTGTAAAGTTTTAAACTAAATAAGTGAACATATTTTTCTGCCCTCCGGCCGGCAAGCAGCCAATGCAGACCGCAGACTGCGTCGAGCAGAAAATTAGTGTACAGACCTTGGCCAGTAAATAAGAAAGGCTCAGATCACATGTTTGTCGACCTCAGCTTCATACGAAGTCTGAGACATTTCTTACTTTAGGTACTCGAAAAGTGCGTTTTCGAGCATTTTAGGTAGCTATCTATGCAACAAGTGCGGAAAGTAGGTGATTTCCGATGAGCGTATAAGCCGACACGAGTCGGAAATCATGTTTACGTACGTGTTTCATGCAATGTTATACTATGCATTGTGGAAGGAAATAAACAATAATTAGGTAGTGGCGGCACTGCTGCAACGACGGCGGCATAGGGCACGGTCCTACGAGAGGCTCGGTGAGGCGCTAGAATTCTCACACTAGTGCAGAATAGGAATATTTTTCCGCACATTTTGGCTCCATTAAAAAAAGCACATGGATTGTAAAACATTGCATGAAATATGTGCGTCAAGATGATTTCCGACGCGTGAACGAAGCGACTTAATAGACACTTTACAGGTACCTATAATATTTAGTTTAGAAAATCCACTATCGACCACACCGAAACTTACAATACTGTTGCGTAAAAACGAGTGTGTTATGTGTACAATGCGGATTCTATGAAAGCCTACCTTTACACATGAAAAATTTCCCCACGTGGATTCACACGACGGTGGCACGCTTACGTGTACAATATTTGGGACAGTTTTGTCGACTCTGCATTATTTTGAACCCAAACGCGGGCTTATCGATTAAGCTGAGTTCGCATCTAAACGAAATGCGTTGTTTGTTGTGTTTGAAAAGTGTATGTGTTTGACATGGGGATCGCGAATGTTTGCTGGCACGTTTAACTTACTACTGTTTTGAAGTTAGTGGCCACCATTACCATTACCATGAAGTTTTGACGCGATTCCATTTAAGATCTTGACAGTACTCTCAGTTGTATGGCAGCGACTCAGTTTAGGTTCTAAACTAAATCGCGGACGTCATGCTCCTTATGTTCATATTATTTAGGTCGTTGTTTTCTTGACCTTGACCATCATAAAATTCGACTTCCTCAGACCTATATCTGAATACCTACTTACAAGACTCATACATAATGGTGGCTCTGTAACAACCTGATTTTTGGTAATCGCAAATATAAATTGATAATGTGTATTTTAGCTAGCTTAATCTGAACGTGTATCACAAATTATTATTTATAAGGTTTGTTTAACGTCTCCTTGTATCCACAATAAAATACAATAACTCTTTATTGCACCAAAAACATCAAAAACTGGTATAAATTACATGTGAAAACTAGGTAAACAACAGGCGGTCTTATCACTAAAAACGATCTCTTCCAAAAACATTTTGGTAGAGGAGATAAGAAAACAAATATATAAAATAAGGTAAATAAAGGTAGCAAAATGTTTTGTGCTACCAAAAAGCAAAAGTACCGATGACATTAAATAAAATAAACAATACAATTGTAAAGCACGAATCAAATCATTTATTAAATGTAATTAATGTTTTGATTCATGTTTATTTGTTTTTTAAGTAGCACACTACTATATATACCTATATTATAAATTGAAAGAGACGCTCAGTCCGGGTCACCGGGGACCTTGTTCACTTTTTCTGTAGTATATGACATCTCTTTTAATTTATAAAATATAAAAATCAACAAGTATCCGCAAGAGGAGCATTTGATTGTTTTATGCAATTAAATGAATCTGTCTTTAAATATTGATTTAATGATATTACTTGGTGTTTTATTATTTATGCGGTTGCAAAACAGAACCCCTGTTTTACATCGTCGGTCAACCATCTTCCCCTTTATTTGTTGAGATGGCCCTTTTCAAAATGCATTTCGATTCAGATTTAAAGTGGAGGGGTTTTTTTAATTAAAATTATGTAAATAACGTTTCCAAGAAGGACATTTATGAGGTCTGTTAGAAGAGCGTTGTATTCTTAAAGGGCTTTGTACTTAAAGAAGCAAGTCGTCTTTATGTTTATTTGTTTCGACTTTTTCATTTGCTTTTGTTTGCCAGTGGACACAAAGGAAAATATAGAAACATACGTGGATTAGAGGTGGGGTTTGTCAATAGACATGTTATTTTGAGTTTCAAAATTAGTTAGTATTATTAAATTTTATCTATAAATATATAAATACATAGATAACGTCAAACAAAAGTCGCTTAAAATTTGTTTCACTTTTTCGTCCTTTAAACCATAATTTATTTTAGCTAACCAGTGATCTATACACACTTCACGTATTTATCCATTCAAAGGGCCATATGTACTGTAAAACGTTGTACGATGTGCGAATTTAATTCGCAACTCGTGTCGATTTAAAACACTCCCTTCGGTCGTGTTTTATTTTATCGCCACTCATTGCGAATATTCTTATATTCGCACACTAAAAATTTAAGTTTACTTGTAATTTCTACGTTTGAATGGTTAATATCAGTTCGGCGCCAGCAGCCAGCATTAATTTAGGGTATACGACGTTTTGAGTGATAATAACGTTTCCGAAATTATTATCATTCCTATATTTAATCCCAGTAAAATTGAGCTACTTGATTTCACTATACATATTTGAAACGAAATTGATGCAATAATAGTGTTTACGTTTGCCACAAGAATTCTTACACAAATCGGTGTAGTAAACTTGATTATTACCTGCTATGCCTTAAGTTTACCAAAACATTCAACTTATAAAATAAAACGACTACATAATGATAGCCCAGATTGGAACGGGAGGGCCGATGTGTCAATTTCTATGAAAAGCGTCACGTACCACGTAATCATCGAACGTTCGCGGGACGCTTTCAATAGAAATAAATAAATAAATTTATTACAAAACGATATAAAAAGTAAGTTGTGTGTGCATCACAAAATGGACCCAACTCAGCATATTGCCGGCTGAGAAGCCGGCGCTGGTCTTCCGTAATTCAGTGATGCCACGACAAATAACAACAAAAAGTTATGAATGACATTAGGAACATATTTTCTTTAATTTTACATAGAAAATAGAACAATAACAGAAAAGAAAATAGAAAGAATAGGAAATTTACAATTTACATACACTATCACGGCACACAATTTTTGTTCGTTATACATAGTATATAAATTGACACACATCTTCCGTCCCGTTCCAATTAGAATCATCCTTCACTGTGTACCATTACTAAACTACAATAATTATGTTAAACATAAAACAAAAGCGTATCTGAATATAAAATAAATGTAATGATAACACAAGTTCCTCACAGTAACAATAATAACAATATTGTGACATAAACTCAGAATTCAACCACAAGAATGAAATCTCTATCGGGGCTTAAAGAAACTACGACACTAAAGTCCCACATTTGTCAAGAAGCGAGGGACGCTAGTTTACTTTTCAAGCACGCCGGCGGCGCTGAACATATAATGTTATTTATTTTGAGACAAAACATAGTCGCCTAGACATGAGTCGGGCTTATAATCTAGTTTTTATGATATATTTTTTTGTTTTGAGAGACGGTAACATGCATTTCAAAATGTTATTTAAGGGCCACTTGGTGGCCTGACATATTAAGGGGTATGGAATTTGACAGCTTAACTCCGAGTTAGTGGCTAACACTGGGTGGTGAAAATGAACCTATTAAAGGTTGGTGTGGGACGTGGGTGTTCCAATGAAAACCTAAGACAGACTAATTATTCGCATGAATATGGCCGAACACCTAAAACAATAGCATACCTACTCGTATTATAGAAGGTTATAAGACTTTACTTGTAATAAAAAATTACAATGACGTTTGCGACAAATCTTTTCATGAAACATCAGGCAACATCACTGATAATATATTATTTAATAAACTAGATAAGTTTCGCCTTATATCAGAAACTTTAAATGTTTTATAAGACCACTTTATTATCTTTAATTGCAAAACCCGTCCTTTACGAAAGCGAATAATTCAATAACCCTCTAAAATTTAAACATGGCACTAGAACCCAGGTAGGTCAATAAAAGTGCCATAAACATAATATTACTATTTCGGTTACATTCGGGCGAAGTGGGCGAAGTCACGCTACCCAAATCTGTGAAGGGTCGCGAGTGTAGTGATTTTAAAGTGACGAAAGTGGCGAAGGGTTTCTTTTGGGGTGTAACGTATTTCGTGAGGACACAATATGATGTTTCCACTTGAATATTACGATGATTTTCTTTGATATAAATAAACAAAAATAGCCTCCACATTCATCGGGAACATTAGAAAATATAAATTAAATCTAGGACTTGGCAATCGAATACTTGTTACTGAAAATAAAACTCTTTCAGAAAAATAACACACATTTTAGCAATTTCAGCGACAGAGTTGGAGCAAGATAAGTTTGTATCGATTTTGATATTACAGACTGAGCTAATCTAATTTTAAAAGTCAATACTTCTACGAAATGATCACGTTTAAATAGCTCTTTCACAGTCTGCGCTATCATGTAAATGTAGCGTAGTCAGACTCGACTTTAATAATCAATAAGATATTTATTTACTTTCTCTACCTACCTTAATGGTCGCTTACAATGGGCCTCATAAGAAGGCTCAAAGTCACCCAAAGGGCAATGGAGAGAGCTATGCTAGGAGTCTCTCTGCGAGATCGTATCAGAAATGAGACCATCCGCAGCAGAACCAAAGTAACCGATATAGCTCTCCGAATCGCTAAACTTAAGTGGCAGTGGGCGGGGCACATTGCACGTAGAACCGATGGCCGTTGGGGCGGAAAGGTTCTCGAGTGGCGACCGCGTACCGGAAGGCGCAGCGTGGGTAGGCCCCCCACAAGGTGGACTGATGACCTGGTGAAGGTCGCAGGAGTCCGCTGGATGCGGGTGGCGCAGGACCGGTCATTGTGGAAATCTTTGGGGGAGGCCTATGTCCAGCAGTGGACGTCTTTCGGCTGAAATGATGATGATGATGATGACCTACCTTAAATCTAAAATAGGTCCTTGAGGCGTTGTACCTAGGATGCTGGCGGCATTTCCTCGTTGTATCGCAGTGCTCTTTGATCACCAGTTACATTAACCAGATGTTTTGCAATTTCTACAAAAAACTTGCGTGCGCTGGGATTTTAAATTGTGGTTGTTTCATCATTAAGTGCATGAGAACACAACGATTTCGATACAATAACCTTTACCTAATTGCGTCATTATTAAAAATATTAAGCACTTATTAGTGCGGAAAATCATACTTACTTTCCGCACGTTAAACCACTTAAAAGAAGGTAATTTTTCAAGTAATTGTATATTTTTATTAAGCATGTTTTTTTTGTTAAAATAACGTATTACCGATTTAGTGTAAACCCATGTTTTTAAGTGGATACCCAAGAGGGAATAAACGGACGGTTTCCTGGTATATGTAATTAGGAAAACAATTATTTTATTTTATTTAAACGCACGTTTATTATGCACGCGCAATAACAACACAAAGGTGGTTGTTAAACGTATTGATATAAAATGAAGTCACGCAATAGCTACGGACTGTACCCTTACCATGAGTTTGACAGCCATAAGTCGTACTCGCTAGCGTGTGAATTAACTCGTACGTAAGGCATCTCACTTGCTGCGACGCCGCGCGCCGATTAAATATAAAAAAACAAACCGCTGATAATAAATTGAAGATGACATATACTACAGAACATGTGACAAGATCGTAACGATTGCCCACGTAGGAAACTACCATAATGAACTTATTTCTTCCTTATTTTGGCGTTGGCTTATCGAGCACACTTTTTACGACTACAATGATTTCATTTCTATGTGATAAGTACTTAAGTATTTGTAAATGCCATCATTTAATTTTACATTTGTATTTTTATTGTATATAAAAAAATGTTATGTACCAACCTATTATTTGACATGTAATATGAACTATTATTAATAAAATATGAATATGAATATGAATATGAATATTGACTACCAGAAGTAATTTCCAACATTTTGATAAAACCTTGCATGACACCGCAATCAAAGCATTTCATAAATTAGACATAAACATAAAAACATGTACCTACGGATCAAAGGACATTTGAAAATAAACTGAAAGACTATTTTATAAATAAACCTCACTACTCTATTAAATAATATTTTGCTAATTGAAAGTACTTAAACTCGTTAGACTCGCAACACAAAAGATTTGTATAGCGTCTGCGTCAACTCACTGTCAGGGGCCTTACCATGACGTCTTAACGCGATTCAGTTTAGGACCTGAACCGAGTCGGTGCCAATACAACGGAGCACACTTAAGAACCTAAACTGAATCGCATTAAGACGTCATGGTAAGGCTCCAGAGCATCTTGCAACTGAAGTACATGTAAAATAGTTTACTACAACAACAAGTGGTAGCGGTTCTGGGATTGGTTCCAAATATCATTTCAATTTCGTAAATTAGTATGTTGAATAAATTTTATGTTGAAAAATGCTTGGAATAATTACGATTATTACTTTTATGCAAATGTGCTAGTATTTAAACATAATTATTAAACGGGTCTAACGCGAATTAATTTTTTTACCTTATTTACCGACGTTTCGACACAGGTTTCACTGGTCATGGTCGCGGCTGACCCGTTTAATAATTATGTTTAAATATGTGTTTAAATCGCGAAAGTTTTAAATGTTATAAATGTGCTAGTGTTCTAAGCGGGTGAAACAGGGGGTATAATATAATTGCCGCGCGAGTTATTTTTTGTTACCTATAATAGAAAAAAATAAAGTTTCCAACGAGTTGATTTTAGGATTACGTAGGTTAACTAAAAACCCTTATACTTTTGCCTTGTCCGTTTGTCTTTCCGCAACTTTAGCTCGATGATGCTATAAAGCTAGGCACTGGGTAGCGAGATAAAAAAGTAAAATTAAGCCTGAAAAACCGTAAGTCGTAAAATAACGAACAACTAGTACGGTTAATATAAATACCAGTGCTCAACGCTACACTAGTAGTCGACATGGGTACTTTACGTCAAAGTGACAAGGTTTAAATTCGAAAATAGAAAAATCTTCGTTATTCAAATTTGATCTATATAACTTTGACATAAAGTGCCCATGTCGAATACTAGTGCAGTGTCGCGCACTAGTACTTCAACCTTACATGTACCTACAGCTTCTTTACATGTATCGAAAACTATTCTAAACATTTTAATCTTCAAAGTCTTTGTGTATTCACAAAACTTACTCATACTTAGTAAAATAACGTAAGTGACAGGAAAACACCCCAGATTTTTGTGATGGATGGGTATGAAAGTACCCTACACTGAGATTGGCTTAAAATGCCGTAGGACAGTTTTTTTATCATTAGGATAGCTACTTATTAGCCTTCGCAGATGACTTCTTTCGCGTACAAATCGCTATACTTAATCTTTAGGGTTCCATACCCAAAGGGTAAAACCGGACCCAATTACTAAGGCTTCGCCGGCAGTCTGTCTGTCCGTCCGTCAGTCACCAGGCTGTATCTCAAGAACCGTGATAGTGAAACAGTTAAAATATTCGCAGAATATGTATTTCTGTTGCCGCTATAACAACAAATACTAAAAAGCAGTATAAAATAAATATATAAGGAGGCTCCCATACAACAAACGTGTTTTTTTGCCGGTTTTAAAAATAATGGCACGGAACCCATTTTCACCCTTTTACAGCACTCGTTTAAAACCAATGTAAGTGTTTAATTTCAAGAAAAACAATCGCGGAAACACTAGACAATGTTATTGTATTTAAAGCTTAAGTTATTCAGTCTCAACTATTACAATAACTAAGTCAAAGCGCTAAATTAGAAAATTACATAGTTGTCATTCTTTTATGGCTAATTTTATCAGCTCTAAAAGACATTTCCTTACCTAAATATATGTTAGATTTTCTTCACCGAAGACATTAAATAGATTTAGTCGTCGAGAAAACGGCCAACTGTCGCATAAAATAGCACTCTACGACTTAGCCGCCGTCCAACGGAAGAAGGCTGTAGGAATAGACGAGCTCTATACAAACACAGTGCCTTCTTGATTTAGTAAGCTTTTAAGCTGTGGAATAAATGCAGAGATTTATAGATGCATTTGACTCATGCGCTTTATTTCAAAGGCATGTCATTTAACTGATTAAATTACATTACTCGGAATCCATTTCTAGTTCTGATTTCAACAGTCTTTGCCACATTCATTTGTTTTTAAGCAAAAACTTCTGCGCACGATATACCAAATTGCTTAAAGGGCATATTTTTTATTTTGTTGTCGTTTTTTTTTTCGCGTTAGATTTGTACAAAATTTGGTGGGTAAGGTAGAGTTCCATATTCTACAACAAAATAAAAATCACCGTTTATGTCTTGGTAGCTCAATTGGTAAAGCGATTGGTGTGTATCCCAGAGTTGCGAGTTTGAGTCTGATCTGAGGCCATGGGTTTTTCCACTTTTTTGGGTTCCATACCTCAAAAGGAAAAACGGAGCCCACCCACGAACCCACGGAACAAAATGATCCTATAATCACTTTGTGGTCCGTCCGTCCATCCGTCCGTCTGTCTGTCAAGACTCTCTTGGAGATGCGTAGAGGCAGCACGTTGAAATTGATACCACATAATACTGGTCTGCAGTCCCTTGCAGCTGTGTAAAATTAAAAATCTATGTTTACCCAATCAATAGATACGCCTGTTTATATCGCATTTCCCATAAATTTACAATAGAAATTAAAATGTATATTGTATATGGTACTCTCCGTTGACCTAGAATCACGAAATTTGGCAAAAAGCAAGAACTCTCAGCACAAGTACAGGAAAAAATCCGAAAATCGTATTATTGCCGCACGTTGGGAGTTCCGCGTCACCGGTATTTTTAGTACATAAGGTCATATTAAAATTCTCATAGCGGGTTACTCACGTCAATAAAGTCGAAAATAGCTCGACATGTTTTGTCATAAGGTCATATATGGCCCAGCATTCTTTGCGCGGAACGAGTTCGACTCGCAATTGACTGATTTTTTTTCTTTCTAACAAGCCTTTGCCACTTTGTGTCTCCTTCCTCCTTACATCTGGGCTAATGCTATAGCTCATATTATTATAGCTAAGGTTCGCACTAGTTTTAAGAAATTGACCATCTGATCTTCTGAGAGTAAACTAGACCGGACTTAGTCAGACTGTTTCGGTTTCCTCAAGATGATTTCCTTCACTGAAATACGAATAGTAAATATCCAAATTGGGTGGTCCGTTTCTTCAGAGTAAAGGATGACTCACACTATCACGGGACGGGACGGGAAAATCTGTCAATTTCTATACAAAGAATTACGTTATAGCTCGAAGCCCTCGGATGTCACGTGACGCTTTCTATAGAAATTGACAGATTTTTCCCGTCCCGCCCGTCCCGTCCCGTCTCGTTCTAGTGTAAGTCATCCCTAAGCCAGTACTTTGGGGAGCCGGTTGGAGTCCCCAACGCTGAATCTTTCCATGCCAACATTTGCCTTTCCGAGGTCTAAACCCCCGACCTTCGTCGCACGCCTTACGGCTGCGCCACCAACGCTCTTATTAGCCACTTTGTTTATTGATGGAAATATAAATTATGTTTCGATAAATAAACTACTCCCGATCATATAAACAACTTTAACAAAGTTAAATCAATAACACTGTCTCTTGAAACAATATTTTCCAGCGCGAAGTTATTTTAAGTAGTTGAAGACTCCGTGAATGCTCGAAGTTGTTAAAACGAAGACAATTTGAGAGGAGCAATAACGGGTGGGAAGTATGACTTGGGAAGTTTGGACAACAAGGAACCCCGGGGATAGGCGGAAAGACGGAGTAAATTACACAATATAACTGGAAAGTTGATATTATTATTGCATGCTTTAGGAGATTGATCACATTAGAACATCTTTTCACGGACGAAATAGTAGTTTATTACAACAGTATCTTCTTGCTAGATGGTGCTTTTATACCTTGATTCTTTAATTTTTTATTTAGTTTGGTTGGGTATCTTTTTTTTATAATAATAATCTCTATGCGCACATACATAGGTTCAATAAGGTTTGTATTTTGGGGACTAGACGGCGATTTATATAAACTTAAATACTTAATTACATAGAAAACATCCATAACTCAGAAAAAATATTCGTTATAAACACACAAATAAATGCCCTGATCAGGATTCGAAACCGAGTCCTTTTGCTAGGAGAATAATTAAACTAATTTAATTGCGTTTTCAATTGACATCCTTGTTTGGCGATTGGTTTTTTATTCCCATGTTTTGTTGACTTAGGAACAGTCATAAGCCGATTGGCTTATGCAAGGGTTTTTAATTTTTAATTTATATTTGTTTCATTCAAGATCCACATATAGACTGTTACGTTATGTTTCGTACTAGTACAGTGACAGAAATAGAAATACTACCTATAGGTATCCCATTGTGCGGCTCGACGCTCTAGGCTTTTCCCATTTTAATTATGACGAAACATGTGATGTGTGATGTGCAGTGTGCGCAGAGCAATCGCGGCAAGCGCTTCTCACTCATGATTATGGGGCGCGGACCGTCCCGAAACATGTCGAGCTATTTTCGACTTTATAGACGTGAGTAACCCGGTCTAAGTATATTAAACATGTGACATTTCAAAAGGGCGGGTTAGTTGTTATCTTCGAAAGATGGAGTTCGTTTTTTGATGCATACTTTTTACAGAGAATATCAGAGATTTATGGTCCAGCGGTGAGGGGACTTTTAATCCGAAGGTTACGGGTTCAAATCTTGCCGGTTTGTACCACTGCGTTTTTCGAAACTTATGTTAGTTACCAGTTTTTTGATGAAGAAAAGCATAGTGAAGAAACTGGACTAATCCCAATTAGGTCTAGTTACGCTACGCCAGATCTTGGGATTAGTTGCCAAGGCGGACCCCAGGCTCCCTAAGCCGTGGCATAACCTTTGAAAATGCTAGGAAGAAGAAGATTTACAATGAAGACGAGTATTGAATTTTATTTGCTTTACACCATTTCTGTAAACTATAAATAAAACGCATTTTTACGTAATACACTGAAATAAAAGCGTAACTAATTACAAAAGCTACCAACAATGGATGAAATGTAAGTGGAAAATGACCAAACTGATTGCGCCGAAACGTGGTGCATTATGTCAACTTAAAACGTTTTTGATCGATGTGACTGGACAATGTTACTTCATTAAAGAGGAATAATTTGTTTCGCTTTCAGTTTACGCGGAAGATGGATCGAATTCGTAATGAAGGTATTATACAAACCAATATTATTGCCAACCATATTTATCCGCGGGAGTAGGTGGATATGGTCCCAAGTGGAAAAACATATATAAAAGCTAAATCCCACGAATACCGTGGGATATAAACATCTACTAAAACTGAACGTTTAATTAATAATTGTAAAAAAAAAAACAAAAAAAAATTATTCACTTGAATAACAAATAAAAAAACATTTTATTAAATAATTTGATTTGTTTTAACATAACAAAAAAATTAAATTCACAAAGTTAATAATCTCCTAGTAAATATATAATGACTAAACATGGCTATCAACGTTCGAATTTCATGGCACTCGGTAAAGGTAGCAAAATAAATAGATGCATTCTAATATTTGAATAATAATGTTTTATTTATTTTTGTTTTTACAACGAATTATACTGCGCTAAACTGGTCACACCTATACTAAAAGAGATTTATATTCTAAATATGTCATAAAACTTAATACGCATTTCGCATTCGTAAAATAAAACATGCAAAATTTTTCATAGAATGTCAATTTAACTGTGAAAATTAGTCTTTTAGTCATTTAAAATGGATACATTTTTGTAGACGTCAAAGATTGACAGCAATATGTAATAAAAAATAATAATTAAGTAATATATTCTAATTTTTAAGACATTTTCAAAGTCCGGTTTTATTTATAAAAAATAAAGTTTTAACCTTTATTTTGTATAAATAAAAAAGGACTCTCTCGTATACTAAGTGTATTTGTTTGTATTTGTTTTTCTGCCAACCATACATTGCCATGAAATTCGAACTTTGATAGCGATGTTTAACAATTACCAACACTTGGGGCTACAGTAGTGTTATGTTGTCAATGTTGTCATGTAAGTAGTTCTTAGATTTAGATGAAAGCATATAGCTACACTGAGACGCAAAAGCGTAGTAAGAACTAAAACGAAACTATCTCTGTCTAACATTCCAAAATAACGACACAACTCCCAGGCTACAGTATTTGTACCAATTTCTCTAGAATTACACATAAAATTACCACCCTCAGGTAATTTTGTTACTCAAGTTACGCCTTACGTGAGCCAAAAAAGGTAGGTGTTGACACGCGCTAACATGCTTACCCTCCGACTATCTGGCACATGCCAATCGATAATGGTCCTTAAGTTGATTGAAAGGTTGCTCCTTACCATACAAATAGTGTAAGTATGGTGTAAAAAATAATAGTGTGTTTAGTTCATAATCTGTTTCGTGTTCTGATTAGGTAATCATATCAAAGCGTGAAAAAACATGGTTGAAGACTCTTAGACTAGGAGTCATATCGTTAACAACATCATGGGTACTGGATAGTAGGCTAAACGACAAAAAATATCTAATAAATCCGTCTGTTAGGTTATTAAAAACTATAAGATACGTATTTTTACTTTTGTTCGTCAAATGAAAAATGACGGAAATACAGGGCTTTAAAGTTTCGCGTGACGTCACAGCTAGGTACAATTCTTACTTACTGGTGACCTCACCAGCCCCAGCACGGAACTTTGACGCTCTTCATATTCGTCAATTTTAGTTGTCTTGAAAAAGGAAAAAATACGTGTCTAATAAATTTGGGTAATCTTTCTGACGGACTAATTAGAATCTCTACATACTATTTATCTGTCATAGAAAAAGCGAATACAAACCGTTTTGGACACTGCAAAAAACAATTCACGTTCGGCCCCGCTGTCCTCCGCACAACGTTAGGGTTGCCTACGGCGGCGCGCACCTGCGGGCACGGGCTATGTGGGCAGCCCGTGTGTCGGTACCGACACAAGACTAACTTCATAGGCTTTGTGGATTTTTGAAACAGAGAGAGAGAGTAGGTACTCATTTGATGAAAATATCTATCATTTCGACTCAGATAAACTAATTCTAAGAAACCTTTATATTTAATAATCAAACGAACTTACCTGTGAAGTTTGATTGAAATTATACGAGTATCCAAATCGAAGATTACATATATTTACTAGCAGCAGTACACGGTTATGTGCTGTCCTTGTCACAGCGAGGCGGCGCGACCGGTCGCGGTCATTTTCTGCGACCTGTCGCGCGCGTTCGACACCGCGGACCATGCACTTATCACCGACAAACTCGCCCACTACGGCATACGTGGCCCAGCGGCCAAGCTGATTTTGTCATTCATGACAAACAGAGCCCAAGTTGTCATTGGAGGGAAGGGCAGCGTTGTGTCCTCAGAGCTGCAAAATCTTATGGGCGTCCCTCAGGGGTCCTGCCTCTCAAACACCTTGTTCAGTATCCTGCTGAACGACTTGCCAAAGGCGATACCAGGCACAGAGTTATTTATGTACGCCGATGACGTCACAGCAGTCGTTAGCACTACCGCTGAGCAGAACTTGGAAGAGGCCCTTAATCTGGTGACGGAAAAATTGCACAAGTGGTTCCAACTGAACGGCCTGGCTTTAAATAAAGACAAAACTTGCTTCACAACCTTCAAATTGAACGGCCACACCAGTCCAACCTTGAGGGTGTGTGCGGGTGGTGCCCCTATACAGCACGTTGCCCGAACACGCCTCCTCGGTTTTCAGCTCGACAACGCGCTGACCTGGGAGGCACATATAGACGACGTGTGCGGGAGGCTGGGGCGCGCGTGCTTCGCATTGAGAAGACTGACGCAAACTGCAGGACGAGGCGCGGTGAGGGAATGCTATTTTGCAACGGTGCACTCAATCCTCACTTATGGAGCTGAGCTATGGGCCCGCGCCGCTGATTGGAAACGCGTATTTGCCATGCAGAAGAGTGCTGTCCGCGCTTTGGCTGGCAAACCAACGGATGCGCCGGCGCGTGAGCTCTTCCGAAATCTCGGAATCATGCCCCTGCCCTGCGTCTATATATATCAAGTGGCAGTATTTACGCGCGAACATATAGATATATATAAATGTAAAGGTATAAATATAAACTACCCCCTCCGGAGTAACAAACACAAAGACAGACTGGTCGCCGAAACACACAGACTTGCAAAGTCACAGAGATCTGTGTACTTCTTAGGACCCGCTGTTTACAACCGCTTACCGGAAACAATAAGAAATGCAGCTACCTTCGCAGCTTTTAAACATAAACTGAAAACGTGGCTTATGAGTGAACTATTTTATGAGTATGAAGACTATTTTAATCTTCCTCTTCAGTTATAATTTAATAGATAACATATTCATAATTTATAAATAAAATTATAATTATATGTAATACTTATATGACATTATAAAAAATATTTCTGATGTACAAAGTTATTTATTATGAACTGTAAATGGGACATGTAACAATTGTTATTAAAATATTTTGATTTTGATTTTGATTTTGATTTTTTTGATTTCACACATTTAGAGTTATAATATTAAAAAAAAAAAATGTTCTCGCTCTCGCCCGCCGGGTAGGTTTCCGGCACGACCGCGCCCCCAGCGGCGTGTTTTATCATTATTTTAGAGCACCTAGATATTTTTGTATTAGGACCAGAGACTATTTTATTTTCATTTTTAGGGTCTGGGAGGGTGGGAGTATGTAATCTTCGATTTGGATACTCGTATAATTCCAATCAAACTTCACAGGTAAGTTCGTTTGATTATTAATTATACTTCGTATCCAAATCGAAGATTACATATATTTACTAGCAGATGTTTAGAGAATTGTAATACTACATATAAGTAGGAAAAATAAAATAAAATATCGAAGTCAAATCCGTACGCTCCTATGGGTTCCTGATAATTAGCTTCATACATGAGTGCCTAATAAAATAAAACGGTACTATTATGTAAATATTATATGAATATTTTTATTAGATTGGACTTATGCATGACATGCTGTGCGTGTCCAAGTGAGGAACGACCTTAATAAAGAATGAAATTACTTTCAATAACCTTTTAGGTGAAGCAAAACACTGAAGTGTGTATTATCGTCGATATAATTATAACATTACTTGAATATTATACTACTACTAAATTATACTTCGTTCATTTAATTGAACTCTACTGACGAATCCCTGCATAGTGATTGTATACTTTAGATATGCCTGTATTTCATATCGAAGTAAAAAAGGAAGACAAAAACAAGTTGTATAATTAGTAAAACAAGCTATCAGTAGTTTTTTATTGCAAGATTAGTACTAAAGAAATCTTGTTATAAAATATACATACAGATTTATACTGAGACCAAACAATAATTCAAGTGGTTGGTAATGGTTAATACGGTAAGTTTTTCCTTTTTGAGTAGAACGTTGTAATAAAAAACTTAAGTGGCAGGTGCCTTCGATTCTACTGTAGGATGACGGAATATTGATCAGTACGCTACAGCAGCAAGAGAATTACTATTTTTGTAAATGATTGTTTTAATAAAGAACTGACACGTGGAGTATTTTTATATCTTGATAATCGGAATGCTACTATTGAAAAGAAGTCTCATCATGGTAAAAACAACCTGATGGAGTAAAATTTTATTACATTCTACACAATTCCTGTAGAATATGTAACACGAGACGCCGTTAATGCGGAGCAAAGTTGTACGATCCTCAACGCGATTTTATTAATGTGAAGAAACTCAACGCTGTTAATGCGGAACAATGTTGTACAATCATCAACAAAATTGATGTAGAGTAACTCAACGCTGTTGAAGCGAAGCAAAGATCTACAATCCTCGACACAATTAATGTGGAGAAACTCAACGCTGTTAAAGCGGAACAAAGTTCTACAATCCTCGACACAATTAATGTGGAGTACCTCAACGCTGTTAAAGCGGAGCAAAGTTCTACAACCCTCGACACAATTAATGTGGAGTACCTCAACGCTGTTAAAGCGGAGCAAAGTTCTACAATCCTCGACACAATGAATGTGGAGAAACTCAACGCTGTTAAAGCGGAGCAAAGTTCTACAATCCTCGACACAATGAATGTGGAGTACCTCAACGCTGTTAAAGCGGAGCAAAGTTCTAGAATCCTCGACACAATTAATGTGGAGTACCTCAACGCTGTTAAAGCGGAGCAAAGTTCTAGAATACTCGACACAATTAATGTGGAGTACCTCAACGCTGTTAAAGCGGAGCAAAGTTCTAGAATCCTCGACACAATTAATGTGGAGTACCTCAACGCTGTTAAAGCGGAGCAAAGTTCTACAACCCTCGACACAATTAATGTGGAGTACCTCAACGCTGTTAAAGCGGAGCAAAGTTCTAGAATACTCGACACAATTAATGTGGAGTACCTCAACGCTCTTAAAGCGGAGCAAAGTTCTACAATCCTCGACACAATTAATGTGGAGTACCTCAACGCTGTTAAAGCGGAGCAAAGTTCTAGAATCCTCGACACAATTAATGTGGAGTACCTCAACGCTGTTAAAGCGGAGCAAAGTTCTAGAATCCTCGACACAATTAATGTGGAGTACCTCAACGCTGTTAAAGCGGAGCAAAGTTCTAGAATACTCGACACAATTAATGTGGAGTACCTCAACGCTGTTAAAGCGGAGCAAAGTTCTACAACCCTCGACACAATTAATGTGGAGTACCTCAACGCTGCTAAAGCGGACGATCCTTGACATCATTAATGTGTTAAAGCTCAACGCTGTTAAAGCAAGCTTATTTGACACAATTTTGGTGGCATTATGTCACGTAACTCGGCGCTGTTAAAGCGGAGCAGCGTAGGGTATTTAATAAGATTAAGCCTATTTCATCGATATAGCTTACGAAAAGATATATATTTTCGTTTCGTATATATATATATATTATGAAGTTTCTCTAGGAAACTATAAATCAAAATTTAAGTCGTTTGTATTACTTCAGTATATATTGGTTCATCCTTTGAATAAACAGGAATATTAGTTTCGTGATAATTCAATTGGGTTAAAACCATTTACTCTCCAATGAGGTTTTTCTTAGCAAACTCACTCAGCTTCGTAAAATTATTCCTTTTTAGTTACCACCTTCCTAAACGGTGAAGCTTTAATAGTAGGTACGTACGACAATATTAATATCCGACTTAATTTTCATTAAGTCGTGTTGAGTCCTATTATCGTAAAGGTATCATCTACATTTTATATGTAGGTATCATAAAAATGTGATCCACAACATTCACTACCTACATATACAAATTACAATACATCTATTATAATATGTATAAGTAAAAATCATATGATTTATATAATTTCATGCATTGCATTGCATTGTAATTCGTTTTTACTAAACGCAACAATTCGCAAGACTGCGCCGTCAGATATTGGTTCAAATTCCGGAACCAAACTATCCTTGTTTCGTGATGGGGATACGTAAAGTTGATAAAGAAAATCAGTAAGTATAGGTATATATATAAGTATAGGTTGTTATACAAAAAACCACAAAAAACTTTAACTATTTTGTGTCTTTAACCAGTTTTCTCGTTATTCGCTCCGAGTATGCAGGAAAGCGATTGAACACCTTTTAGGTGTGAAATTTGTTAACGAACCACCAATCATAATATTAAACTGTAATGTCCGCATATTATGTTATTTTGTCAATTTTTACATAAACCAAAATATCATATTTTTGACCTGGTTATATCGTTGTATATTGAACGGTTTACGTTATCTAAAATATGAGGAAAAAAATAATAATAATAAAAATAACCTCTTTCGAGTCTTTGAACAAAACAAAAAAGTTATTCTTTACCTTAAATAACTTACCTATACTCAAAGAATACAACTCTGAACATAAATTATCCTACTTTAATCGTATAGACACTAGGTCGCAAATTAAACCCCTGCAGCGGCTACAGCAAGCATTCGCGCTATTTAGCGGAGCAAGGTAATACGGCACTGCCGCTGCGGTTACACTTCCCTTTAGTTTAAGTTTAGCCTTAACTGACTCAAAATCGCAATGTCATAGTATTTTGACTTCATTAAAACATGATCAAAATTATATATTCCGACTCATTAAAGTAGTATTTCCTTGATAGAACCTGAAATAGGCTTACTCGTAAATAGGAACGTACTTTATACGAAACCTATCTTATTTTTATTTTATAATTTTTCTCTGCAACAACATTATGATGATAATTATTGATTGTAGTAATTGTTACTTATTTCAGCGAGCTCATGATTCTTTATAAGCGAGTATATTTTTATGACAGTTCATATAAATGAAGTAGGTAGACGACGTACAAGAAGCGCCATAAGTATGTGTACTTCTTAGTTGACTAATCGGGGCTGTCTTTCACGAATAATACAAGACAAACATGAAGAATTGAAGAGGTCATACCTCCCTTTTAGGGATAAAATGGGGAACCTCTAAAGTACCTATATTGCCCCGAAGGCTCGACGATAGTCGGAACGGCAACATCCGGATCATAAGCTAGCTTTTATTAACAAAACTATAGATAAATGAGGGAACCTCTATTTTACTTTAAATTACTTTTGGATGCCATTTTGTTAACCGAATTTACTACAATTTGTGAAATTCATGTCGACTTTCATAATTTTTTAGCATTGCATACTTCAATACTTATTAGTATAATTATCTCAGAACTCTGGAAAGGTAGATGAAATCATTGCGTAGATGAGATTACATTTGTTTTCGTTAAATACCAGGGTTAGAAGTAAGTGTCTAACCCTCGAATATGGCGTGTGGCGCAATTTTTAATATACGGTCTGGTACACAAACCTGATACGAAGTATAACGCGTAAATACTATAACGCGTAAATACATAACGAACCTTAAAGTTCTCTTAATTACGTTTAAATTTGTATGTTAATCTACGAGTAACAACCCGTGCCTTTAACATGTACCTTACTTATATTACTTAGAAAAAAGAAGGTAGATGTAAAAGCATTATTTCGAACAAAGTACAGATTCCTTGATCTATTCTTTAAGTTATTATATGATTAATACACCACACTAACATTCGTTTTTAAATTGTAATCTACCACACATATATTGGAAGCAAAATCAAACATTTGGACAAAATCACTTTCCGAAAGAAGATTCGTTAATCGGCAACTAGGCCGCGGTTTTATTCTGTAATTTGAATTCATCGTTCTGAAGATGTGTAAAATCACTCACCCTAATCCTTCAATCTGAAATAGATATACACTAAAACACTATTTTTGCGAGAAAATACGTGTGACTCGGACAGACACAAAAACATGTAATGATAAAACACGCCGCTGGGGGCGCGGTCGTGCCGGAAACCTACCCGGCGGGCGAGAGCGAGAACATTTTTTTTTTAAATATTATAACTCTAAATGTGTGACAAGGACAGCACATAACCGTGTACTGCTGCTAGTAAATATATGTAATCTTCGATTTGGATACGAAGTATAATTCGCCTGAAAATATACCACAGATACTTTAAGATTACGCGCTTCCATCCTAGGCCTGAAATAAATAAATAAATAAATAAATTTTGTCCCTTCTTCCCCTGTAATAAGTTCCGAAGTGTATAGATATTTATCAACTTGACTGTACCAGTGGCTTACCGGTACGTGGGTTTTGTTATCACATTCAGTGCCAATGATCCGATATCGGGTTCTCTGTTCGTAGGGGCTTTCGCTACATACCTACGCATTTCCCCATGTTATCGCCACCGTCGTAGTTCGTAGTGCCCGCGCTGACAATGTAGGTATGTGTTGTGGCACTACATAAACAATATTGTTCCTTCAATTAACGGCCTCCTAGCCTAGTTGGTAGTGACCCTGATTACAAAGCAGGAGGTCCCGGGTTAAATCCTGGTCAGGGCATTTATTTGTGCGTTAATCACAAATATTTGATCCTGAGTTATGGATGTTTTCTATGTATTTAAGTATTTATATGTATCTATCGATTATATATTGTCATCGTCTAGTACCCATATCACAAGACTTATTGAGCTTACCGTGGGACTAGGTCGATTTGTGTAAGATTGTCCAATAATATTTATTTTATTCGATGGCGACTGTACTTGTTGTAGGTAGGTAAAATTCTGCGCGTTGCATGTTAATGCGCGTTAATTTGTAATATATTAAACGCAATAGGATAAATTAACATCACAGTCTAAGTATTTTAACAACTATGTAAATAACTAATTGCATTTTGAGGACCAGAATCAGATTATATTTAATAATAACGGTACCTGTGCAATAAAGTACTCGTTTATTAGAGTACCCTCGTTGCGAAGCAGCGCACGTGTCAATTCATATTTTAAATCCCGGACGGAATTCCGAATGTTTGTGCGTATTTTTTTAGGATTAAAAAAATACGAATCGGCTTTTATTAATAAGTGCGTCTCACGTGCTATCTGGCATTAAAATTTTGTGCCTGGTTGCCCGTTGATTACTATTCATAGACTCCACGTTATTCATATAAATATTCGAAAATTCGTGATCAGTGGGGTTAAATAGATTGGGTAAAACCATATTTATATAGCGGTGCATACACAACTTTTCAAGGTCTCGTAAAAGTCATTTCTTTCTACTCTATCAAAGTAGTTACTAAGCCGCGAGAAACAGTAACAATGATTCCTGCGTGCGCAGCCAAGACGCCAATCGCTCACGCTACGAAGCGTATTGTAATTATCTCTCTCTGTCACCCTTCATTATTTGTGTACCAATGACAGTTGCGTTTCATTCGCAACTCAGCGGTAGCGATTGGCATCTTGGCTACGCCCTCAGGACCTAAATTTTATTATGCGTCATATTTTTAAATTACCGGTGTACCTGCCGGTAAAAGTTAGCGCTCGTTCTCACATGTCCGCTAAATTCGTAGACAGATATACGTTCAGTTATTTACTGTTTGTTTCTTGTAACAACTGCTATCTACAAGAAAAAAATCACCTAATAAAATTTACCAATAAGTCCTTATATCCATAATAAAGGCATAAAAACAATGGACTACACCGATAAGCCTTTACCGCATTAAAATTTATTATTTTATTATTTCATATTCCAGTAGAATAACAGGCAAAGTACAGGAAAAATGATCAAGAGGAAGAAACCCTATACGCTGCACAGACCACCGAGCGTAGCCAATATGTCAATCGCTCATGCTACGCAGCGTAGCGTAATTATCTTTCTCTATCGCACTTCCTTATCAGTGCGACAATGACAGTTATGTTACGTTCGCTAACTACGCACCCTGATCCGCTACATTGCCAAAACAAAAGTCTATGAATAGATAGATAAATAGTCTATACACTTTCCCGAAGACCGAAAAAGTGGAAAGCGATTGTCCAAAAATGTATTATTGGATTGAATCTCAGCAGCGAAGAACGCGACACGACTACTACTACTAGCAACTCTTGGAGCTAATGCGTGTATATCACAGTACTTCGTGCTTTTTTGCACGTTTTAAAAATAAAAATGGTGAATGTGAAGGTGTTATGTATAATTATGTCGTCTAGTGGGTATGTTATCCGTGGCAGCTCTACCGGCGGTTATGGAACGAATTATCATAATGCATGACTCGTCGCCACGATTTCACCGTTAAGCTCATCCCTGATATGTTTTTATATGAATATGTTATCGATTATCGCACACGGTATCCTAAAAATTTGGTTACAAAGCAAAGGTGTAGTAAAACGTTAGTGGCACATAAGAGCGTGCGACTTTCAGCTGAAGGTCGCGGATTCAAATCCTGGCTCGCACCGATGAATTTTTTGGAACACATAATTTGATATTAACCAATCGGTGAAGGATAACCGTGAGGAAACCGAATGAATCCCAATTAGGCCTAGTTTACATTCTACGCCAAATCTTAGGATTAGTTGCCAAAGCAAACCCCAAGCTCCCTCAGCCGCGGCATAAGCCAGGAAAACGCTAAGAAGAAGAAGAAGCAAAAGTGCCTCCAGCTGCGTCTAACACTAAGGGCCTCCTCTAGCTGGCGCCGGGTGCACGGAGCGGGTGCACGCGGCGGGTGGATTTAGTATGGTGAGTCCGCTTCACTTAGCGCTGTTCATACGATTTCTTATTAGACGGGCGTCCGTTCCGGGTAATCCGCGTCAGCTAGCGTAGGCCCTTAAGAACAATGAAAACTTGTCGTTTCTATTATGCATCAGTACAGAGTACTTTTTTTCCATTAGTGGGCAAAGGGCCACCTACCAAGAATGACATCACGATCATCTCTCCTTCGCTTTCAAGGCCTGCCGTGAAGATGTGCTAAGCTTATTGAAAATGGGTCACAATATATTTATTTTATTTAGAAGTTGTTACACAGTGTGTGGAAGGGCCTTTGTACGGTATCAGCCAACAATTGATACGCAATAATAATTTTAACTTTAGCGTTTTTTACACACATTATTATAAACTAACAACGGGTCTATGTCGTGTGTCAACCGATAACAACTAGAAAAAGGATAGCCCTAACTTTTCTTTATACCTATACTACGTTTGAAGTCACTATCCGCCGGGTAGGCGAACATTTCTACCAACATCGCCGTTGACACTTCGCTGATTCACCAGTCCAGTCGCGACCATAACACATGGAACTGTATCGAAACGTACAATAGTACGAAGTATATTAAGATAAATAAACTGTACTCGTGATGGACCAGTTAAAGGTTATTAATTTATTAATATTTTATACGGATTTCTAAAGTCACTTTACTGTCTATCTGAGTTATGTTTCCCTTATGCATATATTATTTCTGGTACCAAACAGAAAACTGCAATTAAAAACCTTAAATCAAAATCGCATGTATTTTATTTTAGAGTAATTCAGGGGGTTAGAATATGACGGTTGAAATTGTTACGTTTTAAACAAAACTTCAATTTGGATTTACCAACACTCCATTCCAAAATGGGGGCAAGAATATATGTGGAAGGGGCTCTAAACGATGCCACGCAACAGTGGCGCGCCGCAGCTGTAACACGATTTGCAAGTAAGACATATGTAGTGACGCGAGCTGGCAAAGTCGTTTGAGGTTTTCGTGAAATCTGGGGATCTCAGATTTATTCCTAAGCAAGCATTAGAATGGTGCAATTTTCTGGAATTTATTATCATTCAGCACCATCTAATCTCGATTGCATTGTATAATAATGAGTTTACGCTAGAAAACAATCGGCTGTTTCTAACGAAGCTGTTTTTTGCTTATTGTTTACCTGAATGGTTTAAGAACCCCGTCCGCTTTTAGCCGCCCGCTGCGCAATTTCAAAAACTGTTGCTATAAAATAATTATCATTTACTGTTACTAGTCACGCTTAGGTAGGTATCAACAACGGGCGTATAATGTCTAAAGTCATCCGCTTAATAATACAAACGTCTCTTTTTAACGCCGAGTGGTTGAAAGAGACAAACGCTGTCGTTATCCGAGTATAAACGAAGCAAGTGAGACCATCATACCCGTATAACATTCATCGCTGGGAACCCCATTTTCATCACGTGGCTCACCCTAGGGGACATGCCGTGTCTAAAGCATTGGGTACGTCTATTCGATGACGTCAAATGTATGTCAACAATGTTGCACCTTAGTCCTTTGTAATAAGGCGAATTATGTAACATGCTTATTATTGACGCGGTTTGTACAATATTCGAAGGACATTTTTATACAATCGCATTGTATTACGATTTTTCAGAAATCTGTTAAACAGCGCTTGCGCCTTTGATAAATACTTCAACACAAATTATGAATAAAAATTGGGTAATTTTAACCAACAGGTAGTATGATCTTAATTTAATCTAGTAAAATAAAATTAAGTTGTTGGCACGGGAAAAATGTTACGTGCCAGGTAAGATCCGCAAGGCCATTGAAATCGGACGTGGCCCTAACTTCAACCGCGACGGAGGTTGGACTCTGCCACCGGCATAGAGACCAGTGCCTCTTAGAGGGAACGTGAATTTCTGTGGTGACGATTTAGTGGATACGGTTAGTTTGGTGTGCTTGTCGTTATCCCTTCAGACGATCCGACAATTCAGACTCCCGCAACGACGGCGCCGGGTTGCTCGAATCAGCCTGCTTCGACGCGCGCGATCCGTTACCTACGCCGGTCTCGGGCAGTGATGTCCGAGCCGCGAAAGTGACAACACCACTCCGTCTGTCCGACGATGACTGCCCGATGCAGTCGAAACATATCATGCCTATTGTGATAAAAATACGCGAGTGTTAACCGTTGCAATTTTGTGTTATTATGTTGACTATTTTTTCTTAATATCAATTCAATTCGCATTTAAACTAGTATAGTATATCACAACGGCTCTATTTGAGATGGTACTAGAAAGATTATATTATGATTTACGTTTCACACCAAAATCACACCTAAATAACACCGAAAATGTACTTAATTCCTGAGCGTTTTTAGATGAATTGCTGCATTTTACTCTAAATGCAGTAACTTTAGTAACTAGTTAGTGTGATAATATTTATTAACCTTTGGAATAGTTTTATAGAATAGTTGAAACAGTAGTTATTCACGCATGTAACTTGTTAAAAGTTATCAACTACAAGCCTTTACTTGCGCTGTAGTTTGAGTAAAAGTCGAGAAGACCAGAATATCTTTCATAACACAAAGTAAAATTGATTTTGGAGAGTAGTCAAGGTTTATCAAAATCGGTATTCCGCGACATCGACTTGAAGTCGGGTCACGTCCGCGCCGCGGGGACCGTGGGCCCACTGACCGATTTTGGATCTTCACGTGAGATGGATTCGAATACAATAATCGATTTATAGTCATATTACAGTGTTCGAATTTGCTAGGTATTGCTGAGCAATTCCTGGTTGGGACGATGATAAATCCAAATCTATTTTGTATTTGAAAGTAGCTACTTACCTAATTGTATTATTTGTACCATTGTGCCAGAAATCGCAAACTCACTGACTGGTTTTGGATCTGGACGTTAGATGGATAACTCTAAAGGATGACTCGCACTAGAACAGGTGGGGACGTGACAGGGCCGGGCTGATCTATCAGTTTCTATAGAAAACGTCACGTGCACTCCGAGGGCTCCGAGCTCCGACGTGATTATTTCTATAGAAAACGTCACGTGCACTCCGAGGGCTCCGAGCTCCGACGTGATTATTTCTATATAAAACGTCACGTGCACTCCAAGGGCTCCGAGCTCCAACGTGATTATTTCTATAGAAAACGTCACGTGCACTCCGAGGGCTCCGAGCTCCGACGTGATTATTTCTATAGAAAACGTCACGTGCACTCCGAGGGCTCCGAGCTCCGACGTGATTATTTCTATAGAAAACGTCACGTGCACTCCGAGGGCTCCGAGCTCCGACGTGATTATTTCTATAGAAATCGACAGATCGTCCCGCCTCGTCCCTTTTTAGTATGAATCATCCTTGAAAAATGTATCATATACGACAGTAAAGAAAACATGAATCATAACATTTTTACAAATAATAAATGATTTGATTCGGTCTTTACAATTGTATGGATAACTCTAGTTATATGGATTGTTAATTCTAGCTAGGTATAATTAGTAAGCCTCTTCATTTCATAATCAAACATAAACATATAAAAAAATAAAATAAAAATAAAAATTAAAATAAAAATTATTTATTTCAGAATACTGGTTCCATATTTCATTAGTATAACTTACAGGCTACGTTAGTATGCTAATTGCTACGCTTATATTTACAACAAGCCCCCCTCCCCCGCTTCATCGATCCCCTTCCCCTCTCTTCACATGCAGATCTATGAAGCGGCCAAGGACGGGCGAGTCCCACCTGTCCGCGATCATTTGCAGGATTCTGTTGCCACTCCCTCGCACACGTCTTATAAGGGACGCCGACTTTTTGCGAATTATGGCATAGAAATCATCCACGGCCGCGTCCGCAAACATCCCAGACGCACTGCAGTAGCGAGGGAGCCGCAACAGTGCCCTGAAAACATTATTATACTGCACTCTGAGTGCATTAAATGATCGCTGCGTATAACTGACCCATAGACCACTCGTGTAAAAACTTTGGCAGTATGCTTTAAACAAAGACATTTTAACAGGCACAGTACAACGAGTGAATCTATGAGCCAACATATTACCCCGAACGGACAATGACCTTCGCTCCCTTTCTATATCCATGTCGTCTCTAAGGTCATCAGTTAACACATGACCCAGATACTTAAATTTTGACACCTGCTTTATTGGTACATTGTTTAAAAGAAGTGAAGGAATGTTACCTGGCAGCTTATTTTTACCTTTAAATATCATGAACTCTGTCTTTTTCACATTGTACCTCAAGCCATGCGCCACAGCATACTTTTCACATGTACTAAGCAACTTCTGTAGGCCATAGAAAGACGGACTGAGCAGCACCATGTCGTCCGCATAACTTATGTTATTAACACCAACATTATCTATTCGGCAGCCGACATGCATGCTACTCAGTTCGCCTATCAGCAGATTAACATACAAGTTAAATAGACGAGGAGATGTTACCCCTCCCTGCCTCACACCACAGCTGAGCGAGTACTCATCGGAGAAAGCATTAGCCCATCTCACTTTATTCTTTTGATTACTATACCAAAACGAAAAAATATTTACCACCTCTGGGGCTACGCCTGTCTCCCTTAGCTTAGTCCAAAGAATATCATAAGATACGAGATCAAACGCTTTTGATAAGTCAAGGAAACACGCGTATATAGGCGTCTTTCGCATGGTATAGTAATCAACAGTGTGCTTCAGTGTTAAGATGGCACTTTCAGTACCTAACCCTTCCCGGAAACCAAATTGAGCATCACATAGTTGAATATGTTGGTTAAGATGTACGTCCAGTATTCTATCAAAAACTTTCGCAATAACTGTGGCCAGTGAGATAGGTCGGTAATTTGCTATGTCAGAACTGTCACCCGTCTGATTTTTAATGAGTGGTATCACAATTGTTTTCATTAAGTCACATGGTAAATAAGAATGACGTACACAAAAGGTAAAAAACAAGGATAGGACCCGGCTAAGATGCGGGCCAGCATTTTGAAGGTGCTCTATGCTCAGCCCGTCATGCCCCGGAGACCTACCACCCTTCATGCCCTTAATTGTCTGTGACACCAATTCCTTTGTTATTACAAATTTAGGACTAACAGTACTGTCTATTGAACCCTGCATCACCTGTGACGCCAGTGGTGAGTCTACCCTAAAAGCTTGCCCAAACATGTTGGCAATACTAACCGGATCACTTATACCATTCACACAAACCGGCAGCGAGGGTTTTCCATTTAACTTTTTAGTACTTTTCCAAAATTTATTGAACTGTTTGGCTCTATGCTGTGAGGCCAGAATATCCATGTTTATTTGTTCTTGGTTAGCTTGACATGACTTAAGTCTGGATTTAAAAATCTTTCTACTAAGGCACATGGCTTCAAAAACAGGCCCACTCTTAGGCTTTTTATGCTGAATATACAAATCGAAATCAAGCCTGGCCTGTCTATGCGCCCCTGCAACATGTTTATTCCAGCCCCGCAAACACTTGTTTTTACTGACACTTGCACTGAGATTCTTTGCACCACTATCAATTGAGGCCTGACATAGAATATCAACAATTGATTTATAATATCTGTCTATGACCTTAATATGTGTCACATCCTTACAAAAAGTATCGGCACACAGTTGGAACTCAGCAGGAAATTTCATAAGTTTTAAGTTAACATTACATATGTCATGGTAATTCATTATTTCCTCTGTATTCCGGACTCCCCATGTTACACCATTTTTATTATGTTTATTGCTTACTTGTAGTTTATCCTTAATTATACCCATATCACACTCAACCCGCATTGGGAAATGGTCCGACCAGTAGATATCATGTAGAACTTCTATATCTTGAATAGTTTGCCAAGCCGATTTACTAACTAAACAATGGTCAAGCCATCTCCGACAACCATGGGCTTCACTGATGTAGGTATAAGTATCGGAGTCTAGGCCTCTTTTTTCAACATCGGCACAAACCCACTCATTTTCCTCACAAAAATTAAACATTTCTACACCAAAAGAAGACACAGGATGAGATATAAAAAAGGGATAACAGTTGTAACTACAAAAAAAATTTAAAAAGAACTTAACTATTTTTGAGTATTATTCTAAGATTTTTTCTACGTAGGTGGTAAAGACCCCTCAGGATAAAGGCCTCCTCCAGCTCTAGCCATCTCTCTCTATTTTGTGCCAAGGATTTAAGATAATTATTTAGATGGATAATACTCGTATAAGTTTCTAATACAATTATCGATTTGTAATGCTGAACGATTCCTGACGATGATAAACATTTATTTAGAGATTAGAAAGGCAGAAATTCAACTAAAACGTTATAAGATGGATTATTAAGTAAATCCAACTTAGAATCAAACACTTTTTGAAAATTGCCTGCCATTTGTAACTTTATTTGGGTTGAAGTAGCAATTAACAGGCCTACCCCTCTGCCGAATGGGTACGACATAGTTTCATACTCATTGTATGGGCTGACTTATAGCTATTCGTAAATAGTTGTATAGTTGACGTGCCCCTCCCCGCAAAAAATGGCAGATATTTGTATAGGAAATGACAGACGTTGCCGTTACATTTGATTTTGATTATAGAAATTGACAGATCGTCTCGTCCCGTCCCGTCCCGTCCCGTCGCACACCGTCCTAGTGGGAGTCATTCTTAACTCGCAAATCGTAATTTAGGGCTTTTGAAGTAGGGGTTTTGAAGTTATCGGTAATTCAAATTAAATTACATAAGGTAAAAATAAATAAATTAATAATTTTCTTGGAATATCTGTAATCGTTTTATTCAATTCGACTCAACTGTGGAAGTGACTGAAGTACAGCTACAGGTACAATAAACTTCAGTACCTAAAAATACACTTAAAATAGGTTGCGCTCCATAAAAGCAAATGCACATTTTCAACCCATTAAGAATGTAGGTATCCCGATCTAATCCAAGACGGTTTGTATAACACAAGTAAATGCACTAAGGTTACCATTAGCGGGCCATTGTTTATATACGTGCATACGATCCATAGGGTCGTGGGTTCGAAACGACTTGCAGCACGCGACCGATCCGCGCCCAAAACACAATCCCCATAATAGGATGCCCTATTCACGTAATGCATAGGCATATGCAGTATACCCAGAGCTATTCAAACATTAAAAAACCTAACTCGGTTTGCTATTGATACGATATCGAATTGAAACGAAACAGTTAGGCGCACCGATAAGAGTAAGTGAGATGTACTGTGATGTCGTATTCAGTTTGTGCTTCAGTTTAAAACGGGGTATACATATAGAGTGTCCTGATAATTCAGCATTGTTGCTTGTAAATGGTCCTTGAGCCATAACTGACTTGGAGTGAAACACTTATTTAAACTTTCAGGATTCTCACACGAGAAAGACTCCCGTGGTCTCGGAGTCTTTCTACGGGACTTTTAAATTTTAAAATGACTTGGTGTGACTTGAAAAAAAAATTGATTCAAAATAATCAAAGTTAAGATTTTCAATGTTTTAATAGGTCTTCAGCGCATGCCAATTGATCGATTTGGTTTTCTATTTCAAGCTGAATATCGCTTAGATTTAGACTACATTATATATTCTCGTATCGTCTGTTATAAAATACATGCGATCGCTATTGATTTTGAAATGTAGAACCACGGACTTAGGTCAGGAGGAAAGAAAGTATGCCCAAAATTATGTCGCGATAGTGATGTTCGTTTACTATTCAATTCAACTCAATTTGATGCTCGAAATCTTTAGCTGTGTATTATTTGAGTTTTGAACCAGACGAAGTACCAAATTGTCAGGCCGAATGTGTATGATATAGTATCATACTCATTTTATGGACTGACTTTTATCTGACATAACTATTTATACGTACGAATAGCTGTACATTTGACGTGCACCATCCGGACGTGCACCACCCGAACCCGCACCCCCGCAAAAAATGACAGAGTTTTCTATATAGGATATGACAGACGTTGCCAGTGGCTGATTAAAAAGTCAAAGTATGAATTGACCATTTTAGAAAAAAAACATACATGCGACCGTTATGTCAACATAAGGTTAATTTCTATTAGATAAATGAATTGTATTAAGTAAAGTTTATCTGGAATATCAGGCGGCATATTGTTCAATACGCAATATTAAATAAAAATAAAATTACAGTTGGATTACGGTATTAGAATACCAATGTGAAATTAAAATTATTTTTTAACAAAATAAACATGTTTTTACGCGATTGACAATCAAGTTGTGCTTACGGAGAGTTCAGACACAACTAGTAGAAACGTGTTTTAAGTGTTTGTATAGTACATATTACATCTAGATAATCATCTTGATGTGATATCTAGTAATACCTAAAAAGATAGGTACTTATTTATCTGAAGCTTTAATACATTAGTACATTTACACCGATATTAAATCTGATATCGTTATAAATATACTCATACCTCAAAGCAATCATATTTTGGTATATTTTGAAATATAATTTGCTTATTGAGTGAATCGTACCAATAGAAAGTATTCGAGACGCATTTTGGACGGCGTCGATAAATCATGTTTATTTCGTTCTCAATAAACACCAGCCTCCCGCTTTCAGTCTGATCAAATCGAAAGACAACAATCTTTCGTTTTACACCGCTTCCGATCACAGACAATGGAAACACCTTAAATTTGTTCTTGAATTCTCTGCTCGTTAACAGCCGTGTTCTCGAATGTACCTCTAAAATGCGACAATGGGCCCCGTGCCGTTCGATATTATATTCACTAGATGCTCACAAATCAAAATGAACACATCACAATAGCATTCCTGCTGAATGTTGATGCTTAGGGAGTTCTTTTGTGCCGAAAATTGAGTTTTGACTTGGTTTATTTGATTTCCCACAGTTCCGTATGATGTTCAGAATGAGGTGGAGAATTTTTGTTTAAATGTAAACTGAAAGGCGGTTCGGTGGGCGTTTATAGAAGAATGCTCCCTTCGTTTCTTTGTGTCGAGTGAGGTTCGCCGCCACTTTATTAGAAAATGGTTGTTTATCATGCTAAGGTTGCGATAAGTTTCCGGGTAATGGTTTAATGGGCTAATACGATAGTATCTTTTTTCTATCTCGAAATATGGTTTCTTTGAGTTTAGGTTTTAAGTTCAAAGTATGGTAATATCTGAAAAAAGACATGACACTTGGCATATAATATTTACGCAATGCATTATTTGCAAATATTTTTTTTTAGGATTAGTTAACCTAAATAACTTCTGTTAATAAAATTACAATGAAAAAAATAGGAATTGCTTTAATTAACATTGGAGTCTTAATATTAAATAATATTTAAAACGGCAGATAGGGCATTAGCCCGCAGTGTACGACTTGCCTCTGTCGCGAGTGGTCACTCCTGATGACGTTCTTCGTAAAGAACGAAACATGTCGAGCGAAAATCGACTACATTACCTTGAGTGACCCGTTTTAAATATTATTTAATTCAAATTCAAATTCAAATTCAAATTTATTTATTTATAAGACAACAATTTGGTCCACAATTAAAAATAAAATAAAATAAAATAATTAAAATACACATAATATTACAATTCACAATTCACAATTTAATTTATAATTAACATTAAAATTAATGTAATTCTATTTTGCCATTTACCATTACGCTGGCAAATTGGCGCATGATGGCGGTGTTCGAGTTATACCTAATTGCTACCGTAGCCAGGATGGGGTTGGGGCTGACCCAAACTCTGCTAAGCAGTGCCGCGAGCCTCTTTCGCATAACGGCATAAAAGTCGTCTGTACGTGCCTGCGCAAACATACCCGAGGCACTGCAGAATCGGGGCAGCCCCAGCAGCATCCTGAAGCCATTGTTATATTGGACGCGTAAGGCACTGATGGTCTTCTGCGTGAAACTGGCCCAAAGGCTGCACGTGTAGAACACCTGACAGTAGGCTTTAAAAAGAGAAAGTTTTACCTGCTCACTACTACGTGCAAACCTTCGGGCAAGCATATTGCATCGGACCGCCAGCGCCCTACGCTCCCTCTCTATGTCTTTATGGTCTTTAAGGTCGTCGGTTACATAATGTCCGAGGTATTTAAAATTGTCAACCCGTCTGAGCTCCTTGTTATTCAGCTTAATGACGGGCACATGCTCGGGCAATTTACCTCCGACGGCCTTAAAGACCATGTATTCGCTTTTTTTTGAATTATAGATTAGGCCGTGCTCTCGTACATTTTGTTCACACAGGTGCAAGAGCTCTCTTAGTGCTTTGACCGTCGGACTGAGCAGCACCATGTCATCTGCGTAATTGATGTTGTTAACACTAACATCATCAATTCTGCACCCGACATACGCGCTACTCAGCCCCACGAGCAAATCATTTACGTACAGGTTAAAAAGTTTGGGAGAGGTTATACCCCCCTGCCTCACCCCACACTCCAACCTGTACGAATCGGAGAGGATCCCTGCCCATCTTACGCTATTTTCCTGGTTTAGGTACCAATATTGAAATATACGAAGTAGCTCTTCTGGTATATTTCGAGCTCTTAATTTGTTCCATAAGACGTCGTATGACACAAGGTCGAATGCCTTAGATAAATCCAGGAAGCAAGCGTAGATGGGCGTCCCGCGTTCTGTGTAATACTGTACTGTATGTTTCAAGCTCAAAATGGCACTTTCCGTAGAGAGCCCCGGCCGAAATCCAAATTGCGTATAATGCAGGTCCAAGTATCCCTCCAACCGACTATCCAATAGGCTATCCAACACCTTAGCCAAGATAGTAGCCAAGGAAATGGGGCGATAGTTGGCCGTGCTAGAGACGTCTCCAGTTTTATCCTTAACAATAGGCACAACGACAGTTCTCATAAGATCTTGCGGGAGATACGAGTGAGACAGGCACAGGGAAAAGAACTTAGCAAGGACGTAATGTATTTGTTTGCCAGCATATTGCAAATGTTCTATACTAAGCCCGTCGTGGCCCGGCGACTTTCCTCTTGTCATTCTTGCGATCGCTTTCCCGACATGTTCAGGTGTAAAACGCACGAAGTCCAAGTCACGACAAGCTCCGTCCTGAACCCTCTGCTGCGACGGGCCTAATGGTGATTCCATTTTGAAATGGTCTACAAACAAATTAGCGATAGCCCGCGGCTCACTCACTCCTCCAACGCTCACAGGCACGCCAGGTTGGCCGCCAACTTTCTTTACAGCTTTCCAAAAACTTTTAAAATTTTTGGAACCATGATGCGATGCTAATATGTCCATTTTAATCTGGTCTTGGTGATTCTGGCACCATTTTAGTTTGCCTTTATATATTTTGCGGCTTAAGCACACATTGTCATAAAGTTTCCCGGATGTGGGCTTACCGCTTTGGAGCCACGTCTGGTAATGCAACCTGGCCTGCCCGTACGCGTCCCGAACGTGCCTGTTCCAGCCCACAATTTGCCTACTCTTTCTTGGGCCAGCGACCTCATGGGTTTGCACGGCCGCGTCAGATAAAACATTAACAATTTGATTATATAAGCAACTAATTAAATGTCTGTGGCTAATATCATTACAATTTAAATTATTACATATGTCAAACTCATAAGGAAAATCAATTAAATTCAATTTCTCGTTACATAATTTATAATAATTATCGATTTGTGAATCATTTCTTTCACCCCATACTACCTTATTACATTGAATATTATTTACTGTTATCTTTGGCCGAACTAAATCTAAATAGCATTCAACACACATTGGATAATGGTCCGAACAAAAAACATCCTTAATAACAGTTATATTGCTTATCGTATCCCAGGCGGATTGCGTAACAATACAGTGATCGAGCCAACGCCGACAGCCGTGCCCGTCGCTCACATATGTATATGTATCCGAGGAAGTGCCTAATTTAATCAAGTCCGCACATTTTAAATTACGTTCCGAACAGAAATTCAAAAGTTCAATCGCAAAGGGCTCACCCGGGTGAGCATTAAGGTCCCCTAATATGTATACCGTTTCCACGTCACAACTGTCAACAATAGCATGTAACTCACCGAGGCAGTCTATATACTCAGGCATGTTGTCCGCTGTATCAGTTGGCATGTAAACACTACACACAATGAACGCTCGATTTTTTAGAGTAACTTTTATAGCCACAATGCGATCACTATTACAGTTAATCACAGATACCGCTTCAAAACTGCGCTTGCGCCACAATATCGCAACACCTCCGAAGGGCCTTCCGCGCATGATACCTAACGACGTGTCAACAGCTGACTTCCCCGTGTAATCGAAGTCCAGATGTATGTCACGCAGGTAATGTAGGTCATGCGGAAACAGCCAGGTTTCCTGGAGAGCAATGATGTCCGCACACTGGCATAATCTTCTTACATCATCTACGGATCTCTTTATGGACCTACAATTATAGCTTATCATTTTACTAGTGGGACGACTTATCTCCATTAATTACGTAATGTTTTGCTTGGATAGGCTATATTATACGACTTAGGTGTGTTGTAAACAAACCGCCTAAAGGTTATATCCTTTGGCCAAAATCCCTCATTAAGTACCAAATTAATTTTGTTTTTAGATATATACATTTTATATGAGTTGTACTTCTTAGGCTGCTTCCTATTGATTTTAAATAAAGTTACGCTCTCTTGTATCTGTGATTTGACGTAATCAACAATGTCATTTTCCTTTACCTCGTTCGACACATTGGATATATATATCGGTAGCTTAGGAATAGTAGCAGCCTTAAATTTCGAGTTAGCGTTGATTTCGGCCATTCCCGATCTTTCCTTCATTTTACCGTTATTACGCCGTTTATAGGTCGCTAGCTTCCACCCGCCATCGGTACCGTCGTTTAAGAATGTATGTTTATTCTCATTTTTTCGAGTAATCATACCGGCATCGGCAGTAGAAGTTAAAGGCTCGTTGTCAACGATAATCATAGCCGAACGATTGCAATTATTTTTATGCAAAACATTCCATTTATTAAGTGCATCGCCGTCCCGCGTCATGTTTGTACCTATTGGGGACATATTCGTAATACTGCCTCTAGGTGCGACAGAGACATCCGCTTCTTTATCATGCACTGTTGGAGAGGTACGTAGGCAAGATAACGTCCCGCCAGCTGATTCTTGCTCACTGGCCGTTATGTGTTCAACAGACGGCGCGTGTTGACTACCCTCTAATTTAGGCGAATCATTTTTCAAACTGTTGTTTTGTTTATCTTTTTTCGCTGGTAATTTAGGTGTGATATTTATATCATCTGAATGTAACGTGTGCAGAGCCATGGGACCACTATCGCACCTCTCCAACGAGAATAAATGAGCACGCCTTTCTTTATTTACGAAATCATATTGATTATGATCGGTACAAGTTGGCTTAAGATTTTCAATCTCATTTTTAAGATCCATAAATTGGCTTACCGATATGTAGTCTGTTTTGATCACCTTTAAATCGTTCTGTAGGACAATAATGTCTTTCAACAATTTTGTTGCATCCAAGTGATCAAAGGTTATTGGCGGCAGCTTTTGGAGATCCCTTGCCACGAAGGTTGGTAAGAGGTCCGGGTCCGTTGCCTTCAGTAGGGCTACGATATCGTCAATATCACGTTGGCTTTTCCCTTTGTTCCTTCGGTTTTTCTTTCTTACCTCCGGAATCGAGTCAAAAAGCAAATTTTTTGCTATAACAATATCTTCCGGGGTAAAAGTATCACAGCAAACACGAGTAAGAATACTGTCACTCATAACACTGGCCTTATTTTGTATAAACGCGAGTAATTCGTTAATAACCAAATTACAGTTTGCACATTTTATAATATCTGCCATTTTAAACGATACGTATAGGGACACGGACCGCTTGCTAGCTAACACGTTCGCACACATGATGATATGATTAATATGTTCGAGTCTCACGAGAGTTTTATAGTTAAAATTGGAGTCTTAACATTTCTTTATTCGAAAAATGTATATTACATTACATAATAAATATGACTGTATTATTATAATTTTTTATTTTTTATTTTTTATTAAGAACATCAACAGCAATACAATAAAAATGGATTACTTAATAACATGCTACATAACAAGCCAATAAAAGATGTCCACAAGAATTCAAAGAATACCTATAATACAGGTGGAAGTTAATACTCGTATATAAAGCAGTGATAGTGCTTAGGAAAAATAACTTAAAAATATATTAATATACTTAGACCGGGTTACTCACGTCTATAAAGTCGAAGATAGCTCATAGACGAAGATAGTTTATAGACGTGAGTAACCCGGTCTAAGTATATTAATATGTCTAATACTCACGGGAGTTTTCTATTTAAAACTTAAAAATAGTTTAATTTACAACTATGTAAGACGATGTAGGGATGTATGATGTATGTATGTGTATGTACAGTAGAATCCGGTTATTACGACGCCGAAGGGACCGACAATATTACGTCGTACTAACCGGAAGTCGTACTAAACAAACTGTCCATTTTAAAGTTGTTTCTCGATTTTAACAGTCACACATTTAATTCATAATGGTTTAATGTAACTCACAGAATAATTGAAATGGAGAATATTTGGCTCTTGAGTGAAAGAAATTGTTGAACCATTGACCTATTTACTCGTACTTTCCGACTACATTGCAACTCAAGCCATTGTAAATTGCGGAGATTTTTTAACACGAGATGAATGAAACCCTTACGCGCTTAAGTTTTAGAACATTCGCTTCGAACAAAGATTCTATCTTGTATGCATGCGTGTGAAATCCCGTCGTAAAAAGCGGTATGTCGATATAAGCAGTCGTACTAAACGGATTCACTTTCATAGTGGCTTGTATGAAAACCAACCATCTGCCTATGTCTACGTCGCTAAAACCGGTTGGTCGTTTTATGCGGAGTCGTACTAAACGGATTCGACTGTACATATGTGAGCGTATGTGGGTGTATGTATATGTAAGTGTGCGTGTAAAATGGATTACGATTTTTAATTTTTTATTTGTCGGCCTGTTTGAGTTTCAATAAAAATGATTGCATACGATTCTTTTCAGTCCTCCGGCCAGTAAGCGCCACTTTACGCAAAACTAAATTGCCGCCTGCCGGCTCCGTCGGGCAGAAAAATAGTATACAAACCTCGGCCGGTAAATGGAAAAGCCTCGGATCACATGTTAGTCGACCTCGGCTTCGCCTCGGCCGACAATTGCTTGGGATCCGAGGCATTTCCCACTTAAACGGCCTTGGTATGTAATCTACTATTAATGTTGACTTGTTGCTGTCAAATAAGTCAATATTTTTTTTATTTTATTATAAAGGTTTAGCATCCGATTAATTGGAGAGTTCTGGGCATGCTTAGTATGGACTCTAGAGAGACTTAATAGACAGCGTTCAGAGCTACGGGTTCTGGAGGACGGCACCGAGAATTTAATCTCCGCTAACAGAGAAGAGCTGTCTATACGTCCCGAAATAATATCACACAACACCGAGATGTCCAGTAACTGTCTTCGTTCCTCGAGACTTAGCAATCGATAATGAGTGCACCTATCTTCATAATTAGTGTCCCATTTTTGTGCGGAAGTTTAAATAGCGTAAAAAGGGACGTTGAATTATTTCAATATTGTCTTTATAAATTATGTATTGCGGAGACCAAACAGTGCTGGCATATTTAAGAATACTCCTGACATAGGCAAAGTACACAGCTTTAATGCAGGCAACGTCTTTTAATTCACCGCAAACACGAAAAACAAAACCAAGATTTCTGTAAGTTTGATTTACAATGTCATTAACATGTTCGTCGTAAGACAACTTTGAGTCAAGGGTCACACCAAGGTCCCGCACTGAACTTACGCGTTGTATCGTCTCACCACCGATATTAAATTGAAAGAAAACTGGATTAGGACTTCTGGTGATAGAGATCTGGGCACATTTTTTTTACGGTAACGTTTATACGATTATGAAGGTAGTTCTCAGATAAGCGGTCAAGATCCTCTTGCAACTGTTGACAATCACATATGTTGCTGACATCCAGGAATATATTTGTATCATCAGCATACATTAGGAATTTAGAGTGTCTGAAGACAGTGTATATGTCATAGAGATACGCGTCGTAAAGCAAGGGATCGAGGTGCGACCCTTGGGGGACGCCAGTGGGGAGATCCACGAAGTCAGACCTGCAGCCACCCAGAACAACCGCTTGCCGCCTGTTTAGAACATAGGAGGAAATCCATCTAAACACGTCGCCACGAATACCCAACCAATAAAGTTTCCGGAGCAGGATAACGTGATCAACGCGGTAGAAAGCTTTTTCGAAATCAGTGTAAATCACGTCACCCTGCTTTCTTTGATCCATTTTATAAGCAACGAAGTTAGTAAAGTCTATAAGGTTGGACACCGTGGAACGCTTCCTGAGAAATCCATGTTGTTGCGGGGGAATTTCTTGGCTTATAACATTATAGATGTTGTTCAAGATATTTTTTTCAAAAGTTTTGGCGAATTGATTTCATATAAAGATGGGTCGATAGTTTATTATTATTTAAAGTCTGGACTTGGAGTGCAAAATACTTTGGATAGGCTGAGCACCCACGGCGAGTTTTTATAAACGACCAAAGATGCTTCGGGTTTCTCTTAATTCCATCTTGGACGGATTTAAGGTAACCTTCCCAACACGCTCTCCGAACTTGTTTTTGACGCTTCCGTAATATAGAAAAACTATCGTAGTCTAAAGGATTTCCGTATTTCTTCCACTTTGAGTGCATTTTATCCTTTTCCTTAATTATTTTTTTTAAGAAAGTGCACATGTTATACCAAACTGGGTATTTATTTTTATTAGTTCGTGAATCTAATGGAACGTGTTTACTAATAACATCGTCAAGGGCTTTGTAAAAGTTGGACAGCGCGGTATCTAAACAGCCAGCTGTTAGGTACGATTGCCAGTCGGTATTAGAAAGGCTGTCATTAATTGAAGCATAGTCGCCTCTTCGAAATTTAAATTTAGGCACGGGGGTGTGTTTCATCGGGGCAAAAAAGATGTCACTTATGATAATTTCGAGAGGAGGATGGTGCGTAACAATCTTAACTAATGGAGAGCTAAGCACCTCTACCGGAAAATTACGAGTAGCAAAAACTAAATCTAGAATGTTGCTGTTGGAGTTTACCGTTAAGTTATGCTGTTCCAAATTAGCGAGTAGAAGGTTTTCCATCAACGAAGATGCAGCGTGTCTGACCTCTACGGATCCACGTTGTTCAAAAATCGGCCCAAGCCAATCGGCCACCACTTTATAAGGTTTAATTTACAAATTATAGAAGCTAGTAGATCTAGGTTAAGCGGTAAAGAGCTGTGAAGCATTAAGATTGCAGAGGTCATACACTGTATACAACTTGCGCATATTCAGTGTCTTACAATGTGCATACAGTTATGTAGTGGGGTATCTAAGTGGCTTAAAATACATTGTATTTAGTAAG
The DNA here is from genome assembly GCA_949128165.1 of Lathronympha strigana. NCBI lineage: Eukaryota > Metazoa > Arthropoda > Insecta > Lepidoptera > Tortricidae > Lathronympha > Lathronympha strigana. Next base: position 5,607,063 of record OX421919.1, on the reverse strand, counting down.
TACCTCTGCCCTCTCTCCACTTCCAGGAATTTATTTTACTCTGCGGCTCCCAAAACTGGCAGTGCGTCATTACTGATTGCGCCAGCGTTGTCTAGGTATATTAGTTGTAAAAGAGTTGTTTTTGCTATTTATGTCTTAGAATTTTGAACAACCAAACAAGTTTTCTTATACGAGTAGTTAAGTATTTAATATGTTCATGCCAGGATAATCGTTGATCAATTATTATACCTAGGTATTTTGTACATAAAGAATTTACGGAAAATAAATTTCTCTGTGTATTTTTATTTTCCATTTTATTTAATGTCTATAAAAAAGATGTTGACATACAAAAGTAAAGAAGGGAAACAAACACTTTAAAACCATTTTGATAGTGTACTTTTTTGTAATAAAAGCGTAATCAGCACAGTAAAAACAATGGAAAACCTAGTAAAATTCCATGGACATTTATTAATATGTATCGAGGGAAAACAGTGCCCCAATTAACTCGCCGAGATAAATGCCGGCCCTAAAACAGTAGGCAGTTGAGCCAAGACTCCATCTTACGCCATGGCTCTTTTTATTAAATTACTTTCGTAATGAATAAATGTATTACACCGGGGATTTCTTTCCTCACTTTTATTTTATTATAAACCGTGCACTGTCTTATGCTTCAACGCGTCCTTTTTTTATCTACGACGTAATAAATTTTATTGTAACGTTCCCTTTTTGAATTTATTCAAAAATGCAAATTGCTGACCTCGTGGCTGTCATCCGCCTTTAAATCGTATAACGAACTGGATGTAACTGAATGAGGAATATTTTAATGTTCCTTGCTCAAACGCTTTCGTTTGTCCAATGAAAGTCTACGGTCTCAGGATTGTTTATTATTTTCATTAAGTTTTTGACAGATCGGTTAGCAATTGTATTTACAAAACATTTGGGTCAGTTTCAATTAAGCGATTGGTGATCTGTAGTTAAGCTTACTTAATTGTTGAATACAATATTTCTGATCAGAAATGTCATCAACGTTTGTTATTTTTTATTCAGGCTAAAGTAGTAGTAAAAGTCTCATATCTAAATTATAAATTTAAATAGATTGACATCTATAGTATCTTTAGTATAGTCATATAGTAGTATATGACTATACTAACGAAAAAGTAACCAAGGCCCCCAGTGTCCAGGGCTGCAGGCAGGGCAGAGTTAGGCGTCTCGTCTGCCGCAAAATCAGGACATCACTGGTTCTTACTTCCTAATTGAAGAACTCCATTGGAACTTGGGAATCCTTAAAACAAATAGAATAATACTTAAGGACAATATAAACAGTTACGCTAGATGATAAGAGATGACGCCAGTACTAGAACCAATAATATGTATATTCAGAGACAAACTGCGCCTTGGATTTGAATAGGTAACAAATATTAAATAAGTATGATTAAATATTTAGGTGAAGGGTATTAAAAGTGAGATTGAAGAATAGCCATTCTTTCACAAGCTTTTATTTAACTTGCAATGGCAAGAGACCCGATGGGGTGTCCTTGGTTCCTTGGAGTTTGGGTCGGATGCTTGCTTGGAGTGTGGTATGATAACTGCGTAGACACGCTGGCACCGTCCCAGCTCCAACGAACTAATGTAAAAACGGGCGCAGCGACTCAAAGCGACGAAATTTTAAAACGTAATAAATATAAGAGCCTGAGCACAGAGTACCATTTCGTACCATTAGGTACAATTAATACCGGCTCTATTTCATTCCAGGCGGTTATTTTATGGAACTCTACCTGTCGTCATTAGACGTGCTAAGTCGTTGCCAATTTTCAAAAATAAACTGAAAGATTTTTACTTTTCTTCAACCTAACGGTTTTTCTACTGTTATGCTGTGTTTTTGTAATATTTATGTGTATGTATTTTTATATATTTTTGTATATAAGTATGTGTATGACTTCCCTATTATGTAAATTTTTTGTTATATTAATATGTACTCAGTTTTGATTTACCTATACGTTGTTTGGATTTTCATGTGTATTGACTCCTGTACCCAAAGGTTGTCTGGAAGAGATCGCTTCTTAGCGATAAGACCGTATGTTGTCTGCCAGTGTTAATATTGTAGTGTTCAATTTATACCTACTATTTCTATTTCCTCGTTGGTGAACAATAAAGAGTGTTTGTATTGTATTGTACAATGCCTCAAGGGCTATTTTAGATTTCAGTTAGATAGCTTGCAACTTAGTGTATATATTTTGTTAGTTATATTTTCAATAAGTTGTGTCTCTATGTCTCAAATATGTATGTACTTGCAATTTACCTATTTTTGTTTGTGCTAACTGAATTTGACTAACATCCCGTTCTTCGAATAAACTAAAACTTCCCATGCTTAGTAAGCATGTAAGTTGGATGAATTACCTCCATGAGTATAAGTTGAAAGTGGAAAGGAAAGTACATTCAGCGTTAATAAAATTTTGGTCAATTTTATTTTTGCATTAGGTCTATATTCATGGATTTTTTTCAATTGTTTCAGTATCCACAGTGGATGTGGATGCGGTGCTGGGCCGGACGGCGTCGCTGCCGTGTGACGTTTCACCGGACGCCGGAGAGGACCGAGTGTACATGGTGCTTTGGTTCAGAAAGGCCGGTGGCAAGCCTATATACAGGTGAGAATGGTTAAATATCCATGTCTGGTTTGATGAGCACCCGTTATTCTGATATAAAATAGCCTGCCTGATAAGAAACGAACGAGTTGATACTGTATGTGTGGTGTGTGGTGAACGTGAGTTTGAAGTGAGAAAGTCGACGATAGTAGTCCAGTGAAAACACACAAAGTAAGCGAACCCGTAAGAGAGTCGTAGATCGCTATGGTGTGTGGGTACACACCCTAGCGATCTACGATCTATTAGACTACAACCAAAAACTTGCAGCACGACAGTTACTCCGTCAACATGGCGCTTGCAACAGTGCTGAAATATCGGGTGCTCATTAAAACAAACATACATGGTAGGTACATAATTATTATATTTTAGATTGTAGTTATAATTGATCATGGATTATTAGCTTAAAATCGTATATCTACAAAAAATGTGGTGGTTCAGGGGCGTAGCCAAATGACAGTATTTTGTTAAAGATGCCAAAAAATAAATTGGAATGACATATGTCACTATAACATTGCCATATATAACATACAGATATGTCCGTTTCAGTATGTAATTGATAATCAGAAGACGGTCACCTTGAATAGGCTCAGGGCCTTAATTTACATATTATTATCTTCTTTTACTTCCTAGCGTTTTCCCAGTATATGCCACGGCTTAGGAAGCCTGGGGTCCCCTTTGGCCTAATTTCAAGATTTGTCGTAGGCGTTAGTTTTACGTAAGCGACTGCCATCTGACCTTCAAACTTAAGAGGGTAAACTAGTAGTTTAGTAGTAACATTAGTCCGATTTCGGCGATTTCCTCACGATATTCCGAAAAACTCATACGCTACGAGCTGGCACGATTTGAACCTGCGTGGTTCGGATTAAAAGTCGCACGCCTTACCACTGGGTCACCAACTTTTTGCCATCGATATTATATTCTAAAGAAAACGTAATATACTATATGATCTCATTCATTTCGTGTACTCTAATTATAATCTGTATAAACATTCGTGTTACACCTCATTCCTATTGCCATATGACAAAAACGCGATTTATACTACGCAACCCCAATGAGAAGTAAATTGGCAGCTTGAGGTACGTTTACGATCACAATAGTAAAATAATGTGTGATTCGATGTCTACATATCTATGTTAGCCGTGTACTATTGTTGGATAAAAGCTCTAGCTTGGCAATTACTAGAATAACAAAAATCTAACTTATCAAATCAGCTCCAATACAAACAGCGTTAAAACTATTCCCTCTAGAGTAAATCCACTTGCCGTAACGAACCTTCGTAAATTGTGAGATAAGAAGGCAATTATCCTGTAAATACGTCATGAAAGCGTATTTAAATATCGTTAAGTCGGGCCTAATGAACCGTTCGGTGCCTTACACGGATGACGAGAACGAACGGGAGTTAGGATAGGGATGTTCAGGTATCGGAATATTCTCTCAAGTTTGCGGAAAAAATATACTACTTACATCGAACCGGGAATAACGCTTTGGAGAGCAACTAAACTGAATTCAGGTGACTGACAGCTGTTCATCGATGGAGTAACACGCCCGCAAACTACTCTTATTCAGAATATCATTGTCTTCTATTTCTGCGATTAGCATTCTTTGATAAATGACGACATCATTTAACCATGTGATAACGAGTGTCGTAATGTCATGTTGTTACTATACGCGAAAAGCCAGTTTTAAAATGTTTCTTACATTAGTCAAATTGTATGGTGCGATTTTGTTGGCTTACAAGTAAATTTGGAGTTCAACGATGTCAAAACCTGTAGGTCAGCATTATAAAATGACTTAGGTACATAATGACTCGTCAACTCGGGCTAAATGAACGGTTTACCTTACATGAAAGACGGGAGCTTTACTTCGTTTTTTTTTTTAATTAGAATTATCTGTCAAACGGGTAAACAAAGAAGCAGTGGTCGCAAACCTTCCTTCTTCGATTTCGGCCGATATCAGTGATTTTTTAGGAACTTATGTACACCCATATCATTTGATATTTACCGATAGCTGAATGCATAGTTTTCACATTTATTACTAATTTGTTGGGTATAAAAATGTTTTAAGTGTTTATAAGCAAGATGGCGGCAATTTAGAAATATCTAAATAGATCAAAAACTTACAACGAAATTCAACAAAAATGATAACAACAATCTTTAAGTAAGCTAACAGCAATAGAAAACACAACCGACTCAACTGACAACAATATGAACTCGAATGAAAAAAAATCCCACATGAGTTACAGTTGACAGATAGTTACAGTGACGTTTAAAAACAGACCATTCTGTGAGAACTCTGCCTCTTTAGGTTTTTTAATGTACAACCTTTCCATGAAAAATTGCAAATGCAATTAATTCTTATCTTTCAATCTTAGAATATAAATTAACTAATATAATGTTTCTTCTCTGTGCACAATACTGAGCAATGTATGTATTAATGAAACATGATAATAAGTACTTAATATTTTTTAACTCGTTTCCACTGCTCGATCCGCAGAAAGTGCCCGATAAAAATCCTTATATATCGTTCTGCAAAGGTCTTTCTAATGCTAAAAAAAAACGAAGTATAGTATAGGGGCGGTCAGGACAAGATTCTCTTGAGAGTTCGCGGGAAAATTTTCTATCGTAATTCCGTCAACGAAGATACCTGTGGACGGTATAGGTACAGCCTAGATTCTATACTCGATCCGAATGTATTTAAATACAGTTCGTCAACTATGCAGAGATCTAACAATTATACCACTGTTGTCTAGAGAGCAGTGAGATTAGATAGTTTGCTGTATCATTTTACTGGGTTCTGTCAGTTGTTTGTCTGGTGGAGGTCAAAACTATCCTCTACTACTTACTGTTGCATATTTAATGCACTGTCAGCCCACCTTAAGATAAATTAAATAAGTAGACCACACTACACTTTAGCAAACATAATTTTTAAGAAAAAAAAACCGACTTCATTTGGTTCCCGGTAAAAATGAAAATTTGAATTTGTTTGAGTTAGCCAGTTTAGTTCACAATACACCGCACGTGTACGATCGAAAATTGAGGAGCTTTCTTAAGTCCCAGGGCTTCCATCATTACATGTGAAGTATAATCAAACGGAACTCCCTTGTAGACCTTTAAAACAAACAAAATAACAATGTGTTAAATTGGATGACAGACTGTAAATTATCGAGCAGTTTTATTATGCCATCCCTGATTATCAACATCAGGTCCACTCCAGCAAAATGATGGCCACAGTAAGAAAATGCGTAAGCTAATTATGAACACCCTCTAATCACAATGATGATGATGTGCCGTTCAAATTTGAGGAGTTCTCTGAATTCTTCAAGAACCCCATCATCATAATAGAAATCAAATCAAAAACATGAATGTCACAACTAGGATAATAAGGTTCTAGGTTTATCGACCAGTTCATCATCAGGTCCACTTCATCAAAATGTTGGCTCCCACAAAACAATGTTTTAGTTACTTAAGGAAACCCTCAAATCAGAATGCATGTGCCGTTAAAATTTGAGGAGTTCTCTCAATCCCTCACGAATTCCATCATCAAAATAGAACTATAATCAAATAGGACTATCTTGAAGGTATTTCCTTACAAAGAAAAGATGAATGTCTCAAATCGGATGATAGAGCTGGGAATTACCAAGCAGTTCCACTTTGCCATCCCTGGTCTTCATCATCAGGTTCACTCCACCAAATTGAAGATGTTCGTAAAGAAATGGTCGAGTGTCTTAAGAAACTACCCAAATCATCATGCATGTGCCTTTCAAATTTGAGGAGTTCCCTCAGTTCCTCATGGATCCCATTGTGTATTTATCATTATTGGTGAGCAATAAAGAATATATTATTATTATTATTATTCTCTTTATTTTCTGTAATTCTTAGGCTAGGTAATTTTATAATATGATTATAAAAGTAAAATACAAAAACACATACAAAAACAATACAAAATACATATAAACATATTATAAAAAACCTAACCTAGAGTGCCGCCGGCAACGGGGCAGGCCCCGCCTGCCGGTGGTTAGGGCCGCAGAGAAAGGAACCGCCGGACTATACGCGCCGTATCCAGGATTACTGCCTTCTGCATCTGACCCTTGATCCATCCACCTAGCGAGAGTCTCTCAAGATGTTGGTCGAGACTCTTCGCTATGAGACCGTTCGCTGAAACGACTATCGGGACAATGATCGTCGAGTCAACATCCCACATGGCGGTTATTTCGTGAGCCAAGTCAAGGTACTTACTGGACTTGTCCTTCTCGGCCTTCACGAGATTCTCGTCATGGGGGATGGTGACGTCGACGAGCACGGCCCGGCGCTGCGATCGATCAACCAGCACGATGTCAGGTTTATTAGCTACAATAGTCCTGTCCGTGATGATAGATCGATCCCAATAGAGCGTGGCACGACCATTTTCGAGAACTGGCGTAGGTGCGTACTTGTAATACGGCACTTCGTGGACCACAAGATCGTATTTAAGAGCAAGTTGCTGGTGAATAATCCTGGCTACGAGATTATGTCTGTGCAAGTACTCGCCGTTAGCAAGATGAGAACAACCGGAAATAATATGCCTGAGTGACTCTCCGGGACGGCGGCATGCCCGACAAATGTCGACCGTACCGTCCTTCAGGATATATTTCCGGAAGTTATTCGTCATGATAACTTCGTCCGCAATTGCACAGACAAAACCTTCGGTTTCTCCGAAAAGGTCCCCGAATCGTAACCAGTTCACCGATGCGGACAGATCTACATCGGGGCCCGCGAGGGCCTTGTAGAACCGCCCGTGTAGCTCTTTGCTCTTCCATACCGTCTTGCGGTCCTCGGTGCTTAGTACCACAGGTTTGCGCCAATTCTCGTTAGCCAAGGAGAGCGGCGTGAGATTTCTGTCTACTGCCACCACATCACGATGCATCCCACACTCGTTGTTAAGGAAATAATTCCTAAGATTGTACACCTCACGGTTGTGAAGGTTTTTGGCATTTAAAAAGCCGCGACCTCCACATTTCCGTGGGATGTACAATCTCATAACAGACGACCGTGGGTGTAGCATACGATGTGTGGTAAGCAGTAGGCGAACTCTCCGATCCAGGGCATCCAGCTCGGTCTGAGTCCACCTTAGTATGCCAAAGGAGTACGTGAGCAGGGGCATTACTCAAGCGTTAAAGGCGCGCACTTTGTTGCCACCTGACAAAAGACTATTAAGTACTTTTGTCAGCCGACCAAAGAAGCGCTCCTTTGTCGCCTGTCTAATACCCACATCCTCTATACCCAACGACTGTGACATACCAAGGTATTTATAGGTTTCTGCTTCAGAGATAGATCTGAACGACATTGTCTCAGAAAGTTGCAAATTTGTTGAATTTACTACTTTCCCTTACTTTTTTTTTTCCTTTACTTTTTTCTTTCTTTTAATTTACTTTTACTTTTTTTTTTCTTTATTATTATAATTATTATCTCATCATCAGAAATTGATTTTGAAAGAAACGGAACTAATCTGGAACCATCTATTTTCAGAATTTTTTTTTTGTATCGGATGATAGTCCTGGGAGCAGTTCCACTTTGCCATCCCTGGTCTTCATTATCAGGTCCACTCCACCAAATTGATGATGTTCGTAAAGAAATGCTCGAGTGTCTTAAGAAACTACCCAAATCATCATGCATGTGCCTTTCAAATTTGAGGAGTTCCCTCAGTTCCTCATGGATCCCATCATCAGAAATTGATTTTAAAAAAACGGAACAAATCTGGAACCATCTATTTTCAGACAAAAAAATATTTTTTTAAATCGGAGGATAGTCCTGGGAATTACCAAGCAGTTTCACTTTGCCATCCCTGGTCTTCATTATCAGGTCCACTCCACCAAATTGATGATGTTCGTAAAGAAATGCTCGAGTTTCTTAAGAAATCACCCAAATCAGCATGCATGTGCCTTTCAAATTTGAGGAGTTCCCTCAGTTCCTCATGGATCCCATCATCAGAAATTGCTTTTGAAAAAAACTGAACAAATCTGGAACCATCTATTTTCAGACAAAAAAATATTTTTTTTAATCGGATGATAGTCCTGGGAATTACCAAGCAGTTCCACTTTGCCATCCCTGGTCTTCATTATCAGATCCACTCCACCAAATTCATGATTTTCGTAAAGAAATGCTCGAGTTTCTTAAGAAATCACCCAAACCAGCATGCATGTGCCTTTCAAATTTGAGGAGTTCCCTCAGTTCCTCATGGATCCCTTCATCAGAAATAGATTTTGAAAAAAACTGAACAAATCTGAAACCATCTATTTTCAGACAAAAAAATATTTTTTTAAATCGGATGATAGTCATGGGAATTACCAAGCAGTTCCACTTTGCCATCCCTGGTCTTCATTATCAGATCCACTCCACCAAATTCATGATTTTCGTAAAGAAATGCTCGAGTTTCTTAGGAAATCACCCAAATCAGCATGCATGTGCCTTTCAAATTTGAGGATTTCTCTCAGTTCCTCATGGATCCCTTCATCAGAAATAGATTTTGAAAAAAACGGGACCAACCTGGAACCATCTACTTTAAGAAACCAAAAAAAAATTCAAATCGGTTCAGTAATGACGGAGTTCTGAGGTAACATCCATTAAAAAAAAAACAGACGAATTGAGAACCTCCTCCTTTAGAAATATTGAAGTCGGTTGAAAAGAGAAATAACTTTCTAATAATGTTAAAGTTGTAAAGGTAACATACATAACGCCAGTACAAATTCATGTGGTTTCAAATTTATAAAAAAAAACACAAGCTTTATCTACTACAAAAATATTCAAAATATACAAGAAAGAGTAACCCTGATTTCTGGTTGACGGATGGTACTTATAACCTAAGAATATTCCTAAGAAAGTGAACGTTTCAACAGCACAGCACTAAACAGGACTTAAACGCGGCTACCTCCATCTCTTACTAACACACTACTTTCAACGAGATAGAAGATACCGTGGTGCGTTTGATTCCTTCAGGTAAATCGTTTCACGTGGATCCAATTAACATTTAGAAACACCTACAACGAAACACACTTAAGAACGTGTCACGAACTCGTTAGACGACTGTAAGTCATGATTTATTACCCGATTGTGTACCCTATGCCGTTGACTTAAGTAAGTAAACATTTGTTTTTGTAAATTCTGGCATCATTTTTTAATTGGGCCGAAAATAATGTTAACAAATCGTGTAGAAGTTTATAATGATATATGGGAGACAGGTATGTAATTATGAGTCTATTTACAATTGTAAAGCATGAATTAAATCATTTATTAATTATAATAAATATTTTGACTCATGCTTTTAAGTAGTGACACTAATATGTATAAATTATAAATTGAAAGATATGTCTTTTTCTGTAGTATATGACATCTATTTCAATTTATAATTTATATAATTATACACGTAGTTGTGTGACTACTTAAAAGCATGAGTCAAAACATTTATTATAATTAATAAATGATTCAATTCATGCTTTACAATTGTACAGTATGGTGGGCCATTTCTCGCATCTAGTTGAAAATAATCTGTAAAGATTATCTAGAGGTCAGCACTGGACGTAAGTCTGAACTAGGATGAGCGGAACGCACCTCAAACATTTTAAATAAGAAATACACACATACATATACACATATACTCGTACATAGGAAATTTCGGACTCTGGTTGCCGTGATCGGCCCAGTGGTTAGGGCGTCTGGCGCGAAAGCAGGAGGTCGCTGGTTCGATCCCAGCCCTGCTCACCGGGGACCTTAGCCACTTTTTCTGTAGTAAGTATATGACATCTCTTTCAATTTATAATTTTTATATAGTAATGTGCCTACTTAAAAACATGAATAACAAACATTTATTTTAAACAATAAATGATTTAAATAGTTCATGTATTACAATTGTATTTATTTATAATATTTCTTAAGATAATAAAAATACTAAGATGTACCTTCTCAAAAACGTCGTTGATTATCCATGTTGATATTGTAACGCAACCAAAATCTCAAAAGATATCCAATAAAAAATAAAAATAAACCCGTAACAAAGTTAAAACCATTTTTAAAACCCTGCTACTTTTTTCATACTATTTTTAAGAACTTTTCTGAGCCGTTCCAAATATAAAAGTCGCAAAAGTCACAAAACAGTTGAAATACGAAAATAAAAAAATAGCTAAACCAAAACGAGTCCAAAGTCTGATAATCCACTTAGCCTCCAAAGTATTGTCTAATGAATGTTGAGTCAATGCCGATATCTTTCATAACAAAGGGGTACTTACCTTCATCCTTTCAAAGGAATATCTTCATAACTTGACATGCAGAGGTGGAACCTTCGTGAAATTTGTTTTTTCTTAAGGAACGTATAACTTTTCACAAGGTCAATTCGGGTTTTGTTTTAAGTAAACACGTGTTACTAAAACCTTTTTTGGGATTGTGCTCAAAAGTATCCAGCATATACATATGCGACTTTATTGCTAATACCCCAAAAACAGGCTGGGCAAAGGTTCGTGAAATATATTTTGTTTTATAATGTGCAAAGCCTGTACAATGTCAATTGGGGTATCGTTTTAAATGAATACACGCAAATATTGTTTATTTTGGTTTTTTTACGATACTACCAATACCCGTGGGTATCCATACTTAGGTACTATACTTAGTAATATTATAAATGGAAAAGTGTGTGTGTATGTTTGTTTGTCCGTCTTTCACGGCAAAGCGGAGTGACGAATTGACGTGATTGTAGGGTTCCGTACCAAAATGGTAAAACCGGCCAAGTGCGAGTCGGGCTCGCGCACAAAGGGTTCCGTAGCAGCAAATATAATAAACTTATTATGTCAATTTATACACCTGGTGAATGGAGCCTAAACTTATAAGGTTCAGCCATCGTTTTCAGTGTAAGCACAATAACTTAACCAAAATTACAGTTAAATCAACCTATCTCAAAAACTATAAGAGATACTTTGATCAAACCAAAAATCGTTGAAAGAGTTAATTAGCATGCATCACCTCTATTTTTTTTAGAATTTTATACCCCGTAGTTATAAAAATAGAGGGGGGGGGACATACTTTTTACGACTTTGAGAGCTGATATCTCAAAAACCGTTCACTTTAAGAAAAATGTTTTTTAGAAAACTTTATATCATTTTAAAAGACCTTTCCATTGATACCCCACACGGGTATGTACATCGAAAAAAAAATTTTCATCCCTCAGTTACATGTATGGGGGGCCCCACCCCCAATTCTTTTTTTTACTATTTAGTGTCATAATTTTGTAGCGGTTCATACAACACATATTCCCATCAAATTTCATCACTGTAGTACTTATAGTTTCCGAGTAAATCGGCTGTGACAGACGGACAGACGGACAGACGGACAGACGGACAGACGGACATGACGAAACTATAAGGGTTCCGTTTTTGCCATTTTGGCTACGGAACCCTAAAAAAGGAACTCTTATGGTGCGACTCCGTCTGTGACTCCGTTTAATAAAATAAAAATCTGTTGGAGTGTCTGAGGTTTTCAGTGATACCAGAAACAAAGTTAATCCAGACACATTGAAAGAGAATTTATTATATACTTTAATTTATTTTTAATGTACAGTGCTCAATAAAAAAGGGGGCAAAATTTTAAAGTTTAATTACTGGGTCATGTGAAATGGGTATCATTTGAAAGGGCTTGATTTGCACATTGTAAAATATTTTTTATAATTTTGTTAAAATGAAAAATTTTTGATTTATAAAAGATGTAAAAAATAATCCCCTCCTTTATCTCCGAAGTTTGTAAAGGTAAAAATATTTTTTTTTTACACAACATTAATATTATCACTAACTTCACTATGTTTTTAATAGAAAAATCCTTTCTGCACTAATTTTGTAATTATACCAACTTAGGTTGATTTTTTTTCTTTAAAATATGGTATTACGCTGTAATTACCGTCTTACAAACACAGTGGAAATAAATTAGTTTACGTGATAAATATATATAAAGGAAAAACAAACTCTCATACGAGTACTAACTCCGTGCAAACTAGTGACTTAATCTGTCGATACATGTGTCTGACGTCAAATTTCTACTTCTAAGTGAAGTTGCAACGTAAGTTTTACGGAACCCTCGGTGCGCGAGTCTGACTCGCACTTGGCCGGTTTTTTTTAAGTAGAGATAGTTGAAGGGATGGAGAGTGACATAAGTAGGCTACTTTTTGTCTCTTTCTAACGCGAGGGAAGCCGCGGGAAAAAGCTAGTTTGTTATAAAAAACGAACCGGACTGTACTAATCACACCCCATGGAAAATAAAGAAACAGTCTACGATATAGTGTCCGGGTCAATTTAAAAGCCTTACTCATGCTTGTATTGTATTTGATGGTATCAGCAACCTGCCAACAATACCAACATCGGGACTTGATTATGAAGACTCCACATTCTTTACGTCCCCTCTAGGTGACCCTCTATCCAGTCACCTGCAATAATATCTTCCACTATGACGGGCGCAACAATATCTGACAAAATCGTATTTGTTCATTAATAAGAGCATGTCACATATTTTGTGGCCTTTACAGTGGAAGATAATATTGCAGGTGACTAATTTAAGTTTTAAGATTTTTTTGAGAAAAGTCCTAAATTTCAGAGTAAATCCACCATAATAGTTAATTTACTCTAGGTAGAATTAATGTTTGTTTTATTTTGTGTTGTGAAATGTCTATCGTACCCCATAAAAGTAATTAGAACCACCAGTAAGTAAACAAAAAAAGTTGGAGTTTTCTCAAAAAAAAAACTTAAAAAAAAAACATTTTTCTAAGACATGTACGTCTTAAAATGTTCTAAATGGCCTTAAATATCACCTACTTTTGACTTTGCATCCTGTTACCAAAAAGCCTGTATAGAAAGCTACATGGAATGCTCTCCTTCTGCCAAACAAGCTCAAATAAAAGTAAATAAACGCCGATGCCGTCTTAAGCATAAACATCTATTCTCCATCCCTCGTAGTAGGACAAATTATTCGAAAAATATGTTTATTAAACGTGCATGTGCAATTTATAATGAAAATATGAAATTAAAAGATATAGATATATTTAACTGTACTATAACTTCATTAAAAAAGGTGTTTAAAACATAGAGTAAAGTAGAATATGTACTTACTTGTCGTGCAAAATCGTGTTAGTTTTAATTAAGGAAATTTGAAAATTCTGGAAACTATAGGTCTAGAAATAAGAAAATAATTTGTGAAAATATTTTTGTAAGACTGTTTGTTTCATAATAAATAAAATAAAATAAATAATAAAATAAATTTTCGTTTAAAAGCAAGTTGCGTAAGTTTATTCGAAAATATGCGTCACTCAGTATCAATATATGTAAATACATATATGTACAGGCAAACAGGTATATAAATAATATACAGGCTGTTCTTGAACATTTGCTTTAACTTCGTCATGAGGCTTGGTATAATAAAGGAAACAGAATGGCATACTTAGTTTTATTAAATTCGTTCATTTTTATTTTTTGAATTTCTCATACAAAATAATTACATGTTGCATCAACCGCTAATGTAAAACGGGCATTAGAATAAACTTTACCAAGTAAGTGACAACCATATGTCGAATACTCATACTCCGTTTACACACTTGCAAATACCATATGAGATAAAATTAAATTAGTAGTTTTTTTATAAATGGAGCTAGGTAATTAGAATACCAGTGTTCTTTGAGAAATTAACTTAACTTAAGCTAAAAAATGCACCCTTGAATTTGTATATACATTAGTAATTAATTAAGTTTGATATTTTTTCCACTATCCTTTACCAAACTAACAGTTTCAGTTTAGCCCGATAGTTTACCGGTAGAGAATGCCTTAAGGCGTTAAAACCGCAATTTGTACATTAATTTCATTGTACAATCAAGTTTAAATAAATAAATACTTAAAATAAACAACTTGCTTGAGCTAAATAGAACAACAAGTCACATAGTAAAATGATTTAGACGGCACCGCTACAATCTAAAGCAGTACTTATTCAGATTTATAAATGTCAATTTGTTATGTTTATGATGCGAATGTAATGGTGTGCGCAAGATGTGAAACAAATTAAGATTTCAAAATTAGAATCAGCCTCCTAGACGAACTAATTTTATACTCCGTGCACCCGGGGTAAATTCAAATCATTGACAGTAGGCTGTTTACCGAGACAGCGATTACTGAAATTGCAATTATAAGTATCTCGAAGGCAATAACCGGCAGAGCAGCGAACGCTTTGCGGGGATAATGCCGTCATAAAAAGCGTGCTTAAATTGTTAAATTTACCTGGAAACAGCAGGGGTGTACAATCAAATCATCTCTCTCAAAGCTTCTTGCTGTATAAATTAGGATGGAGGTCGGAAAATTGAGAATAACGCCTGTCCGGAAATTGAAAAACTTCGGGTCGTTCTTTTATACTAGAATTTGACAGTTTTTTTAGAGGAAAATAAATTTTTGGAGCGGACCATGTGACAATTTAGCGGCTTTTATTAAACCGGGCTGGGCGTTGATTCTATTAGTTTCGCCGTAAATAGGAGCTTTGTTGACGTGACTTCGCAATTTCAAGATTCTCCCCCATTTTGGGGTGTATTATTTCTGGGATAATACAAAGTGGGGTGACGCGGCAACAATTTGTGGTTGGTCATTGGCTGATTATTTATAGTGTTATCTTTTGTAACGGATGATGGGTCTTAAGGGGTAAAATGAAAAAGTGCGAGTAACGTTTTTGGATCTGTTAAATATAGAGTGCTTTTAATAAAAATTTTTTTATTGTACTTTTATTGATAAGGATTTCAAATACTTAAATCTAGTTTGTGTTTTCAGTGAATTGGTGTGTGGTTGGTGAAAATAATGTTGTGAAACTTTATTTCACCTCATTATTTCGGGTCATCATCTTAACCCTGTGAAAACGAGTGCTGTAGAGGGTTCAAAACTTAGGGTAGGGTAAAATGTATTATTTTAATGAATAACAATATCGGAAAAGCAATTATTTAGAAGACAATATTTTTGTTTTTAAACGTTTGCGAACGTCACCAAAATTAGATGAAAAAAAGTGACACAACTCATGGCCTCGAGCGAGACCTTACACGCCCATCGCTCTACAAAGTGAGCTATTCAATTGTAGCGAGTCCCTGCCGAGGTTTTCCGGAAGGACTATAGTATGGCATTATTCAAAAAATGAGCGTGCATGTTTTTAATTGGGTGGAAACGCGCATTTGAAACGCATTGAGTTGCAAGCATCCAGCCTATGGTGACCGAAGTAAAACATAAGGACACTACTACAACATACCAATGAGTCATATGATAGTTCTACAATTGAAACGAATCTAATAACACTTGGGGCCTTACCATGACGTCTTAACGCGATTCAGTTTAGGCCGTCAACTAAATCGCATTTAGACGTCATGGTAAGGCCCCTCACACGGGCAATCCGTTAATCCATGCTGGTGCAAGAAGTAAAAACATGACTCTCTTTTAGCAGTAACGACGTTAAATAACAGAATGACGGTCTGTAATGAATTATCCGGAAACCGGATTACTTCCAAAAGCCCCAATACCCTCTGGGTTAAAAGGTCAGATGGCAGTAGTAAAACAAGCGCCTACGCCAAATCTTGGGATTAGTTGTCAAAGCGGACCCCAGGCTCCCTGAGCCCTGGCATAAGCCATGAAAACGCTAGGAAGAAGAAGAGACTCGCCGTCTAATAGTATCACCGTGACTGAATGAGGGACAAAATCACTGTGGTTGTTTCGTCGCTCCTGTGCTATCTGCGTTACTCGATCACGCGTATTAAACACATTGAGTGCCAGTGAGTGCTACGCGCTACGCTCGTAGCCGATTCCGTGGTATTCCCGCTTTGTAGCGGAAAGCGATCACCCACAGAGAACTCCCCTAGCGGGTTCCCGGCGCTCAGTGTGTTAAAACAAAAGTATTACTAGTGGCTCTGCGAGCTGTAGACCTCACGAGATGATACTGGTATTTCACATGTCGTCTAGGACTTTTCGATTGAATCGTCAATTTTTTTTAATGTAAGTAATCAATAAACTTGTTTACAAAATTTCACAAGAATCGGTTGATAAATGCGATCTGTAGAGGAGAACAAATGGACAGACACACGAAAGCATTTCTGCGCAAGCTGAATCGGAGACACTTCGCTCATAATGGTCGTCTTTGTTCGGGTTATGTCGGCAATGCTCGGCCACCGATGCCGTGCCGGAAGCAAAGTGCGAGTGAGAGAAAGTTATCGACGTGCTCAATTACTCTCCGTGATGCAAGTGACCGCCGTGACAAAATCACGTTGATATTTCACTGTGACTCTTTAGGAACTAGAATAATGTAACGCTTTTCCCTATCACTACAGAAATACTTCATTTCGAACGAGCGAGGCAGGAATCACAGATTGTGACAACATCCGAGACACATGTTCCTGTCTCTCGCACTTGACACTGTGACCTTTACCACGTGTATACTCGTAAACCAGAGATAAACAGAGAGCTAGACGTACTAAATGGCGTACTAAAATAAACAGATAAATAGTGTTACGCCGGTCATGTGAATAAAACTTCAAATGTGATTTTTCATGCCTTAGAAGCGTTTTCAGCAGGCTGAAAAGTGATTTCAGGCCGTTTTAGAGGTGCCTCTTTCACATACTAGAAGATTCAAAATTTACCCCAGTTACCGTTGTTTTCAGGCGCCTGAAACATGTTTTCAAACCGCTACCGGCCAGTACATTCCCATCCAGGGGGAGTCCGTTTCTACACAGGGAGGTAGTACACGGATAGATCTGCTTTAAATCTATCCACTGAGGTCCCAATGCAGACACCTAAGGTAATGGCTCATTGGAGACAAGAGGCCCGCTTAAGCGGTATTGAATGGGTATAGGAATAGTATAGATGATATTTGTCAATGACTATTCGAATTGCAAGGCCTACTCGAAATTATAACCTTTGACTTTGGTGATTGCTTTTCTAAACCCTCCTATAACAGAATACAGGCATCTGACTGCTGCTTATCGATGGTGGTCAGAAAAGCTAAAGTAGGTAGTAGTTAGGTAAATAGTATTTGATTTTAACATTAATCTTCCAGCCTATTTAGTAGCGGGAAATAATACCAGGTGACGTTATTCGTAGTCGTCGCCTGCAGTTTTTGTCTCCGTTATAATACTCGATTAATGTTATTTATTTCAACAATACTTTCATGAGAATGTCTCTTTAATAAGTAAGAAACATTCAAACAAAGTGAGACGATTTCGGCTTTTCTACCGTCTTTGGCATTCCCTTTTCCTAACTGAAAAGTTTTTCGGCCTATCATTTTAACTTCCTTCCATAAATAGCAGCCTAACGCTCGGAGATCAGAGCTTTCCTTAATACTTGATAGTAATAAGAAAAGTATAATAGACTAGGTAGTTTTAAGCCTTGATAGATTTCATTATGTATTTACTAACTAAAACGGGGCTTAATCGTGTATAGATTTTGAAAACAAACCTCCGACGTTTCAAGGGCGACGTTGGCCCCGTGGTCCCGGAGAAAGACTGGCTGAGGTTGACATCAACATCTTCTAGCTGCGCGGGTTTTACGAACTACCCGCACTTGGTCTTGATTATAAACTTGAACATTTTGCGCACTAGGGATGTGACTCTGTCGACAAACTACACTCACGATGTCCGATTTTTGAGCCGGTGATATTCGATTACGCTTACATTTATCAATGACCGGATTCCAAGTAGACGAGATTCTAAAACCGTCATCCCGATTGAAATTGGGGTATTTCTTGATTTCAATGGCTTCCCGTACTTTTCTACTATGGAAACGACGATCCGTTGAAAGGATTTTAGGGTTATGCAACTCAATCCAGTGGTTTGATCCAGACTCTAATAAATGTTCGGCAACCGCAGACTTGTTTACCTGGCGATTTTTGACAGCTGCGATATGTTCCTTCACTCTTTCCGCCATGGTACGCTTCGTTTGGCCGATGTAGGGACTACCACAACTGCAATCAATCTTATAAACACCAGGTGATTGGTACGGGATAACATCTTTCGGCGATCTTAGTTTGCCCGAAATCTTGGATAGAGGGGTAAACACAGTTTTTATGGAGTACTTCGCTAGCACTGTGCCAATCTTGTCTGTCACCCCTTTCACATAAGGCAAAAATGCCGGTTGCCTTGATACATCAGGACGCTTCCCTCTTGCTCTTCGTCTGGGCTGCCACTTTTTCACCTTATACCCGTTCCATCTGAGTACCTCCTGAATATGTGACATCTCACTCTTTAAAAATTCAGGGTCACAAAGATCGTGTGCTCTATTCACTAAAGAGCTGACAACTGACTGTAGATGGCGGGGATGGTGGTGAGAAAAAGCGTTCAAATATCTGTCTGTGTGCGTCGGCTTCCTATAAACAGTATGCGTCAGGGTTCCGTCCATCCGACCAATCACTTTTACGTCCAAAAAAGGCAAACTGCGCTGGGCTTCCAATTCATACGTGAACTGTATCTTAGGATGAATCGAATTGAAATCGTGAAAGTTTAAATAAGTGTTTTGATAGATTTCCTTGCTCTAAAATTTTTTCATAATTTACCGAAGCTAGCTCTTAGTGTTTATCTAACACTAATATTGAGAAATAGCGACAAGATAGTTAGCTCCAACATCAATGCCTACGCTTTGAAAAGGGCTCATGGTTGCTCATTTTACCTAAAAGAGTAGACAATGTATTCACAGGCCTAGACATAAAGGCATCCGAAATAATATTATATTCTGTCTAGCGACGCCTACTATATTTTCGTAAATGATATTACTGCGACCTTGTCTCTTATTTGCTTTCTGTTTCAAAAGGCATATATATATCATTATGGAAACATTAAATTAGAAAGTAAGTAAGGAATATTGTTTTATTGTTATTGTAAATAGTACATACTAGCTGTTACCGGCGACTTTGTTCGCATTAACAGTTTAGTAGGTACCTCTAAGTTAATTCATGAAAAGCACGGATTGCCTTAATGAATTTTTGCGATTTTAAGTGTTTGACTCAGGTACTTATAATGGACAAATTGTAAACGCTAAGTAATAGGAAAATTGTATTGGCTATTTGGGTTGTTTATAAAGTGTATTTCGTGAGCGTGACTGAATCGCAATCTTTACCATCAGCCCGTTACGATGTCAACATTTTGGACGCTTTAAACATCGGACTCCAAAGAATAATATGCCTAAATAGTTGCACAGTTCCAAACACAATAGGTACATGTCGCTTAAGGTTCAAGGTACAACATTGCCGGGTAACGATAAGGTGCTACCGCCATACAGTTTAATTGGAACCTTACCAGCAACCGATAATGTGATGTGACCTTTAGCGTGAAATTATCACATAATGCAAATATGTTCCGAACATTGTGAAGCCGGGTTAGCAGGAGGTAAGTTAATAAAAAGTCTTGCCATTACCTATTGGTGCATGAAGAAGAAGAGTAGATAATCCAGCACCAATGTTTACGCTGTGAATAATTATATCATAGGCATTTTGTTTATCGGGGACTAACCGTGGCGCCATTATCTTTTTACAAATACATCTAATGCCATGGTCATCTTTTTTGACAGTTCTCCCCTTCTTCTAAATATACTACAAAAGAGTCTCTTTTTAACACTATCTTTATTTTCATTACAAAAGGGTCTGTTTTTAACACTATTTGTATTTTAACACTAATTATTTGTATTTTGAATGTATGTGAAAGAATTTAGAACGTAACATGTTGTCGGAAAGGGAGAATTAGAATTAGTTTCGTGTTATGAAAAAAAAAAGCTTTTTTTGCATTATAATTATTTGTAATGTCATGAATAAACGTTATTAATTATGAATTATTATAAAAGCATAATGTGCAAAAACATGTTTTTCATTTGTCTGTAATTTAGGTAAAGTCTAGACATTTTATCACACATTTACACAGCCTATGACAACATTAAAGTTATAAAAATAAGTGAAACATACGTTTTTCTGTCCACAATATTTCATTTAGACTGTGTAACTGACTGCACAAGCTGTTTGGGTTTAAACCGTCACGATGACAAACTGCAGGCGCTGCAACAAAGCGCAGATAAATAACATTCAATGAAATGGAACTAAACACTAGTGAGTAATTTTGGATGTTGTAAGAAAATACTTATGTGTTTGATTGTGTCTAAAGACTTGCATTTTCTATACATTTATTTTTAGACTTAAGACTATCATGAGACATTAAGGATGACTCACATTAGAACGGGACGGGACGGGACGGGGCGGGACGATCTATCAATTCCTATAGAAAGAATCACGTCCGAGCTCTGAGCCCTCGGAGGTCTCTAGAAATTGACAGATTTTCCCGTCCCGCCCCGTCCCGTTCTGTTCTAGAGTGAGTCATCCTTTAATGTTATTAAATTACAAATAACATTCACGTTTTTTTTCGGAGGAACTTTAGATTCCATTATCAAGCATTGAGTAGTTTGCGTAGCGACGCAGGCGGACGTAATCACTATAAATAATTACGTAATTATAAAACTTCTTAGTAACATTTCAGGTCTAGCCAAAAACTAATTTACTCTCGCGAAATACTTTTGGTAACAATATGAGCGACACGCATTTCTTTGTTTTCAACATAGATAAGAACACAAAGGAACTCTTAAAAGCGTGAAGCTTTCATCCCCTGACAATACAGTTGAGTTTATTTATTGGAACGCTTTACCGCCCTGACAATTTTAATGCTGACTACGAAGTCTTAAAACCTTAGTTTGCTACGTGCTGACTTCGAACCACAGTAGTCGTTCACTTTACACATTTAGTTATTTTCATCTTATATCCGAGCAGTTTTAGTTAAGGATGACTCACACTGGAATGAGACGGGACGGGACGGGACGGGACGATCTGTCAATTCCTATGGAAAGAATCACGTCCGAGCTCAGAGCCCTCGGAGGTCACGTGACGTTTTCTATAGAAACTGACAGATCGGCCCGGCCCGGCCACGTCCCGGCTCGTTCTAGGCGTTCAAAGCCTGCATGCCTACCACGAACATCGAAAATTGGCATTGACGTGAAAACCTCTCTGTCACTCCAATATGCAAGTGTGACAGAGATGGAGATATAAATCCGCAATCGTTCGATTTTCGTAGTATAGGCCCTGGCTCGTAAAAATGAGTTTTCCGGAACCTACGTGCGAAATATCATTTGATATTACCACTCGCTTTTCGGTGAAGGTAATCATCGTGAAGAATCTGGACCTGGATAAACCCAAGTAGGCCTAGTTTACCCTCTGGGTCGGAAATTTAGGCGGCAGTCGCTTTCGTAAAACTAGCGCCTTTTTTATACTACGACGGTGACAAACAATCATACGGCCCGCCCGATAGTAAGCGGTCTCCGTTGCCTATGGACGCACATAACTCCAGGGGTGTGGTTACATGCGCGTTGCCGACCCTTTAAAAAAAGGAGCATTCGCTGTGGTGACAGCTAAAGGGGCAAGCTTTGCTCCGTCGGTCCTGTCAACACAGTGAATCCTCTTGGAGCTCTGGCGACCTTACTCACCAACAGAAACACAATACTATGAGTAGGGTCTAGTGGGCTCTGCTCCAGATTAGAGCGAGACGACATTCGTTGCGCTGTGCCCTACCACACTAAACGATAGGCAGTTAAGGCAATTTTCAGCCTTCTGCGTGCGTAGCCAAGATGTCCATCTCTCACGCTTAATAACGTATCGTAGCTACCTCTCTCTATCACCCTTCCTTATTAGTGTGACAATGACAGTTGCGTTTACTTAGCAACTGAGCGTGAGAGATTGGCATCTTGGCTACGCACCCTGTAATTTTGCGCCGGTTAAAGCTAAAACAAAAAAAATTCAGTGCCTATAAAATTATATTGATTTCTCAATACTACTAGCGACCTCCTGCTTTAAAGCAGGAGGTCGCTGGTTCGATCCCAGCCCTGCTCACCGGGGGCCTTGGTCACTTTTTCTGTAGTAAATGACATCTCTTTCAATTTATAATTGATATAATAGTAGTGTGAATACTTAAAAAACAAAAAACATGAATCAAAACATTTATTAAATTTAATAAATTATTTGATTCGTGCTTTACAATTGTTCTCAATACTATTTAATTTGAACTAGTAGTTTAAGAACTATCGAACGTCTTCTTCTTTCTTCTTCCAAATTTTAAACTTTAGTACCTAGTTTATAACTTACCAAAAGTTATGTAAATATTATACTTACATGTAGGTACAATATACACGACTTCAGTAAACATTTTGGATGCATGTATAAAAACCGGCCAAGATAATAATTTATGTAAAAATTTCAAGAAAAAAATACAATCTGGGGCTGTTCAATTTAAAATTTAGCTAAAAATAGTTTTTTTTATTAAAAAAATTAAGATCGCGTATTTTATTTTATTTACGTAAACAATTTTATAATTTTTCTAAAAATTAGTCTAAATCTTTTGGTTTTTGCACCTCGAATTGCGCTCGAATTTTGTCCATTTTAATATTTGTTTGCGCTGTTTGTTTCTCATGTTGTTTTCTGTGATGCCGTAAATAAATATTTTTCATTAATTTCAATTGTACTTTTACACCCTGTTTCCAATTACTATAAGCTCTTTGGTTTAACTTCAATTATATTTCAGCTTCGACGTCCGCGGCCGCTCGTTCAACAAAGCCCTCCAATGGTCGGACCCACACAGTTTCGGACCTCGTGCGTACTTCGCGACGGTGGCGCGCCCGGCGGCGCTCACGCTCAGCTCCGTTCAGCTAGGTAATGTCGTAACTTAGATGTTTCTTCTTAGACTTATAGTACTTAGAATAAAAATAAGATTGTTAACGTTATGGTGAAGAAAAGGAGAGGCAAATATGCTAGCTTTTCAATTGATTTCCTACAAAGCGCTCGACGGCAATTACACATTTTTTCTAATCCTAAAAAACGAGAAAGTTAGACGCGAGTGCGCAACGAGTATGCCGCAAATATGCTTCCAGATTTATCTACTTTAATAATTATGGGATTTAACGGCGCATATTGTAATGTGAAACATATCTTGGACGTTTGACGCATAGCCCAAACTGGCTAAAGTCACTCAGTCTATACTGAAACAATGTCGCTATAGATACTTTCCAATGCTACATTCAGTTATCCGAAAATAAAAAATAATAAGATCGAGGTCGGATTTAACGAGGTTCCACTGTAGAAATCATTGATTGAAATATTTATGAATTTTCAAAATATATACTTACTTAGCTTACTACCTGCCTTGCTCTACCTACCTTAAATCTAAAATAGGTCCTTGATTATATTTTTTTATTTCTAGATGACGAGGGCACCTACCGCTGTCGTGTTGATTTCAAGAACTCGCCGACTCGAAACTTTCAGATCCGACTTACAGTCATAGGTAAGTCATACGTAACTACATACGTACCTACCTAACCGTAGTCCATAGCGGCTGCACGATTCGATAGTGTTTGCATCTTGCTCGTTCCTAATTGGTAGAGAGATGCAAACCCTATCGAATCGCGCAGCAGCTATCGGTTACGTAGAACTTATGGTAAGTACAAAGTTTGGTCTTAAAATAACGATTCAAATATATTACCCATTTAATTATAAATTGAAAGAGATGTCATACTACAAATAAAAATAACCAAGGCCTCAAATAATTAATGTTGTGATTCGTGATTTATTTATACAATACGTACGAGTATAGTATGGTGGCGCCACCCTCGCTTCTAATTGAAAATAATCTGTAAATTATCTAGGAGGAAGCACTAGACGTTAGTCTGAGCTGTAGGATTGGCGGAACGCATCTAAAACGTTTAAAATAAGAAGGAATGGCATAACCTGCTTAGGAAATTTTGGACTCTGGCTGTTCAAATGCTAATTTAAACGTCAAACTTGAAAACTATGAAATGATGACGTTCACCTAACACCTTCACAGTCTGTGCTATGAAAATTTATGGAAACTTAGTTTAGTCGAACTCTATTATATATGATTCATTGGTTGACGTTTGTGTTATGTTGAGCGTTAATTATTATTATTATTGCAAGCCTATACTGTCCCACTGCTGGGCAAAGGCCTCCCCCCACCTTCTCCACTCTTCCCGATCGAGAGCAGTCTCTGGCCATCGTTGCAAAAAGGAGTCAAGCTCGTCTCGCCATCGCCGGCGGGGTCTGCCGGGTCCTCGATTTGAGCTGTCAGGTTGCCACTCAGTGGCGATCTTGGCCCACAACTCCTCCGGCATGCGGCAGACATGACCAGCCCAGTCCCACTTCAACTTGGCCGCCTTCCGAGCGTTAATACTGGCTTAATATATATTTATTTTATTGCAAATGTGATGAGAAGCACTCTAACTAGCTCTAACTCAGAAAGTACCGTCCCGCCTTTTTTACCTCCTCCTACTGCACTATAATTCGTACAACAGCTACAGTAGCTACACATTGTATTCCGCAGAAACTTTCCCATAAGTTAAACTATCAGCTTGTTCGCTGTTCTATTCCGGTTAGCAATCAACAGCTCCGATGTTAGGTGTACATACTGCGAAGTTTTCAAATTAATCAAAGTAAAATCAATTTATGTTAGAAGTTTCTTGAATACCTACTTTGGAGGACAAAGTTGAATTACACTTGAAGTGTTCTGGCAGTGAGTGAGCAGTGATTGTTTGTGAAATGGAGTTAAAACTGGCAATTAAAACAGAAAACGTTTAGGAAAAGAGGGCCGATGAGAGGTGATGATAGGCTGTAGTATTTTTTTATCGTTACCACTTTATGTCATATGTCTTTTTTGTAACTATACCTAATTTAATGTGAAAAACAAATACAAAGGCGATAAAAATAAAAAAGCTAATTTAATACAGCTCGAGTTTCGTAATTCTGATATAACGGATCGTTAGTAAGTAATTTCTGGAGTTACCATCCAATGAATTATTTCAAGTTTACTCCGGAACAAACTTTCATGACCTTCAAAACTCAGCATTTGATTTTTACCAACGTTCGTTTTGAAATATCTTAATTTCAAATTGAGTAAGGTTGTACAGTCCATCAGATATATCGGAGCGCCCGTTGTTCAAAAATCATTCTTCGAGGAATGCTTGTTGATAACAACAAGCATTCTTACGCCTCGAAAATAGAGCCGTGTTCAGATATTTGTGAGCGACTTGGCTGCTCTGATGTATCTGATGGCCAACGCGCCGGCGAAGCGACGCGGAGCGGTGACATAACAATGCGACGCCGTGCGGCTCCTCGGCTCGCGCTTAAATGTCAAATACCAAACCGTTTATAATTACCCACGTCAATGTCCTAGTAGTGGAGTACGCGAAGGCTATAATGACCCCTAAAATAACATAACTCACAAATCATTTTTTTTAATCAACTATTAGAGTACACTATTGACTAATCGTTAAAAATATTTGCTAACTGTTTTAGGTAAAGCTTTGGGTATAATATAGGTATCTGTGAACGACGTGTAAAATCAAGGAAAGATTATGCAAGTCATATTTTTTATTTTTATATTATTGGATTAAACTATTTGAATGTTATAGGTAAGTTACGCGCCGCGTCGCGCTACTTTTACGCAAAGACCCCCTACGTAGGACCCTTCCATAATATATATCAAAGATCTCATTATTTCGCACCACACCGCGTCGCGTCGGCATCGTTTTTGTTCGCCCATGCTGTACGCTCCGTAAGTGTATTGATATTTATTTATTTATTTTCATCTTATTTTATGGGACGGGACGGTCGGGACGGGAAAATCTGTCAATTTCTATAGAAAGCGTCACGTGACATCCGAGGGCTCCGAGCTATCACGTGATTCTTTCTATAGAAATTGACAGATTTTCCCGTCCCGCCCCGTCCCGTCCCGTCCCGTGTTAGTGTGAGGCATCCTCAACTCATAAAGCTACACGACACAATCTACTTTCTTAGGTACACAAGCATTCAAAAGTGCATGGACAGTTTATAAATGAATTCATCCATAAACTGCCCATGCATTTTCAACGCGATAGTACACTAACACTATGAATATTCATTCCACCAAATCACAGTCCAAATAAGTAAAATGTCAAATAACCGCGAAACTTTTTATCTTGATGAAAATTTTATGAGGCGACGACAGGGAATCAATTTAGTCATTATGAGTGAAATGCGGTCGTGGCTAATGACGGTTCACAGACATTTTAATTATGAGCTGTCACCGTGAGATCCGGCCGGAGATAGGCACAGTACGCCAAATAGTCGAGAGCTGAAGACTTGTTACGCGGTGTTCGCGTTCATATTGCCTGTAGTTTACTCAAAGCGTCACGTGACATCCGAGGGCTCCGAGCTATCACGTGATTATTTCTATGATAGATTTCCCCGCATGTTAAACTAGGTACTAACTAGTCTGCCTTTTTTATTCTGTCAGGCTACAATTATTACATAAATAGCTTTTTATGATAAAAGCGAGGAAGATGAGACGCGCTCCACGAGACTGGGTAATTCTCATTAACTTTAATATTATTTTCCTTCTTTTACTTCCTAGCGTTTACCCGGCTTATGCCACGGGTCAGACTTTGGCCACTAATCCCAAGATTTGACGTAGGCGCTAGTTTTACGAAAACCAGTGCTATTTGATCTTCCAACCCAGAGGGTAAGGCCTTATTGGTTTAGTTCGGTTTCCTCACGATGTTTTCCTTCACCGAAAAGCGATTGATAAGTATGAAATTATATTTGATATATCGTAGGTACAAAACTTGAGCCGGGGTATGAACCGCGACCTTCGGATTGAAAGTCACATAATCTTACCGCTGAACCACCAACCCTTAACCTTGAGTAGCTTTAATATTATTGTAGTAAATTTAATAGTTTTTCTGCTGTTTCTTGATACTCTGTGCCAGTTAACTCCGTTTACTGATAAAAAGACGCCAACCGCTATGACAGATAAAATCTGCAGGAGGCAGGTTAAATGGAAAAGAAAATTAGCTTTCAAAAGATCAAAATGTCTGTTCGTTATCAGGGACTAATAAAAATTATGACAAACAATGTAAATCGTTCTTATCCGGTTTGAGTTGGAACAAAGTTGATTTCTTTAATAAATAATATTATGAAGGATTCGCACGGCACGCGGAGATGTGCTACCCTGTGAATTACTTCCTGAGGCCGTTTTGCTTTTGAAAAATGTACTTTAAACAATTTAAAGACCACTGGGCTACCAGATCATGGCTACGGCAGTGGTTAGGGCGTCTGCTGCGAAATCAGGTGGTTGTCTGTTTGGTTCTAGCCCCGCTCAGCTTGGGGTCTTGGTCACTTTTTCTGTAGTACGAGTATATGACATCTATTTCAATTATTCGTGCTTTACAATTGTATAAGTACTTCAACTTAAGTTATGATTATGACAAAAGTATAAGTAATATTAAATATAAATGATACTCTGATCTTAATCGAATCGAAATCGAAAATGAATTTATTTTAATTTTCGAACCTTCGCCCTGATTTTCGTTTTGAAATAAGTGGCTCATTAAACACGTTCCACGAAACAGAATTGGGATTATTAATTTTCAGTTACTATTTAACATACGCATTAATGTGTTTTTAATCAGCGGGTGGCTTTCTTTTACTCGAATCATATTCGTATATCATGTTTGCTTCGTTTTTATTTTATATTTAAGAGGCAATAGGCCACCATTTTTTCATACAAACATGCTCGACTGTTCTTCTTTAAGGGGTTATTAAGCCAGAGCAATGGTTTTGTCAAACCAAATTTATAATAGATGTTATCTATGGTTTTTTTTCCTCATTCTCAGGCGTCGAGTACAGTTTGCGACTGCGCTGCGCAACGCAAGCCACCCAAAAGTTTTCAATATAATCTAGATTTGATTAGATACCCTCCAATGAATATCGTATGTTTATGGTTAGATACGACGTAGAATAAAAAAAACCGTTCGAATAAACCCATGCGCATCCCAGCAATTCCATTATTCCGTTTATCTTTTGTTATCAAAGAACCGTATCATAGAGAATACTTAAGATTATATCGTTTCTATTGATAAACCTATTTTGCTATAACAGTTAGAGGCCAACACAATGAGACGATACAGCGCCTTGCCGTAGAAACCTACGACACGGATAGTATCGTATAATCGCCGTCAATCGAACTTGCTAAACGATGTAAACAAAAGGCTTCACTTGGGTTTGTCACCGTTTCTCCTTGAATTTTCACATTACCTCATCAGACATCACTGAAACCATACACTACTGAAACGGTCTTATTATCGTAACATACAAAACCATAAGATAAATAACTAAATCTTGGAGATTTCATTAAAAAGATGAAATAGCTTAAAAGTTAGGTTGTTCCGACAATATGGCGGTTTGTTTACATCATTAACAAGTTCGAGTGACGGCGATTTTAGTACGATTTACGACACGATGTCTTGTTGAATGCCGTTGTCAAAATAACGCATTAGATCAAGAGTCATGGACCACAACAGACGTGTTCTTATGCTATTAAGAACACGCAAAAATAAGAGAAAGAAACACAGACACGACAACGTATCGTGTAGTTGTGTAAACAAAGGAACCCTACACTGAGCGTGGCCCGACACGCTCTTGACCGATTTATTTATTTATTTTATAACGATAATTAAACTTGGTGCTTTGTTAATTGCCTGCTGTGTCAATGTATGTAACTACGCTTGTTGGCAACAAAATGTTTACACAACACAATTAGACTGTAAAGAGTGAAAATGTAGTCGTAATGTAAAATGTAACATAAAAATATCAGAATTTAAATTGTGCGATGAATACTTTTACTAAACAAGTATTGTTTAAATATGTAGGTAAAAGCTTTTTAATCATCCGAAAAGATCCTGTAGCCAATGAATGTTTTTATCAGCTCCCGAAACCCAGAAAAAGGAGATCGTTGCTCCCAAACTGTTGACTCGATTTGAACTTTATAAGGGATAAGTTTTATTGGAAACCATAAATCTGATATTGTAGTCACAGATCTATCCCAGTGTTGGGCCATGCATATAATTATATCCTATGTGCCCACCTACCTTTCACATATGCACAATATCATCAATCCGACAACATCGTGATGGCCGAGAAGACCCAGTCTAGCAACTAGTACCTATCCTCCACAACAAGCCTTATTGAGCTTACTGTGGGACTACCCTGATCTGTGTACTCAAATATAATTACTATTTAAAAGGAGATATTTATTTACCTGTCTTGTGCAATGATCACCGTGAATATTACGCTTGTAAAAATGCCATAGTAAATATCTCGTTTCAAATAGTAATTATAATATAAATGAATATGTTGGATTAAAATCGTATATATTGCGTATGAATATCATATAAACTTATATTAATTATTTATTTATTGATTTATATATTTGATGTATTTTCATACAGATACGTGACCTTTGTTAGTAAAAGGTACCACTTTGTCGCTATCTGATAAGGCGCTAATGCCATAAAGATTCATTTAGAAACGAACCTTATCAACAAGCGCCAAAGTGGCACCTTTCATTAAAAACAAGCACATACCTATTGCGTAATAGCTACAGTGCATAATGGAGGATTATAATATTGTTGCAGTGCCCCCGCATCAGATGCTGTTGTACGACAAATCGGGCGCCG
The DNA here is from genome assembly GCA_949128165.1 of Lathronympha strigana. Taxonomy (NCBI): domain Eukaryota; kingdom Metazoa; phylum Arthropoda; class Insecta; order Lepidoptera; family Tortricidae; genus Lathronympha; species Lathronympha strigana. Next base: position 5,576,853 of record OX421919.1, on the reverse strand, counting down.
ACGTTTCGGGCGTCGTAGGTCCGCTGGAAGAGGGCTCGGCCTTAGTTTTAGTCTGCGAAGTCAGGGGCGGTAAGTAAAACTTACTATTTTTATCACACTTTTTTTATTGACCAGAGGGCTTAGCATGGTTGCCAGTTTATCGACTATCAGGCCATGCGTCCCTTTCCCACTTACATACTTATTAGAACGTAATAGTCACGGTGATAGTCGATAAAAACCCGACCATAATAGACCAGCTGGTGGACTTAAAACTATTTTATTGGTGCCAAAAAAAAAGGTATTTATTTTAATTATAATTACTATTGAAAATTTCTGTTAATTTTTTTTGCGAATTTAGGATATTTCGGCACTGCTACAAGCGCCATGTTCACGGTATAACTAATTTACTGCGAGTTTTTACCACACGCCAAAGTAATTTACCCTCTTACGGGTTCGCTTATTTTTCATGGTGTCACTGCCGCTACTACCGTCCGCTTTCTCACTGACCGCTTTTCTCGGGTGGGTTAATATATATTTTAGCAGCAATCCAATATCAGCTAACGATATTTATCTGGAGATGCTAAAACTTTGACACTTTTCTTAAACTTCCACCTCCCGGAAAGTCAAGTCTCCCGGATTTCCCCTATTTCTACCTAAACTGAACAAATTGAAACCAGTTTTCGCCAACGCGGCAGATTACGCTAACGCGCGCCATACCTAGTAAACGAAAAATAAACGGAATAATGAACAATTCAGTTCAATTTTTCTACTGCTTGATTTCCTTTATGGCAACATTGGAAGAGATATTCCATTTGAATGGGTTCATTGAAAAGTCCGCAGTATGGCCGGCTGGCGGGGCGCCAGTCCTCGGTCCGGATTATCTTTGCCTGCGCGCCCACCAATTGTGATGATGCAGCGGTGCGGACACAGGGGGATTTCGAGTTTGATTCTCATATCGGGAAATATTTAATGAACGGTATAGATTACGGCGCAGCCGGGCTTTAAGAGCGCAGTGGTTTAAGTGACCTAGAGGGTGTCGATAGCCGGTGGCCTGTAAATTGACTTTATTGGAACTGTTGTAAAACCATCTGTCAGTTTTGGTAAAGTAAGGAAAGAATTAGTCATGATGATATTCAATATAGTTTGTCCTAATCCCAAGATTTGGCGTAAGTGCTAGTTTTACGAAAGCGTCTGTCATGTGAGGGTAAACTACTAATAAGTTTGAATTATTGAGTCCGGTGTCCTCACATTCATTAATTGATAACCAATAATTAATTAATGTTTCGTTCATAAATTCCGAAAAACTCATTGGTACGAGTGAGAACTTGAAACCGCGACCTTCGAATGCTAGTCTCGCACGCTACCGCTGGGCCACTAAGGATCTTCATATTTATATGTATAAATAGAGACTGACATACAACGCCCAGTCTAAATTATTTAAGACCGAAACTTTTAAATTGAAATATCATAAAAGTCCGCTCAGAAATGATTGTTTTTAAACTTCTAAGGGGCGAAAAAGGGTTGACATTTTTAACAACTTCTATGTGGACAAGTTAAAGGGCGGTATATTCACTAATTGTTTTTTTACGTAAGTAATATCAACCTGTTTTCATATAATTTAACAAATCCACCAACTTTCTAAAAACAGCTCGTGCGTATATACCCAGGTAGTAGCACATTTAAGTTTAAAAATGTAACAGTGAGCGCGATCTCGCCAAGTAACTTTGTATTGAGTAAGTAGCATGTTGTATATTTTTATTGAAAAAAAAACACTGTAATATCGAAAATAAAATTTATAAATATTAACGCTACCTATCTGTTCTCTACAAATTCTCAATTGTACTCCGTTTGATTCAAGGAATTGAATGTTCAATATCGTGCGTCAGAGCAATCTGTCCCAATACAATCAATTTAGGTACATTTTGACAAAAAATATCGTCATTGAAAAAAATATAGTTAAAAATTTCGGACGATGGCCTACATTTAACACAATCACGCTGTACAAAATCCAGTTTACAGTTTTTGAACTCGTAAATAGAAATATGTACGAGTAGTACCAGAACTTGATTTATAGACGGAAAACGTTATTAAAATTGCAAAATGTTTGAGGTAAAAAATGAAAAAAAAAATATTGAAATCGCCAATGCAGATATCGTTGGATACAAGCGGAACCCGTGTGGAAATGTAGGGACGCGATAAAGTAGTTTTCTAGTTCGCATAACGTGACTTTGTTGATGTAAAGAACTGAACAATGTTATGCTATAGGAGGAACGTTTTAGTAAATTTTACTACTTTATACCTACGTAAGTGGTAATTGATAGCTCAAAGAGCAATATAAAGTAGACAAGCATGATAATCGGTGACTTAAAACTACACATTTATTTTCGGTTTATCTCCAATATTAGGGTGTTAGGGGGAGACAAATGTTGACAAATCTGCTTGACCTTTCTTAAACATGTGTCTCCGCCTAAACTCCAAATACTAAACGATATGATTGCCTATCAAGTACCATCACCACATCGGCGATCTTTGGGTCGCAGCCAAGTCTGAGCTATTGCACTGGTTACGTCTACTCATCACTCACTCACTCATAAATGGTATGAGAATGAGTTTACTGAAACCAAAAATTTCTCGGCTACACGGGAAAAAAAGTATGACAACATTTATTTATTTATTTATGTCAACAATATTGTTTTTACTCATCACAAAAAAATTGTGCTGCACAATGCATTGTAATAAAGTTTAAAATAATAATATATCAAATCAAATCAAATCAAAAATATTTTATTCAAAATAGATTCTTATAGAATACTTATTGAATGTCAAGCATGCAACTTCTTATTCCTAATTGAATGTAGCAGAGCTATACAATATATAATTTGAAACATTATTAATAATTTAGATGTCATTATTTACATTTAACTGAAGGTAAATTATCCGACCAAACGTCTTTGTCACTTAAATAGTCATCTACTCTATAATACCCTTTTTTTATTAGCGTGTTTTTAATTCTAGCCTTAAATTTATTTTCTGTTAAGTCTACAATATGGTCGGGTAACTTATTGTAAAACCGTGTACAGAGCCCTATAAATGATTTTTGAACCTTACTTAACCTAGTTTTTATACCAAATAAATTATTCTTATATCTAGTGTTAAATTTATGTACGTCACTTTTTTTTTTAAACACTGTCAAGTTTTTTCGTACATACATTATATTAAGATATATATATTGGCTAGGCAATGTCATAATATTTATTGTTTTGAATTTTTCTCTTAGGTCATAACGAGTATTTAATCCGTAAATCGCACGTACTGCTCGCCTCTGCAAGGTAAAAATTGTCTCAATGTCAGCTGCTCTTCCCCATAGAACCAACCCGTAACACATGATGCTATGAAAATAACTAAAGTAAACTAACTTAGCAGTATCTTCATCAGTTATCTGCCTTATCCGTTTCACTGCATATGCGGCTGAGCTCAGTTTCTTTGATAAAGCAGCAATGTGAGGACCCCATTGTAGCGTTGAATCTACCGTTATACCTAAGAAAACTGACTCTTGTATTACATCTAACTCTTGGTTATTGATCGACAATCCTTTTATGCTATGCTTCACGTTGGGTAACTTAAAATGTATACATTTCGTTTTCTTTGCATTTAAAACCAAATTATTAGCAGTAAACCAATCGTGCACCTGAGCCATAGCATTATTTATACAGGCTAAGTTTTGGCAATTTCTATTAACATGAAATATAAGTGAAGTGTCATCGGCAAACATAACAACTTTACTTAGTTTATCCGCCATAAAAGGAAGATCATTCACATAAATCAGAAATAAGAGAGGGCCCAATATCGATCCTTGAGGGACACCTATCACAACCTGAGATCCAGCTGATATTGTCCCGTTTACAGTAATTTTGTGACTTCTTCCAATCAAGTATGACTTTAGTAACTCTAGAGCCTGTCCTTCTATCCCATAGTATTTTAATTTTGAAATTAAAGTCTCATGATCCACGCAGTCGAATGCTTTTGTTAAGTCACAGAAAATGCCAATAGCGTCTTTTTTTCCTTCCCATGCCTCAAAGACATGTTTAACTAAACTTATACCCGCGTCCGTAGTTGATCGACCCCTAGTGAAACCGAACTGCTGTGTATGAAATAAATTATTTTTATAAAAATGACAGAGAAGTTGTTTGAGTATGATTTTCTCGAAAATTTTGCTCAGAACAGGTAAAATTGAGACAGGTCTAAAGTTACCAGCCTCCTTCGCGTCACCAGCTTTATATAATGGTATAACTCTACTTTCTTTCATCAGGTTCGGGAAGGAGCCCTCATCGACACACTTATTAAATATTAAACATAAATAGGGCGCAATAGTAACTATTATAGCAGTACAGACCTTGACCGACATGCCCCATAAGTCTTCTGTAGATTTAACCTTAATTTGCTTAAAAGTTCTAATAATGCAGTCTGAGTTAATATATTCAAATTTAAATTTACTATTACATTTATCAACAAATTCATTTAACAATGCCGCAGCTTTACTTGGTGAGGATTTTAGCGATTCAGTGGTCTTGATAGGAATATTTGTGAAAAATGTTTCGAATTCTTGAGCAACCTCTAAGTTTGAGCTGACCAGTCCATTGGAAGTGTTCAGCACAATATCTTTATTGGGAGGTTTCACCTTCCCAGATTCTTTTCTAATAATGTTCCAAGTTGTTTTTATTTTGTCCTTAGCACCTTTGATTTTATTTTTAATGAAATTACATTTTGCTGCCAAACAGACTTTCTTAAATGTTTTTGAATAAATTCTGACGTACTCCGAATAACTTTCTGTTTGCAGTGTTTTCTTTGCTTCATACAACTCAAACAATTTTTCCCTGCTTTTACGAATACCCGAGGTTGCCCAATCACTGAACACAAAACTATGCTTTGCTTTACTTACTTTGGTTGGAAAGGTTTTTTCAAATTCAACGACTAATTTCGAAAACAGTGCATTGTACATACTATTGCAACACCCATATACTGACAAGTTTGGGGACTGATGTAGTAATTGATGGTATACTTTTTCATTAAATGTCTTTAAGCGATTCTGCGTGATGGGACGAGTTTGAGTTTCTATTTCATTTACTAATGGCTTATTATTGTACGGTATAACAATTTCTTGGCCCGAATGGTCTGACTGTATAATATTTACAACTTTTTGCTCCAAAATTCTACATTCAACAAATATGTTATCCAAGCAAGTAGCAGTAGAAATGGTAACCCTTGTGGGCTCACGAAAAACATTCCTTAGATTAAATGAATTAAATAAATTTAAAAATTTACATGTCAACGTATTATTTTCTAAAATATTTACATTAAAGTCGCCACAAATTAATATTTGTTTTTTAGCTTTACTAATTATTGTTAACACATCTGTCGCGATACTCGCGATGGGGGTGTTTGTTAATATATAAGTCAGGCAAGAGATGCAAGGCATACATACCATCTTTCACTCCTAACGAGGTGTAGTTCACCTCACACTCTCGGCTCCCTCCAGTAGAGGACCCGAGGTGTTACACATAATCTGCTTCGCTTATCTGATGGTGGTTTTCTTATACGTGCGATCTGTGGGAAGATTGACTCTATGAAAATGACACTCTCTACAATCTCGGTTACCCTAATACGGTACACGATTACACACATTAGTTATTACACATGAGACCCATCTTACCCGGCCAGATGAAGGATCAAGCACATGATCATGGCTCCGGCGAATACGCCGAGCCTGATGGGTTACCTGGTGTACATGGTCGCACCCCCATCAACATGGCCGTCGCCACGGGCCGGACTACCATATGTAGCCCGGCTAGCGGCCGTCGCCGCTGACAGGTCCGAATCCGAGCCCTGTCGGAGTACCCAGCGCCATACTACGCTGCACTCCAATTACCGTGCAGCCGTCGCCGCCGGCCTGACCCCTGCGAGCCACGGGCACCTACCGTCACACACCGATACGTCCCGCTGCAAGCAGGTCAGTCGACACAAGAGACAATACAAGAGACACGACGCCTGCGCCGGGACAAACTGCCGCAACTTCGACACCCCACGCCACGCCAGACGTCGCCAAGTGACCTTTTCTGCCTTACCTAAGATGGTCTCTAATAAAATAGCTCTTATAAATTCAGCGTCCACGGCAGAGACCGTGGCACCCTGAACCTATAGTAATTTACTGTCTTGTCATTACTTGTATAATAGATGTTAAATAGATAATACATTATAGATTGCAAGAATGTCATATCACCATATTTTGAGTCCTCACCAAGTAACTAATACTTATATACTTAGATACTTAGCTTTAGACGACTCCGGAATCTCCTTGAAGTCTCCGGAGCTCGCCTCGATACGTATTTAACACACTTTCTATAACTCGCGCGTTCGCGCCTACTATTCGGTTAATGGCGATTCGCGCCATCTTACTTTTTGTGCACTATGGTTTACAATGTGTCGTAACTTACCACGACTCCACCAGAGTGCTTCTCAGTGTTGCCGCACGCGAATAGCATTGCGGCATTAAGGTTGCTTTACATTCGCGTTCGTCGCGACACTCCCCACCAGAGGAAGCAACACGGCGACTAGATTGCTGGTCCATTCCTTAATCTTCTCTAGCGCCCGAAGAGCTGCTTCTCTCTTGGGTCTTGAGTCTTGTTGTTCTGAGGGTACGCCTGGCCCTAAGTGACGTGGCTCAGGTTCAGGACACTCGTGGTTGACGACCGCGAGTGGTTCTGACTCTGATATAGACTTAGACTTAGACTCGTTATCAACATACATAGGCTCTATATGTGAGGAACGTACTTCCTCCATAACCGATGTCTGTGGCAGTACTTCTTCTACTTCCTCTCTGCCGGCCAGCTGCTGAGAGACTCTCTGTTCAGAAGGTGCTTCGAAATTTACGTCATCACTATATATTGGACGCGGAAAATCAGGAATCTGTAGAGGATCTTCTAAGTTCTCTTCCTGTTGCGATGTTTGCTTACACTGTTCTTCTCTATCTTCGATCTCTAACGGGTAGAGATGCGCGATAGATCTCGTATACATTGTATCACCTACTCGGACTGTGGCGACCCTACACAATCCTTCGGCGCCTTCTCTCAAAGAAACTATTTTACCAACTTTCCAATTGATCCTATTTTTAGTGTCTCCTTTAATCTGTACGACTTGCCCTATGCTTGGCGTCAACTTGGAAGTCACCCTTGGTTCATGTGGGTGGTGGCTATACCTTTCCCTCAAATTTAGGAGATACCGGTTCTCAAACATCTCTTTAAATTCTTGCCGAATTATCTGTGCCTTTTTCCATCCTTTAATTAGGTTATCCTTAGTCACCGTCCCAAGTGTCCCAACTGACGTGCTAGGATCCTTTCCTGAAGTTTCCATGACAATGCATTTTCCCATAGTCGTAAAATCCGAAGGTTTCAATACGTGCACAGGCTCTGTGTCCACGTATGTTAAAGGTCTCGTGTTAAGAACAGCTTCTATCTCTTTAATCACTGTTGTCAGCTGACTATCGTTCAATAAACGCTTCTGTAAAGTTTTCTTTAAACAATTCTTAACTAAGCCGACCAGTCTCTCATAGAAACCTCCATGCCATGGGGCAAGTTGTGGTATGAATTTCCACTTTATCTCTTTATCTATGCAATACGAATCTTGAAGAATCTCTGAGAGTAACTTATAATGAGCTGCATTATCCGATGTTATCAAAGTAGGCACGCCTCTCATTGAAATCATTCTTCTCAGAGCTAATAAACCTTCTTCCGCTGTTAGATCTTTAACTATCTCTAGATGAATGGCTCTTACAACTAAACATGTATAGAGGCTAATCCATCTTTTACACTTTCCATCGCCGTTGTTAACTACAAGCGGACCCAGATAGTCTGTACCAACGTATGTGAAGGGAGAGCTATAATTCACTCTCTCTTTTGGTAGAGCGGGCGTCTCAGGAAGTTTATAAGGTCCTCCGTCATGTTTCATACATTAAGAACATTTCTTCAAAATTCTTTGAACTTGACTTCTGCCTTGAGGTATCCAGTAGGTTTCTCTTATTTTATCTAGTGTGTGACTTACACCCACGTGATAGTTTTCTCTATGAGCCTTCATTATAACCTCGTTAGTAAAATCTGAGTTTTTTGGTATGAGTATAGGGTATCGTTTATCGAACGACCAATCCGCGTACTTCATACGTCCTTTACATCTTAATAGGTCATCTAAGTCTTTAAATAAACCTAAGTTCCGGTTTAAACTGGTCTCTTTTCCTTCTGTCTCTAGAGGAAAGTATGTAGCCTGAATTTCTCTTAATTTCAGAAGTTTATTATCTAACATGTGACTATTCTCATGAGTCTCTTCTAACGTAATATCTTCTTCCGTCTCCATTGGACTGACATTGGATATAAATGGATCATCGATCTCCATCAGATCTTCATCTTCTTGGATCCCAAGACCCTCCCCAGTCAAGAGAGAATTGGTTGGCCCGCCACTGGGCGTGGTTGGCCAGTTCTTGGAGTCACGCGTTATGAATTGTGGACCCTTCAGCCACTTGTCCGTGTCCTCTCCTAAACAGGTAGGTCTCGTACCGACGTCTGCTGGATTTAATTCCGATGGAAGATATCTGATCTCTAGTTCTTTGTTTGCTTTGATCTCTTCTATCCGTCTAGTCACGAAGGGTGGTAACAATTTGTTAGACTTACACCACTCAATGACAATCTGACTGTGTGTCCACAAGACTTGTCTGATGATGTTATGTTGAAGAAATTTAAGAACAAATTTTACCAATCTACTTCCTATTAGTACCCCTAGAAGTTCAAGACGGGGTATCTTCAGACTCTCCTGGTCTTTAATTGGTACAATACGGGATTTACCAATGATGAAACTTTTCTCCGAACCGCAGACTAAAAATACGGATGCTGCATACGCCTGTAGTGAGGCGTCAGTAAAACAGTGCAGATGGTATTCTTTCTTCATTGGTCTCTTCATATAACATCTGTCCACTGACACCTCTCCTACCGATTCCAAATTTCGTCTAATGATGTGCCATTCTTCAGTTAGTTCACTTGATAATGGTGAGTCCCATGCCACCCCTGCTTTCCAAAGTTTCTGTAGAAAAATCTTCGATGCTAAAGTATAAGGTACGGCGTAACCACATGGATCATATATAGAAGAAATGATTGACAATATGCCTCTTTTTGTGACAGCTTCTTCCTGTAAGTTAGGTTTCAATTGAAGAGTATCCTTCTTTATGTCCCATTATAAACCAAGCACTTTTACTGTATCTTCTAGACATATATCTGGAATTTTCTTCATGAATTGGAACTCCAATCCCTTAATGACATTGAAATATCTTGAAATGATCCCTTTAGATTTCTGTAGAGCTCCATTGCTTCTTCCGTAGAGAAACCGTACCAGAAACGAAGTTATCTACGTATATGTCCTTCGCCTTCTGCCTGTCCTGCTCTTTCGCCGTCTGGAATGTAACATAGGAACGTTGAGAACCTGAATCAAACAGCAGACGATATTTAAATTGATGCTCCTTATCACCTAATGGATTAGCATAAACTATTGCGGTCTGAAGCGTAGTGAAGCCGTTTCCAAAATTTGTCATGACTATTTCATCACTACTGCATCATTCTGAAAATTCGAAGGACACAATGCTCTGTTGTGCTTTGCCTTACAATGAAAACACAAGTTTTTAGCTCCGCAATTCCGTACTACATGATCCTTCCTGAAACATAAGTAGCATCGGCCTGTCAGCCGCTTTTTCCTTTCAGCCAGCGTAGTAACTTCCGAGCAACGTTCGTCATAATGAGCCCCTTTACAAAATATGCATACCCATTTCTCACTTTTCTTCTCCCTCAAAGGATTTTGTTTAGTTTCCGCACAAACTTTATCCGACGGTAAGGCTTTATTATTTTGAGTGTTCCCTTTCTTAAATCCATTAAATCTTTTCTTCTGACAGATGTTCTTGTCAAAGCCTCCTTGATGATCTGGCAGCCTAGGTTGTTGAAATCGACTTGGGCCCTTTGCACGTTTAGCGTTAATGTGCAGAGTACCTACGGTACTGTCTTCTGTTTCATGCAGACGCTTCCTTCCAGATATCCTGTCAGCGTCTTCCTTGGCAGTAATTATCTTATCCAGCTGACTTCTGAGTTCCTGTATAGATTCATCGTTGAGCTTCAGCTTTAGCTCATATACTAGGTCTGAAGGGAATTTTTCTAATAGCATGAAACGCAGATGGTTGTGATTAACATCCTCACCCAGCGACTCTAAAATTTTAAGATTTCTCTCTATCTCATTGTATGTCCTTCTGCAATCCTCAGCAGTACTTTTTGCTGTCTTCACTTTATATAAAGTTGCATAGTGGGCATCAATCAAATGAGATATCTTGCCAAAACGCTCTTTCAAAATTGAAACTGCAATCCCATAGTTTACATTAGTGGTTGGCAATCCATCAATAGCCTTCTTGGCATCCTCGGTTACCGAAGCCTTAAGATATTAAAGTTTGTCGACATCACTTATTTGTCTCGAGTCGATGTTACTTCTGAATGAATCCCAAAATTCACACCAGCCCGTTATGTTCCCATTATAAACAGGTAGTTGAAGCTTTGGGAGCCGGCATGATGAATTTTCTCCATCCAAAGTTTTCTCTGTTGTCTTGCTTGACAAAGACGCTTGATCAATCTTAGCTTTGAGTTCGGCCAGAGCCTCCTCAGTTCTAAGCTGGAGTTCACTAATCAAACCAATTTCATCTGCCGCAGGAGTAGATACTAATCGAAAATATTCTAATAAGTCACCATTGAGCCTTTTCACTAGAGCTTCTAATTTATTGTAAAAGATCTGAGCCTGCCCTAAAGTTTCTGAAGTAACTATGTCTGGTACTTCGTCTAAGTCTGTTGATATTTTATCATTTATGAGTCTAAGTCTAGCCAAAAGTATATCATCCATCTTGTTATCTTGCACAATCCTGTAATTGCAGAGATAATTTCCTTTAACCAAAATGTACCTACTTATTCAAAGTATTTGGTTCGACCAGGCAGATGCACTAACCTCAGATATATACAACTTGATTTATATAAAAACGTTTAAGACTACTCTCTATTTTAAATGCTGATTTATTTTTATTTTATTTTTATTCTTATTTACTTTTATTTTTATATCTATGTACTTTCCATATTTATTTCAGAACTATTTATTAATTCATGTCATAAGTCAGAACAACTTCCAATTTTGAAATAAGGTTAAATAGTTTTAACTCCCATCTTGTATCAAAATTTCACTTGAATAAACGAATTACTCCATTATTTAAATGTTAATAATAATTCACATGTAAGGGTCCTTTATAGTAAAGAAATGGAAAGTTGAAACTCAACATAATAATCTTACTGAAATATTTATGTATTATAATATTCTAATTAGGAATTACTGGAGACTTGTATGTATATTGTTTTATGTCACTGACTTTTACACACTGCTACCAATATACAAGTAGGTAACATTGTACATGTAAGCTATCAAGACACTAACTTCAATGTATTTTATTACTGAGCTTTGTTTGTTTGTTTGCATGCATCACTAAATTTTCGTACACCACTTTTATTCACTTATTAATCTAACACAACAACACAGCTGTAAAAAAGTATTAGATCACATGTCACATGTATGTACAATATGTACATAAAACAATTGACTTTACCAGTCAGGTGAATACCGCAATAATATACTGTAATGTCATCTGAATGATCAACTTTAACTTGAATCGCTTACTTGACAAGTTGCAGTAGCTATCATATCTATTTATGGACTTTGAAAGTTGTAATAAGTAATATATAAGACATTTATATTGCATACTAAGGCAGCCATTTTGATCGAAAAGTTCTGAATCATTTTACATGAGTTACATGACTATGAATTTGTATTTAGACATATTTTTTATAGTATGTCGATAAATAGTTCAACGATTTATAGTATTATAGTTGTATTTTAACAATTACTTCGTTGTGAATTACGCTACAAGCAATAATGAATCAACATGGCGTTGTTATGCGGCTGCATCTATTTTCTTTTATCTCGACTAAGTACATGGTTCAAAACTTATAACTTGTGTACTATTTTTTGCAAAGTAACACTTAGAAACTTACCGCGAAATGGTCTAGTCCAGCGTTTTATCGTCAAATCAGGGAAGTTTTGTCAATCCGTGTAAATCGTCTTAGCCGAGATGGTTGGCGGTTAAAGTTCTTTTCCTATAGAAATAAACACTTATTATTAAAGATCTATACATCTACTAATCCTGTATACACCACTCTTTGTATACAACTTTGTTTTTTCTGCAATTATAACAATATTTACCTTAGATGTTTAAGATTTCCGAGAGCTTGAATTTATCTTTCGAAACAACGGCGCCTAACAAGTTCGTACTTGATACCATAAGGACTATAAGGAGTTCATAGGAAAGTGTTGTCAGTGTTAACTAAATTTCCCCAAAATTTCTGACAAGTGTGAAACGAATTTTCTAAGTTAACTTATTTCTTTTATTTCCGTTATTTATCCATTAATATACAGTAAATTCTTCCAGGAGATATAACTTGAACAACTTTCGTATATCTGTACGAATTCTTACTTACTAGTTGTACATTTCTCATAAGATACTTATTAGCTATTAGGACTTAAGATTAAGACTATAGTTTATCATCTTTATTTACTCTTTCCTTTAAGATTCACAGCCTTTACACATATTAAGCACTGAAATAAACAATCACTTGATTGAAGAAATAAATGTCGTTCTACCTCAAACCTCAAATTAAATACGTAGGTATTTAATATAAGTAGTATCCACTTTAAATACGAAAGTTACCGAAATTTAGTCCACGTCTCCACGTCTGTTCTTTCCAATTGGACTTCTCGTGATCATTCCCTTCATATTCGTAGTTATCTCGTTTGTTCCATGTATTTCCCCTTTCTCCCATTTTTATGGATATCTCTCCATGTGTGGCAACACTCATCATGTTCTCCCGCCTGTCATGGCGTCACTTTGTCTTTGCGGCTTATCCAAATGTAGTATTTATAATCCATAAATTAAATACTTCGTTGTTGTTAAATACAGAAAAGTATGAAATCTCTTAATCTTAATTTTTAAGAAGTAGTCTTATATACGATTCTGCTATATAATTCTTATTAGAATTAAAGTATGTTCATTGAACATGCCGTAACTAAGTTTTGCTATCGAAGCGTATTTAGCTCAATCAAATTACTACTTATAATTTTACTTCTCACCTAATGAAATTAAATACTGCTTGTATTCAATTTAATTTTATCTTTTTGAATATTTAAATAGGTCTACTAAAATAAGAATGTTTAATAATACAGTATAAAATGAAATCACAAAATATTATAGAGTTTGTGACACTCTCAAGGCCATGTATGTTTTCATTTAGGAAATATAACCTCTTAGTGAAGATGTATACCTTGCACTCTTTTAAGCCTCAAATCATGATAGCACCATGGAAGATCAGATCCCAGCGCCTCCGCCATTGTCGCGATACTCGCGATGGGGGTGTTTGTTAATATATAAGTCAGGCAAGAGATGCAAGGCATACATACCATCTTTCACTCCTAACGAGGTGTAGTTCACCTCACACTCTCGGCTCCCTCCAGTAGAGGACCCGAGGTGTTACACATAATCTGCTTCGCTTATCTGATGGTGGTTTTCTTATACGTGCGATCTGTGGGAAGATTGACTCTATGAAAATGACACTCTCTACAATCTCGGTTACCCTAATACGGTACACGATTACACACATTAGTTATTACACATGAGACCCATCTTACCCGGCCAGATGAAGGATCAAGCACATGATCATGGCTCCGGCGAATACGCCGAGCCTGATGGGTTACCTGGTGTACATGGTCGCACCCCCATCAACATGGCCGTCGCCACGGGCCGGACTACCATATGTAGCCCGGCTAGCGGCCGTCGCCGCTGACAGGTCCGAATCCGAGCCCTGTCGGAGTACCCAGCGCCATACTACGCTGCACTCCAATTACCGTGCAGCCGTCGCCGCCGGCCTGACCCCTGCGAGCCACGGGCACCTACCGTCACACACCGATACGTCCCGCTGCAAGCAGGTCAGTCGACACAAGAGACAATACAAGAGACACGACGCCTGCGCCGGGACAAACTGCCGCAACTTCGACACCCCACGCCACGCCAGACGTCGCCAAGTGACCTTTTCTGCCTTACCTAAGATGGTCTCTAATAAAATAGCTCTTATAAATTCAGCGTCCACGGCAGAGACCGTGGCACCCTGAACCTATAGTAATTTACTGTCTTGTCATTACTTGTATAATAGATGTTAAATAGATAATACATTATAGATTGCAAGAATGTCATATCACCATATTTTGAGTCCTCACCAAGTAACTAATACTTATATACTTAGATACTTAGCTTTAGACGACTCCGGAATCTCCTTGAAGTCTCCGGAGCTCGCCTCGATACGTATTTAACACACTTTCTATAACTCGCGCGTTCGCGCCTACTATTCGGTTAATGGCGATTCGCGCCATCTTACTTTTTGTGCACTATGGTTTACAATGTGTCGTAACTTACCACGACTCCACCAGAGTGCTTCTCAGTGTTGCCGCACGCGAATAGCATTGCGGCATTAAGGTTGCTTTACATTCGCGTTCGTCGCGACAACATCCTCCATAACAGATTCGAAAGTACTAAAATTTTGTTCATTTGGTGGCCTGTACACGCTCACTATTATATATTCTTCCAGCTCCACACAAGACAGTTCTATTATACGTTCAACCGACATTTTAACTATATCAGTACGCTGTCTAAATTTAATGTTATTTCTGACAAAAATCAGTGAGCCTCCATGAATAGAAGTTTGTCGGCAAAACGAACTTGCTAGATCATAATTTGTATAATTTAATGTCAAAATTTCATAAGGTTTCTGCCAATGCTCAGTTATACAAACAATATCATACTGAAATTTATCCATACACAATTCTAATTCAAGTTTCTTGGACGAAAGGCCTTGTATATTTTGGTGAATTAATTTGTACGTCATGTTTGGCCTTACTTTCGTCAAAGAATTGTTTTTACAAATAATAAGATTATTTTGGCTGGGAAACGCCTCATTGGTACTAAGTACATCAGTAGCTTCCTTTGAAACATTTCCCTTTGTCGGAGTCCTTAATGTAAAAAAGAAATGGGTGTTATACTTTCATTGTTTCTAGTGGAATTCGTATTTTTATTGTCATTGTCAAGCCTACAAAAATCGACAATGTTATATGCAATTAAATTTACAGCGTTTCTCTTCTCAGTTTTGGATAAATACATTGAATAAGTCGTTAGTTTAAATTTTTTTACAAATTTGTTAATGTCAAACAGTAAGATCGCACTGCGAAGCTGGTATGTTGCGTTGTGCATAAATAAATTCATTCTGTAAATACATTGGTTGTGCCCTGGACTCGTACTTGAACAATATGGAAAAGTGCTTAATATTATTTTACAATCATATGTTTTTTGTATCTCAAGTAAAGTATGTATATCATTGTCCAGCGATCTTTTCGTAACATTTGCGTGGTCACCTGCCATTACGACGACAGTGGTAAGTGCATCGTATTTATGCGATTGGGTTCTAACTTTTTCAATAAGTTCAGAAAACGATATTCCCGGGTAACACATATTAATAGAATGTTGCCGTAGACTTTTAGCTATCATGGGTCCAATGCCTTCACCTATTTTATCGGAATAAATAACAGTTTTCCTCAAAACTGGCACCGCATGATTCGAAGAGGTGTCTAACGCTAGTTGAGAAGTAGTGGTGTCTGTACTCTCACAATTAAGAACGCTATCCATATATTTCGGCAAACACGCTTGCTTCGATGCGGCCTTACCATCAGTTTGGGGAGCAATACACGGTTCATTGGTCGACGCTGACGATGCCGTCAGAGCAGCATCAAAACTCGTCACCACTAGCTGTTGAGACTGAAGCGCGGTGCGGGCTCGCCGAGCACGAGAACGACGTTTGGCTGCACTGGATTTACCGCTCTTAGGTAGCTTTACGCGCCCAAGTCTACTTCTGCTGGCTTGAAATAGATTTTGCGATCCCCTTTCTTCCGACGATTCCATCACTTGAGTGGCTTGAGTGGCTTTATCGACCTTCTCGGGGTTCCTGCTCTCTTTTTTACTCTCTTCTACTTTCAGCTGGTTTTCTAATACCCACTCAGTTAGTTCGCGATTTTGTTGACTCAGTTCAGTGAGTTCAGCTGTAGCGGTCGATAATTGGTGTATTTGTTCGTTTGCAGCGTTCAGTTGTAGGGTCAGAGTCTCCAGCTCGACGTTCTGGTTGTTTATTTTGGTCCTTAATTGTAATGTTTCCATTTTCAAAGGAATACATTTCCTACCCATTTTACACATTCTTATATAAATTCTAGAGCATGCTCTTGCTCTATTTTTTTTCACAATCTTTAAAATTGGATTGGTCTTCAACTTATAATTTTTTTCAGTGGCTCCTATACTGGTAGAACGACATGAAACTGGAAAAGGTGACAACTCCTGAGACAATGACAAAGTATGAGTCCAGTCGCTGCCCTTGCGTTCGGTAAACTCGGCTATTTCATCCCGGGCCTCACCAAGCTGATGCTGCAAAAAAGATATTTTTTCAAGGGCGGCGTCGTGCACTAACTGACACTCCAGTAAGCCATCTACTCGCAGCTGCAGCGAATTTTTTTGTTCTTCCGTTTTTGCCATATGATCAGATACTTCGTTTAGCTGGCGCTTCAACGAAGTGTTGCGGGCCACCACAGACCTAATTTCTGATTCATTATCATCACGTTCTGCCAATAATCTATCGCTTAAAGCTCGTTGCTCTTTTAGTTCGTCCTGAGCTTTCGATAAATTTTTCTCAAGTAACATCCTTCGGGTAGTCATTTTTTCTTTCTTTTATTATGTTGTATATGTCGACGTGAATCGTTTTGGAACGGTTCCGTATTCTCAGTCCAGATTGGAATGACAGAATTAATAAATAACAATTTCGGAACGCACCCTATATAGGTGTCAGTGTCACTGTCACTTCAGATGTCAGTGTCAATTTCTTCACGTCAAAACCGGCAGATTATTACCGCTATTTATTAGTTTTAATAATTTATGCGAAATATCTGTTAATTTAAAATGTTTCTCTGTGTGAGTGTATTTTCGAAAGTGCCGTTATATTCCAAAGTGGTTTTCGTGTTATTATATACAAATGAAGCTCACCAGGATGTGCCTGACTTCTTCAGTATGTAGCTCGCGACGTGTCGTAAGTTTTTACACCTTGTTGTAGCTGATTTATACGCTTTTTGCATTATTTATTGATTAAATTGACAGTAAAAATTATAAACACGACTGCCATCTTTCACGCACACACGCACCTCTACAAAATAATATATACTTAAACTAAAATAAATCTAAAACAGTCCCCTGCGGTTTGTTACCGAGGACGCTGGCAGCATTTCCTCGCTGGATTGCTAGACTGATGCGTAGATCAACATTTCTCACGATATCTTCGTTTTCTTACCAAAGGAATATAGTAAAGTCACTTTTCTATCAAATGTTATATTTGTAGAGTTTTTATTTATTATGAAAAATAAAAATAAAAGGTCGACTTCAACAAAAAGCGATAAAGCAGGTAGCTCCTATTAAAGTACAAAGCAACTTGTCGAATTTAACGAAAATAAAAAACACGATGTATAATAAGCGTCAATGAGTATAGGTATTGAACTTACTTGTAAACTGGACTACGCCAGGCGTCATAAAAATCTGTGGTTTTGACGCTTTGATAGCACCACAGTTCAAATAATAATGCTATAGTAGCACACACGGCGCAACCCAAATAGACAAAATTAATAGAACCCACCTCTGTATTATTTGTATTGTTTTTGATCGTTCTTTCTTTCAATACCAAAACTATTTGTTACAATATTGTTTCATTACTAACTTCCTTATCCCATAAGCCCGCGGACATCACTACAGTTTTATCCTTTCACCGAAGTATCATGGGCTTATTCCTCGCGGGCCGTGGGGTATGGAATTTCACGTTAGCGACCGAACAGAACACAATTGATGATTTTGAACATCCTGTTATGAGGCACTTGTGGGTAGTCAGCCATTAAACAGTAACTTACAATCTTTTTTACCCGATAACGCACGAAAAAGTTTCTGATTGAAAGAAGATGGATGTAGAATATACATAGATTCGTTTTCAATGTTTACCGGGTGGGCCTCACAACAAGAGCATAAAATTTAATCGTAGGTTGTACTCCTCAAACCTAACAACTTTTAAAAATTATGTACTGTGTAACTTTCCTCATACAAACTAAATAGTATTTTCAATGTACGGTCACCTGCAGAGTTAAGTGTAAGTTAAGTTTTGAGTAACATCGCTTGAACCAACTGTATTTTGTTTTCAACTGTAAGGTTTGTCCGTCTCGATTCTACCATCCAAAAGTAATCTAGCAGGGTGCGTAGCCAAGATGCCGATCGCTCACGCTACAAAACGTATCGTGGTTATTTCTCTCTATCATCTACCTTATTAGTGCGATAATGACAGTTGCGTTTCGTTCGCGACTGAGCGTTAGCGATTGGCATCTTGGCTACGCACGCAGTAGTCACACGGAGATGCCCACGAACGCCGCAGTCGCTATCTAATACAGCCACGTACAACTCATGGTAAGCACACTGTAATTGGTCACGACATGGTTTTCGAGTGTATTAAAAACTGTGGCCTGTTCTGAGCGTTTTACCAATATTCATTTGACAAACGAGAAAACGAAGGTAAATAATTCATATACAAAAAAATCAAAGTCAATTTTATCTGCATATAGACAACGGGATGCATTTCCTTCCAGCAGCGGGTAAATAGTATACGAAGGCGGCTTCTTTTGTATTTAACTTAAAGATGTTGTTCTAAAAATACAATTTTTATATTTACCAAAAGTTTTGTATAAAAGGAAGACATAACGAGGAATGTAGTCCGATTATTTTCTCACATGGTATAAAAAAATTCTTCGTGGCTGGAAGTTCATTTGACAGCCAGTTTTGTAAAAAAAGAACTTCTGATCTGAACTGATTCTGTTGATCAGTTGAGCTTACCGTTGGACTTTCCCCACAACAAATCCCTTCAAATTTTTTTCCTAACTTTTTTAGTTAGACCACGGTACTAATTGCGCCCTTAAAAGGATCAACAACATTTCTGTTACATCCTGCATTTGATCCCTTCGACTCTTACGCATCAACTTTGTCCTCAGGTCGCCCAGAACCAGTTGTGTCCTGGCTAATCGACGGCTTACCAGCGCCGCAGTACATCGGCGTGAAGACCGACACCCATGTTGTGGTGAATCGGTTGGAGCTCCAGCATTTGAAGAGAGAAGACTTGAACACCACGTTTAAGTGTCGGGCGGCTAACACGCATCTTGTACCGCCGCAGGAGAAGACTGTGAGGCTGGAAATGAATCGTAAGTATAGTAGATTACGTACTGAGACCTGTGTGTGTAAAGTAAGAAGTGTCTCCGATTTCGTGTAATTGTTAGCCCACAAAACGATACTTAAATATTGCCAAGTAGGGGAAATAATTCGGATGTAAACAAATTTTGGTATAGTTGTAGGTAGAGATGTGCATAGCAACATACTAAAAGTACTGCTTTCTTATTTACTGGCCAAGATCTGTACACAATTTTTCTGCTCGACGGCGAATTTGTTTAGCGTAGCGGCCTGCTATTGGCTGCTTGCCAGCCGGAGGGCAGAAAAAACACCCATTGAATATATTACGATTTTCACACATTATACATTTACTAAAACGGGGCTTGATCATGTAAAATTTTGAAAAATAACCTCCTACATTTCAAGGGCGACATCGTCCCCGTGGTCCCGGAGAAAAAACTGGTTAAGGCTAAGCTAGCTGAGCAAGAGTTAAGCTAAAAGATGTTGAAATGGACATCTAGCCGCGCGTGTTTTACGAACTACCCGTACTTGGTCTTGATTGACAACTTGACTGGCCGTAAGACTGGCTAGTAGTATCGTTAGAACACGCTTCTTCTTAAAGAAAGACTCACACTAGAACGGGCCGGGACGGGGCGAGTAGGGACGATATTCGAATATCGAAACTCTGTTCTGCATTCTTAAACTTCATTGTGTGTTCCATCTATATTTATTGTACAATAAAATTATAGTATCAATATACAATATACGTAGGTACTCTTCCAGGATGAGAGCAATATATTTTTTTTCTTAAAGACAGTCGATGGACTGCCGACCGATGTATTTGAAAATGACTTACCTACATCGACGCACGTCGGGTACAATTTCAACGCTAAACGGCGATTCAAAAAACCCTTGCTGGCCATCGCGAAATGACGTGACATTGCAACGAGTCGCTGAAATGAAAGTGCTCCTTTCAAAGGCAGCTCAGCCATGATTGCCTCATGGACAAAAAACCGGCCAAGAGCGAGTTGAACTTGCGCTCCGAAAGTTCCGTACACTCTCTGTTTTTTCTTTAACTACCGTTCACCATATCTAATTTTAGGAGATATTTAATGCCTATTTTATCAAAGACTTATTTTGGCCTAAATCTACACTCTGAAATTCATCCGAATTATTTTTATTATTACTACAAAATTATTTTTAATATGAGGCTTATTCTTTTGGCTCACGGTAAGTTCAATTTTTTTATGATACTCGACGGATCAAGTTGTTTTCAACCGACTTCATAATTTTTTTTATATTTATTTAATTATTAAGTACAGGGATACATCTTAAAACTAAACATAGTCCCACAAAACTCAAGAAAACTGAGTTTGTCTGTGGAATCAGGAGTTTACATTACATATTTAAATATATGTATATTCTATGTTATAAATTGTTTATTTATTTATTATTGTAGTGTTTTTTTAAAAGTCTTTTGTATTTGTTTAGATTATTTTCTGAACGGATATCTTCAGGCAAACTATTCAATAGGTACGGTAGGCGTTTCTTTAGGGTTCTATCACCGTAGTAGTTGAATCCTAGGAACGAATAGTTTGCCTTGTGTCACAGACTTTGTGTTATAAGCGTGGCTAACAGGTGCCAGCAAGGGATTTGTTGAGTTAAGCTCTGGACGGCTATGGTTATTTATTGCAAGTAAATATTTATGTTTTAAACTAACCGGTAAGATTTTACAAATATTAAAAAGAAGTCTGTAGTTACCTTTACATTTAAGCTTGGTTTTATTGTCAAACAATAATTTCAAAAATCTGATCTGCATATTTTCTAGTTTGTCGATATTGGATTTAGTTGTGAGACCATAGCTGTCTAGAGCATAACTCAGTATGGAATTACAACAGGAATTTCATAATTTCATAACTGCCTAATTTCTCAATTCGTGTCTTTTTTTAAATCATTTACATCGACGCACGGCTGATAAAAAACCCTAAAATACCTGAAATTAAAGTATGTACTCCTTTCAAAGTCAGGATTGCCTCTCAAATTGAGAAATAAACTGGCCAATAAATAAATGTTTTTTCCTAAAACCGATTCATGTTTGACCAGTTTTTCTGAAATTTATATTTAATGCATAATATTGATTTATTATAAAGGTACAATTTGTGTTTAATAGTTAAAAAACACAACAAAATAAAAAGTTACTTGTACCATGGAGAGCCCCCTTATTTTATACCTCTGTTTTTTTGAAGAACGTAACAAAACAATGAAAAAATATTTTCATACAAGGACAGTAATTTTGTTTTATTTGAACATAAATTTAAAGTGAAAACACTGTTAGTAAATTTCCTCTAATTACTAAATACAGCCAGCCGTCAGGTTGTCTGAGACTAGTGGAAGTCGTCTGATGACAGACGGACTGACAGACAGTGGAGTCTCAGTACCTATGTTCTGTTCGTCTACATTTGGCTATGGAATCCCAAAAAAGCTACAAGTTTTTAAAAATACCGCATAGTTGCGTAATAGCCTGCCGCAGCACTAAATTCAAATTATGCCCTCCGCACATAAAATACATGTTTACGTACTAGTTTTGAGTCCGGCCTTCGGTTTCAACTATAATGGTTCGCATTAAATTAACAATTTTACTGCTAGATGTAACGTCATGCTTTGAAATGTAATTTAACAAACAGTGAAGTAATAGTTGAATAAAAGGGCAGCTGCACACTGTGGCTACACGTTGCCTAAGCAGTATTAAGAGTTAAGTATTATCTTTTATGCTGCTGTGTTATACCTAAGTCCGTTAACTTGAGTTACAATTTATACCAAGTTTAAATTAATTAGTAGGTACTACACATATTATGTATTTGTATCACTATTGCATCGATATTTCATAGTTCAACTATCTCTTACTTTTATGAATTAGCAGCATGTACCTAACTTGTATGTACTAAAAAGGAAATAAAATATTTGGTAGTTAAAGGACAATTTTTTTTCTGCAAATTACATTGTACCACTAACTAAATTAACTTTTGTAACTATTTAGCTGGCTTCAAAAATCGGGTTCCTGTGCTTACACGTGCTGCTATGATTCCATGTAATAAGGGAAATATAACATAACAATACTGTCTCTTGCATACCCCAATAGAAGAAAATTGTAAAAATAGCACTCTCATAAGTTCGGGAATACAAGGGACTAAAAAATAACCTCTTTGAGACACGCTTACCTACCTAGTTCCTTGAACTTAATACTAGTGGTTCACCTTGAACTGGCGACCCCTATATGTCTCGGTAACCCCTTGACTGATTTGGTTCATATTCGAACTTAAAATTATGATTTATGTCATCTAACCACCTGCCAAATTATACGACCATCCGATCAACGATACTCGAGTTATCGTCAAACAAACATTTATGTACATACATACATACAAACTCAGAAATTTTTATTTTTAATTAGTAGTCAATTTAAAAAACAACAAAAACATTGCTATCTGAAATTTGACGAAATTCATTCATCCACTCATTTATTTTACTTCAATTTTTGAAATACATTCATTCATTTATAAACTCTTAAACAGCGCTAATAATATCTTCCCCCCGGGGACAACTTTAGTGTGAACACAGCCTTAGGTGAAACTGATGTACTTAAACGATTTACTTTGTGCATGGCAAATCATTTCAGCATATTATTATAGTACGGAAGATTAGATCTTGTTCCGTCATATAGGTGGGACGGCGCCCTGATTTAAACTAAGACGCCTTTCCTTGTGTTACCAACCTTTTATTAAGAAGGTTATAATATATGTTGCTTGGTTTTAATATAAACTTCGGTTTATTTTTGCTGAGAATCTTAGGAGTGTTGAGTGAATGAGAATGATCCTGATATGTAGTTTGTTAATGGCTTTAGGCTTAGTTGTTCGTTACGAATATTTAACGATGATGTTTAAAACCACGTTAAATAAAGTAATTAATAATTTTGAAACGATTAGGTGTAGGGGTAGCTTACGATTAAGGATGTGTATTCTGTATTCAATATCCCCCTAATTGAGCGAAGTAAATAGAGTTCTAATATATGTTGGAAATTGTTGACGTTAGTTAGTTAAAGATACGCAACTAAAATTTTCTCAAAATGCGGCACATTGTCACCCAGGGACAACTTTACTGTGAACCCGGCCTTAAGTGAAACTGTTGTACTTAAACAATTTACTTTGTGCATAGTAAATCATGTCAGCATAGTATATTATAGAAGATTAGTTCTTGCTCCGTCACAAAGGTGGGACGGCGCCCTAATTTAAACTAACACACCTTCCCTTGTGTTACCAGCCTTATATTGAGAAGGACATATGTTAGTTGGTTTTTACATAGTCTTACGTTTGTTTGTGTTGAGAATGTGAGAAGTGTTGAGTGAATAAACGAGCCCGATATATGCTACAGTTTAACTTTTTGTTTAAACAAATCAAATTATTTAAATTCTTTGATGGTGTTGGTCTTTTTGACATCTATACGTATTTCAATTTATAATATTACAGTTTGTTAACGGTTTGTAAGCTTATTATTAGTTTTGAAGATTTAGCGATGCTAATTAAAATGTCGAATAGTTTAAAATGTACGAGTACTTACGTAAGTAGGTTGTTTTTGTATTTGTTTGTCTGTATGTCTGTTTGCCTTTATGTTTGTTTCTTTGTCTGTCTGTGTATCTGTATATATTTCCGTTCGTCTTTCTATAATATCTGTCTGTCTATTTGTCAGTGCGTTTTTATACATAATTTGATTGTTATTATTAAAAAAAACTAAATGCATCGGTACAACAGCTACAGTTCCGTTTCCTGGCATTTACAAGACTCCGGAATCCTGATCTGAATAATTCCTTGAAATAGTTCTCCGATAGACGCTAAATGCGCCTCAAAGTCCTGTCACGTGCGACGCCACAATTCGTTTACCGCCCTTCGCAATTGACTTACGTGTCCGGTGTAACTGACTACCAGTGTACTAGATCATCGAGTAACTGCAACATTGTCGTGCAATTAGAATAAAGAAGAATTTTAATAGCAATCCTGTTCAATTGTGTTTTTAATGTTCCGTACTATAAATGGTAAAAAGGTACATTTATGGTGCGACTCTTTCTGTTTTTATATTTGATCGTCTGTTTGCCATGTTGTCTGTCTGTGTGTCTGTCTGTGTGTTTGAATGTTTGTATGTTCGTCATTCCGTCTTTACTTATGTATATATGTTTAATTTTTAGGCCGTCTTTATACATAATTTGATTCCAAATTATAGAAAAATTCTTATAATGAATCGGTGCAACAGCTACCGTTTCATTTCCAGGCATTTACAAGACCCGGAATCCTTATCTAAATAATTCCTTGAAATAATTCTCCGATAGGCGCTAAATGCCCCTCAAGTCTTGTCACGTGCGGCGCTGCAATTCGTTTACCGCCCATCGCAATTGACTTATGTCTCCGGTGTAACTGACTACTGATGTACTAGATTATCGAGTAATTGCAACTTTGTTGTGTATTTAGAATAAAGAAGAATTTTAATAGCAATCTTGTTCAATAGTATTTTTAGCGTTCTGTACTATGAATGTTAAAAATTAGTGTCAATGCGATGTATGTCTGATTGTCTGCCTTTTTATCTGTTTTTCTGGTTCTCTATCTGTCTGTTTGTCTAAATCTTTATCTGTTTCTCTACCTGTCTTTCTATCCGTATTATTTATCTATCTGTCTATATGCATCATTCCATTAAATGTAAACCAATTTCTTAAAATGCATCGGTGCAGCAATAACAGTTCCGCTTCCTGGCATTTACAAGACTCCGGAATCCTGATCTGAATAATTCTTTGAAATAGTTCTCTGGTCGAAGCTAAATGCCCCTCGAGTCCTGTCACGTTCGACGCCACAATTCGTTTACCGCCCTTCGCTTGCCTTCGCTCTTGACTGGGGTGTCCAGTAATCAACTTCTGTTGTACTAAATCATCGAGAGACTGTAGCCTTGCTGTGAATTGCTGGCATAGAAAAAATAATTTATTGAATCAGGCGTTACTTTGCGGAATTCCATATCAACAACAAAAATAATGTTACTTTGCTATAGGAGATCTTGAGGATGCCTCGTAGAGAGGCGAAACACGTGTCGAGTTTAATATTATTGTTTTCTTTTTCTGATAGAAGAAAATTGATAGCAGTTTTGCTTCCTTGATTTGAAACTTACTCCGATAAAGGAGTTATGTTAAGGTTTTTGCGAAATATGCTTAAAGTACCAAACCTGCCAAACGATGGCTGCAAGTCTGCCAAAAGCCAAGTCTGGCAGACTTGCAGTGCACTTGGTTACTTGGTGGTATATATAAATAAATACCTTGTTAAATTAAAATAATACAACTATTTAAGGGGGCTTTTATACACTTACGTGTTTTTTTGCCGTTTTTATAGATAATGGTACGGAACCCTTAGTGCGGGAGACCGATTCGCAATTGGCCGGTTTTTTTCTTTATTCTTCTAATCGACGTAAGTGTGGACTAAACTTTACCTTCTTTTTTACCAGTATCTCCACTGTCAGTGTCGCTTGTCAACCGACCACAGCAGCTGATCGCGGGTGCTGCCTCGACCTTGCGGTGCATCGCCGAGGGCAGCCGACCACCAGCACAGATCACCTGGTTTAAAGACAATCGGAGTTTAGAAAGAGAAAAGGTATTTCACTTGTTTTTCTTATGTCAAATATGCCTTGTATGCGATGTAGACGCGACTTTAAAGTTTGGTTAAAGACGCAATGGACTGCGAATTTTGTCATTTTTGTTCTATTATGACAAAAAACGTCAATTAGGCTGATGTTACCGTACATTGAAAATACTATTTAGTTTGTGTGAAAAAGTGAAACCTATACAGTACATACATAACTTTTAAAAGTTGTTGAACTAAAGTTATTTGGTTTGAGGAGTACAACTAACGATTAAATGTTTTGCTCCTGTTATGGGGCAGGTTATCTTTACAACATAATGTACTCTCATTAATTTAAATCTAAATGCACGTTAATTTAAGCATGATACTAATGAACATTTGTGTTCCACATCAATTCTTCATATATCAAGCGCGATTTGACATATGGACTCGCGCCTGTGCCAAGTCATACTCGATGTATTGAATTGATCGTGTGCGTGCAACCGGCTCCATTCATTTATCGCCAACGCAAAGGGTATATCGCGTGCGACAAGTGTGTTTTATCTTGGTTCGCTAGTGCAACAGAGAGGCAAAATGTTGATAACGATTTGTCGTTAACGTTTTGCCTCGCTGCTCAAATTGAAACAAATAATGTATGGAAATTGTCACGTAACTCTTTGCTTGCTTTTATCCAATATTGTATTTTTTTCTACTTAAATGATTTTCATCTTGTCTACTGGGTCCGGTGTGCTCCTGAACAGCTACGTTACTTAAAATATTGCCTTACCTAATCGAATAGTTTAAAGATAAACTTTTTTGCTAGTAGCGTTTCGAGCAACGCAGGAAGGGGAGTCGGCATACGTACGATTTCCCCTCTGAGTACAAGCTCAAATGGGCATACGTGACTTTGTGTGGTGACTAGTCCGTACACTAAAATATATCGAAGTATGTAAGATTTGTTAGTGTAGTTGTATCATTTTCTATGTGTTAATGTCATCGTTACAGATACTTTTTTGTATGTAATGTGTGATAAGTGCGTCTGTGTGCACGTTTCCCCCCGCAAAAGGTGACAGAATAATTTTTATGGTAAGCTGTCGCTTTGCCGTCTCCCAACGCGTTGGAAGCAATTGTGTTGCTCGAAGTAGTAGTAGCGTCAATTCAAAGGCCAGTCGTTGTTCATAACACCTTATTTCAAATAGCTTAACAGCATGGTTTTCATTAGAGGTATATAAAACCATGTGATTCGGTCATTCGGCCAATGAGGTACACCAATTTGTATCTATGGAATGTAATTCTTTAAATTCCTGTCCCCAAAAGAGTCCGACTTAGCTAAGTTTGTATCGATTTTGACAGCACAGACTTTGAAAGTGTCAAGTAAATGTTATCATTCATACATACAAGTACGACGTTTAAAATAACGCTTGCAGCCTCTTATTATTATCAAAATTGATACAAACTTAACGTGGTCTGACTATATACGTACGTATTATTAGCCCAACGACTGAGCGCGTTTTGTTTGTTTTCTTTCTTTAAATTCCCATACGGAACACGTTCTCAGTCAACAGAGGCTACGCTTTGTAGCTTTCAGAATATCAGCCCTCTAACTAGGTCAGTGTCTAATCAGATTTCTGTGGCCACGCAATGACTTAACAAATTTTGCAGAAACGTAACGCATCGTCATGGCGAAAAAGGTTGCTAACAAAATGTGAACACAGAGCATTTGGCGGAATGTTTGGGATTTACCTTGGCAAACGTCTTAACCCTTTTTGCTAGGCTTTCAACTTGGTAAATATAGCGAGTACCTATTTCGTTGAGTACTTAGGTTAAAAGGTATTTCAAATCGAGATGATACCTAGCTGTATTATTGGTTAAATTCCAGTCCTGAGCACTGGGGGCAGTGGGGACGATGGTCTCTTTTTCCTGTAGTATATGACATCTCTTTAAATTTATAATTTATATATGTAAGTACTTAGTGTGAGTACTTAAAAAAACATGAATTAAAACATTTATTAAAAAAAAAAATTGATTCATGTTTAAAAAAAAAAATAGTTTCAATTTATCTGCAAACATTAAAAACAGTGCGCGTTATCTAATAAACCCTTAAATCGACAATATTTTAAATATTGGACATAACTAACTAACACTTTTTAACCTTTTTTTTATAACTACAATTTAAAACGGGATATTACCCATGTACATGTTTGTTTTATTGAGCATCCAATATATTTTTTTCTATTAGGTAGTATGTATTTTCCTAGCCAGAATCACTACAACTATTGATTTTGCTAAGAAGGTACTCCTATACCACGGCTTAGGGTGCCTGGGATCCGCTTTGGCAACTAATCCCAAGATTTTGGCGTAGGCGCCAGTTTTACGAAAGCGACAGTTATCTGATCTTCCCATCCAATGGGTAAACTAGACCTTGTTGGGATTAGTCGGGTTTCCTCAGGATGTCTTCCTTCACTGAAAAGTAATTTGTATTTATATCAATGATATTTTGTTCATAAGTTTCGCAAAGCCTATTGGTACGAGCCGATATGTGAACGCACGACCTTAGGATTTAAAGTCGTATTGAAGCTCTCTTCTTTGTCGGATTAAAGGATGACTCACACTAGAACGGGCCGTGACGTGACCGGCCCGGGCCGATCTATCAGTTTCTATAGAAAACGTCACGTAACCTCCGAGGGCTCCGAGCTATCACGGGATTTTTTCTATAGAAATCGACAGATCGTCCCATCTCGCCCCGTCTCGTTCCGTTGTAGTGTGATTCCTGAACCAACAACATATTTTTTGTAAACTAAGTCTTTAGCACTACTTTTTGTTCATATTTTCACACCCATACGTATAAAACAAAACACAGTCTGCCGTATCATGCTTTTATTAATTTAAGTGCCACGTGCAAATATTTGTGAGAGGTACGTTAGATTGTTTGTGTTGCGAGTATATCTAATTATCGTTAGGTATAGGAATGTTTGCTTAATGTTAAAACTTTTCAAATTAAATTCCCAAAAGACCAATCTAACTAGAAATTACTTATGTGTTGGACTTTATAATTGTACAATTTTATAATTTGAACCATGGTAGACATCATATTTTTGAGCAAACATAATAAATAGGTTTATTTACTAATGGTCTAAGAGGTAAGAAGAGAGAATTTATAGAGCCACAAATCCCCTCTAGTTAGTGTGCTACACTATCTTTATTAATTTATTCGGGTGCCTGGAAGCTGTTCAGCAGTGGGTGTGATAGCTGCTCTTTGGGTAATCGACTGAAAATTTGCGCCTTTTTGAAAGCTAATGAAAAATAACCCCTATACTAGGTGGGTCCTGTAATAGGAGCAATAAATTTAATCGTAGCTAGTACTCCCCAAACTGAACAACGATTGTTCAGCGACTTTAAAAAAAAAACGTGTGTTTTGATTTTTATAACACTTTTCAGTTTGTGAGAAGACGCAATGTACTGCGAATTTTGTCATATTTGAACTATGACAAGAGACGTCAATTAGGCTGATGTTAACGTACATTGAAAATACTATTTAGTTTGAATGAAAAAGTGAAAACCTACAGAGTACCTACATCATTTTTAAAAGTCGTTGTACAAAAGTTGTTAGGTTTGAGGAGAACTACCTACGATTAAATTTATTGCTCCTATTACAGGAAACACCTGGTATATGGGATGACTTTGGCACTTTTAACCGGTACCATGAGTTACTATAGAATGACAATCGGTAGCGACCACGCGATTCGAAAGTATTGCACCTTGCTCGTTATTTGTACTTACCATGAGTTACACGCTACTGTATTTTATAACGACTGCGGCGCTCTAAAATAGCCGTCTCGCTCCTACTATTACTCTGGCAGGAGCGAGACGGACATACCCCCGAATGCCGCAATCGCTATCGAATACGGCCACGAGAAACACACTAAAATGGTTGAAGCATGTTCCAAATATTTTCGAATCTCGCGGTAGCTATCGACTCGTGGCTAATTAAAACTCATGGTAAACACACCGGAGGCCAAAGTTCTATTTCGGTTTGAATTTTATACAGGGTGTCCTTAGCTATTAGACGAAGTCGAAACACATACACCGCGTGGGCCCCACAACAGGACCAAAAAATTTAATCATATCGTAATCGTCTTCAAACCTTAGTTCAACAACTTTTGAAAATTCTTTAGGTTTTCACTTTTTCATACAAACTAAAATAGTATTTTCAATGTACGTTAACATCTGCCGAATTTACCTCTCTTGTTATAGTACAAAAATGACAAAAAGGAGTGTTAAAGTTTTTAAAGGGTCGGTAACGCGCATGTAACACCCCTGGAGTAGCAGGTGTCCATAGGCTACGGTGGCCGCTTAACATCAGGCGGGCCGTATGCTTGTTTGTCACCGTCGTAGTATATAAAAAAAAAACAAGCAGTAAATTGAGTCTTCAAACAAACTATAAAGTGAAATGAAAATCAAATAAAGTGTTTTGGGGTGAAAGAAAACGATTTATGGGGTATGCGTTATTAATTTCTGAATATCATAACGTAAGGGACACTAACCAAGTTATTTGCGGATTACGCTAAGAATGAGGTAGGCAGCGAGATGCCGCTAGACAGCGGAATCCAGCCACCGATTCTTCATACATTCCAGATGTGGTACTGCATGCATTTACGTTCAAATATTGAGTGAAAAATGTTTTGCGTTTATTAGAGTCGTTATGGCATGGCGTAAGTCTTAATTCCGTCTAACCTGTAGGAACGGTTATTTATGTTTTGCTCATAGTTTGTTACACTTTGTAATTATCGTTTTTTAGAGTTTGGTATGTTGCATATCGGGAACAAGAAAATATATTCTTCTCACCAACTATTGATGGTTCATTTTGTTTTATTATTTTTCCCTGAACGCAAACCCCTTTTTAAGCGAAAAAAAGTCTTGCATTGTAGGGTTATTGGAGGGGCATATCTTATTCTTAATAAAATAGTTGTTCACACTTGACAATCTTTTGATTATTTATTGTTTTTAGGTGAGCGACCACTCGAACGAAACGTGGTCGGTGAGTACACTGGTGTTCACACCCACCCCGCTGGACAACGGCGCGGTGATCAAGTGCATCGCGGCCAACCCAGCGTTACCGAGGAAGGCCATAGATGACCACGTCACACTTAATATTGTATGTTAGTATCGGCGCTTCTGGGATAATCTTGACATATAAGTTCATTTCAAGAATTTTTTTTTTGATGGCCCTGGCTAAAGCCGGGATAACGCTACTTAGAAGAAGATTTTTTTCGGAATTGGGCGTTTTACAGTTTTGTTGTTTCAAAACTTTTTATTTTATTTAAAATTTTAAGTGATTTCTACTCAGAATCGCAAGCTTTTTCGGTCCTAGTAGGAGAAGAAAAGTGAGCTAAGATTTTTATTTCCTTACTATTTTATCTTACACTTTGTATGGCAGTAGCGTAATGGAAAGTTTAAAAAAAGGTTGGGGGACAGTTCTTTTTCCCACTAGAATCCTAGAGGAAAAAAAATTGGGAATAACAAAAATAAAAACGTTCAATTGCCCAATCGAATCTTTTTCGATTTTTAAATATTTCCATAATTTTTGTGGAAGTAACGGTCTTTAAAAAAAATCGTACGTCATAAATACACAAAAGACCTCCCTAAGGTTACATCCCAGTCGCGCAACACCGGGTTGCGGCTGCAGGGGAGACGTATGACAAACGGTAAGCGTTCTCACTCGAATAAATACCAAAGGAAATTGAGATTCTGTGCGATGTAGTATGTCTATAATGGCAACAGCCAAATTATTGTTTTATGAATGTCACCTTAAATGTGATACTATGAAAACAGTAGACACAACATTTTGTAATGATAACATGGGAAATGATGTTTTGGACTTAGTTATTAATAATAATTGAGAACCTCCTCCTTTTAAAATTTTGAATTCGGTAGAAAACGGTTTGGTTTTTATGGTCAAATAACTTACGAATGTATTTTAAGCTTTTTTTGTTAAACAATCTCAATTCAATTATCAATTTATCAGTCTAATACGAAAAAGATTTAGGTTTTTTTTTCTACTTATACTTTCTTATTCAAAATAATTCAGTTACTACCTAAAATTAAGAACAGTTAGTTAAAATAACCTATAGTTTCATCATAATTTGATTTGAAATATTTTTTGAAGGCGTAAGGACGGATCTTATACATTTTAATTAATCTATAACTTCGTTTTCTTCCCCCAGATAGTCCACTGGTGATCTTGTCGCTTGGCAGCACGCTCAACCCCCACGACATCAAGGAGGGAGACGACGTGTACTTCGAGTGCAACGTCAGAGCCAACCCGAGGGAACACAGGATAACTTGGTTTCATGATGTAAGTTTAATGTATACTGTGACCTAAATAAGCCTAATATTTTTAGAACCACGGTCGATTGATGCTATACGATGAGAAAACATTATTTAGTTCATCTATATAATGATTTAAGTAAGACGATAAAGTCACAGATGACTGTAGATACCTACCTACTAGTCCTACTACACTACTAGCAGGTATCTATACTGTAACGTGACGTAATGTTACGTTACGTTGCTTAGACAATGCTGATAAATGTCCCTTTACATGAAACGTTATAAAAATATTACAAAACTGAAGTAATAATCTTCACTGTTAATAGCGTGCAATTTCAGTATTTTCCATTTCTATATTATAGAAATGGAAAATAAACAGACATTTTAACTAAGTATAATGTTTGACGTTGGAGCATAAACAGAGATAAATAGGTTTATGAATTCTTTTTCACGCTAATAGAGATATAACCTGAAATACACGACATATTGAGTTCATAATTACATGGGCTGTTTATGAATAAATTCATTCATAGTTTAATCTTATTTCATTTGTATATTGTAATCCTACCTGTATATTGTATTTTCATATTTCTGCAATAAACCATCACAGATAAATCATGGGCGGCTCCGTGGGAGTAGATTCATTGAATAACATTTATGATGCTCCGTATGCACGCCTTATGCCATGCGCTTTATAAAATATATGCACACGGGCCTTACCATGACGTCTTAAGCGATTCAGTTTAGGACCTCAACTGAGTCGCTACTCGCTACCATAGAAATGAGCACAGTAAAGAACTTAAACAGAATCGCGTTCAGACGTCATGGTAAGGCCCGTGGTGACTTACTTCAATAGTATAATTTATCAATTAAGTGTTGACTCTTTCTTGCGTTTTTCCAGTTGGGTTTTTAAAAATACTGCCAGTTTTATTCCAATTCCTGAAAAAATTTTGAATATTGTTTGATTATAAAGTTACAACTCGGTGGAAACTAAATCTCACGCTATATTTTTATATCACAATATATTTTTACTTAGGGGTGTCTAGTAATCATATAAACAGTTGAAGTAGTAGGCCTTATCTGTGTGTGTATGTGTGTGTGATTTTAAGCAGCATTCTGGGAACAACACTTACGTTCGTGGCTCTACACGGGAGAAGATACTTCGTCCACACACACGGCAAGTGTATGTTCCTCCAGGTCGGCGGGGAATGAGAGGCCTGCTCATGGCACCTTATACATTTTCTTTTAAGACATTGAGTACCGGGAACCCGCTAGGGGAGTTCTCTGTGGGTGTTCGCTTTTCGCTAGAAAGCGGGAAAACGACGGAATCGGCTACGAGCGTAGCGCGTAGCACTCGCTGGCACTTAACGTGTTAAACAGTTAAACCCAGCCTCGCCGTTGTTTTATTGACCATCATGATAACATTACGCTACGTGGGTCGGTCTTCGGCCAATTACTGCCAGTTTATAAGTGAACTTAAATATGTATCCGTTACCTATAAAACTGTACATTTGACGTCGCTATTCTCTATTAAAAACATATAAAGAGGGTTAATTCAATTTCCGAATTTCTGCAATATAACGTCATAAAATGAACGGACAAAATGAGTCATGGGCGGATCCCTGGGAGTGGATTGATTGAATCACGTTTACGATCTACCGCTTGCACTTTTTTATGGTGGTTTCGCCTCGTATATTATGACACACGATGGACGTATACATTTTTAACTTTTATCGTTTTGTATGTTCACACTTTTACAGTTAACTTAGTTATGCTTTTTTAGAACGCTTTTCCCTGAAACATAATTACATACAAAATATTCCTATGACTCCCGGTTTTTGAGGACTTCCCGCTAGCTCGTGCCATTCTTATACCTAATAACTAATTTGGTTTCATTTTTATACAATTTTATTAACTATTTTATGTTAAAGTTATCTAATTACATTTCGTATGTCCTATACTAACCATCGTCAAGAGATTCACCAGTATTCGATTAACACACTGTATAAAAATCTGATTGTGAAAATGTGATCATGAAAAAATGTTTATAAACATAAAATCGAACAATAACCCGCTGTTATTTATTCCCATTTTACTGTTATACTATTTGTGTTTGTCAAACTAAAGGCAATCAATTTCCACGAGCGCTATTGAACCAAACTTAAATCACAAATCTGTTTTTGAAGCCAATCCACGCTCTGAACAGATTACGTCCAAACTTTACTAACGTTTAAACTGTTATACAAAATGTCCCTCATTTACATTCACGCAGCATAAGCGAATCGAATTTGGAAATTATGCTATTCATAAATTCACCGTTTATTCAATTCCTGGTTTGAAAATAGCAATTTTAAATAAATACGCACTGCGTTATGCGCGTATACTACACTATACGTATACTATAATTAACCATCATCTCTAAAAAATCTATAAAAAATATAGTCAGAACCTTTAGATGGCCAAGAGAGTTAAGTCCAACAAGTATCTAGACTTAGCTCACGAGGTAACAACTATGTGGGAGGTTCATTCGGCGATCATTTTACCCATAGTCGTATCGGCGAACGATTTTATAGCGAAGAGCCTCGACCAACATCTTGAGAGGTTCTCTCTAAGAAGTTATGGTTGGACCAAGAGTCAGATGCAGAAAGCCATAATCCTGGACACACAGGCGGTTTTTAATATTTCTGCGGCCCTAACCACCAGCAGCCTGGGCCCTGTCCTGTTTTACAATGTTTTTGTATGTTGTTTTGTATTTTTTGTTTATTATTTCATAAGTATTTTCAGCTCAATCAGATCAGAAACAAAGTGGCCTAAATATAGCATATCTATAATAAACTTACTTATCATCTCAACAAAATATATGTTGGATTATACATTGTTACAATCCGGAAATCGCAGGTTGATTAGAAACATTTGTAAAGAGCCTATTATTAGAATGTTACAACCTACCTATAACATTGTAAGACGGCTAAAACATTGTCATTTCGAAATGAAAATTTCACAATAATGAAATTCTATCGATTGACTTTGAAATTAACTGCAACAAGACATTAAAGGCTTCACAATTTCTATAGCCGACCCCACGTTACGCAACGATTGTCAGTACAAAATCAAAGCCATTTCTATCGACTAAACGTGCACAGGACTAGAATATTCCACCAGTTACTACAATCACCATTATGGTGGACCAGTATAAGTTTGACCTCCGAATAACTTTGTTGAGTCTTTTTTCTGCTCCAGCATTTCAATCTGTGAATTAGAAAATGTCTGACAGCGATATTATAACGTTGTCGCTAAGTGACTCTACTACATCTCGTGTTGTTACAGCGACTCTTGAATTTTAAAAACCCTTATTTTATAACTGTTGCATAAGCTGCATAGACTTCTGAGACTGTTTTTTTTCTAAATTGGAATACTTACTGCTTCTTTCACATTCTGCTACCATTCAAACGCTTCTTCGCTATTTTTGCTGTCGTTCGTATACAAGTTGCATAAACTATTATTAAATATTGAGACCATGATACAAAATTTAGTGCTTATTTTTGTAACGCACGTAAACAATAATATAGATCATGAACATGAATCAAAACATTTATTACATTTAATAAATGATTTGATTCGTGCTTTAAAATTGTATTGAATAATATAGATGTTTATGACCCAAACAAAACATGTTATACTTAATCAATCTAATCACCGGGTGTCAAATGGGTGTCCTCATTCAATCATATGGGTGTCCTGAAAACCAGCGCCATAGCTAAGTATCTCGTATCCTAGCTATCGGCATATGCTGAGTGGCATCCATTTTGGTTCTCTCTGATATTTTGTACAAGATGTAAATAGATTAAGGTTTTTTCTGTGAATCAAATAAATAATTTCTATTTCTATTTCACCGTCTATCAACTATGTAAACTAAAAAACTAGGGAAATTGTTTTTGTGGTTTTATTTCAAGTAAAATTAATTGTAATGTTATTTCGAAACTCAGAATCACCTTAAGATCGACCTACGACCATTCCATCATATAAAGAGTTTGGAGTTTCCCAAGGGTCCCACACTTTAAAATTAATTGTATACTACGTAGCACCATTCTCATAATCGTAAGTAGGCAGATATAACTTCAAATTTTACAACAACTTTCAACGTTTATTTTAAACCTCGACGTTAGCTTACACAGGTTCCCTACAGCGAGTCATTGAGCAATTGAAACGAAGCTCTGCTTTGTTCCACGTGATTGACACCGCCAGCTCCATGTCGAAGTCACGACATTGATATTGTTGGCATATTGAAAATTGGGATTATGGCCGTACACGTATTTTATTTTGGACGGGATGCCCAAAATTTACTAATTATCATAATGTGACCACTGTACTTAATCCGCACAAACATTATACACTTTTGTATCAAATTTTAGTCTAAAGATTGATAGGAGATTAAGAAGACAACACGAGGCGTCTTTCAAGTGCTGTTTATGAAAGCGTAAAATTATACTAGGTATCATCTTGTCCCATCTAAGAATGTTATGATATGTAAGTAGGTACCTACCAATATTTACAATTTTTAAGAGCTTTTATATAGGTACTCTTTGTTATTTTTTTACCATTTAAGAAATTGGAATTCGACACATCAAAGCATTTTAGAAACGGAAATATTAACATACACAGGTTCCTTTCAGCGAGTCGTCGGGCAATAGAAACGAAGTCCTGTTTTGTTTCGCGTGATTGACACCACTATGTTTGTGGCGAGGTCACGCTGCGATATTGTTGCTATGTTGGAAATTGCAATTATGGCCGTTGTTAGTTGTTTTGGGCGCCATGCTCTAAAATTACCAACGGTCACAACAAATGTACACTTTTATAACCGCTTGTCAGTTGTAAATTATACAGATCTACATTTTTTGTTGTTTTTTACCTATTTACCTAACTTACCATACCCATCTATCAGATTTACCTACCGGTTTGAACATTTTGAACCTTAAAATACAACGCGTATAATGAGAAACAAGTTCAAAACTGTTTATTATACGTATAATGCTTCGCAATTATGCTTTTATTAACGGTTATTTTTGTACCTATATTGTACTTACCACTTTTCCTTCACCAGGACAGACCAGTGACGCAGAACATGACATCAGGCATCATCGTCAGCACCCGCTCGTTAGTCCTGCAGAAGGTGACCCGGCAAGAAGCGGGCGCGTACGCCTGCAAAGCTGCGAATGCCAGAGGGGAGACCTCGAGCGAAGTCGTTCGGTTGCGGGTGCAGTGTAAGTACACTTTATATAAGTTGTGACCATAATTGCTTGTGTGAATTCATGTAAAAATTCAAATGAATATAAAACATTAAAATATGTAAAGATTTGTGTGTGTAATACTCGTAAGTCCTATGCTTAGAGTAGGACTTGGAGACTGGAACCAAGGAGAAGCGGTGCCTAGGTGTCATGGCCGTTGTTACGCATACAGAATACGTCGGTTTTAATTCTAGTGGTTTTTGTTTGAAATAATAATATCATTGTAAAATGTATGGCTAAAAATCAAAATAATGACGTTTCATTGTTAGACAAAGGAAGAAATACCCAGCTGTCCATAAAACCACTATGTTAATATACTCTGCGTTTTTTGAGACGTAACTTTTATCTGCATCTGAAACTGTTTGCGATTCCTCGAATAAAATAAGTTTCGAAAACTACAAAATCTGTCAAGTCAAATTTTTGTTGCGCGTTACAAACAAAATCCGTAATGGCCGCAAAACAAATAAACCGGACATTGACCATGCAAATGTTTTCGTTGAATATATAAACGCTAGCTCTATGATTTAAACTGAGCCGCGAAACAGCCGCTTGCTACGAATCGCTGTAATATTAGGGGTATAATTTCGATGATTTACTGGCCTTACCGACTTTCCTCGGCAATTACTATGCGGACGGCCGGAAGGAAGTGGGTAGATACATCGATCCGACCGCAATCATTTGAATAGGTACCTATTGCGGACACGGCAGTATTTATGGCACTGTAATTCATACTGCGCAGTGACATTTTATGGTTGCGATACATGTCACGGATACGTATTTGATGGTTATTACGGGGAATGCAAATGATGCTGCCTAATGTGGGGTTCAGGTTTCCTGTGATGCTCTGTTACACTGTTGACGTGATACGCAACGCCCTGAAATTATTATGCACTGCTTTGTTTTTGTTTTTAAAACGAGTTTCGAGTTGGAGTTAACTCTTTTAACACTTTTCTTTTTGGTGACACACTTTCAAAACAGTAATACAATTTCTTAAAAAAAATGTCATAATTTTAAATTTTAAATGAGTAATAGCGATTGAATTCATTTGTGAACATTAGAACAGCGATAGAACACAAAGGCAACCTGCCTTTGTGTTCTATCGCTTTTACAATGGGTTGTGCTCTAAAGAATTGTTTGACATGATGGCAACGCCCATTTTTCACCATCTCCCGCCATGGGCAGCGCGTTCATACGCACACCTTTCAACCTAAATAATCGCGCACTGTGCGGTTTCAGAGGAATTTCCCGCGGACACTCCTAGTCCTGTTGTGGAATGAGCTCCATGCCGAGGTTTTCGCAAAGGACTAAAGTATCAAAAAGGAGTGTAATTTTATTTAACGTGCATGTGATGCCCTAGGATTTGCAGGCATCCATAGGTTACGGTGAATGCTTTCCACCAAGTGGATCGTAAGTTTTATTGCCACAGACGCTGTATAAAATAAAAATAAAAATGAGGAATAAACGACCAAGAGACAGAAGATTTTCGCTTAGATGTAACCTATAATACAATTAAATGTTTCTATAACCAATTTGGACTATTTCCGAGTAAGCCCTGTAAAATTATTCCGATTATTTGAATTCACATTGTTGTGCTCGGAATCCCTTTCGGATACAATGTATCTCACAAGGACGTCCGGGTTTCGATTAATTATACAACTCTATATTGGCGCACCAAATAGCTTCCTTCCTGGCCGGTCTGATTGTATCTTCAAGAAAAAAGTTGTAACTACACGGGCCGGCAAATATACAGCCTTACTTTTCACTGGGTTGGCCAAGTGAGGAGACGAATCTGTAAGATTCGGAAGGTTTGATTTACATACTTTTTACGGGTGAAAAGTTCGTGTTTGGATTTCGGGATTTGTAGGTTTTTTTTGTGAATTATTTGTGTTTTTGACAGAGATACTGTTGGTTAGTTAGTGTGGAAAAATTGCACATAATTGAAGAGTGTGCCGTAGGTACAGGCTAAACATATAAATAATTAACAATTTAAAGGACAAAAGAGACTATATACGTATACTTTAAAATTAAACGGCGCTATATAGCGTAAGGTGAATGTGGCTTATTCCTTTATAGCAATCCTTCTAATATTCGCCTATTCTAGACAAATGAAATATATTTAAATACTACAAACTTATAACAATGGTAACTTGTAGCGGCTCATACTTATATTTTTTTGGTGCACAAACGATTATAAAAAAAACCGGCCAAGTGCGAGTCAGACTCGCCCACCGAGGGTTCCGCACAAAGGATGCTAACATTTATTACCTTAGGTACTTAAAAAACTGTTGGCACGGAACCCTGAGTGTGCGGTAATTATACGGTTTTCTGATTTTCTCCAACACTTGTGCTACAAGTTCTTGCTTTTTGCCAAATTTCGTGATTCTAGGTTAATGGAAACTACCTCATACATTTTGATTGTATTGTATTGATTCCCATTACGGGAAACGCGACATAAACGGCCATATCTTTTGTTTGTAAGGGTTTGGTTATTTCACAGCTTCAAGGGACCCCAGATTTGTGTATATTAATTTCAACTTGCTCCCTCTACGTGTTCCCGAGATAAAGGGTCTTGACAGACAGACGGACGGACAAGAAAGTGATTCTATAAGGGTTCCGGTTTTTCCTTTTGAGGTACGGAACCCTAAAAATAAAAGTAAATAATTTATTTCAGGAAATGTTTTGAATCATAAATAAAATGAATCATGCAATAAATTAATTAAAAAAATCAGCGTTCGACCTGAACTGCCAAAATAGTGATTATTCACTGACAATAAATTTTCACATGTCTACCTAGACTGAATATATTAAGGAAAGCAATATGTATTAGTGATAAGATCCCATGTTACCATGTATTCTTTGTGAATAAACCATTCATTCATTCATTCATTCAATAAATAATATTACGATTCTTATATGTGACTTAATAATAATTAAAACTTTAAAAAAATTTACACGCAGGAAAAGTCTAGTCCCTGTAACAGATTTATTGTACGTGTATTGTATGTGAAAACTAGATTAAACCACCAAACCCAGGGTAAACCAGTAAGTAAATAAAAAATTGTGTTCGTGACAATGTTCTAGTATTAACAGAAATATGACAAGTAATAAGGAGGATATTGTAAAAAGCACAATTTTTTTTTATGTTAATTTAAAAAAACTAGTTTTGCCATATACCATACAATCTGATAAAGGGAACCATTTTTTTTTCTCCGTGTACATAAATATACATAAGTTCAGCGGAAATTAGAAAATATAGCAAAAAGAAGCAAAATATAAATTAAGTATCTTATTTATCAAGACGGTAGAATGCTTCACATGAGTTCAATGACTTGCTAATAGATTCCCAAAGTTTCGAGGCCGGGAACTTAAAAGTAACAAACAAACTTTTCTAGGAACAGTGATAAGGGTTACTATACAAGCTCTTATAGTTTTGCTGGATATAAGTATAACTAAGTACATGTACTTTAAATGTCCTGAAATAATTGAAAACCGAAGCCATATTTAAACGCCAGAAACGTATAAGGTACTGTAATAAACGTAATAAATTAAAAATATATGAATAGGTAATTGATTAATTATCGGCCAGCAAAAGATTAAATATTTAAAAATAAATGGTATTTGTTTTGATTCAAAATGAAGTCATTTATTTTATTATTATTATTTATTGATATATTATTTATTCTATCGATTCAGCGCGGAAACGCAGCTAGCGTGATGGGCACTTTTGCGTCGGGAATCGATTGGGGTGGTTTACTTTAGTAGGTTTTTCTTTTATTGTCGTATAAGTTTTGTAATTTTTGGGTTTAGTTCTATTTAAATTTATAAGAATTTAGTTTTAGATATGGTAAAGTTTTTGGTGAATAAAAATATCTATGACCGTTTTAAAGTGAATTCAATTAATACTAATCGCGGTAATAGAAGACTATTCAAAAGATGTTTTCTCAAAATAACATAATTTTGTTCTCTTGTGACACGCTACTATTTTCACAGATGCACCAGTATGCGCAGATACGTCACCGCAAGTAGTAGGTGCGGCCTTAGACGAGGCGTTGCACGTGCGCTGCTCTGTGCACGCCGACCCCTCTGACGTCACATTTTTATGGGAGTTTAATAATAGTGGGGAAAGCTTCAACGTGTCTCCTGCGAGATATGGTGAGTAACTTAAGCATTTAAGGAACTTTCCCTCAAGGGCCCAATATTTTTATCCACACTGTACAATCTGTGCTTCTATTGGCTGTAACCACCAGAATGAAAAGTTTATTTTTATTGTGCAGGTACAGTGAACAGTAGTATAAGCGAGCTAAGATACACGCCAGCAAGCGAGAGAGACTACGGGGCCCTGACGTGCCGGGGTACCAACAGCGTCGGTATCCAGGCCAAACCTTGTCTCTTCCAAATTGTGCCAGCAGGTATAAGGCCAGAAACATTTTATGTTACACAACGTGTTTCTACCCACTGGACATTAACCGAGATGCTGAGAAGAGAGCCTTCTCTGGAATTCTGCAATATGGTACAATATTTAATTACATGAAAAATAAATAAAAGATAAATAAGAACATATTGTACCTATTTATCAGTTAACAATGACGATAAGATTAAAGTGACACTAGTGACGTAGCATAAGCACTCGTGTCAAGTGCCTGGGTTTTGCTGTCCAAATAGGTTAATAAAATTGAAATACTCTTTAATCCGTATTAACATACATGTTGTTTCGAAATATTAAATCGTAAATCAGTTATTTCTCTGTTAATACTGTGGCGTTGGAATTGAAGCTTTGTACATAAGTTAGAAAAACCCTAATCAACACAACCTACTCAGTTATAGTCAGAGGGTAGAGGCACGTTGTATATTCGTTTCAAATAATTGTATACGTATTATATTGATTTCCATGAAGTTTGTAAATTGAATGTCTGTTGTCTCATCGCCGACTTTATTTACGTCCATTGTGAGTTTTGATAATTGGATATTCACCGAAGTGGCTGAAATGCTAGAATAATCATTTGATCACTGACATTTAATTTGTGAACCAATAAATTAAGAAATAACTTGTAAAATGGTTCGAGGAAGACACAATTCTGATAATTCTGATACTAAAATTAACTGAAAAATGTCGTTTTCGTAACGTAACATTTCATCAAACAAGTTCCGTAACATCGGGGTACTTTAACCCTAGGGGGCAACTTTGGCCCAAAACGGAAAAAATATTTAACTTCCCGCCACGCCGCACACCATGAGCCATCAATGTAGTTCGCGGTACTAATCGATAGAAGACCGTATGCGGCGGTCGGTAAAACAGTTTCACTTAAACAAAGCTGAATGGTCAATCCATTATTTTCGTCACAAGTTGCTACCAGTAAACTATGCGAAATTATTATGTGCAAACTTTTTCACGAAACCAAGAAAGTAGGTGAGTTTATGTGTTTGATTGTTATCAATCGTAACAGATATATAGCTGGGATCCTTATGTGATATAAATCAAAAAGTATAAGTCATTTTTGTGAGAAGTATATGAAAATTAAAATCACAGTATTCTTTGGCCATAGTTTTCGGGTATCTTTGACCCATGGGTCAAAGTAACCCAACGATATTTTATTCTGTTTCCAAATTCTTTTTATCAGCTAAATATACTTTTTTTATCATTCAGACGTGCAGATTATATGCCTACAATATATAAAAGAAAGCCAGGAAGTCGTCGTTACATTGATTACACAGACGAATAGTTACAGGAATGTCTAAGCGATGTAAGGTCTAAGAAGTTGACTCAACGGGAGGCTTCAACAAAATACAGCTATGATCCCATTCCAGCACAGCATGAACCACTGGCTCAGGTTTCACAGAGAGATTCTCAGGATTGTTAATGCAATGAATGAAGACAAAGATGAAGAAATTCAGCCTCAGGCAAAGAAAATGAAGACTAATGATGAAGACAAAAAGGTAGACATCTTTGCTGAAGCATGTGCAAGTAAAGGAGCAGAGCCATAATGTTGGAGAAGAAGCTGTTATCGAGGAGAAACGTCAGGATGGAAATGATTACTATTGTGTCGGTGACCATGTATTGGTTAAATGGGAATCACGCGTTTATCCAAGAAAAAATATATCGCAGTCTGAAGAAGCAGCACTAGTAAATTGCATGAAGAAAGAGACATTCTGGAAATGGCCTGCAATAAAATATGAACAGTTATACCGCTGGGAAGATGTGAATAAAACAATTAATGTTCCTGAATTTGTAAATATTTACCGTAACTGAAATTGATAGTATTTAATTTAGTCGTTGTTGATTTAGTTAATAGGTAGGTAGGAACGCATAAATCTGATATCTCGTCCTAATGATTCTCAATTTTGAAGACTGATTAGTTACAGTTGACAAGGTGCCTACATAGTAAAATAATTTGATAAGGAACCTATGTTTTATTTTATTTTATTGTAGTTACATGTAAATTACTTCTAATAATTATTATGGATAGGATTAGAAGGATTTTCTGATTGTTTTCGCAAAGTTTTAATAAAAACTGCCATGTTTAATACACTTATGACTTTGTGTTGAATTTTCTGAAGTTTTTTAGCGTAATAAAAAAAAACCAGATAGTATGTCTTTCTTTGACATGTGTAATAAATCTAAACAGGTTTCTTTATCTTTTCACTGCAAACCGTTACGTTTTACTAAATAAAAAATCGAGGGCCAAAGAAACGCGCTTCAAAAGGCAACTTTGGCCCAAACTTTGCAAAAATAAAAAAAAATACTTAGTGGTTGTTTTACTAAGTTTTACATGTGTGCATGAGTTGATTATATCCACAACTATACACCTATGCCTATAAAAGAGTCATATTGTCATTTAAATTAAAGTACTCAAACGAAACGTAAAAAGTATCATAGGTTTGGGACAAAGTACCCCGATGTTACGGTTCTACTATAGTAGCACAACTTACACTTGACTGTCACCTATCATTATACATTACCAAAGTCGCGGCTGATGTATGAACCAGCGCGCGAGTAAGTGACATAAGATAGCCCCGTGATGTAAGTATGTTCGAAAATGCGGTCGCCGAACTCTAACCACCAGGCTACCAACGCTTTAATACGCCCTATATTTTACCAGCCAAACCATCTCCTCCT
The DNA here is from genome assembly GCA_949128165.1 of Lathronympha strigana. Classification (NCBI taxonomy): domain Eukaryota; kingdom Metazoa; phylum Arthropoda; class Insecta; order Lepidoptera; family Tortricidae; genus Lathronympha; species Lathronympha strigana. The sequence continues at coordinate 5,532,012 of OX421919.1, read as the reverse complement.
CGCAACTGCACCGTCGCTACCGGCAACGGCTCCAACTGGATCGAGGATTCGAGCCAAGAAGTTGGTGATAGCCTAGTCATCCGCTGCGTGACTGGGTACGATGGTGGTCTACCGCAATTGGTGATCTTGGAGGCTGTGGACTCTGCCAGTGGACAGTCACGGTTCGTCGTGACGGCTAATGAGACTGGTGAGTTTTTGGCTACTCTTTGTATTCTGCTTGCTAGTATCACCTAGTATTATTATAAAGAAGTGAGTGACAGCCTGGTGATCCGCTGCGTAGCTGGCTATACGGTGGTCTTGGAGTACTCATCTTCTACTGGCCCTAATAAATTCCCTATAGGTGTTATCTTAGCCGCCTCAGTTTATGTAACAATTTAATGAAAAAAAAACATTGGCTTTTTGCTCCCAATAGCAAGAACAGCGCTTGTGGAGTATCAATGTTTTAAAATTGAATAGTAAAAATAATTTCTAACAAACTTTAATAATCTGACTTACCATGTGAAACATTTTGGAATATCAAAAAACTAGGTACCTTTTCGTGAAATTCCTTCCTACTCTCTCTTGTGGCGTCATCGTCAACTTGAAACAACTTTTCTGTGTACTGAATTAAGAATAAACTTTTGTTCCCTAGATGGCGTTGCGATATTCCTCGTCCCGATCGGGTCTCTGTGGTCAATGGGTGGTAGTTTGCAACTGACAGTCCACTCCAGGAACGACAAAGGGAACTCTGATCGGATCACATTGCATTCGCTCGCATACCGTGATCCTGAGAGGAGAACCGGTGAGTGTTATTTTGAGTTTATTTGCCATATTTTTAATGGAAATGTTGTCCTATTGTTTCCATGGTTTGTTAAGGGAATTTGCGGTCAACTTTGCAATCTAAACATAAAGTTCCATTTCCGCGTGGTGGCAGATTATATTAGTAGTTTGTGTGATTGTATAATAATATTTATAATGAAAGGCATAATAACATCACTCGAGTGATTCAATGCCTAAAGTTACATATTTTGACCGCCATTAATGAATGAAAAATTATTTTTAACATTTACATTTTTTTAATTTAGAGAAAAACTAGGGTTGGCCCTAATTTTCATAACGTGCGACTTAAATAAGTGCGACATTATTTGGAATTGACACTTCGCTTCGAACTAAACGTCATCTCGACTGATATTCAAATAAAGGTCAAATCAAATTTCCTTAATTATCAGAGGTGTTCGATATTTGAAACAAATAATATTATCGAAGCAAGTTTTATGTACTAACAATATTTAAGTTAAAATCGATATAAACATTATATAATAACAATGTGACCACGCTGGTCTAAAAATGCCAACACACTCAGTCTACTATCCCTACTCTCCCGATTCATGACCCATGCTACTCACGCAATCAATTAAATAATATAATTACCAAACTGGGATATCACAAAATCAGCTACCTGCCACGACACAGTACAAGAACTAAATACTTAAATACAATATGTATCCCCTTATAAATAAAATTTAACAGACGCTTTAAAGAAATTATGTTTTACCCCTTTCTTAAAAAAACAAATGTTAAAACGACAGATAAGGACAAACAATCATTAAGCTAAACTGTGTTTGATGAGCGTTTGTGAATAACACCATTTAATGTATATGGTATAAATGCGAAAGTTGCGAAAATCCTTGATATAATCGCTGAACGGACTAAGATGTGGTATGAGAATAGTTTGACTCCTAAGAAAAAACATAGGTTAGTTTATGTCCTAATTCTACGCATACGAAGTCGCGGGTAGAAGCTAGTAAAATATACACCTTGTAAATCTAAAAGTTATGCGTTTGATACTGACTGAATAAATTTTGTACGAGATATTCAGAAAAGTAAAAATAAAATAAAAAATTGTTAATCCTACTCAAACTGGCATTTATTTCATTTCAACTTTAGTAGAATTGCGAAAAAACGTAATCCTATTTAAAGTTAATCATGGCTTATACCATCATCGAACAAAAAAACAAAGGCACTCAAAAAATACAAAAGCTCTACAATATAAATAATGACTAGCAATTTCTATTCTAATAGTGTAAAATAACCTTTTGTCAAGATTAAAGGTTGAGAAATATAAGAGGAATTGTAGCAATAACAATTTAAGACTAACTGACTGGTTTTATCTGTATCGTATTCTTGTAAAGAAAAATTGAAATAGAAAATTGATGCGAAAAAAAATGTTTTGTATGGAGCGATGAAACGAAAACACCGACTATTATTGAATAACTAACATTCATACAACGGACACTTTTTAAGTCCTATATAAATTAACGTGTCATAAAATATCAACTTTTATCGAGGTTTGCACTTGGACTTGGTCCGAACTCACCCCATTTTACGGTACACATTTCCCCATGTTATCTGGTACAGTCAGCCACACAGCTATGAATACAGCCAAAGTGCCAAAATTATGTATACATGACATTAATTCTCAGGCAATAAAGTCCAGTATAAATATTTTTGACACTTTGGCCGTATTCATGGCAGTGTGGCTGACTGTACACTCGTAGCGCGTACACTCTGACAAGGAATGTTTTAAATCCCTGTTAATCCCTTGTAAGCAAATTTAATTTTTACAAAAATAAGTCAGCTTTTTTATTCTTAATTACAAACTGCTAGAAGTAATTTAAAGCGTGGCAGATAAACGTGCTTAAATAAAGTCTACTTAAAAAGTTGGTTTGATTACTTAACTTAGCTTGTTGAGAACTTCAAAAATCTTAAATTTGTTTAAATACATTTTTCTCTTGTATGAAATTAACGACCGTTCTATGATTGATCTTACGTTTAGTTAAGATTTTCAACGAATTCTGAGCATAATTATTTTCTTTAAAGCCTAGTATTAATATTGTAAAACTGTTGTCTATAAATTTTAATTAAACTAGATGGCAAGAGACCTGATGGGGTGTCCTTGGTTCCTTGGAGTTTGGGACGGATGCTAGTGTGGGATGCTACCTGTGTAGACACGCTGGCACCGTCCCATCTCCAACGAACGAATGTAAAAGCGGGCGGAGCGGCTGAATGCGCCGAAATTTTAAAACGTAATAAATATAAGAGCCTGGGCAGAAAGTACCTTTTTGTACCATTCGGGGTCGAAACTCTTGGTCCATGGGGTCCCAGCGCACGCAAATTTTTCGTAGAAATCGCGAAACGTCTGGTTGATGTTACTGGTGACCGAAGAGCTGGTGGCTTCCTCGCACAACGTATCAGCATTGCGATACAACGAGGAAATGCCGCCAGCATCCTAGGTACAATGCCTCAAGGACCTACTTTAGATTTAAGGTAGGTAGAGGTAGGTAGTTAGGTAAGTTACACTTACTGTATATATTTCGAGAATAAATGATTTTTCTGAATTAAACTAGAAAGATTTTTTGTCGAATACCTAAATGAGTTTTGATAGTTTCGTAATTTTGTTTTTACTACAAACATATCTATACCAACCAAATTCATATTCCTCATACATAATACATAGTTTCATTTCTCTCATTTGATAGGTTAGTATGCGACATAAAAATATGTGCTTAAAGTTGTTTGTAAATTTTTGGCGATATATTAGTATTCCACATAATTACTTTGTTCACCAACAAAGCTTCCGATGGTCAAAAGTCATGACCGTAGTCAAACACAGACAATCACTGGTTTTAAGGATGACTCACACTAGGACGGTACGGGACGGGGCGAGGTGGGACGATCTGTCAATTTCTATAGAAAGAATCACGTGATAGCTCGGAGCCCTCGGATGTCACGTGACGTTTCCTATAGAAACTGACAGCTCGTTCCGTCCCGCCCCGTTCTAGCGTGAGTCATCCCTAAGGGCCAACCACCACGTAGAAAACACCTTTGTGGGGCGCTTTGTTCCGGATCGTGGAGCGAGCTCAAGTTTCGCACGTTTGATTTGTTGCAACAGATGGCGCTAGCAGCATAATGGCGGTGTCTGCAACCACGTTCTGGGCGATTGCGCTCACGCTGGTCGTTGGGACATGCGCAGCCATCTTTATCGCGTTTCTTCTAAGGAAGAAAAAGTAAGTGGTTCTGTATTGTCTTTTTACTATGTTCAGTATTTAACAGCTAAGGCCCACTTGCATACCGCTAACCCGAAGTTATGCTGTCATATTCCATGCAAAAAACGCTTAACTCCGTGTTATGTGGCTAACCCCGGGTGGTGTACGTCGCCCTAAATCGTACAGGTTTCGAAAGACATAAATGAGTCCTAGTTGCAAACTATTTAGTACAGTTAGCGGGAGAGATAATGGACCCCCTGCATACAAATTTTCTACGAAGGGGGGAAACCTATTATCTCAGCAGCTATGATCTATTTTGCAAGCAAAGTTTAGAAAAAAGTATGTTAGTAAATAAAACCAAAGATTATTTGACTTTTTATTTATAAATATGTTGTCTGTCAGAGTTCGCTATGCCCACCCATAGCCAATCATGATAGCTTTTCCTCATTTTATAGATGAATCTTTTTTCGTAGACGTTTTCCTCTATAAAGTAGCCATTTGCTTAGTTTGGCTACTAAGGGGGTAACGAACTGGGGCGTAGAAAGTGTAAATTATGTGTCGCATTTCTAAATAAGTCTATCATATCGAAAATATGTAGGTACCACTATGAGCACAGTAGCGAAAGTGTTGGGGGGGCATTGCTTCGCTTTAAAGACTGCACCAAGAGGGGTAAGGCTGCCTTTAAAATCGACTATCGAAACTGGGAGAAGCCTGAAGGGAAGCAAAAGCAGTGGCGTGAATTTTTGGGGATGGTCTCAAATTCTGCGATGATCCCTAGTTTGCGGAACTTGGTGATAAAAGGGAAAGAAGGCACCGAAGCGACACGTTGCAATCTGTCGCACACTTCCCTTCTCAGTTTTGTAGCAAAATATTTCGCTCTCGCATCGGTTAATTCAGCCATTAATTGTATTTTCGTAAGTTATTGAACTTGACTGTTTTATCAATTCCTTTACTAAAAAATATTGATAATTTTTGTACTAATCTAATAACTTTTCGCAACAGGACAGCACTGCCAACGAAACAGCAGTCCCCTGAGCTGCAACTGAACGCAGGTGACGGGCAATACGTGGTCGCGTATACTCTAAAACCGCCCAAGCACGCGCAGCCCGATATATTGAATCCACCACCTGGTAAGCTTTTCATAATATTACTAGTGAATAAGTAAAAACACCAAACACCTTTTAAATAAATGTCTTAATCAAGTAACGACCGGGAGTACAATCATGTTTGAATAAAATAAAATACGAGAGCTGACTACTGAGGCCATAGAAATCATACATTTTAACCGTGCAAGTTGCTACAACAATGCTGCACAACAATACTTTCACAATCGGAATGTAACCTTAAAAATGTTCGAACTCTTTGCACTCCCAAGCACAATTAAGGTTTCGTTTTGTGTGGCAAAAACACAAAGTACACGAGCATTATGAAAAGGCCAAAGACCTGAACTTGAAAGACTTGAACCCGTAAACAAAATGGTGATCAAACGCTAATTCACTGCTGGATAAATTTGCCCAATTTGTCTTTATACAGCCAGCATCAAAGATCCACATTTAAGATAGCTACAGTGTTTGGTTAGGACGAGCCTGCGGTGACTGCGGTAACGCAGTTATTTTATTTAGCCAGAATTTAGATATATACAGTTAGTTATGATGATGGTGTTTTGATTAATTGTAAGTGAAATAATTGTTAGTCTTTTTGTGTAGTTACAACGTTATTTATTTATTTCAACTTTATTGCACAAAATAAAATAAAAAAATACAAATGGCGGACTTAATGCCTAATGGCATTCTCTACCAGTCAACCATAGCGCCACACAGAGCTGTGAATAAAATGGTGCAAAGGGAGAATAAAGGTAATAATATCGAAATAATTGCAAAGCAAACTAAGAAATACACACATAAAATATACTACTACATATTTCTAACATTCTTACGATACTATAATGATGGACAATATGGAAACTATTCTTTCAGCAGGTGCTTACGCAGGCATATTTAGATCTCCCGATAATTAGGCACTGTTACAAGCGCTATGTTCCCAGTATAACTGACGTACGGCGAGTTTCTAGCTGTGGACCACAACTAAAAACTGTTTGAAGGATTTAAGGATGACTCACACTACATCACGTTTCGGTCCGTTCTAGTGTGAGTCGTCCTTTAAATAGTAATTATAATGTCAATTACCATGTTAGCTTAAAATCGAATATTATAAACTCTTTAATCTTTAAACCAGACGGAAAAGATTTGACGTTCCCCTTCCCCACAAAAAAATTGCATATTTTTTTGTATAGGAAATGACAGTCGTTGCTACTCCGTCTGGTTTAAAACTGAAAGATTAAACTCGATAGTTTTGTACTTATTTTTTATACTCTATAACAACAACAACTATATAAGAATCAGCTGTATACTAAGTATGCAGTATTATACTACCTGGCAGCTGTATAATAAGTCTTATTACGGATTATTAGATATAGCTTGCTGATAGGGAACCAATGGAGGCTTAGTAATAGTGGTTATATTATTACCCTTTGGAAACGGAAACCTAGTAAGAAGTAATCATTCAAGAAAAAATCCATTGAAGCGGGAGGCAGCCAAATTGTGTTTCATCAAGCCAATTTAATCTGACAATTTAATTAAGTGACGACGAGCTTAAATGTTTAGAAAACATTACTTATATATATTTTTTACAACAAATAGTAAATGAAAGTAAACCGATAAAATTATATTTAAAGATTACGACAGCTGGCCGTTTTGGAATAATATTTTTTTTGTTATCGTGACATTTTTAAGCGACAGGCATCTCATTCTTAAAATAAAGTAGCATACAATTCATTTCACGAATTGGCGCATAGTTTATTACCTATAATCTGGATAAAGGACATAGGAAACTGTATCCCTTATGCAATTAATGCAGGGGAGTCCAATGCAGGCGGGTGTAGTCTTTTTGATGACTTATACATCCTGTTTTTTTTTGTTAACTTTAAGGGGAGTTTTTTCAGGTTAACTCGAGTTAATTTATCTAAGGGGCAAGTGGCCCTTTTTTTCTCTAAGGGCCACTTGCACCACCCGAGGTTAGCCACATAACCCGAAGTTAAGCGTTTTTTTGTATGGTATTTGACAGCTCAACGCCGGGTTACCGGGTAACCCTGGGTGGTGCAAGTGGGCCTAAGAAACTAGTGTCTTAACTATTTACCCTGTATATGTGTTACCTTTTATACTGGTTCAGATCATATCAGGTAGCTCCTAGCAACTTAGAAATCAACGTGTCGAACAAAAAGAACACGGTGCATATAAAAAGTATATTAAACTTCAGTAAAATTCAAACGTCCAATGCGTTTCTAATTAATTAAAATGAATAGTCTCGCTAAATTACCTATTGCAAGTCAGTAGTTTCCATTAAAGTTGCTACGAAATTGCTATTTAGTATCCTAGCGAGATCAAAGGCTCGTTTATATTTAGACAGGTGTCAGAAACATGAGCCGGTGTGGACTAGGCTTTGGGCTTTTAATACGTTTTCACAAAACTTAAAAAAAAATCTTGTTAGCGTATTTTGCCGCGCGAACCAGTAACTTTATTTTCAATAACTAATTATAGAAATAGAAATAGAAATTAGTTATTTGATTCACAGAAAAAAACTTTATCTATTTACATCTTGTACAAAATATCAGAGAGAACCAAAATGGATGCCACTCAGAATATGCCGATAGCTAGGATACGAGATACTTAGCCATGGCGCTGGTTTTAATTAGTGCGCCCATTATCTAAAATAAAATTATTAAGGTAGTACATATAAGTACGAACCTAGGGAATTACTAATGTATCGCCAAAAAAGCTTGCCAAATTTAACCCCTAACAATGTATCCCAGAACACATGTTTGCCAAATATTCATTTCCCACCTCATGATTTAGCAACCGTATCTTTCGCGGAGTATCATATTCCAACCCTAACGTCACCTAGTTGGCAAACGAAAATCGGTCAATTGTGACTTGGTAAATCATAATTTGGTAAACATTGATATGGCAAGTTAATCATCCGCAAAAAGTTGGTTGGTTGATTGGTTAATTTTATTTTCCTCTTATAGTACTCGGAAAACGATTGTCACCTATGAATCTTGGGTGTGGCGCGTAGCCAAGATGCAATTCGCCAACGCTCCGTAGCGTAGCGTAGTTTTCTCTCTTTATCCCTCTTCATTATTAGTGCAACAAAGACAAAGACAAAGAGAAAGAAAGAGAGTTTGCGTTTTGTTCGCGACTGAGCGTTAGCGATTGACATCTAGGCTACGCATCCTGATATAAGACCAACTATACTCGCACCATCTATCTTTACTACACCGTATCCATCATCCGTAACAGTCCTATCTCTTCTTCTTAAATTATGTGTAAACTTTTGTTTTATCATAATAAATGCTCTTTTCATGACAAAGACTAAGCAAACGAACTGGCAGGCTTAGGACGTGTCTGATGCTAAGCAGGTCTTATTTCTGCACGAAAAATAACAGTGTAACGCTGAATGAGATACATTTTTAGGGTTCCGTACTCAAAGGGTACATTATTACTAAGACTCCGCTGTCCGTTTGTCACCAGGCTGTATCGTATGAACTGTTATAGTTACATAGTTAAAATTTTCACTTGCATTTCTGTTGCCGCTTTAACAAATACTAAAAAAACAGAATAAAATAAATATTTTAGGGAGCTCTCGTATAACAATAGTAGATAGTGTTACAAGGCATCAAAATGATATATTATATTTTCAGCGAGGGCGCACATTCAATTCCGATGGAAGCGATGGATACTACAATAGAACCCGGACCGTAATGAGGGATTCAGGCGTTAACGCCCAAGACGAAAATAATTTTGATACCGTGTGACACATATGTACCTACTGCATTTCACAATAACTAAAAGGGAATAAACAAACCCCATAACAGCATCATACCAACACCAGGATGCCACTAGTTAATTCCCGAAAACTTAAAAATATGTAGTCTTTGAACAGAAAAGTTTCACTTTGATTCTTCCCAGCATGGAAGAAGAGTCCCACTTTGATCGCTCCGAGCTTGAACAAAAAGAAAACCCTTTAATGGTTTTTTTTGTTTGACGCTAAAGTAACCTTTTCTTTTTAGATGGCGACCCTCTTCCAAAGCGGTGTCCGGAGGCTGTTCAAAATGGCGCCTTGCGGGACGAGTGGCCCGCGGAGGAACGTGCGAATTCCACGCAAGATGAGCCGCGAAAGGTAAGAACAATGTCGAAATATTAATGTCTGTCTTTGTCACCCTCATGTATTCGACCGACAGAGAAGCGAAATTGCGGTTTGCGATACGAGTGGCCTGCGGGCAAGCGTGTGGGTTCTATTTACGATAAGCCACTAACGGTAAAATTCCGATAAGTTTTTTTTTACATTCGGGAAACGCGTTAACACATGCCACCTGGTCCAGGAATCAATGACTGATTAAACTATAGTCAATATGGAGATTATAAGCTTGAATGTTGTTATTACTTGAGAAAAATGCAAGTTTTCCTGGGTTGCCCAAAGGGTAAGTTTAACATGTAGGTTCTTGGTAATATCCCATCTGGTGCCAATATTCGGTAATTCCATGCTTGAGTGGTGAAAAAGGGACTGTCACTTATAAAAATACCTACATCTTAAATACGTCGTAGATTTACTTTTAAATAAGTATATCTACATTTTGATGTTTTGCATCACGCATATCTTATATAAGAATTGGTATCAGTATAAATATTATCATATGGCATCGACATAAGTAGGTCACTTTCTGATACATTATATTTTAAATATATTTTTTTGTTTCAGTTACTATCCCCAATAGCAGCATCTACAAAATCTGGTACCACAACGCTCAGTAGGAGAGAACACCTCATAGCAGAAGAAATCCCGGGTCCAGAAAGCTGTGTATAGACTATCATTATAGGACCGACCACGCAGCGTACGCGCAGTAACGTAGTATCGTCGCAGTATAGGAAGCAAGTATGCAAAATGCCAATCGTTAACGCTCATAGTGCTCCCATGGCTCTTATAAATGTTATATAACACAGTGTGAAAAGGATTGTGTTACGTGACATTAAATATCATGTTAGAAAATGAGATGCTGCGTAAGTGCGTCGATGTCTACCACGTTCGGTCCTTACTAGCGAATATTTTTAACGAATTTTGTACATAGTAGGCAATGTAGGTATGTAATGACTGTCAAATTGTGATAAAGACGATGTAAATATTGTAAAATGAAGGTATAGAGGACGATTAAAACTGAAATCAGGCTTTACTTTGTTTCATTCATAAGCACCTGTTGACGAGTTCGAAGTCCGAGGCAGCGATCTTAAGTAATTTATTGAATAAGGCGTTACTTTGCGAAACATTTTGTGAATTACAAAGTACATGTACAAAAGTCTTAGCACAAAAATGCTGCGAGAGTAGTCTCGCGTTTGGGAAAGACTGTCATGGTCTAAACCGAACAGTTAGAAAATGGCTGGTGTCTTTTTCGACCTCGGGTAAAGATATACTGAATAAGGTTTTCTCTAAGGAACTATCTGCCCCCAACAAGACGACGCTCGGCCGTACCATCATTTCTCGAAGCAGTTCAGGCCATTTTCAATCTTCTGTGATTTCGCGCTAGTTAACGCCAGAACCCTGAATTTGCAGTGACGTGCCCGCTATATACAACGTCAATTTATTTAAAAAAAAAAATCCAAACACTTTCTGAAAAACTAGAAATTTATTATTGATTACGCTAGCCTGCCACCAGCCATTCCAGCCAGCATTAACTATCATAGACAAAGTTTCTTAAATCATTTTTGACAGACTTAAACTCTTTTATTATCTGTAGCTAGCTTTATGGTCGCTGCTAGGGTGGTGTGGAGTAAATGAATATTTGATATAGACCAAAAATTTACTTGCATGACATAAGTCTTTTTTAATATTTAATTTGAATTTCTATAAGAACTATCGGTCGTCAAAGTTCCGTAGTTTGGTCACTCACTCACTTACCGATCATCAAAGTCTACGGCATCTCTAGCAGTCCTAGAAGCCCCAAACTTTTAACTAAAGTAATTTAGTAGTTTTGAACCCATGATTCTGGGATACCAGCCCAACGCTCTGCCAACTAAGCGAGCACACCCGCCGTTTTTCCACATATCCTTCCTTTCTGCGAAATTTGGTATAGTTCGCAGAGGGTTCTGCTTTAAATAGTTGAGTGAATAACATGTTTCCAAAGTGGTCGCATCCATACTATAATTAACTGTTTTGTTAACATTTAATTACGCTAATGACAGCGTGCTAGGAAGTAAATACGAAATGTGAGCGAATGAATAATTAACATGGTTTTACAAAGGTATTTGTTACACGAGTCTAATTTTACGTTAGTTATCTCACCGGAATAAAAGGGATGAGTATAGTTTGTATTTCATTGGTACTGTTGAATTTAGTTTTGCGGCCGGCTAAGTATACGTAACTATCAGCTGAAAGAGTACCCAATTAACGACAAATTCATTCAGAACACGGGTAGTCGGGTAGGTATGCGCTTTTTGCAGCCAACTGTTCGTTAGCTAAACTTCTTCTTCCTTGCTTTATCCCGGCTTTGGCAACTAATCCCAAGATTTAGCGTAGGCGCTAGTTTTACGAATTCTGCTGCCATCTGACCTTTAAACCCAGATGGTAAACTAAACCTTGTTGGGATTAGTCCGGTTTCCAATGATGTTTTTCATTACCGAAAAGCGATTGGTAAATATCAGATGATGTTGATAAGTTCCAAAAAACTGATTGAGTTGAGCCGACAGAATTTGAACCCGGGACCTTTGGTTTGAAAGTCGCACGCCGTACCGTTGGGCCACCAACAACATTCGTTTAAGAATTTTCAAATAATTGCTTTTCATTATTTAAATAATCTTCAAACGTACTCCGGTTTCGCGGTTTCTACCCCGTTGAGTACCTATCGTTACCTCTGTGGTTATTAGCGCACCCGATTCTACCCCTTCTGCTCCAAAACGATTTCAAGCACTGCTATCTAATCAAAGCAAATAGGTACAAAACACATTGTAGTAACCAACTGTTTCAACCACATAATAGTTATTTCAACCCTAGGGGATAATTTCATCTAGTTTTGGTTAGAACCGATGTGCTAGACATACCCATTGGACAAATCGAAGATGATTGACCTACTTTTTCCTTAAGAGGGCGCAGAGTGTCCTGTGGCGCTCTCAGTGGGAGAATTGGGTCTTCTTATAAATCCTTCCATTCAAGATTCAAGTTCAAGTGGTTATCAAAGCATGATGTGCAGATTCTAGGCCAAATAAATAACACTCGTGCTCAGGGTAGAGCCAGTACGAGATGAACTGACACGATTAAAAGGTCGACTGGTTTCAGTTTGCACCGGGCAGTACACATGGCCTACGACCGCACACTGTGAAAACTGACTGCACGTGGTCGCGATCCTCAGCATTGAGGTTACGATAAAGAAGAAAGACCAATATTTCCATTTCTTCGATGTAGGAAAGTCATTTATTTTCAAAATATATACAGTAAATGTAACTTACCTACCTACCAACCTCTACCTACCTTAAATCTAAAATAGGTCCTTGAGACATTGTACCTAGGATGCTGGCGGAATTTTCTCGTTGTATCGTAATGCTGATACGTTGTGCGAGGAAGCCACAAGCTCTTCGGTCACCAGTTACATCAACCAGACGTTCCGCGATTTCTACAAAAAACTTGCGTGGACCCCATGTGACCTAGAGTTTCGACTCCAAATGGTACAATGGTCAGGACAGTCATCCTAACTCCCCAAGTTTTGGTCTATGACTCATAATTTCGATTTACTTATTTTTTGCTAAACGGCGAAAACTTGGCACTTTTAGGTGATGAAGTAATTAAAATAATACTATATCATATAGACAAAAAAATTGAGAATTACGAGTAGTATTACTACAACGATGATACTATGGATTATAAAGAAATGGAATCTTCAATAATACATGGTATCATCATGTAGTCCATGTTATAAGACAACACAATCCTCCAATAACGGCCACTGGACGCACTGCGCCCTCTTAATACCTGCATAAATTTGTTCAACTGTCTTAAACGAACAAGAAGCGACAGAGCTGCTTGAATCTGAAGTCCTAATTGGAATCATTATTTTAAACTCAGGCATTTAATTATGCGACACGCGTGCAGAGTAAGTACCAAGTGGTGTAGCTAAAATGCTTTTAGTATATAAAAGTTGTGTAAAAGGTGGAAATTGTATGCGAAAAATATTTACTGACCGAAAGTACTTGCAGGCTATCATTTATGTATATTAATATCTCGTGCTCGGGTCCATACATGGCGACTTAATGTATGGAATGACAGCGCAAGTTGTGCTATTATAGCTGGACCATCGACGGCGTTGACGCATCGTCGTTTAGCATCGAATTAGTTAGCAAATAAGCGCCATTAAAAAAAGGGTAAGCGCCAACCGGTTCCAAGGTACATTTACCTGAGGAACATCACAAATATTTAGAATTTCCGTATTGAATAAGTCTTTTTTTTCCTAGTTTTTTCCCGACTTATGCTACGGCTTAAGGAGCTTGGGGTCTGCTTTGGAAACTCCCAAGATGTAGCATAGGCACTAGTTTAACGAAAGCGACTGCCATCTGACCTTCCAACCCAGAGGCCTAAGCCATAATGGGATTAGTCAGGTTTCCCCCTGATGTTTTAGTTCACCGAAAACCGATTGATAAATATTAAATAATATTTCATACTCTCGTGAGACTCGAACATATTACATAATATTTAAAACGGGTCACTCACGTAATTTAGTCGATTTTCGCTCGACATGTTTCGTTGTGCACGACTTGCCTCTGTCGCGGGTGGTCGCTCCTGATGACGTTCTTCGTAAAGAACGAAACATGTCGAGCGAAAATCGACTAAATTACGTGAGTGACCCGTTTTAAATATTATTTAATATAATATTTCATACATAAGTTCCGTGGCCATCGGATTGAAAAAAAAAACGTATTAAATAAGCAATTTCATCAAAATTAAGGTAGACACAAATGAAAGGTAAAACACACTTAAAACTTAGTATTTTTTATTTATTAGGTAGGTAACATTAAATGAAATAATTACAATTATGTACTAAAAGTGTCGCCGGAAGATTAGACTTTCCGGTCAACATTATGCCGAGGCCATTTCGTGGTAAACTTTTGTGACATATTTTTCTCTTTGGTTTGGGTCTTTTATTTACCACAAATAAATGATTTTGTATTCTAAAACTCACCCACGAACAGGAAACGAACAACAAAACTGCGTCACCAACATTCGATTAACCCCGTCGTAAAGCTCTTTCACAGTCCGACAAAGAAATCGAATCGATTCCCAATTACGACTGTACTCAGACCTCATTACACTAAAACGTATTAATAGCTTTCAAATGTCAGTGTCACGTAGTGCCAACCACAGTTCAATCAAATTACAGTAATGGAATGGCCGATCTCCTGATTGGAGATGCGACGCGCATGTGATGAGCCAGTGATCCCTGCCGGCAAACATTCATCAGACTGATCTTTCTTGTAGCACAGCTTGTGTGCACAGATGGTTCAGTTGCCTGGGAACAAGATTAAGGTGGTTGGGAATTGGAGGGAGTGAATTGACTGTTGAAAACCGAGTTTTCTTTAATTGAATACAATAATGTTAAATTAATCGACATTGTCCAACATTATCAACAAAAAGTGTCGTGTTCTGTTTTGACAAGTAAGTACATAATTGATTGGTATGTCATGTAAGACCTATATGACCTAGTGCTCCTTTACACGCCCTGGGGCCTTACCATGACGTATTAAAGTGATTCAATTGAGGTTCTTAACTGGCGGCGACTCAGTTTTGTTCCTAAACTGAATTGCGTTAAGACGTCATGATAAGGCCCCAGATGAGATCCACTCCGGGCTTGACTACACAGTTTTCAACGCCTTCTATACCACCGGAGACAGAAGTTGAAGAAACATCGTCCTTGAGAAAATGATGCAGAGGGGAGGTCACGACCTTCAATCCTGAGGAACTCGACGCAAGGAGAAGGAGCTGGTCTCGCAGGGCCATAAGGCTAAAAGTCAAGTTTCAGTATATAAGTTAGGTGACTAAGTAAGTCAGTATTCTACCTAATTACTGCTTTACGAAAAAACTGCTTAGGTCATAAAAGTATTTTTTTCGTTTCAACAAGCAGAGGTGTTGTCAAAATCTTAATAATTTATCTTTAGCCCACGTCACATTACAGCTTCAAACACTATTCTTTAGAAAACCACAAAAAAACCGTAAATCGTTTAAGGATGACTCACACTAGGACGGGATGGGACGGGACGATCTGTCAATTTCTATAGAAAGAATCGCGTGACAGCTCGGAGCCCTCGGAGGTCACGTGACGTTTTCTATAGAAACTGATAGACTGTCCCATCCCGCCCCGTCCCGCTCTAGTAAAAAAAAACAAAAAAAAACATTTAATTCGGTTTGAATCATCCTTTGCTCTCAAATCAAATCTCATATCCTACCTACTTTTTAGTATGTATTACCTGACCCGCTACTGCAAAGCGTTCATCTGTGCCTTTCTATCCTGAACCTTAATTAAAATGTCTGCAGGCTGTCATCCCGGTGGACCCACTCGACGTAGCCAGTTTAAAATCTTAACTGAATATCCGATTCTCATAATAAAATTAAAACCAGGGCTCGCCCGCAAAGCCATTTCAATTTTTACCCGTCAAAATGGAGACGGGGGTTGTAAAAACTGAAAGTTTGTGTTAAATTGTTTTCGTCTTTATCGGAGAGCTGGGAATTGATGTCATGGATGAGAAGGATTTGAACATAGATTTAAAAGACTTTTTATTGATTGATTTGAATAGATGGCGGTGCGATTGTATGGATAAAAGCGGCGAAACTTTGGGAAATTTTGATAGATGATAATTGATAGTATTGGTCGAGCCATCACACTAATTTGTCAATGTCATAATTACAGTAACGGGAACTGTTTTCAGCTGATTATATTTTGTGTAATGTTGTTGCCATGGCTTATGGAGTCTAGAGACCGCTCGAGAAATTTGATCCCGACATTCAGCGCTGGGACTAGTTTTAATGAAGTCTACAAATTTCTCAAACACCGTTGAGTGTTACGCGTTATTATGCTTTAATTCAGTTTCCTTAGCTATGAATGGTAAGTAACACACGATTACAAATCCTGCGCCTCTTATTCTGCAATTTATTGCAGTATTATTTAATAGGCGTTTCTAAGCGTTGTTAATAACTTTGTACGATTCCCCATATTCAACTGATTATGTAATTTTATATGTACAGTCACCATCGGAGATAACGAAAAAAAAAATCGACAAAATACCTACTGTCTTCGAAGCCAAACATTTACCGCAGTGCTATAAAACGCCTCCCCAAAACTCTCACATGATAAAATTCCGTTCAAAATATCGCAAATGAAGGCAGATATGCAAAGAAATAGAACGCTTAAGGCATAAGCACATTATAAATATTGCAGTGTGTTCTCTAATGCAGGTGGGTTAATCGCGGCCGCGTGAATTATGCAGGAGTCCGAGAGTTAGGGTTAGGACATACGGAGTGGTGTGGCGGCGAGCTTCGTGAAGCGTTTACGTTGCAGTGTGAGTGTTCACGGTATGAGTCTCGCAATATGTCATTCTTGCTAAAGGATGACTCACACTAATCCGATTTGATCCGGGACAATCTGTCAGTTTCTATAAAAACAATCATGTGATAGCTCGGAGCCCTCGAAGGTCACTTAACGTTTTCTAATATAGAAACTGATAGATCGTCGCAGTTCGGATCGGATCGGATTGGTATAAGTCATCGGTAATAGTTTTATTTAAGGATGGAATATAGGTACACAAAATTCATATTAAAAGTAGAATACAATATTATAAATTACCTCTATTTTTTGGAAATTGCCTAATTAGGAATTAATAATGAGGTTATATGAAAACTAATGAGGAACAAGGAATTCGGATGGATGATCGTATGATCGGATCCTTTTTACAGTACACGAGTATGAAAGAAAGTAATGTATAAAATAAACATGTGTACATAATATTAATAGTTATTTATTATACAAGGGGGCAAAGTTGTTGTTTAACTCTCGGGCTTATATGGAGACCCGAGGAAGCAAAAGATTCCAAAATTGAGCCACGAGCGTAGCGAGTGGTTCAATAACTGGATTCTTGAGCTTTACGAGGGTCTCAAGGCACGAGAGTTGAACAACAACTTATAACGGGTTTAAGTACTTAGTAATAAGCAGCAATTATTTCAACAGTCTCGACTTGTCTTTAAACCTAACAAAAATATAAATGAAACATAAAAAGTGAATACTTACAAAAGAAAGAAAGAAAGAAAGAAAGAAAGAAAATACATTTATTAGCACACGTAAAAACACAAGATAACAATCAGAATAAAAATAACATAAAGACTAATTGTGCGCTAAATGGTCCTCGCTCAGCTTGATGTCACCGAATGAGCCATGTGATATGGCACATTCGGCGACGCTGATTTTCAGCGAAGCTTTTTTTTTTCAAAAAAGCTTACCTTTCAAAGACCAATTAAAGGTGTTGATTAATTTTAAGTATATACATGTGGCTCTTTGGGGTATACCATCTTTAATTATTGACTGCCTGCCATTTTACTACCACAAAACTTCCCGAGAATCAATGGAAATATGCGGCTAGACAGATTTTCTATTTTCCACCCGGCTATCTGCTCAGGAAAATCAGTTTTCAAAGAGAAGAGACGAAAACCCGCTTGAGGCTATACATATTGCCCTCCCGTGTGTTCTGCGCCTAAAAGGTGTCCCGAAAGTGCATTAATGAGCAGCTAAGGTAATCCACGTCCACTGCTTAACCAATTACGGTGTTTCCGGGTCTCAGTTGTCATTTTGTGGGCTTACTGGACAATTTACGAATTGATTTCTTAAAGGGCTATTACAATTGTAAACAAAATAATTCTAACTTTGCTACAGTTTAAGTTTTGACAACAGTAACTTCAAACTCCTGTTCAAGATTCAGGAACGCCACAGGAGACCCAAGAGCTCGCAGCCTCCTCACTCAACGCATCGACGAAGTGCTGCCGGCGTCCTCGGTACCATGCCGCGGGCCTGATGATTTAGAGCTAAATTAGTTTCATTTTAGTTATAAAAGATGAATGCTAAATTATCGTCGTTCGGTTCTAAATAACTATAAAAAAAATGGTTGCCTGTAAAGTCGGTTTTACGGGCGAAGATTTTACGTGACAACGTCTTTTTCTCGGTAGAATATTTATTGATATGAATATAATTAAATTGCACAATAGGAACTTACTTAACACTATCAACGTTCGAGAAAGACAAAGACAGAGACACAAGCATGCGCCGATTCAATGCGCCTAATTCTCTAGTGCTGCGCGCGCGGCAGACCGATCATAGTTGAGTGGGAGAGAGACGCAAGGCATTCGGCGGGCCTCTCTCTCGTTCGGTGACTCATCGTAACGTTACCGAGCGTTACACTTTTTCATAAGTGACTCCCAGCCGCAACCTAATTTAAGACGTTGTCACTTCAAAATTAAAATAAATTGTAACTTAGCAATGATACTTTATAAGCTAAATGTTTACAGCAAATCAGAATAGTAGAAACCAGTTTTATATATTTTTCCCCTCCCTAGCTCGGAAAGCGCTGTTTTGTACTTTAAAACTAGCGTGGAAAAACGCATTTTATCCACATATGGGGCAAAGTAATGTAATTCCTGTCACTTACCACCTGTCCAGTATAAGTGAGTCCTATATCCCCATAGTAAATAAGTATGCGCAATCGGAGGTCACACCTTAAATTGGTCGAATCTTATCGCGCACTTGGTAAGCTGTTGGCGATATCTAAGTAGCAGGAGCGTACTCTATGACACATTATAAAATTGAATATTGAATGATTTTTTCAAGATAACTTGCATTTGGATAAGATTTGTAATCGTATGTAGTCTTTATTTTCCTCGCGATAGTGAGGGGAAAAATGTTGTATTACACTCGGCGGCAAAGTTTGTTCAACTCTCGTGCCTTGAGACCCTCGTAAAGCTCAAGATTCCATGTAATTGAACCACTCGCTGCACTCGTGGCTCAATTTTGGAATCTTTCGCTTGCTTGGGTCTCAATATAAGCCCGAGAGTTAAACAACAACTTTGCCCCCTTGTATAATAAATAACTATTTCTAAGCTTTGATGTTAAAATTCAAGTGTTTGACTTTTTACGCAGTCCATGCAATTTTGCATACATTGACAGTATTAATAATTTTTACATCTTGAATTAAAGAAACTGACAATCACAATATAAAATCCCGAGAAATGTACCATGTGTAGTTTTGAGTGACGTTGTATACAGTTAGATAAATAAATAAACTAGACTAAATTATAAACCTGCAATATTTTTAGGTCAAAGAATAAACTGGCACACAAATACTAAACGTGCGAATATAATGCTAACTGTGCGGTGTCAAATACTGATAGTAACTAAATGAGCATTCGCAAAGTTAGTATTTCAGTCAGTACGTTTAGTATTTCGTAGTTTCAGTTAGGGTAGTATTTTTTCTGACGTTTTATTAGTATCCTGAGTTTAGTATAAAAAAGTGATTGTGCATAATTATTCTTAAGAAAAATAGTCCATTGATGCGTTCTTTGATAGTCAAAAAGCTAAACTACAGTTGCTCAAAAAGTGCCCTTTTTTGGCTGTTTTACTGGCGCAAAGTTCGTTTTGCGAACTAGTTTTCTTTTTTTCTTTTTTTTTTAATTTACTTTTGTTCTAATTCGTGGCTGTTTACCGATGAGTTTCATTGTTAGTTAACTTTACCGAGACGTAATAAAACTAAAAAGCTACTATTAACGCAAAAATTAAAAGATATTAAATATTTCAATTTTCACTATTTTCCTCTACTTCATAATAACAATCATTTATTAAAAATATTAAGCATTGAAAACAGTTCTTACTACTCTGTGTGTATGAAACGGAACAGAGCCTACGAAACGTCTGTCAAAGTAGAGGTGTTTTTTAATCAGTCACATGCGTTTGAAGGCACTATAGACATGACGATACGATTTGTCGCCTACGATTTCCGAATTGTGATTAACGAATTTCGAAGTGTGAATCGAATTATTTTGGTAATGAATAATAATAATGAGATTGAAATTGAGAAAGCAAAGAAGATAAGACAAACATTTCAAAGATGTTCTTAACTGTATTAAAATAGTGTTACAGAAATAGTAACAAAACTTTCAAATTCGTTCTTAAACTTGTTTTTTTTTGCGAATCTCTATTGAAAAACGTCGTTCGATACACGTGGGGATAAGTAATGTTTCACTCGTCACGAGTATTGCTACTCGCCTACAGAAGGCCTAGTATAAAAATTGTACGACATTAACTCCTCGACCGCGTTAGCGTATCGGGAGTTCAAATTATGTTTGCCGTTTATTTAAATCATCCGGCAACTTTCATATTTTGACCCCTCGATACGCTAACGCGGTCGAGGAGTTAATGTCGTACAACTTTTATACTAGGCCTTCAGCTCGTGGCATGATACCTCCGGGCTCGTGAAGTAATGACATACTTTGCACACTAGCATCGAAACGTATTAATTTAAAAGCAGACAAAAATATCTCTTGTAAACACGACCCAGAATACCTAGAAAGACCCTTGACGCGCGACGTACCTACAGAAATACTCACGGCATAAATTTAAAAGAGAGGAATTAAATTAAGTCTCCTAATGAGCAGTACATTTCATCGAAATTACGTTTCTCAGCTCCATATCTAAGTTTAAGAAAGCCTTACGTAACTCTACGCATTTCTTTCGCTTAGAATGAGCACAAATTCCCAGGCGTATGCTCGTTTAGCTCGTAATTTTTCATTGAGCCCAAGAGTCGTCGGAAAAGCCTCCAATTAAGTTTCTCTTTACCGTTTGGCCCCAGAAAGGGGAAGAAAAATGAACAACAGAGCAAGGGACAGTGGGGAGACCTACGTCTGCTGTATAAAGACAAATGGCCCGCTGACCGCTGAGACTCGTTTTTGTTACAATCTAATTATTAGGTACACGCTTTGTCACGTCATCGCTGCTTTTTCAACATGTTTACTCGTGTAAATAATTGAAGGCCACGTGGAAAAAAAGTGGACTTAACTAATTGAATTGTTGAATAGCGCTTTGGGATGTTTGAAACGTAATATTGATATTGTATAAGACGCTCGTTCATTACGAAAAATAATGATTTATGTTGAATTAAACACAAGTTTAATTGAAATATAATAAAACGAATGAATTTGTGCGTGAATTAATCCGATGGTCTAATACAGTCTTGTTTTTTAAAATAAGTTTATTAAAAGATTGAATTGTATTTAATTATTAGTTCGGTAGGTTCTATTATAATATTGGGTCGGTATTGAGAATGATAATAATGATTTCAGTTTCATTGAAATAAATTAAGTTCTCATTTTACATTTGATTGCACACAAAACACTGATATTTAACAATTACTTAAGTGCGTATTTTGTACACAAAGACACAAAACATCATACAAAAGCATTGTATGTCTCTTTCTATCACAAAATATTAAAAATTAACGCTACTACCCCTAACTATATCATATGCCCGTTGGTTTTTCTACCATATAATAAAGATAATAAATACAGTGATAAAGTATTGTCTAGATAAGCTTCGTTGTTTTAAAACAAACAGTATGCATATAACGTACTCGGAAAGCACCGAAGGTTCAGAAAACAAAAGCGTTGTTACTTCAACATCAACAATACAGGAATACGAACATTTCATAAGCTGCCGTACGAAGAGAAAATAGTATGTACTGACATTGATCAAGTCACTAGATAGAGCAAATCAATAGACGTGGTGAAACTCGCACTCATCTGACAGTGCTTCCTGGATGGGCTTACAACTGAGGGCGTGTTTACTCGTTTAAAGTGCGTTTAAAGCGTTCTCCTTTTTTAGTAACAATGACCTGTCTCCTGCAAGTGTTACTTCCCGGAGTAGTAACTGTAAGCTTACTTACATTATTTAACCCAAAATACCGTCACAGCCTGTTTAATTTGAAGGCTGTCTCCTCTACACGGTGTTTTCTAAAAACCTACTGAAAATAAATATACGTTACCAGCATAAAAATATCTATGTAATTTTCTAGAATGAAATGAAATTGTTTAGAAGACAAAGGCATTGTTACTTCAACATCAACAATGCAGGAATACAAAATTCAGACAGGAACATTTCATAACCTGGCGTGCGAAGAGAAAACAGTACTGACATTGATCGAACAACTAGATAGAGCATTAGGCCAAACTCACACTTTAACCTTGAAGATTCTTCCGGGATGGGCTAACAATAGAGGGTTTTTAAAACATATACAGGAACTTTTTTGTATTTTTTCCTAAAAGGGTAGCGTTATTTAATTAATTTTCAATCAAATTATTAAGAAAATAATCAAGGTTAAGTAAAACAAAATAAAAAATAATCAATTTGATGTTGGTGACAACCTTGCTGCTTTATTTATAGTTTTAAATGACATATGTCAATACTTCAGTTAAAAAAAATATTACACTATTTATAATTTTACATTCAAATTATTACATCGCAATTTACATTCGATGTTCGAAAGTGCCATTACCGATGGGTCATTAACCTTATCTTGGATGACGTAGCGTATCCCCGCCAATTTCGTTACCTCACATCACACCTACATCTATGAATGTTAACCCTATATATGTATATACAATAAGTAGAGCTGGCTGCGCCCAGCGCGTTAGTTAATCTCATAGTTCAATTAGAGAACACGCTTCTTTTCATTTACGAACCTTCTGATATTACCCATAGTCAACTTACATTCGGTTTTTCGGTCATCATCCGATTAACTTACTAGTGTTAAAACAGGTCGATTTCTGCATTAAAGTTTAACAAGCTTCAAAATGTCGAAAACGGTACATAATATTGGCATGGTTTATAGGGTTTATATAAAGCTGTTGGGGTGAACGATTCGCCGTTTTTGTAACAATTCATCGTTCTGTTCCAGGTCATACATAGAGGCTTCAGTATGTATAGATTTGGGAAGTATGATATTTGATTAGAATCTCAAAGTGCTGCTTGTAGAAGTATATGCGTGCCACAAATTGAAACTAATAGTTTGTTACCATTTGACTTATAAGTGAACATTTCAACATTTAATATATTAAATGTTTACATGTTTGTATGTTTATTTCTCTTTCACAGAAAAACAGTTGAATAGATTCCGACGAAACTTGACGACTGGTAGACTATTACTTGAAACGCAACGGTATGTGGGTGAGTTTTACGCCCTAAAGAGGATCACCTGACCACCACGAGGGGTAAATAGAAAGCTAAACACTACGACTACATATTTAACGTACCAATTCGGAAAAGACCGATGCTTCAGAAGACAAAAGCATCGTTACTTCAACATCTGTTGATGCAGGAATACGAACATGTAATGTAATGGTGCTTCTTGGATGGGCTTACAAATTACAACCACGGGCGTTTTGAAAGTATAAAGCGGCTACAATACAAATGTTACAAACATTACAAATGTTAAACACTAACTTGATTACAATTTTAGGCTGTGATTGGGAGAAATATATGAGAGTGAGCGCAATACATTAAAATGAACACCATTTTTCACAATTATATTCAGACTACTTAAAAATGTGTTTGGGTGTTTAGTCTAGACTGTTACTTGAGACGGGACATAGGTGAATTTTCACTCCCCAAGGAGGTAAATTGAAGGTTCAAAATATATACCTATTTAAGGAGGATGCCACTGACAACATTGTAAAGGTATTGTTCATTTTATCCTTTCGCTCAAGTACAAGCCAAAAGTTTAAGTTAAACATTAAATGATAATTATGTGTTTACGAAAATAATGACATATTTGGCTAAAGAACGGGTGTTGTCACAGTTGTTTGCGTTCAGTTCCACATTACTTAATTTAGGGAGGACTCACACTAGCACACGGGACGGGACGGGACGGTACGGGGCGAGACGGGGAAATCTGTCAATTTCTATAGAAAGAATCAGGTGATAGCTCGGAAGTTGACAGGTTTTCCCGTCCCGTCCCGTCCTAGTGAGAGTCATCCTTTATACCTTTGAAACTTATAATGCGATATCTACTAAAAGTTATCTTAGCATACGCAATACACTAAGTAATTCTTGTATTTATTACTCCGCTTGGCCAAATTTGGACGTGTTAAAACCACACGATGCGAGCTTTGTTGAATATTTAAAATATTCGTACATATTAAAATAAAGGAAATTAAAACACAGTTATAAAATACGTCAGTACCTCTTTGAAATATATTTCACGCCATGTTTGTGGTTTTGAGACTGTTACTCAAAAATATATAAAATAAATAGGTACCTAATAACAGAAAATATCTAGGTTTCTTTTTTCCGGTTTCGTCAAAGGGTGTCCAATGCTTTAAGGATGAATCATAGTAGACCGGGTCGGAACGGGCCGGGACATGCCGGGCCGTGCCCGATCTGTCAATTTCTACAGTAAAGTGTCACGTGACGTCCGAGGGCTCGGAGCTATCACGTGACACTTTCTATAGGAATTGACAGGTTGGGCATGGCCCGGTCCGGGCTACTGTGAGTCATCCTTTATAGTATGCTCGCTACAGTTAACTGTTCACTCATTCAGGATAACTGGCCCTATCGCGTATGGAGCATTGCTGTTGTGGGTTGCGGCCGCATCGGAATACGTGCGATAGCGCCCGTTTTTCTTGGAAAATTCGGTTTTCATCGATGGCACCTTCAGACAACACAGCGGGGCTAAGATGCCAAGCAGATATTGTGATGCTTGCTAGATAAGACAACATTTGTCATATTTTTATGACCATTTCTGATAATTTTGTAGATCATTTTTATTTTTTTTACTGCAATCACCTTTATCGATTTATACCATTATCAGATGACATTTGTGGAACCATCTTAGGCCTGCAGGGAGGTGAGTCGGTATACGTACCGTTTCCCTTCTCCCAACGTACGAGCCCAAATAGGCATACGCGGGTGTGTTGTGACTAGTCCGAACACAAAAATAGATCGAAGTGTGCAAGATTTGTTAGTGTAGTTGTATAATTTTTTATGTGTTAGTGTCGTTATTATACATATTGGTTTTTGTATGCAATGTAGAAGTGCGTCTGTGAGTAAAGGGACAGGGATATGCATTGTCAGCTCCACGTGCGCCCGGATACGTGGATTATATGTAAGTTTTTTTCTATGAATTTTTTTGTATTTTTTTTTTAAGGGGGGACAGTGATATGCGTTGAAGCAGCTCCGGCCAGTAGCCTCTCGACAGCGTATGTACCAATACATATTACCTAATCAAGTACAAGTGCGTTCTTATTAAAACTCCCAGATAATTATGTTAGATCCTATAGTGTGCACGTTTCCCCCCGCAAAAAGCGACAGAATAATTTATACGGTAATGTGTCGCTTTGCCATCTACCTCTCAACGTGTTGGAAGTCCGTCTTGTTCGAAGATTGTCACATTGCTGCCGTGAGAACGCCGTATTAAGAACATTATATGTATTATGTATTAAGTAAGTTATGTAATATATTATATATGTAATATATGTATTAAGAACAAATGTTGACGTAAAATATAAACGACGCAAACGCTGCAGTTGCGAGCAGAATGTTACTTTATATAAAAACGCTAAGCCGAGATTTATAAACCACTTCGCTCTTTCAAATAACTTGCTATCGTTATTTCTATAATATCGCTGTCAATAGAACTTCCTCACAATGTAAACAAACCGCCATATTGATTGTTATAACCTAAATTTTATGTTTTTAATAAAATCTCCACGAATAACTTATTTATCTTATGTTTTGTATAATATTGTCTTCTGCTACCGCGATTGTTTTGAAATTAAACATTAGAACGGATTAATCGCGTTTATTAACATCACGACCCTACGTTTTGAGCCGTTTACATCACTCGTTTTAACAGGGTTAAATGATGACTCACCACCATCAGGGTTAAGACATGACGATGAGTCATCATCTTTTTTTTTGTATGTTACGATAATGCGACCGTTTCAGCGGCGGTTTCAGTGGTGTTTGATAAGGTAGTGTGAAAATACAAGGAGAAACAGTGACAAAACATGTGATGCCTTTTATTTACATTGTTAGGACCCATTCCATGTGTCCATTGACGGCGATTTTAAATAAATCACCCAGCGCAAATTGCTCAGTTATTTTATATTCGTACTTAGCAAGAGAATGTCAATTGTCTATATCTCTGAAGCGTTCAGTAAGAAAATGACGGCGGAAGAGCATTTCACGGGCCACAAACTCTACCGTGAAAACAATCGTAAAACGGTTTTATTACTGAAACATTCCCCATTGATTCACGGGCCGAAACAATAAAAATACTGACTCAATCAACCTACCGAATTTTACGGTCTTTGTAGGTGAGTGGATTTATTGTCCAAACTTCAATAAAATAATGTTTCATTTACACCTCCGCGTAAAGGTGGAGACTGAGTTGTAACATTTTGTATCGCGCTAAGCTGGGTCAGAAAAAACGCGTTCATTTGCGTCCACACTAACAATCATTTTGCATACCTACCAAGAGTTGTATTCGATTGTGACTGTGGCATTTGAAAGTAGTACGTCTCGCTCCTGCCAGAGTAGTAGTAAGAGACGGAAATACTTTCGAATTCCGCAATTGCAATCGAATACAACTCATGGTAAGTATTGCCCGAACGTATATTACCGTCATATCTCCGTCCGTATTATCGTCTTACCTTCTACTCAGGGCCAGTGGGATCGCCCGGAGTTAGCAACATAACCCGGAGTTAAGCGTTATTTTGTATGGAATTTGACAGCTTTACTCCGGGTTAGCGAGTAACCTTGGGTGATGCAAGTGGGATGTGGTGATACTTGTAGATGTAGATGTAGTGTAGGGACGCCCGACCGGACAGGCGGCTGTCTAGTTCTTCTCGCATTCGTTCAGCCTAGTTCTCTGAAGTTTGAGCTGCAGGTTACCGACCCGGCTGCCTTCCCATCCTACATTCTTCTTGGAATCTTCTCGTTTTCCTGCAGAACAGAAGAACATGTTTTGGTTCGAAATCCTTTAGTTTGGTTTATAATACGTTATACGATATATAGTGCTGCTGCGTACATAGTACACTCTGCTAGTACGAGTACATGCTTACTGGTTTCCTCAAGTGGGCCTTAGTAAATTTCGTAGGTGATTTTCGTCCATCAGTCGCCCATTAGTCCTCATACCTTTACACTTGCTTGTCACTTTCTAAGTGAATCCGTTAGCAAAATTATAGCGAAAATTCATTTCATTATTTTTCTTAAAAAAGAAGGACAATGCACACTAGTTACGAGTTCGAGTCCCATCTGAGTTCACGAGTTTTTCCACTTTTTTATTTTTTCTAAGAAATTTATTATCGTTCGCAGATGTTTCACTTCATTTCATCATGGTCTGTTGGATACTAGGATCTGTTTCATAGCATTTCAAACAGTAGCAGTGCATTGCAATAAAAAATTACGTGACCTGGTGACCTGATAAGGTCAGTAAAAGAGAGTTCCAGCTAACTGTGACTAGTTAAACATAGTAAACTTGAACAGGGGCCTTACCACGCGATTCAGTTTAGGTTCAGTTTAAGCTCAGTTTTTTTAAAATACTACGACGGTGACAAACAAGCATACGGCCCACCTGATGGTAAGCGGTCAAAGTAGTCTATGGACGCCTGCAACACTGGGGGTGTTACATGCGCGTTGCCGACCCTTTAAAAAAAAGGAGGATTCGCTGTGTTGACACCTAAACGGGCCAAGGGCTTTGCTCCGTGGGTCCTCAGCTGTCAACACAGCAAATCCTCTTGGAGCTCTGGCGACCACCAACAGAAACACAACACTATGAGTAGGGTCTAGTGTTATTTAACTGCGGTTTTCTGTAAGGTGGGCTTTCTGTACTTCCCCATGGGCTCTGGTCCAGATTTGAGCGAGACGACATTCGTTGTGCTGTGCCCTACCACACTAAACGATATGCATCCGCTGTGCCCATACCTCTCTTAGTTGTATAGAATCGACTCAGTTTAGGTCGTCAACTGAATCACGTTAAGACGTCATGGCAAAAAAAAATTCAGACGAATTGAGAACCTCCTCCTTTAGAAATATTGAAGTCGGTTGAAAATTAGCTTTTGCTGCGTAATTGTTACGCAACTGTATCAAGATCGTCTCAAACAGAATGTTACAAGTCAGTCACCAGCTATAAACTTTACTTGCAACGGTTAATATTTTATGAGATATAATAAACGGGGTATTTTTTGACAGTGTTAATAAATTTTGTTTTCGATTTATGAGTAATGCTGGTCCATAGCAACTGACAGTTTTGTTACAGAAACTTTAAAAGTTTGGTAAACATTTCCATGCACGACTTTGATAGACCTTTCAACCATTTTTTTCAACTTAGATATCCAAATAGGTTTAACCCGGTACTCGCAACCGGGGAAAATACCCAGTTTGGATTATATGTGATAGTTATGCTTAACGGCCCCTTAGCCTAGTTGGTAGCGGCCCTGCCTACAAAGCAGGAGGTCCCGGGTTCGGATGCTGGTCAGGGCATTTATTTGTGTGTTTATCACGAATATTAATTGTTCCGTAGTTACGGATGTGTTCTATGTATTTAAGCATTTATATTTACCCATCTTTTATATATATCGTCGTCGTCTAGTACTCACAACACAAGCTTTATTGAGCTCACCGTGGGACTAGGTCGATTTGTGTACGATTGTCTCACATTTTTTTTTTGCAAATTTTCATTCTTACAAGTAGTAGGTAAGTCTATAAAAGTAAAATAAATAAAAAACATTATAAATAACATAAACACGTTAGGTGGTTAGGGCCGCAGAGAAAGGAACCGCCAGACTATACTTATGTATTATTGTTATTCATTATGCTAATAATATTATCTAGTGAGTGCCACCGGATTAAACTATCGAAACTTATACTACCGAAAAGACAAATTATTATTTTCTGTCTGTTCGTCAATGGTGCAGCCAGCTTTAAAATGCACATAGTTAACGCAATCCATGTAAGGTTTGCTGTACACATTCTCAATCGGAAACCCGCCAGGTGGGCCTCCTCTTCGAAGTCACTTTCCTCTACAGGGATCGGCTACGAGCGTAGCGCGTAGCAAAAGGTGATACGGAAAGTGTTACACACAAGTCGCACAATCAACGGTGTAGAAGGGCGCAAGCAATTTGCGATCGGAATTGAGTTATTAAAATAAATAGATACACCAAGCAGAACAAAAACGTTATAAATGTGGGCCAGAATAACATTAGCGAACAATTTTGCATTTTGATAAATGTTTCGTACGGTAAAAAGCTTTACTGACGTAAGTATCTGCTCTGGCTCACACTAGCACGGGACGGAACGAGACGGGACGGGACTGGGCGGGACGGGAAAATCTGTCAATTTCTATAGAAAGAATCACGTGATAGCTCGGAGCCCGTGGATACTACGTGATTCTTTCTATAGTAATTGACGGATCGTCCTGTCCCGCCCCGTCCTGTCTCGTCCCGTCCTAGTGTTAGTCATTCTTAAAGCAATTTGAAGTTATTTTATTTTGAAACAAAACTCCACGGAATGTTCTCTCTGAGACTATTAAAAACGGATGCTAATTAGCGATTACTGGCTATAAATTGCAGGTACTTATAGTAGCGATTAACTTAGCACAGCTTTGATACAAGATAAATAAACAACAGTAGAGTAAGGGCAAATTCAATAAAGCTTTTATATATAATAAGGGTAGGTAGGTAATTTAAAAAACATATTATTATGTAGAGAGGCATAGTTATTATGAAACAGTATCGTAAGATTCTATAATTATTACCGGCAAAAATTAAACAGACCAGAAAGGTTATCCAAATTAAAACTTTTCTTAATGTTGTAATAGTGAAAATGGGTTCCACTCACTGAATCACTCAGCTTTGGCATGAAACTCGAAAAAAAAATACCTCAGGGCGCCTCTGGTTTGTGATATAAATGAGTAAATACTTTGTATTAGGAGAAAGTCTTTTACTTCAACTGGGTCACAGAGTAAACTCAATATTTTTCTACCAACGTCAAGTTAAAGTTCAAATGAAGTTAGTTAACTAACAATGGTCAATTCACAAAACACTCGCGCTCACATTAGATAGAAGCGTCTGCAGACGTCGGCAGGCGCATCCGCGGGCGTATGGGCAGGATGCCTGACGTGCCAAATCCCTTAGATCTGTGTTACAAAACCGACAACTACGGATTGAGATAGATGCATCTGCAGACGTCAATTACCTACTACAGATTAGCAAATCTCCCCGTCTACACATCCGCAGATGGCCATCTGCCGATGAATCTGTCTATACGTAGGAGGCATTACGCGTTACGGGACGCACGCAGCACATTGGCGCCATTGAGCATGAAAGCCATGATCATGTAGAAATGCTTAATATAAATACATTTTTTATTAATATTTTAATAATTAAAGAACTACGTTACAAAGTAGCGTTAAACTCGCGTTATTTGGTAACACTTCTAATTTGGAGATACTATACAGAAAAAAAATACTTCGGTAAATACGCTGCAAAAAGGTCGAATTCTTCAAATTCAATAAAGTATTTTTTTATAGTATTTTTTTCTGCGCAGTGTTCAACAAATTAGGCGTGTCATCAAATTATGCGAGTTTACCAAACTACTGTTTACTGTACGTATACTGTGTGAATAATCACCGCGCAGGGGCAATAATCCACCAGTGAGTAATTAGTAGAGAATCAGGTGTTATTTGCTCCGATAGTGGACCACATATGTTTTTCTGCTGTTCGTTGCTATTATACGGTTTCATTTGTAATTGGTCATGCTATCCGATTCTGTAAGAGCAAGTTTTTGTATCAAAAATGCAGAAGAAGACATCACACACTGTTGCACAAGCACAACAATACATACCCACCCAAAGAGAAAGAACACAAAAAGGAGAGAGAAATCGGAATATCTAAAGAGAAAGAGCACAAACAGGAGAGAGTAAACGACGCACCTAAGAGAGAGAAATATGAAACAAGAATTCAAGAAAGACATTCTTGTCTTGAGATAATAGCCTATCTAACTACACGATGCAAGACTGGATTATTAGCCACAGCACAGATACACGCAAAGAATGACCAAGGTAAAACATTCACATTAAGAGCCTTATTCAATCCTTGTTCCGAAGAATCTTACCTAACCGAGTCTGCAGCTCAAACTATGGGGATAAAGAAATGGTATGTGGACGGAAACGTATCTGGTCTTGACGAGATGAAAGCATCCATTCGATACGCGGCAGATATTGATATTTCTTCACGAGTTAACCCTGAGAAGAGAATGACAGTATCAACATACATAGTAAAGAAGGTTCCAAACATCATGCCATCAGAGAAACTTTTCATCGAGAATTGGGTTCACCTAAACAACTTGCAGCTAGCTGATGCGACTTACTATCAACCAAGTCCAAGTTCATTAACAATCTCATTTTGACATCACTTCTTCATCATTTCACGCATCTTGCTCCCACATCATGTTTGCTATTCGTTTACGTAGGTTAACTTGATCTATATAAAGTTAACCTACGTATCTTGGCAGCTACCACCGCTCCACACCGCTCAGAAGTAGTGTCACAAGCCATCAAGATTGAGATAACTATGACTGATATGATAACGCTAGGTAGAAGAAAAAGAGAATATGTAGCGTATCCACAGTCCACGACTGTAGGTTATAAGGCCTCCTCCCACACACAAGAAGTATTGGACTAGGGTCTCCGGGCTAGTGCTAGGCCTGCTATTAGCCAGGGTTTGAACCTGCGACCTCCGGATTGAAAGTCGGATGTCTTACCACTAGAACTTGCGGCAGGCCACTGGACCTAGTAGTCAGCAACGTGAAAAGATTGAGCAGCTAGTTTTTAACCAATCCTGTTAGCACTGAAATAGTCAAAACTAAATTTCAAACGGGATGGAATGTTAATTAAAACAAGTTGGAACGAGTTCGCTATAAACGATGTACAAATGTAGTTTTTTTGCATGTGTGCCTTTGAACATGGGCACTTTATGGGGACTTTAAATGAAATTGCATTGGGAGTTTTTCCAACATGGGAAAAAGTGGAATTAAAAGTTAGCTTGGTTAGAAACTGACTAACGTTGGCGGGGCGTTTGTAGCACTCAATTCCCGTCAGCTTGCCTTTGCCTTTTGAACAGTTCATTTTTAATTATACCTACAATTTGAATAAAGAAAAACCTTAACATTTGAAATAGATCATTTTGTCTTAATAACATGAATACTTTAAGCACACTTTTTATCTCGACAGCATATTTATTTATTTATTTATTAAAAAAAAGTTTACAGCATTACAGTAAAAACCAAAGCACTGCAACCATCAAATACAAAACATATAAAACTTAACACTACTTATAATTTAATTTAGGCGACGTAACTACGTGGCTCCGTTGCGTCGTCTGATCAGACGTAGGATTCGGCAGGGTATCCCGGAACCGCCGAAACACGACACCCTTCGGCCAGAAGATAAGGATGATCTCTTCCGGGAATCCATCACTGGTCGTGATTTTGTTTCAACGCTAAGATATGTGAGGAAATGATTAGATGTACAGAAGGCCTAGTATAAAAGTTGTACGACATTAACTCCTCGACCGCGTTAGCGTATCGAGGGGTCAAAATATGAAAGTTGCCGGATGATTTAAATAAACGGCAAACATAATTTGAACTCCCGATACGCTAACGCGGTCGAGGAGTTAATGTCGTACAATTTTTATACTAGGCCTTCAGTCCAATTTATTAAAAAAAAACTGGTGTAAATATAAATATCTGATAAGCCCCCGCCCGCGACTCGGTTTGCGTCAAAACCTTAAAGCATGACTAACACTAGAACGGGACGTGACAGGTCCGGATGGGGCGAGACGGTACGAACTGTTAATTTCTAAAGAATCATGTGATAGCTCGGAGCCCTCGGATGTCACATGACGTTTTCTATAGAAACTGAAAGATCGTCCCGTCCCGTTCTAGTGTGAGTCATCCCTTACACTTGGCTCCTTATTTTTTTCCTTTATGGGACGAATTTAATTCTAAAAGTTATTTTCTCTCGTGGAGCTTCTGGATACTTGAATAATAGAGTTATGTCCTAATTTCAAGGTCCTACCGTGTCTGTTATATTAAAATTTTAATTAACTTCCCAAAGTACGCACAGGCGGCAAAAGAAACATATTTTAATTCAACCATAGACTACCAAGGATTGTAGGTTTTTTGATGCGAAGACAGTCTTACAATATAATCTGTGGCTTTTTAACCCCATTAGAGAAATATATTTTTATATTGACAGAGCTAGCTTGTCAATGGATAAATAAACTAGCTACCGAACTCAGCTTAGTGCGTAAAAAAGTCGTGAAGTTGACAAATTCTCTCGTACCCTATCCATTTCTCGGTCTAGTCGTAATTTAAACCCCGATACCACTGGGCTATGACTCCATTGGGAATGATGTCCCTAAATAAAGTTCCTTAGTAACATAATGAACCATTTTCAGAGCATGAGATATTTACCCCGAATATAATTATTATAACTCTTATCCAAACGAAACTTTTCACGACAAATTTTTGGCAAAAATAAGGGATATAGAAAGCTCAACAACAAATTGTAGGTTGACATGAAAACTGTTATTGTGTTCCGCCGATCGTAACTTTAAATTATGACTGCACAATAAACTTTAGATGTAACTGGCCAGTAGCACTACTGTTTAAAAGTATCAACTGATCTAAAACTTAAAGTGGTCTTGCATCGACTGTATACAATGCATTTCCAAGCACCTTGATCAGGCAAATCTCTACCCAAAGTATGCTCGTCCCAACCAGAATATTAGAAAAGTTTTTCGATCCTCTGAATAGTAGCAAGTACGTGAGACACAAATATTGCAGCGGAGCCGGGATAATCCCCTGGCTTTGAGCCAATTCACAATGTGTAGGTAACCGTAGTTTTCAATAGAGCCGTTTTGCCGGGATGGTCTAAGCGACAATTAAGACGGGGTATGTGCTATGATTACCGTCATCGAGGGCCGTAATGGAAGTTCCGCGGGACGATCGGCGCTTAGTGCTGACGGTATTACCCCTGTAATGTGGTGCGCACATCACTCCCTTGCCAAAAGACATTACAAGAAGACCCGAACTAATGTTTTGAAGACCTCTCTTATTGAACTGTTGAAATGAAGATTCATATTGTTTTATTGTTGCGTGACTTGCTTTAAAATTCTGGTACGCATCAGAATAATACTTGTTAAAAAGTGTCCATTTCAAAAATCCAGAGTGGCAGTGGTCACAAAGTTGCAACAAACAAACAAAACTTTTTTTTAGGAAATGTTGCGCGATCTATACATCAATCCATCGTGTACTTGGTTGTCATCACGTCAAAAAAATTTAGGATTCTCATAATAGTTATGGGTACGTTAGGGTAACATGAGAATGTTTCATTTAGTGAGTATGCGCACGTAATGCTACCAACATAAGGCTGACTTGTTCTCCCGTAAGAAACCTTTTCATCCGATTGCTTTTTTATAAGATAAGTTTTATAAGTATTAAATACTAGGTAATATAACTTGAGGTACCTATGAAGTTTTATCACGGCTGTCCCACTATGCTACTCTATGTACTACACTGACTGGCTGCTATACCGGGCTTTAGTGAATCACATTGGTATCTCTATTGTTCTCATTGTTCTAGAAAAAGTCATCAATAGGACCTTTGTTTCAGCATAATTGTATTCCTGTTATGATAGTTGCATTGTTACACGTAAGTATCAATATCGACACCATATAAGCCTTAAGCTTGTAATGGCAATTCGTATTGCAAGTGAATATAAATACGTACGTGCATGTACGTGACAATAAAATAATGAACCGTACGTACCAACTGAAAGGTTCATAAAAATAAAATAATAACCTAAAATTTGCAACTTTGCCAGCAATCGTTGGGAGGGCGATGATAAATCTTCATTTGGCTTGTTCGCACATCCGACCCTCCACTAATTAGCTAGCCCGAAGTTAGGGTGGATATACACTTGAGTGTTGGTAACTAAATGGCGAATAAATGGTTGTGTCAATTTGGCATGATCACCTATTTTAGTAGTCGATTGTAAAAACATTTCAATAGAGATTGATTAGTAGCAGCTTTAAATTTCGTGACTTGGTTCATGATGCCTATGGAATCCTCCGCGTGAATTCGAATCGATTGTCTTTTGTCTTGTGTCTTTACAAACAAATGACAGTCGATTTGACACATATTCAACGAGGTGCCCACATAACGTGCACGTTCATAGATACAATGGCGCCAGCGCCCCCGCCTGTGCCAGTATTGTATAACATTTCTAATCGTAGGCAACGCTATTGTTGTGCGTAGGAGAGGACAGCTGAGCTTCAGTTGTTTGCGTAGTGTCAAAACGGTCAGATCTGTTCTTCAAAACTATTATATTATCTGTGATGATGCCAGTTTATATCGAAACATTGCGACGAAGTAAGTAAACGTGGTCACCCACCATCAGACATGGCCATGCCAAATAGTAAGCAAATAGCAGTGGCGGGGCGTTCGTCGAACTAGATTCCTGCCGACTTCCCTTGCGTGAGCCAATTTAGCATATTTTTTTTCTTAAAGACTTAAAGATAAAGCAGACCAAATCAGTTCCGGCTTGCCCTAAAGATATTTCGACGCTCCGCCACTGGCAAATAGGTACTATATCCAACAATGTGATCATTATCGCAATATCACAACGCCCGTATATTTGCGACAGTATGAAAAAACTCTACTGGATGGAAAAAGTTACAAAAGATGTCCTAAAAAGAGTAACGGAAAGCAGGAGAATACTGCAAACCATAGAAAATTGGCGATGACGAGTGATTGAACACCTTGTACAACATGAATCTTTCAAAACCAACATAATAGAGGGAAAGATTGAAGACAAGCAAGGAAGGGGAAGACCAAGGATAACCTACATCAAACAAAACATAACATATAAAGTGACAAACAAGAAAGAAGTCATGTCTTATAAAGAGGTCAAGGAAGCAGCCTAGAATATAATTAGGAACTTGGAGAGAGCTGCATACTTCAACAGCTACACCGACAAGAGTTAACTCCTTAATTTATAATGATGTTTCTCGCAATTCGCCAGTCCAAAAATAGCAAGTGTATAACTACCTTTAAGCGCCGTGAGCTCGGGTTTCGCTGCGGTCACCTATTTCTGCTTTCTCTTAGCGACCAACTTGGAATTTGATACATTGGTTCGGAATCAGTTTTGTGTTCGAAGGTAATTGGACTTGATGGCTGGTTATTAAGGTAATGGGATTAATGAGACGTGGTGATGGGACAGGTGAGCTAATATCAGGTAAAATTCGGCTTAGACTTTCCCACTTAAGTCTTAAAAAAAGTTCAAG
Organism: Lathronympha strigana; assembly: GCA_949128165.1. NCBI lineage: Eukaryota > Metazoa > Arthropoda > Insecta > Lepidoptera > Tortricidae > Lathronympha > Lathronympha strigana. The sequence continues at coordinate 5,495,467 of OX421919.1, read as the reverse complement.
AAGGTATGGTTTCCCCAAGATATGGTTTATATCACTTGCAATAGAGTTTGCCTGTGCTAAGTTTCCTAGATTTTTAAAGAACAGACTGTGACAGTGTTAAGTAAACGTCATAATTTCATAGAAGTTTGACATTTCAAAGAGCACTTTTAAGTTTGACAGTTCATTTGTTTGGAAGAGATAACGAGGTTTGACTCTAGTATCTTCCGCGAAGACCGCAAAAATATGTGACATTCTCTTATGGATTTTGTGTGATATTGGTGTGGCATTGACAGCGGAAGATAAGTACTATTTGCAGGTGACTAAGCTATAGGTACTTCATCAATATTTTAGTTTAATCTTCATAGCGTTTTCTGGATTATGCCACGGCTCAGGGAGCCGGGAGCTTTAGCAATCTAATCCGAAGATTAGGAGTTTTATAAAAAATACTCTGGTTTTCTCACGATGTCTTCCTTCATCGAAAAGCAACTGGCAAATATGTATCAAGTGGTAGTTCATAAAAATATAAATTCCTAAAAACTCATTGGTACAAGCCGGGGTTTGAACCCGCGATCTTCGGATTGAAAGTCGCACGTCTAACCGCACACTCTAAAATAATTTCAGAGTCGGATTTTGGCGTTTATGGTTGAGTACTTAAGACTCTAACTTTGATCCCTTCAATTTGTAGCATAAATCTTGCCTGGTCCACACAACCCGATACTGGACTTCACAGCATATCATATACCTCTACCTGTACAGTAAAATTACTAGGCACAGGCGTTGATTTTGGAAAACGAAATTACAGTATACCTATGCACGAAATCACTGGCTACAGGATGGACTAGTCAATCAATCGTTCGGAAATTCGGACGCGGTTTGAGTTCGCAGCGGAGAGCGACTACAGGGTGCGTAGCCAAGATGCCAATCGCTAAAGATCAGCCGCTGAACTGTCTTCCGTACAGGAACTATGCTACGCTAATGAGCGTTAGCGAATAGCATCTTGGCTGCGCTCCCAGATATAGTCTCTCCGTTAAATTTTTGTCCAATGCACTTATAGATGCATAGATTTGCATTAAGAAAAGGTTTTTTTAAATTCAACCCCCTAATACGCGTAATACGATTACGCCGGCCGGGTACGATTCGGGGCGGTTCTTGTAACTGACTCTAATTAGTGAATAAGAATGACAAAGCCTGTTGCGGATTTCATCATTGTTTAGATTATTTGACACCATGATATTTCAGACTATATTCTAAAAAGTTCAAAACTATTTTTATGTAGGTACCAACACATGATATTTTTAAGAACTATGCTGTACAGGATGAAATATTTTACGTCATGATTGCTAACAACTTTTTCTATGGGACCAACTTCAAAAACGAAAGCACATAATCGAAATCCCCATACAAATTGTGTCAAACTATCGGACGCTTTCGAAGTCGAAGTTCATGAGTAGATTTTAGAATTTTACAATATATAATTTTGTATCACGTAAAAAATTGCACCCAGTATATAAAATGGTTCTGAATTGTTAGCTTGCCTAACACATTATTATTGAATCGATTGTTCGAGTATCATTACGATAGTCAGTGGCAAGTTAGGTATTTTAATTTGGGGTACGGGAAACCTCCTCTAGTGCCAGATGCCTTATATACCATGACGTCTAAACGCAATTTAGTTTAGGACTTAAACTGAGCACAGTTAAGAACCTAAACTGAATTGCGTTAAGACGTCATGGTAAGGCCCCAGGGCTTTTCTCATTCTTCTTGAACGGGATGATTCTGGAGAAAGGGAAAGGTTTCTGGACGGTGCTTCCTGGGAGCATTGGTAAGCGATCTCTTGGATAATACCAAGGATTTCTTACCGGTGCTGCAAATATAGGAAAGGGGAGGGGGCAGGAGGATTTCGTTGAAGGAGGGTATTCTGAGTTTTGTCAAGAGGGGACCTTCGGGCAAAACTTGCCGCCGAGGTACAGAAATACCGCTGCCGTGTATAAAACTGCGGTACCGTCTCTTGTCTAGACAGAGGGCCTTCGAACGGAGGGGGAAGGGGGGTGGCTTCGGCTTCATGGAAAGGAAAGTCTCGGCTGTCGCAGAAAGAGGTGTTTGCGGTTGCATGCCTGGGGCGATCCCGTTTTCAGCGTGACCATCGCTGCAAGACGGGCATTTTGTGGATGGTACAGCGGGTAGTTTGGGCCCTCGCCTGCAAGACCCACATACCAGTCATAGTTCCCCGGCTTAGCGGAATGTCAAATGCATACTTCCACGACAAAGGTACTTTACTTCTCAAAGTTACACATTTAAGCTATCACTGTTAATATTTTGGAGAAATGTAACTTAAAACCACTTCCACCGCACGGGGTTAGCCTACTACCCAGAGTTCAGAGTTATTTAATATGGAATTTGACAGCTAATTCCAGGTTAGTTCAGTAAAGGGCAAAAGTGGCCCTTAATGTAAACTTTGTTAGCCGTCCAGATTCTTCCCTTCAGAAATATAAACGAATCGCTCGCCACTCAAAACTTACGCAACACATAAATCATGCGCTGATCGGCTGTAATTGCTGTCAAATTGGCTAATCTCCCGCTGCAGTCCACTACGACGCTCTACCATTCCAAAATATCATACATCCTTCATAACTTCCATCAACTTACGCCCTTTTAGAATTCGCAGTTATTAATATCGCGCGCCGAACGCAGGTAAATGATTAGTCGAACCGGTATAAATGGTTTTGGACTACGCATGGCAGTTACGCGTCTTTCAGTTCTATGAATACTTGTTTGTAAAGCAAATGCTTGGTGAGTAATGGGAATAGTATCATGCATAACGCATCATCTAATCTATCTCATGTATAAAATGGAACCGAGATGTCTAATAGTAATTAATGATCTACATACAATCGGCTTATGTGGATATACGTCAATGTATAAATGTCGTAACTTGATTAAATTGAACGTAATTTGGCTTAATTAAATAAGTATCATTCGGATAAGTAGGTATAGTATATAATAGGTTAGGTGCCCAGATATAAAGGGTGGTTTTCCCTTAGCTTAGCAATATTTGTTTCTACTCCAATAGCAAAATTATTTTGGCTGTTTCATACATTTCGGCAAATCTCATGTCGGTGTTTTGTATGGGACCAATTTATTTCTCTTGATTTCGGGATTGGTCCCATAGTAAAAGTTATTCAGTAATCAGTATGACCAACATATGACCCTACCTATGAAGCAGGAGGTCCCGGGTTCGAATCCTGTTCGGGGCATGTATTGTGTATTTGTCACGACTTAAGTGTGTACCTACCTATTACATATGAACATCGTCTAGTGCCCACTACACAAGCCTTATTGAGCTTACCGTGGGACTAGGTCGATTTGTGTAAGATAGTTCAATAATAATTCATTTGTTTATTTATTTATAACCTAACTTATAATGCACTATTACTTATCGTGTGACACTTGGGCAGAGACAAAATTAATCTTTTACCCGATATGGTAATTTTCGTGTAAGGCTGCTGTCAATTTTAAAGCGATTACTTAGTAGCTAAAAACTTTCATACAATTTGATGACGGGTTTCTAATGGGCAGGTCCAACGTATCCTGGTAAACAATTGAACATTTGATCTTTGCATATTGATCTTATTTCGATATTAATTGTAGTGAATCAAGTCGAGCAAGTCCAAATGTTTGTGACAGTGCCTTCAATATGAGATCAGATCCCATTGAAATGAATTATTGAATTTAAAAAAATCTTTATTTCAATAACAAATAGTAAAATCTGATAATGACGGATACCTCATTTTAAGTTATTAATAAAATAACTTGTGTTCTTCCTTGTTTGCAAGTTAAGGATGACTTACTACTCAGTAAGTCATCCTTAACTTGTTCTATTGATCGGGATGAAACACAAAAAACAATTGACGCTCGGCCATCACAACGCTAGGGTTGCCTACCATTAGAAATTTTATTCTTATTATTTATTTATTTTGGGGATAAGAAGGCTGGCAGCTACCTCGCCCAACGCATAAGTAAGTATTGCGATTCAGTGAGGGAATGCTGCCAGCATTATTGGGACCATGCCCCAGGGGCCGGGGCTATTAGTTTTTAAGTTTAATTTTGTTTATATTATTTTATTAAAGTTATTTTTATAGTTATTTTTATTTTCTTTATTAAATTTTCATTCTTAAGTCGGTTTTTTTTCAATATGGACACAAAAGTAAAATAAAACACATAAAATACATATAAACATATTATAAAAACTGAACCTAGAGTGCCGCCGCATTTTCATTATTATTATATACTACTGGCAAGCCCAGGCGGGCGTGGGATGTGAGTCGGTAGCGACACAAGACAAAAGACGATCGAGACAAGTTCCATAGGTATGATACCAAGCTCCAGCCTTATGTCCACGTAAAACTACCATTTGTCTCCACCGTCTTCAGGTTGTAATATAAATAAAGGCTTAACGAAACATTGAGTTTCACGGAAAGATTAAGTGGTCCCCTGGCGAGGCTGCTCGGGATATATTCAAAATCATGTTCAACCCGTGAAGGTACGCTGTAGCTGAGATAATATAAGATTAACGGCCTCTTAGCCTAGTTGGTAGTGAGGCAGGGGCCTACGACACTGGAGGTCCCAGGTTCCAATCCTGGTCAGGGCATTTATTTGTGTCTTTATCACGAATGTTTGTTCGCGGGTTATGAATGTTTTTAATGTATTTAAGTATCCATATGTATCTATTTATTAGAGATGCAACGGATAGTGATCTGGCCGGATACCGGATAAGGGATGTCCGGCCTCCGTGTCCGCTGAATATCCGGTATCCGGCCGCCGAATATTCGGCCTAAAGTTTTATTTTTAAATCGAACTCCACTCTGTATTTACCTATGAAAGCAATAAAGATACTGAATACTGAAGGAATTAATTCGTGAGGGTGCGCATTTTTGGCACAGGTAACAACTTTACTCTAGTTAAAGGCACGTTTTTGTAGAAGATTGTTAACTAAATGCCAGTGATTTTAAATTGTTTATAAATTTCTTACTTTCCGAGAGTCTGAAGCATTAAGCTAACCATGACCTTCGATTTGATAAAAGTGATCTGAACTTTATTAATAAATATCGTGCTAATTTACTATCCGGTATCCGGCCGGATACTACGCTACTATCTGGAATTCGGCCGAATATCAAAAATATGGCCGGATAGGCCGGATACCGGATATTGACCTGATATCCGTTGGATCTCTACTATTTATTATATGTGTATATCGTCGTCTAGTACCCATAACAAAAGACTTATTGAGCTTAATATAGGACTAGGTCTATTAAAATCTCTTCATTTGAGAATGACTTCGAAACTCTTCTTCTTGACTTCTTTGGTTATGTGTTTTGAAGTTGTTTCTTGCTGCTCATTTAACCCTCTGCAGCTCTGACATAATTTATATTTTCTACTCCAGCACTTCTATCTGTCAATTAGATGACTTACAGTGATGTTAAAAAAAGTATACATTACAACGTTGTCTATGGTATTCCATAAGAACACTGCTCCTATGGATTTTCTTTTTCTTTCTAGATTTTGCTTTTTTCGTTATTTTAGCTGTCGTAGAAATACTAGCGTATGCAACAGTTCATAATTGGTTCTTAAAACTCTCGGGTCTATTATTACAAAACTCGACTTCGTCTCGTTTTGTAACGGTGACCCTCAAGTTTTAAGGACCCTTATTATATCACTGTTGCATAAACTACTATTATAAAATCCCTTTTAGTGATTACCTATATTATATAAATAACGTAGGCACTCTAAAACATTGAACAGCCGTGCGCGTTATACACGGAGAGACATGTGAAATAGTAGTATATGCAACAGTGATATAATAAAAGTTCTTGAAATTCTAGGGTAGCTGTTTTGTAATAATAGACCCGAGTATTTTAAGGTCCAATTATAAGTTGTTGCATTGACTTGTTTTTCTACAGTTATGGTTTAGTTTTGGCAGTTACTTGATTCTCAAAATTCGAAGACAGTTCTTGGAATTGTGTAAACTCCGTTGACACTTCTTTAGAACCTAATAAAGGTATTAAAGTAACATCCAGCTTGCTGGGAATTCTGTCTTATTTTATTGGCCTTTAAGTACCTACCTAGTTTCGAAACATGTCTAAAGTTGCACGTTTAATTTCAACAAAAAATACAATCTCACATGGAACGAAATGACCCTCTTAAATCTATCTCATAATAGCGTTACTTTTTCAGCTTCCCGCCGCGGCAAGAAACCTGCCAATTTGTTGCCACCGTTACTTAAAGTTCCCTTTGTTCACTAGTATTTACTTAGAACTCGAGAGTGCTCTTTGCTGTTCAAAAAAGTTGTAGTTTATGCCCGATCTAGTACGGTACTGCACTGCCTGGCGCTGTTGGTTAGAATAGGGTGTTTGACCGAAGTCAAATGAACTTCTTTTTCGGGTTCCCTAGTGAACTAGGGACCCTTATAGTCTGTCAGTCCGTCCATCCGTCCGTCTGCGGCTTAGCTCGGTGACCGTTAGTACTACAAAGCTAATATTTTAGTACAAGTATACATATCAATAATCCCAACAAAGTAGTAAAATAAAAAGTCGAAAAACTTTAGAGATTGGGTACCTCCCAACCTTAAGTGAGGGGTGATTTTTTTTTCGTTTCAACCCTGAAGTGTTAAGTATTGTTAGATAGGTATTTAAAATAGAATAGGGGTTTGCCAATTATAATTTTTTTGATAAAGTGAATATTATTGGAAATAATTGCACCGGAAGTTAAAAAAAAACCCCTTCTAACTTTTGAATGCCAAGTCCAAAAATATGAAAAAATTGAAGAAAATAGAACTTAATGAAGAATTTTGTAATTATTTTGAATTTGTTCAGTCAAGCCATTTTTCATTTCTTGCAAAAAAACGTATGTTCTCGGTTAAAAGAGCGTAGAAGTCGTAAGAGCTGCGAAGATACTCTTTTTTATTGCGAGCATGGTATCTGTTAAAACCATTTTTATGTAAGTTCGGCTATTGTGATTGTATCGGACGGTAAAGTACGGAAGCCTACCCTGAGCATGGCCCGACATGCTCTTGGCCCGTTTTTTATACTATCACAAACAGGGTTCTAGTATTATTATTTTTGATTTGAACTTAGTTTTTTAAAGTCAACTATGTTAGAAAACAACCATCTCTGCGGATTTACTTGTAAATTTTGAAAATATGGCGCTCAAAATATTAATAATTTCCTGGGATTTTATATGCATTATTGAAAATAATTTAAAGGAATGATTATTGAAAGGAATGAGTAGGAACAAAATGGAAAAAAAATTGACGTGATTTTTTTTTGTATTTGGCAGTTCATCGTAATAGTTCGAACCCTGGACAGGGCATTTATTACGAATATTTGTTCCTGAGTTATGGATATTTTCTATGTATTTAAGTATTTATATGCATCTATCTTTTATATATTATTATATCGTCGTCTAGTACCCACAACGCGAGCCTTATTGAGCTTACCGTGGGACTAGGTCAATTTGTGTAAATTTGTCCCAGAATATTTATTTATTCATCGTATTTTTTCCAATCTTTTCCTGATCAGATTATGATACTAATTACGTCCTTAAACGGATCACTCATGTTTTTGTTACACCATGTATTCAGAGTTCTAATGGTTTAAGTTAATTGTTCCAAAATTGTCTCCCCTTTCAATTTACGGATATTATTTGCTGGCTTGTATCGCTTTGTTTCGAACCAATTGAATAGCCCTGACGAGTGCATAACGGAACTGGGACGCGTCGTGTTTTTGTCAGTCGTGATTGTCAGCAATATTGTTCCCTCAATCTTGTTTGGAACGTGACACCGGATAGAATCTATCCATCTCTCACTCCTGTATATACACAGTGTTTTATCGAATTTACCTTTACTTTAGCATGTAGCAGAATGGCATAGTAAAGTATTTTTTTAATTCATTCCATTTCACATAAACCGTTGAATCAATCACTATAATTACTATTTAAAACGAGATATTTACCATGTACATTTGTATTTATGAGCTCCCGATATTTCGGCACTGTTACAAGTGCCATGTTCACGGTGTAACTGATTTGCTGCGAGTTTTTATTTTATTTGTGGTCTACCCACACCCCGTAGCGATCTACCCGCTTACGGGTTCGTTTAATTTGCGCGGTGTCACTACCGCTACTAGCGTCTACTTTCTCACTTAGAACTCGATCACGTTCACGACACACGACACTTACAGTATCGACTGGTGCATTTCTTACCGAACCAATAACTTTTGGATTTTTGAATTTCCGAATCACTGGATGCCAGACCCTCGACAGTTGAAACCCGTCCTCTCGGTTGAAATTTTTGTATTTTAGGATTTCTATAGCTTCTTTAACCATCCTAGGTATGTAATGCTTTTCTGTCGAGAGTATCTGAGGGTTATGCAACTCAATCCAGTGATTTGTTCCTGCCTCCAAAAGATGTTCAGCGACTGCCGATTTTCTAGGTTCGTTGTTTTTAACCGCTCGTATGTGCTCCTTTATACGGCACGCGATTGTACGCTTAGTTTGTCCTATGTAGGAGCTACCACAGCTACAGTCAATCTTGTAAACGCCTGGATGTTCAAGTGGAAAACTGTCCTTCGGCGTCCGTAAATGTTGTGACAGTTTTCTGTAAGGGGTGAAAATAGTTTTTACCGAGAACTTCTTTAAAATGTTAGCAACCTTATCTGTCACTCCCTTTACATATGGTAAAAAAGCCGGTTGTCGTTCCACGCTGTAGTCCAGGCGCTTCGTCGTATCAGTGCGTCTATGTGGCATGGTCCGCCCAATATAACCGTTTCTCTGCAGAACGTCTCTTAAGTGTATAAGCTCCTCATTTAAATTTTCCTCGTCACATAGGTTATATGCGCGGTCAGTAAGTGACGTCACTACAGAGTGCAGTTGACGGGGGTGATGATGTGAGTTAGCATGCAGGTAACGATCAGTGTGGGTGGGCTTTCTATATACAGAGTGACTAAGAGAACCGTCATTCCGAACTCCGACTTTCACATCTAGAAATGCAATAATCCTTTCCTTTTCCATTTCATAAGTGAACCGCATTTTCCCATGGATACTGTTCAGATGTGCCACGTAATTCTTTACATCATTCTCATTTCCCTCAAGTATACAAAATATGTCGTCCACATACCTCTTCCAAACTTTCACGGCTTGCGGAGCAAATGAAATGTACATGGTAAATATCTCGTTTTAAATAGTAATTATAGTGTAAATGACCATGTTAGCTTAAAATCTTATATCGTTGAATCAATCGCTAATGTAAAACGGGCATTACAATTAACTGAACTATGTAACTGACTATTTTACATATTTATCAGATAAAATTAAATTAGTGATTATCACAAAAAATATCTAATGAGAATGAAAGTTTTTTTAAGAGATTGGCTAATTTTCAGCTAATAAATAAAGAAAAAACCTTGAAATTAAAGAAGAAATACACGGTGTTCCATCCATCCAGTACTTAACAACGGAAACCGACCCTTCCTTTCCTGTAGTCCACAGTAGTTCGAGTCACAGGAGTCGAAAGACCGAGCTTTCTTCGCGCTTTTGTTTTCTTTCGGTCTTCCCTATAGATAAGTATATATAATTTTATGATAATACTTACTCGTATAATCCATTGATCATGTAGATCAGTATGTTCAACCGCGAACTTGGCTCAAATCGCATAGAAGTTTCAAGATTGAATAAGACGAACGGGTGAATATCCATTTGGTCTTAATGTGTTTATGGCACTTTATGTTAAGTACTTTTTTTTGTATGCAATATAGTAAAATCACGTCATAGCCTAGACGTTTCAAGGCGAAATATTTATATCTATTAAAATAGAGCTCCACTGACGCAGTTTTTTTAATTGATTGCGAAACTGCGGCACGAGGTTGAACCTTCCTAAGAAATTTGATTAAAGTGATTGCACACAAATTTCAATGTATTAACATATACTTACTTACTTAGGTCCTAGGGTACCCAGGGGGTACAAAAGGCTTGCAGATCCTCTTCCACGCCCCTCTGTCCAGTGCCAACACTTTTGCTTTGCGTATTAAGATAGGAAAATGTTTTATTTGCAAAAATGTATGCACGAATATACACCGTGAGCGTTTATAATCCGAAAGATTTTAACGATGTAATCCTGACCGCATTTAAGGATTATAATGTCATGTGAAATTATCTGGATTTGGCTTAGTTTCAGAGATATCTTTCTCTAAAACTGTTTTTCATCATAACTCGTGCAAAAACGCATTTTAGACTGCAGTGTTACCACTATGAGTTTTAGTTTTGACTGATAGTAGAAAATATACTACTATACTATAAATATACTTATTTACTGATACTTATTAGAAAAAAACCTTCGCATAGGAACCTCCACCTTAAAAAAATTGTTAAAAAACTTTACAATACAATACAATACAATACAATAACTCTTTATTGCACCTCAAAACAACAAAAATAACACAAACTGGTATAGATTACACATGAAAAAGAGGCAAACAACAGGCGGTCTTATCGCTAAAGAGCGATCTCTTCCAGACAACCTTTGGGTACTTTATACTCTTTTTTAGTTATGACTTACTACAGGTAAAAACACATATTCAAAAAAATACGTATAATTTAAAAAAATATTTTGTTAAAACATTACAAAACTTTTATAAGGTGTATTCGGATAATTTCGAATGTCTGAAAATGTCGGATAATTCCGAAAACTAACTCTAATACGATGGAAATATAGGTCGGAATTATCCAACATTCGGAATTACCCGAATACACCTTAACATTTTTTTGCTTCTTTTAACGTCCAGAATACATGGTTAAAATCTTTCGGGTTATTCTCGCTCACGGTGTATAGCTCAGCCAAATTATTGTATGGTATTTTTTATATTGTGTGTTTTTATCGAGTGACTACACTGAATTCAGCAAAATTTACATGTACACACGCGTTCAGAATTGCATGGGCACTTTATGAATGAATTCATTCATAAATTGACCATGCAATTCTGAACGCTATAGTACCTACCTACAGAACACAGCATTTTAGTTCGGAAACGCGCATTTGACACCATAGTCTACCATGAAGGCTTAACTCTATAAGGTATTGTAAGCTTTCCTCGTTCGGCCTTTACTTTTGTAAGGTAAAAAATTAAATTAAATATTTAAAAAAATAACCAGCTACCTATATCATCACGACTTAGTTACTAAATAAAATCTAATAGATTTTACTAACTTAACACGTTCGCGGACGCGGATTGCATAGCATCCGTTTTTGTACTTCATCTGGTGACGCGCCTGCTATTGAATCCGTTATTTGGTTTAGATTTCTGCGTCAGTATGCTTACCAATCCGCTTGGCCACAGTATAATATTATTAACCAACATTGCCTCTACCATTCACTAAAATCACAGAATGCATACTGTTATATTTCATAGTTTATGACAGTTAAAAATTATCCTGTGATATCTCAAATTGTGCCCCCCTTTCTGTGACGCGTATGCTATAGCATTCGTCTTTGTATGGAAGACTCCTTAATAGCCCAGCGCGTGCGCCTGGGAGTGGGCGCGTAAAATGTGGCCAAATTTCGCACGCACACGCTATTTTACGGATTGTTTGTAACATCGTTAGTAATGTTTTTTTTACAGTTTATGTATGTTTTTGGTTGTGGTTTTATAAACAAATCTCTTTACTGAATGTTTTTTGTAGTGCAACTTGATTCTGACTACTGTAAATAAAGAAAAGTGAGGCATGTTTATACTTACTATTCAACTAATTATTTTAGTACTTAGTGATTATTTTGGTCGTATATCGTGAATATTGTGCCTATTCGTAGTCGATGCTGAGCGCTAACATTATGGTAAGCATGTGGCATGTATTTTGTTTGTGTAGGGCCGCAGTTTACATGATTAAATTCAAAGCTCGGATACTTCCTATGTGCTGGTTGGTGAAGAAGGCCCTAGCCGTTAAATCCTATAAGTATTAGATGAAATATTACTTCTACTTTACTTTATGGCAAAGAATTTATCATAGTTGTTGACGTAGCAGCTCATCCGAGTGAACGGTATGACAGACATGCCAACATAGTCGAATGCTGTAACATGCGGTGTCACATAAGATCATAATTTTGACTAGGTATTATATCAAACATGCATAAGCATCCGAATTGTATAGCATTTGGTGTCACATAGTGTAAAAGAAATGGTTTCATAATGACGGGACTTGCATTGCATTCGACTTGTATAGAATTTCGCGTCACATAAGAATCCTGATTTTAGCTTTGTTGTGACAGGTATGCAATAGCAGTCGTAAAATTCCCATACAAAATTAAGGTGTCCCAGAGGTGTGACCAAGCGTCCGCGAACGTGTTAATCGCGTCTATTTATTGGTACATAAGAAACAAATGGCATAATGGAAACGGAACACGACCCAAAGCCATGTGTAAGCAACTACGTCCACACCATAATTAATCCCATACAAATAATTCCGCCCAACGCCGGAAATAATGAATCATCGACAAACAGTGCCCTGCAGACCGGAAGTGTTGAAAATATCCCATCATTCAGCCGCTCTCCTTCCGCCACCGGATATGAATCCTGTGTCGTCAACGCCGCCGTAATGGTCTCAAGACGTTAGAGGTTTTTTAGAGGCAATGATCATTAATCATACTGATAGAGGGAGAAATAAACATGGAGTGTTGATTATCAAGGGCGTTGAACGCAGAGCGTACCTATTTGACAGGAAAAAGTTGCTGTCTCTTGGTGGATAATAGATTACAAAATTTAGTAGAGGTCCAAGAACAATCCATAAGATAGTCAGTTGACTTGATTAAATAGCAGGGGCTTCCTAGATACTACTGGCTTCATGTATATCCGGCAAATTTGGGGATTTTTTGAGGACTCATCTGACTAGCAAAAGTCCCAAGTCTTCAACTAGCTGGGGCAGATTGGGCTTTGTTGTAAATCAAACACCGAACTCAGATGACAACTGATTTATTAAGAACCATAACGGGTAGACATATATTTGTGGAACTACCTACAACATCTTTCCCTTAAAAATAATAAGCATGCATATTAAACTGAGTATACCTACTTAACTAAAGCATAACATATCCAAACGTAAGGTACAGGTAACAGCCGTACCTATAAAAACATATTTAGATACGTATACATTTCAAAAAAAAAAATCAAAACAAATCATTTATATCAATGCCTAATTTACGAGCTCTGTTACGAGTAAGAGTGGGCTCGTTTGGCTGAGCGGCCTGGTGGTCAATATTACTCAAGCCTTCACTCGAGTTCGGAGTCTGCTCATGCTGTACAGCTGGCGGTAATACCGCAGGCGCACACTTTACCTTCACATCGATTGGTACCGAACCCTGCGGCGGCGGCGGCATCGGCGGTGGCGGAGGAGCGTATTGTTCGCCCGCCACTGCCGGCTCGCACTTAATTAAATGTCGGCGATTACGACGGTACTCCACACCTCTTCGATTTTTTATTACGTAAGACCGGGGAGTACTACAGGCTGTTACGATCTTTCCCCTCATCTTATTTGTCACACTTGTGCGATCCATTATAATTACGTCATCGCCAACATTTAATTGTGAAAGAGGTCTACTACGTTTATCATAGTTTGTTTTGCTTGCCTTTTGTTGTTCTAATATTTTTTTATGGTGCTGTAAGTTTTGACTAACAGGTTCTAACAAGCTATGATGAACGGGCAACCTGCAATTTAGCCTTCGACCCATTAACAATAGCGCGGGAGAACCTATGTTTCCGCGTGGGGTGTTTCTATAACTTAATAAATCTAAATAAAAATCAGTACCACTATTTATTGATTTAGTTAAAATCTTTTTTATGCTTTGGACAGCTCTTTCACTCTTTCCATTGGATTGAGAGTAGTGAGGAGACGATGTTATGTGCTCGAATCCCCATTCACCTTTGAACCTATTAAAATCCCGACTTGTAAAATTTGTAGCATTATCTGTAATTACTGTCTGTGGAATACCGTATCTAGCAAAGTTCTCTTTCATAACAGTAATTACCGATAACGACGTCATGTTTTTTAACTGAGCTACTTCAATATATCCCGAGAAATAATCAACCATAATTAAAAAATGCTGTTTTCTATACTCAAATAAATCTATACCTACTTTACACCACGGCAATTCAGGAATGGGTATAGGCAACATTGGTTCCCTAGCGGGAGCATTCTGGCATTCCTGGCAGGCCTCGCAGCGCCGCACATACATCTCAATGTCGCGCGAGATGCCCGGCCAGAACAACACCTCTCGCGCGCGGCTCTTGCAGCGGTCAATGCCCTGATGACCATCATGTATAATTTTGAGCATTTGTTCTCGTAACGTGATAGGGATGAGAACAAGTTGATTTTTAAAAATTACCTCATCTATAATTTGTAACTCATCTTTATATGACCAATAGCATCTTACATTTTCTATAACAGCGCGTTTGTGCTGAGGCCAACCATTGTTTATATATTGTTTTAACTGGCATAAGACCTCATCTTTTTTAGTTTCCTCTCTTATAAGGTTCAGTTTCGATTGTGACATCTGTATATTATGTAGCAATTGATTTACTTGGTACACAACATATTTACTTATTGAATCGTCATATAAATCTGGAAGAGGCGCGCGCGATAAAGTGTCTGGTACGTACATATATTTACCAGGTTTATAGCTAACTTTTAGGTCATAGCCTTGTAAACGTAGCAACATTCTCTGTAAGCGTACTGGGATAGTGTCTAATGCTTTCTTGAATATACTCTCTAACGGTTTATGGTCAGTTTCCACAAGTACACTCTTTTGACCATAAATGTACTGATGGTACTTCTCACACGCAAACACAATCGCGAGCATCTCTTTTTCTATCTGCGCATACCTCGTTTGAGTGTCGGTGAGCGTGCGCGATGCATACTCGACGGGCCGCCCGCCCTGCAGCAGCGCTGCGCCCAGCGCCACCGCGCTCGCGTCCACCGACACCACCACGGGCTGCGACGCATCGAACAGTGTCAACACGGGCGCATTGCACACTAACTCTTTTAATTCTGCAAACGCTGCCTCGTGTTCGGAATCCCAGCACCACGCAGTTTCTTGTTTAAGAAGTCTTGTAAGTGAAAAAGTATGCTCCGAATAATTGGGGATAAATTTGGCTAAAAAATTAATTGCACCCAAAAACCGCTGTAGTGATTTTTTATCACAAGGCGCAGGCATGTCTTTTATGGCCCTAATCTTTTCGGGATCTGGTTTCATACCGTTCTTATTAAACACGTGCCCCAGATATGTTACTTCCTCTACACATAACTTACATTTATCTTTATTGAACTTCAAATTTATTTCTCTTGCCCTTTTTAATAGATTATTTAACCTTTCGTCATGTTCATCTTTTGTGCGGCCCCAACAAATAATATCGTCAATAAATGAGTCTACTCCATCTAAATTTTCTAATAACTGCTTTATCTTAGCATGGAATACTTCCGAAGCACAATTTATTCCATATGGGAGGCGAAGATACTGATATCTGCCAAATGGCGTGCCAAATGTACATAAGTCCGCACTCTGTTCATCCAGTTGCGTAGCCCAAAACCCTGAATTAGCATCCAAAACCGAAAAATATTTAGCTCCGTGAAGTTTAGCTGCTATTTCGTTTATAGTTGGCAGTTGGTAGTGAGCGCGCTGCACGGCGCCGTTGAGCGGTCGGGGGTCAAGGCAGATACGAAGAGACCCATTTTTCTTGGCGACAATAACTAACGCGTTTACCCATCGCGTAGGGTGACTCACTTTACGTATGACTCCTAACTGCACCATTCTGTCTAGCTCTTGTCGCAACTTATCATGTAAACCTATCGGTACTTTCCGTGTCGCGCTAATAACCGGCTGAACTGACTCATCTACCACTATATGATACTGGCCAGGAAGACATCCTAGCCCTTGAAATAAATCACTATAGTCGGACAATTTGACAGAATGGACGCGCTTTATTAATCCTAACTCAATACAACTGTCACGCCCCAGTACGCTTTCAGAGTCCTTATTCTCAGCTATTGCGAATTTTAATTTGTACACACGGTTTTTATAATACCAATTTATAAAAGAAACGCCTTTAATCGGAATAACATTGCGACCATAAGAGAATATTCTTGTACTCGGATCATTTACAATACACTTGGGGTCATAACCTAACCGCAAATATTTTTGATAAGACATTACGTTCAAATCGGCGCCACTATCAAGTTTAAACCTTTCCTCACCACACTCACCTCTTAGTGTCTCATACCAGTCCTCTGATGACGAACTCACCGACAACACACTAGTAATAACTGGTATAAAAAACGACTCGCACTCATCCGCCAGAGCCGAGTCATTGACCTCGTTATCACAAGCCGCAATTTCATACACTTTTCTATGAATCGATTTTCTCATGCACATCCGCGCAAAATGACCATAACCTTGACACATAAAACACTGGACGCCATTAGCCGGGCACTTGCCAGGGTCACAAGCCTGTCCGCATCCTGGGCACGGAGCGCGCGCAGTGCCGCCGACGTGCTGGTGGGCCGGCGACGCCCCGCTGCCCCCGGGCCGGGCGGCCCAGCTGCCGCGACTCGGTCTCCATCGCCCGCCGCCTCTGGCTCCGCGGCCAGCCCTGCCGCCACGAAGCTGCACGGTATCTACCTGCGGAGCCGTGCTTACTCTTAGCGCATCTAGCCTTCGGGAACCATCACTCGATACCTCATCCGCTTGGCAAATCTTGATCGCCTTGTCAAGTGTTAAGTCGTCTGTGCGCAGCAATCGGTCTCTCACGATAGTACTCCTTATGCCGCAGACAATACGGTCGCGAATCAAATCCTGTTCTAACGAGGAAAACGCACAGTTTTTTGTCAATAACCTAAGCGCGGTTACGTATTGGCTTATAGTTTCACCATCTTCCTGGTTGCGAGTAAAAAACTTATATCTTGCCAGAGTTATATTTGGTTTCAAACCGTAATATCCATCAAACTTCTCCTGCAAAATTTTAATGTCATCGCGATCACTTTCTTTCGTAAACTCAAATGTTTGATATGCGTTGAACCCCTCGGGCCCAATTAGGTTGATAAGTAAACTGGCCTGAGTCGCGGAACCTTCCTTTGACACCCCAGATGCCTTAAGGAACAAATTGAATTGCATCTTCCAGGTTTGCCACGCGTCAGCCCGGCTGACGGGGCTCCCGTCGGTGTTGAGCTCGGGAGGCGGTCTCGCGTGTTCCATTTTAATCTCAACGACACTGTACAACGTAACTTATAAACTTCGCCACACACTTGAGCCAATTTGGAACCACTGAAATATTTATTTTTTCACCGCTGCCACCATGTTGTAAATCAAACACCGAACTCAGATGACAACTGATTTATTAAGAACCATAACGGGTAGACATATATTTGTGGAACTACCTACAACAGGCTTAAAGTTCATCGTTATCTTAATTCGATCTTTAACTTCGCGCTTATGATCCCTCCATGATTTTTTTAAAGTGTAGAGCTTGTCTCGATATAAGGTCAAATTGTTTTAAAACCGTTTAGAAAATCTAAATATTAGAATCTTATCATTCGCTCTCCCGCCGCCTACAGATAAAAATCCTGAGTTATCAAAGTAATTACTTCAAGATGGTAGAGGCTTTTTAGAGGCAATGATCACTAATCATACTGATAGAAGGAGGATATAAACATGGAATGTTGATCATCCAGGGTGTTAAGCGCAGAGCATTTTAATAGAAAAAGTTACCTATGTCTTGTCTCTTGGCGGAGAATATTTAGATAAGAAAAATTAGTAAATAATAAAGAAATAAATAATTAGGACATTCTTACACAAATCCCGCAGTAAGCTCAAGAAGTCTTGTGTTGCAGGTACTCAGACAACGATATATATGATATATATATATATATACATAAATACATAGAAAATATCCATGACACAGGATCAAATATCTGTGTTCATCACACAAATAAATGCCCTTACTGAGATTTGAACCCAGGACCATCGGCTTAGCAGGCAGAGTCACGTCTAACTACGCCAACCAGTCGTCACTATATCTCTATATCTTGATCTGATGACCTAGTGAGGGTTTAAAGGACTCGCTGAATGTGGGTCGGTTCTACCCGGCGAATGTTAAAGTCTATTTAGGACTCCTGTGTCCAGCACTGATATTTAGTGACTGATATGATGAAGATTTTGAAATGTCCCATGTTGCTAGAACAAAGGTTATCCATAGTGCGCCGCGGTCTTCACCGTCCTTGACTTTTGTGCTTGAATTCACTCCATGTTTTCCTATAGCGTTCAGGTCGGTTTGTTTCCCAATTTTAAGTATACGACTAAATTATATGGAATAAACTCGGGACGTTCCAAAAAGTTTAGGACGTCTGATAACCCTATCGGTGGCTGAAAGTGTGAACGCGTAAAAAATCGCTAGCATTCTGCTACTCTAAAAATATTTATAATAGGCACCTACAGTGGACTGCGAAATTAAATATGTCAATACGAAATACATAGTATCATGTGGTAAGGGACTTTTTTAAATAATATTTAACTGCGCTTACGATAATTATGCGATATGCTCGTATGTAGATCAGTGGCTTGAATGTCCCATGACTTAGGTAATAGCTATAAAATGAATTCCTAGTTAAAAAATGTGAATTGAAAATCGGGTCATCCGATTAGGAACTGCGAGGTCATAGGCTCGTGAATATTATAACAACCTCCTTTTTTGCTGGGGTTTAAAAAAGGCATAGAAGTAGAAATATATACTACGTTACGTAAAATATCATTCCGTATATATATTGTCGCTAGAAATGGTTATTTTTCTGATTGTGTTTATTTGCCTTGGCTCCGTCTTTGATCATATCCAGTAAGTAGCACTTAGGTATACAGAGGATACTCTGATGTTACCCTTTCTTAAGTTTTTCTCTTCTTAGTCGCACATTCTTATCTTTTTAAGTTCTTCTTCTGTGCAGTCGTACACTCTTGTCTGAGTGGTCGTGGCTGCTTAGATTGGATGGTGGATTCATCTGCTTTTCCACACATTTCTTTGCTATGTCTCTACATTTCTGACGTTTGAATGCTTTGCTAGGACTTTAGTAGATCTCTCCATCGAGTAGGAGACCGTCCCCTGGATCTTTTTCCACCGTGTTCGTATACTATTTAGTCGCTCAATCGAATTCTCATTTCTGGAGACGTTACCAAAGAACTTAAAAATTCGTAATGACACAGTTGACGAAATCCGTTCTTTATACAAGATTTTATTTAACTTTCAATGTATGTTTATTAGGGTCAAATCTTACAAGCTGAATTTGACTAACTTCCCTTTATTTGAATAAGCTGAAACTTCACATGCTTAAGAGTATGTAGGTTGGATGACAATGTAATGTCATGTTACCATCGATTGAGACCGAAGGTGGCCATAGGAACTCTGTGATATGATTGGGTTTCTTAGAATGCCTCGATTTGAGCCTTGATGAATATAAGTTGACCGTGAAAAAGAAAGTACAGACAGCGAAAGTACAAGCTTTTAGCTTTTCTCAAAAATTTTAATTTTGGCAAAAAAAAAATTGGGTCTTATATATTTTAAAACTTAAATATTTACACTTTACATAAAAAAAAACAACAAGTAAAATAAACTGACAAAGCAGCGGAAATTTGTTTCCTCAGAGTCCTACCGAACTATGTACTACTACAAACTAGGTAAGTATATTGCTATAGAAAATCGGTCAACGAATAATATCCGGGCGGAACTCTAGTGTCCTCTTGAGTGATGAGGGACCCGTCACGTCTTCCCGTCTTGCTACTGAATCTTAGTCACAGATCACTACTGGATGTACTGGATGGTGGATGTAAGATTTTGCACCTTGTACTGTTTGTTTTGCTCCGCTACCCTAAGGTTCTCTGGAAGAGATCGCTTATTAGCAATGAGACCACCTGTTGTTTTTATTTGTGTGTGTATTGTGATAATATTTTTCTGTGTTGTAATATTTTGTGAGGTATACAATAAAGACTAATTGTATTGTATTCGTATAGTATTGTGATGTACCTAGTTATTTACTTGAGTTGCGCTGTTCTTGAAAACGTTCTCCGATTCAACTTTTTTTTTAAATAACCAACGTCTGCGAACAACGTTAACTTTTATTTCTTACGGTAGATGTTGTTAAGTGCCCCCTAAGGCACATACGACGGATATGGTGGAGAAATTCGGGGCTACGGGTGTGATCTCGGTAGGTCAGTTGGAAGGGTGATGAGTTTGTATCTGAGTCACAGGTTCGAGTCCCATCCGAGGTCATGAATTTTTCCAATTTTCCTTTCTTTCTTAGAAGTTCTCCAATTTGTATGAAAAATGTCCTATTCATGTTAAACGTCCCACTGCTGAATGCAGGCCATTTCTTATAAATGAGGAATATCCATCTACCAGAATGATAAATTGAGTTGATATTTCCGGTCGATTTCGTCATTTCACTTGATCAACTCAGGAATATGCCATGGATTGACCATTGTAACATCTTGCGTGACTTGATCATATTCCTGAAAGATTTCATCGGATCTCTGTTTTGATCATCCTTACTATTCATACTTTTATTATAAATAAAATAGTAACTCTGTCTGTCTGCCTATTATTTCTTTGCTCAAATAGCTTAACGGATTAGGATGAAAGTTGGTGTGGGGATATACTTGACTACTAGGAAAGAACATAGGTTAGTTTTTGTTCTAATTCTACTCAGATGAATTATACCAAAACCACAATCGCAATGTTTATATTATTATAATTATAAACATGGCGATATTTTTTTATATTACGTCGGTGGCAAACTATCATACGGCGAACCTGATGGAAAGCTATCACCATAGCTTATGGAAGGCTGCAACTCCAGGGGTTTCACATGCGCTTTGCCGACCCATTAAATACATGTATACTCCTTTTTTGAAGAACCCCAAACTGTAGTCCTTCGGGAAAACCTCGGCAGAGAGCTCATTCCACAGCCAGAGCGTCCACGGGATGAAATTCCTCTGAAACCACACACTGCGCGACCATTTATTAGGTTGCAGATATTAAACGCTTCAAAATGCGGAGTCTAAAGGACTAGGGTTCTGTGATGGCTATAATTGTCATAGTAATGCTGTCTCATATATCATTCGTAGGTCATAAGATAACATAATTGTGTTATTATGGTAGGTATGTTAGTTGATCACCGGGAGTTTCTGCGTAATATTTCGGGTAAATGACCGAAATGTGGTTGATACAAATTTTCTGTAGAGATAATGATACATATATATATAAATATCTTTATTTTTCAAAATAAGCACATTACAATGCACTTACATATGAACGTCAAAAAAAAGCTACTACCAGTTCTAACCTTACACCACAGCCCGAGAAGATTATTACCGGCAAGAAACTCGGCGGGACTTATTTTTTCAAAACAAATTACAAAAGTAGTAAAAATATTTATAATATATGGTTCTACAAGAAACCATATCAAAATAAAACAGTGAAACAAAAAGAAAAAGAATTCTTAAGAGCGGTAAAGGGCAATTGCAATGCTTCATTTGGTAACTTGTTATAGAAATGAATACATTGTCAAAAAATTACTTATATAATAGGTACTTTACGGATACGACACTTCCTGATAGCTAGCTTATTTTTGTTTTGAGTGTTATAGCTAGAGACATCAGAAATTCTATTGAATGAATCTAAGTTTCTAATAACATGCATTATACTCTCATAGATATATTGGAATATTACGGTTAAAATATTAATTTATTTAACTAGCTCCCTCACTAATGTACGTTTACGTAACTTATATACATGTAAAACCAATGACTCTTTTTTATAAAAATAAATATAGTCTGTATGCCCCAAACCAGAATAATTACATAAGGAAGAAAACTATAATAAACTAGGCGAGCTGTCTCAACATTAGTTAGTTATCTGATTTTCCTAACGGCGTCAGTAGCCGAACTTAATCTATTTGCGATAATCACACCACAAAAGTACTAAATACATGAGCGATTTTAAAGGAATAAAGGATGACTCACTCTAGAACAGCTAGTCTATGATGATCGGGTTTTTATCGTTTACCGACGTTGCTGTCACGTCCTAACAAGTATGTATGTGCGAAAGTGACGCATAGCGTGATAAGCGATAAAATGGCAACCATGCTAACACTACAGGTCGGGCTGATTTGTCAGACGTGACAAAAAACGTCACGTGACCTCCGAGCTCGGAGTTCGGACGTGATTATTTCTATAGAAATTGACAGATCGTCCCGTCCTGTTCTAGTGGGAGTCATCCTTAAGGCAGGGATCGGAACCGGTATTTTTAAAAAGCCCTCAAACATTTCGATTTATATTACGCTTTTTATGTAGAACTCAACCTTTTCTTTAGGTACTATTTCAAAAATCCAAAGAACGAAAAAAATACAGTATTTTTGTATGGAGAAAATATCTGCATCCGATCCCTGGTATAAGACTTATGCTCATTATGTTAGAACTTTGGGATCATGCGGGTCATATGACCCTAGGTATAAATACTTAAGTATAAGGTAGGTACTCTTTTCTGAGCCAGCCAACGTCTCTGAACAAAAACGAAAAAGTATAAAACGAACACATTTCTACGGCTTACTGCGAACACATATCACACCCCAGTCAAAAGAGAAAATATTAAAAAAACTTAATTTTGTTTGTTGAGCGAAAAATTCATCTTTCAAGTGTTTACCTCGACATGAAATAAAACTGCGAACATGTTCAAACGTGTTTACTCTACGTGACTCTTACGTCTCGGCAAATTTACCTTTACAGTTGGGAAGTTCAAGGAACTTCGCCCGAGAGGTAGCGAGTGTGGGTAAACATAATTTTTCGGGAGGCAAAAAAGAATTTGCGCCTTAGTACTTTTCGCGTTCGAGACCCATACGTGTCTTAGTAAGCCGATTTTTATTACATTTCAAAGCAGATGCTCAGAAACGTACAGATTAGCGAACATAAGGGCAGACGATGTCTCGTGAAAGAGATCTTTACGCGTTGTGACGAGGGTAGGATTCAAAAGAAATGAAAATCAGGCTTAGAGAGGTTATAATATTATGCAAATACTTGGTACTTACGAGTACAATATATTTACAACAGTAGCCTATTCTCGCAATTTTGGTTCAAATATAAAAAGAAAACTGATATTTCTGTATTAAATATTAACTCCAATTGGAATGAGTTTCGATATATTAACCTTTACCTAGGGGGGCCTTGAAAGCCCAGTCACTGACCATTACGGGTATATTTTGGCCAGAGTCAGCGGTATTACATAACTTCACTTACTTGTAACTTGTATTTTAAGCATATAACAGATCTATATGCTTAAAATTTCACACAAACTTTAAGTATAATATGCACAGTCAAAAAATAATCACTTTTTGTACAAATATTTACAAATATTTCTGATTTCAAGTTTAATAATAATCACTAAGAAATTGAAGATGTTTTAGTCATTATTAACGAATTTCAAGAGTTTAAGTTATAAAAACTTTAGTTTGTAGCATAGGTAACTTATGTGATAATAATTTTAGAAATAATGCAAGAATATCAATCACTTAAAATATTGCGTTAAAGCCGATCTACCACTGAGTGATGTGTGCCTATCGATAAATATTTTGATTACGATATATTTCTGTTCGTAAGTGTTATCTCAGTTAAATATTACTATAAACTATATGATAAATGACAATTTTGTGACAATTTGGAACAAAAACCGTTATCAAATTATAAATACCACTCAAACCACCCACCAACCAACCACCCACCCACACTCTTATAACATATCGATTAAACAAACAAAACACTAACACGGCAATAAATCTCATCATCCGCACTCCTGCAATACGGGTAACAACCCCAGATGCCAGCAAAAAAAGCGGTATTTTTTTAAATATATTAATGTCAGAGCTATCTACCATATTGTTATGGTATTGTGTAACATGACCCCTATTACCAAGGCAAATGGTCTTTTTTTGATTAATAAAAACTTTAAATGTCACCACTTCTTCGAAAAACTATAGTTGACACCCGTATTGCAGCGGTGTTGCCTTACAGTCAACTCTGGTTGCCACCCGTAGGTAAAAGGGTAGGGCACTTTCTATATAAATATGTACTATTCTAGGTTACGCCTGTAATCATTATATACCTACTCTGTGTTGGAATTGATTGTTTTTACTTCTACAAGAGATAGGTATCTACTAGTGACACCAACTAAGAATAAATAATAGGTACTTAGGTATATAAAATCAAATAGAGGTAGGTACGTCCTTTTTGTAAAGCTATTATGTATAGTACTTTAAATAAGTAAGGTATGTAGGTACTAGCTACAATCAAATTTTTTAGTTGGAAAGGTTTTTTACCACCACCACCTTCTTCCATCACCTTAAATTTCTTCCTATCACTTTTAAATTGTTTATTTTCGTCATATATTCATCATATCCATACAACCCCAAGTAAGCGAATAGAAACAGAAGTAGAGTGCAGATGCTTGATCGAAAACGTTTATTTTTAATGCATACCAAATGAGAGTTTTTTTTCATGAATATTACAAATTGGATCTGGGCCAACCACCTAACCTTCAACATAATTTAAGAAAACGAACAGAATTTTCTTTAGGTAAGCATTATACAAATTAACTTACTTGAAGTATAAATTGAACCCCCAAATCCCTGATATGATAAGAACATTTTTTTAGTTTATTTACAATTGTAAAGCATGAATTAAGTTCGGACTACGAGTGTTTTAACTCACCTCATCCACGACCCCAAGATCTCATCGAGTACACCCCTACTGCGTGTACATGTGGCGACCGTGACAAATATTTAAATCATATGGTCATAAGGCGACCGTTGGTTTTGGCAACCGCAATGGCGATCGTCGAGAAATAACGGACAACGCAAGAACAAAGAAACTGGAGTTGCTGTCGTGGCGCTTTGGATTGTACAACACTACAAGTTTGCATCGAGAGTCTATGCCGATTTAAAGTAAGCCCGTTCCTTTGTTCCCTAATCCTTATTGTTATTAAACTTCTATTTGCTATAATTAGTGTTGGTCTGTTTGCAAACGTCGGGTTATGTATCTAGCTTAATGCGTACTAGCCAATTTGCACAGTTGTTTAAGCACTAAGTTTCGCTTGGTTTCCGTATAAATCAATGCATTTTACGCAAAAGAAGTTGTTTACTACTGGTAATTAGCTCAATAATGCTTGACGGCCTATTTAGCACCGTTATTTCAATCTTTTCGCGTCGTCATAATTGATTTCAATATAAATCAATAAATTGCACTCATTTTATATTTTACGCATGATAAATAAGCTAAATAGTGTGTTTTAAAATTCGACAAATAAAGTTAATGTTTGCAGGTGCATATAATTGTACCGTTATAAAAACCGTTACTTGTTCTATGCCACGCTTGCTACTTCTATGCAATTATTTCGTTTCATCTTCCTTTTTTAAGCTAAAGATTTTTAAATTAGAATTGCAATACCTATTGAAGGTACGTTTTAGGCATTTAGACTTACTATATAATAGTGCGTTTATAGTTAAAGGAATTTGTGGTACGTTCCAGTATAACCATCGCTGTGCGCTGCTACGCTTACTGTTGCTACGCGGTTTCCGGGCCATTCGCGAGTACCTACGTGTGCTGCTTCGGACGGGTTCGCCTGGCGCGGCCGGTGCTGTTGGCGGGCTCGGCGGCAGCGGCGCTGGACTGGACGGCTGGATCGTGTTACCGGTTTGATTGCACCATTTATTTGCCTGGCTCATTGTTTATTTCGTGATTCGAAATGGGGGAGGATGACCTTACTATTCCCGATTTAATTAAAAAACTAAATAGAAGGCGCGGTGGAATTAAAAGTCAATTGACCGTGTTTAAAGACTTTGTTAAAAATGTACAGGGGGCTGAGCTCACGCCTTTATTGATAAAAGAGCTCAGTTTGCGTTTAGATGGACTTCGTAAATTAATGGTTGATTATGATACCGTGCAAGTTCAACTCGAAGATATTTCTCCTAGCTTAGGTGAACAAATTACGGAGCGTACACAAACCGAAAGTTTTTTCTATTCGCAAATTGCGTTGGCTCAACATATTATTGATACGTTTTCGGCCAAAAACAGCGTGGACAGTGCCTCATCTAAAGCCAGTTCTTGTCATGAAAATCATAGTTCAATTCGTCTACCAGTGATAAATTTGCCTACATTCGATGGAAATTATACACGTTGGTTAGAATTCAAAGATTTATTTGAGTCATTGATAAATAATAACGAATCTATTGCACCGATAAATAAATTCCACTATTTAAGGAATTCGCTGCAAGGTAGTGCTAGTTTAGCAATAAGGTCAATTGATTTTTCTGCCAGCGGTTACGAGCTTGCGTGGAGGACATTGTGTGAAAGATATGATAATAAAAATATATTAATAAATAATCATTTGAACGCGATCGTGAATGTTAATCCGATACAAAAGGAGTCGTTCAAGGCTCTAAGGTATTTAATAGATACCGTTTCTAAAAATTTGAGTTCTTTGGATACTTTAGGTATTTCAACTCAAGGTTGGGACCCGTTAGTGATTTTTTTGGTCTCGGCGAAGTTAGATCCCAAAACAAATGGAAAGTGGGAAGAGTATAAAGGTAGTTTTTCTCGCCTACCCTCAATTGAATTGAATAAAAAATCTTGTGAAATACCTACCTTGGAGCATTTCAAGGACTTTTTACGTAACCGGGCGAATGTATTAGAGACAATGTATTGCAGTCGGCCCAATGAAAGTAAACCAGTTCATAAGGAAAATAAAAATAATAAGTCCTTTGTAGCTTCTGGTGAGGGACCTCGCGTTAAGTCGTGTCTGATGTGCGGACAGAGTCATCATGTTTATCAGTGCGCCAAGTTCAAATCAATGAGTCTCGAAGACAGGCTTGTTGAAGTTTCAAAACATAAACTTTGTAATAATTGTCTTCGCGCGGGACATGATGGTTCTCAATGCACTTTAAAGGGTTCTTGTCGTAGTTGCAAGAAGAAACACAATTCGCTTTTGCATTGCGACCTCGTCAGTAGTGAAAATGTCACAACTACCAAAAATTTAGAAAATGTGAATTCTTCGGTTAATATGTCAACTGGCAAATCGGGTCAAGTTATGTTGTGTACGGCTCAAGTTGAAGTTTATTGTCCTAAGACTAATCTTTTTTACCCTGCTCGCGCATTTTTGGATAATGGTAGTCAATCATGTTACCTCACGGAAAATTTTAAGGAAAAGTTCGGACTACCCACCGAAAAAATAAAACCATTTAATGTTAAGGGGATCAATAACATGCAAACTGAGATATTAGAACATATCCAGCTAAAAGTTAAGTCTCGCGTTAATTCGTACGTATTAGAGGCCGATTTCTGGGTTCTTCCAGAAATCACAGGTGATTTGCCCAATGTGGCAATTGATGTCAAAAAATTGAATTTGCCTCAACATGTAGAGTTGGCTGATCCTCTATTCTATAAACCAGCACAGGTTGACATCTTGTTATCTGGGGACATATTTTTTGATATTCTTATAACAGGATCAGATCAGATAGAATTAGGACAAGGAAAGCCTATTCTAGTAAATACCAAGCTGGGTTGGATAGTAGGGGGTCGCACTGGGGAAAGTTACTACCAGTATAATAATTATTGTAATTTCGCCACTACAAGGCTCGAGACGTCACTACAAGATGTCGATAAATCATTAAAGCGATTTTGGGAGGTGGAAGATTTGCCTTCCGATTGTAAGTCTTTTTCCGCAGACGAAGAGTTCTGTGAATCTCATTTCGTAGAAAATACAAGTCGTTTACCTGATGGTCGATTCTCTGTACTGATGCCATTCAAAGAAAAACCCGAGGAGTCTCTCGGTAACTCATATCCTATAGCTATGAGGCGTTTTCTTAATTTAGAAAAAAAGTTAGATAAAAACCCCAATGTTAAGGATCAGTATCGTCAGTTTCTGCATGAGTATGCTAATTTAGGGCACATGTCGGAGATTGAGCGGCCAAGTATAGGGGTTTATTTGCCTCATCATTGTGTTATTCGTGATCAAAAAGAGACTACGAAGCTTAGGGTCGTTTTCGACGCCTCAGCTCGCACGAGCACAGGCAAGTCCCTGAATGATATTCAGGCAGTGGGCCCAGTAGTACAAAGTGACCTACTCTCAATACTTTTACGATTCCGTACTAACAAATTTGTTTTGACAGCGGACATCGAGAAGATGTACAGACAGGTCGCTCTTAGCGAACAACAGCGCCATCTTCAACTTGTTTTGTGGAGAGACCAGGCTGATCAGCCTGTCAAAATATTTCAACTCAACACAGTTACCTACGGAATGGCTTCGGCGCCTTTCATCAGTACAAGGTGTCTCAAGCAACTAGCTCTCGAATGTCAAGATGATGTCACTTCTAATGTCATTGAGAATGATTTTTACATTGATGACCTCAACACAGGGTCATCAAAAGTCGAAGAATTGAAATATATTTATGAAAATGTTGTAAAAGTTCTAAATTCTGCATGCTTTCCTTTGCGTAAGTTTCGCACGAATTGTCCCGAAATTCTGGAAAAACAGCCAGGGTCTATTAATTGCCTTGATTTCAATAACGACGCTAGTGTTTTAGGCCTAAAATGGTCACCCCAAGCGGATACGTTGCAGTTTCCGATAGATTTTGAACCTCCAAACAAAATAACAAAACGAACCATTATATCTACAACCTGTAAACTGTTTGATCCATTGGGGCTTCTATGTTGCTGTATTGTAAAAGCTAAGATTCTTCTCCAAAATTTATGGACGGCCAAATTGGATTGGGACACCCCAGTTCCTTCGAATTTTGAAAAGAGATGGTTGAAGTTCGTCAATAATTTAGATAACTTGGCGAACATTAATTTAAATAGATATGTTCTCTCCGATTTACCTGAAGGTGATTACACAGAGATGCATTGTTTTGTTGATGCATCTCAAGAGGCTTATGGAGCATGTGTTTATTTGCGGTCAGTCGATAGTCATGAGCATATCACAGTCCGATTGCTTTGTGCAAAAGCGAGAGTGGCGCCAATAAAGGCTTTAACCATTCCAAGGCTAGAACTTTGCGCTAGTTTATTGGGAGCCCAATTGTGCACTAAAGTAGCTAAGGCCATAAAAACAAAAATTGTCAAACATATCATATGGACCGACAGTACGGTCGTTCTTGGTTGGCTTAAGTCGCAGTCCAAAACTCTGCAAACTTTTGTGCGCAATCGAGTTAACAAGATTAACGAGTTAACCCAAGGTTACGAATGGAAACACGTACCGACGGATTTAAATCCGGCAGATTTAGCATCGCGGGGCGTAGAGCCGCAACATCTGCCGTCATTGTCTTTCTGGTGGGAAGGTCCTTCCTTTCTAAAAAAGGATCCTGAAGAGTGGCCCTTGCAAACTTATAAGCCTTCAGATTTACCTGAAGTCAAGGCTCTTGTAACAACTAAAAATGAAGCTTTAAGCTCTAGTGATCCCGTCGTATCGTTCGATCGATACTCTAGTTACATACGTTTAAAAAGAATTTACGCTTACGTTTTCCGGTTTATATATAACTGTAGGGAACGAAATAATAAACTAAAGGGACCTTTAAACGTTCAGGAGCTTCGAGACTCATTGGCCTTTTTAGTAAAAAAATGTCAATCGCAGTCCTTTCAGGAGGATATTAAAAATTTAAACCAGGGTAGACCACTTCATCACCGAAGCAGACTTCTATCTCTCAATCCCTTTTTAGATACCAGTGGTATACTGCGAGTAGGAGGGAGAATAAGTAACTCTGACTATCATTACAATAAAAAACACCCAATGTTGTTAGATGCTAAGCATCACTTTACAAAACTCCTAATGAGGTACGAGCACTTACGTCTATATCACGCAGGTGCTCAGCTAATGTTATCGTCTCTTCGCGAAGAGTTCTGGCCAGTAGGTGGGAGAAATTTAGCTCGAAGTATTTCCAAGAAATGTGTAGACTGTACTAGGTTCCGAGGAAAAACAGTTCAGCCTATAATGGGCAATTTACCGAGCGTTAGAGTAGGATTAAGTTCCGCTTTCCATTCTACTGGGATCGACTTCGCCGGTCCTTTTATGATAGCCAATAAGAAGGGACGTGGTAGCCGTAATATTAAGGCCTACCTGTGTGTGTTTGTTTGTCTCACTACAAAGGCTATCCACCTAGAAGTAGTAAGCGATTTGTCCACGGAAGCTTTCATACTGTGTCTGCGCAGGTTTGTATCACGCCGTGGCAAGCCCGAAGTAATTTACTGCGATAACGGGAAAAACTTTGTGGGAGCGCACAATGAGCTAGGTAGGGTCCTACGGTCCAGCCGTCATCCAGTTTCGGATTACGCGGCTAACGAAATGATTGACTTTAAATTTATTCCCGCGTATGCGCCTAATTTCGGTGGCATATGGGAGGCTGGTGTCCGAGCAGCCAAATTTCATTTAAAACGCATTGCTGGTAACGCAAACCTGACGTTTGAGGAGTTGACTACACTTTTTGTGCAAATAGAGGCTATTTTAAACAGCCGTCCAATTACTCCTCTTTCATCAGACCCTAACGACCTGTGTCCCCTTACCCCTGGGCATTTTTTGATTACTCGGCCGCTGACAGCATCTGTACCTTCGCTACCCGTCACTGGCAATCCAGCTACCAGATACAAGCGCATCGAGCTACTCCGGCAGCAGTTTTGGGACAGGTGGCGTCGCGAGTTTATGGCGGAGCTACAGCAGCGCGTCAAATGGAAAACCGATCAAAAGGGAGTTCAAATCGGGGATCTTGTTCTACTTAAGGAAGAAAACCTGATGCCCTTACAATGGCGCATGGGGCGTGTCATGCGTCTTTACAGCGGTCCTGACGGCGTATGTCGTGTCGCCGACATTTTGACTAAAAAGGGTCCAATCAAGAGGGCCGTAAACCGAATGTGTATTCTACCTACCGATGCTGAAGCCGATGACGAGGGCAAGAAATTAACGGATGATCAGACCGACACCGAATAATTCGTCTCCAGCAGTTGTTGTTTTGAAAGCAGTTATGGCTTTCAACGCCGCGGAGGATGTTAACGCCTCGTCTTTATTCGGGCATCATCGGGATCCGTCGCCGACGCAATGCATGGTGCGGGGCGCGGGGAAGAGGGGGCGGCGCAGCCGCCATTCGCAAACCAACCATACCACGGGCGAGTCATGCCCGCCGGCTCTAAAATAGTGATCTAAACACCTGTGTATCACCTTAGTATAATTATACGTGCATGTACTGGACTACGAGTGTTTTAACTCACCTCATCCACGACCCCAAGATCTCATCGAGTACACCCCTACTGCGTGTACATTTATTATTTCAATTAAATGTTTTGATTCATGTTTTTTATTAGTCACACTACTATATATAAATTATAAAACCAAAACATTTATTATAAATAATAAATGTATTGTATTTAATTAATGCTTTACAACTGTACAGTATGGTGGCGCCATCTCTCGCTTCTAGTTGAAAATAATCTGTATAGATTATCTAGGAGGACAGGACTAGCGGAAGAGCACTAGATTAGCGGAACGCACCTAAAACGTTTTAAAAAATAAGAAAGGATTGCATACACTTAGGAAATTTCAGACTCTGGCCGCCGTAGCCGGGTGGCCTAGTGGTTGGAGCGTCTGCGATGAAAGCAGGAGATAGCTTTTGTCCCCAGCCCCTTTGGGAGCCTTGGGCACTTTTTCTGTAGTATAAAACGTCTTTTTCAATTTATAACTTTCCATTTCATCTTTCCTTCATTTTTTTTTTTATAAATTTAAACAGTCATATGACTAGCCTTTTATAGTGTGGAAATGACATAACCGTCTATAATTCTATCCGTCTACAAAAACCTCCAAAGAAGGTCAAGTGGCGCTAATACCCACTAGTATTCGACCAGCGTCCGTCTTTACATACATACCCTCAGATGTTAACACGATTTAACAAGAATTGAATTAGGAAATATTGTTTTAAGATAAAAGGAACACGTGTTGTATAGCAAATACGGAGAGCGGACGCTTCGGGCGTCGTACGTGACGGCACTGTATGCCGACCTGCAGATATTGATCTATTGAATCATTTCACGCGATTGTACCTACTACTGGCGCAGGTAGCTCGTTGGTACCGATTGTCGGTAGATACTAGTTTTCGACAATGAGAAATCTGTTTCCTGGATACAGTTGCGTTTAGACAGGGTTTAAGCTTCGTTTGACTGTCCATTCTCCTTTGAATTGAATCGTTTATTGAGAAATTGGGCAAAGGGTTGTTTGCTTGTATGTACAAAGAACGCACGGCTTGATTCGGACTAAATGGTGGAAATGTTTGTGAAGTTTGTAGGTTTTTGCTGAAGGCATCTGGCTGACTTTATCTTTGTCACTTATCTATAGTTAAACACCAAAATTGGAAATCATAATTTATAAGCATCGTATTTAAACTCCCATGTTAGATGAGCTTTCAAGTTAGCTAACAGTAAATCTATTAGTTCGAGGTCCTTGGTTTGAGTCTTGGTATTTATTTGTGTGTTTGTCCATGAATGGATTAGTTTGTAAGTAAGTAAGTAAACACTTTATTGCACAAAACAGGATATACATTAACAAAATGGAATAAACAGAAAAGTACAAAGGCGAACGTATCCCTATGAGGGATCTCTTCCAGTTAACCTAGTTCACTAATAATATATAAGTATTAATCTATGAATAATATAATAGATATTAATAAAATTGAAAAACAAAATATGTTAGATACTATGTTTCTAACCAAAATGTTTTTAATTTAGCCTTCAGCGATGCTACTGAGTACTGACTGACACTGCCTAATGGGAGCTGGTAGAGTGTTCCAAAGCTTTACTGAGTGTACTGTGAATGATTTGTATATTGTTATGAAGTTTTTTTATTGAATTTGATGTTGTACCTTACCCGCAAATACTGATAAATATATTTTTTCCATCGCAGCTCTAAATGCAAGCCGTGAAAAACCCATCGAGCAATAACGAATTTAGAATCGGTCGTTAAAGTCGTAGAGAGGACAAAACTAAAATGCCCCGTTGCATTTCAAATTAACCTGCCGACCTTTCGCAAAGCGAATTCAAATTTTGGAGTGGACACAGTAAAAACGTTCGTGAAACAGCTAACCTCTTTGCGGGCAGCGTGGCCCCACGTTTATTGAGAGAATGGAATTAGCATAGTAATGAAAAATATTGGTCGCCTCGTCGCAGCTCGCAGCCTCTGGCTCCTCCACACCCAATTTATCAGTGTCCAAAATAAAACAAAATTTATACACGAGCGGTACGTTGTCACAAATTAACTGCCCGCACGCTTGGATAATTGCACAATAGCTGTATAACGTATAAAGTGACCTACTTTGGTTCGAGTTCCTGGGTCCTTAATTATGTGTTACAGTATCGGGAATGAGGTGGGTATCGTAGCAACAAATAGATAAAGGACAGAAATTTACGTATTTTGAATTTGAAGCTGTGTAACTCAAACTCATTTATGTTGAGAACATATTGATGAGCAGTTTCATTGTGTTAGAAATATACAAAAGGATTACAATGAATTCTTACATCCATGATAAATACACAAATAACTTTGTCGAAATCTTAACTCGATGTCACCAGCTCCATATTCAATCCCTGGTCGTAGATCCAAATTATCTATGATCGCTTAGTCGGTTATGAGTTGTAATGATAGTATTTTACCTGCGCCAAAAACAAAGCCAATCAGATGCCTAAAGCAAATACGAGCTTGTACACAAACATTGCCACTAGCTTATCCAAGCCGTACGTTCTTTGTGTAAACAAACAACCCTTTGCCCAGTTCAATAAACGATTGAATTCAAAGGAGAAAGGACAGTTAAACGATGCTTAAATCCTGTCTAAACGCAGTTGGAATCCTGGAAACAGATTTCTCATTGTCGAAAACTAGTATCTACAGACAATTGGTACAAACTAGGGCTCCTGATATCCGTGATGTACGCCGATCCGTAGCTACGTGTTCTTAAGCCCGGCGGTACTAAGATCACGAATTTCACGAACACGCCAAGGTACGTACCTCGTACGTACGTACGTACGTTCGCGTACGGATTCACGTGACACGCCGTGACACGCCATGATACGTAGCCCGTACTGCGTTCGTGCGCGGAGGTTCGGGCTCGGTTCCGTTGGGTACTTATCGCACGTCTCGTAGGTTCGACACGCCCCGGAGATAAATAAATAAGGACTAAGGTATTATTGAATTGAGTTACCACTTAGTATATTGAATACGGGACGAACGGACAAACATTTACTTGTGAATTAAACTTAGATTTTATTTTTTGCATGAATATAATAGTTATATCTAAGTAATTTATGGGGATATTCTGTTTTATGTATAACCAGCTATTGATTTTAGTCAAAACTAGCGACATGCCCGTTGAATTGCACTTATATAAATATAAGGTGTAAAACTCCCTAGTAGATATCATTATAATTATGAACTTAAGCAACACTGTGCTACTGGTTGTTATTATTAAATCAAGAGACTTTTTTTCTGTTAAGTATTAATGTAATGAATGAAACGTACTAGTAAAACCTTTGTACTATCAAATAATATAACGAAGCCTAAATATAAAGAAGGCAACCCTAATCCTAAGAAACAAAAGGGTAAAATTCTGCAAATCATCGGTAGGTATGATAAAGGTAATACAGGTAAACAAATTCAACAAAAACATGTACGGGGCCACAGAAAAAAAGTACGCAGCTGCAGTTCTTATCAGTTTCGGACTTTTAGTCCGACAGCGATCACTTTTCAAGTTTTTAAGAATATTCATGTTGCTTATTTAACATATAGTTTCTAAACCATTTCTCAGTCCTAATAACAATAATTTGTGTCATGTTAGGTATTTGGTGGTAACTTAGGTATTCTTTTTAACTCGAATAATCTTTTCAACACACTTGCTCGTAACGAGGTTCTTATCTTACCACTTTTAGGCTCATAATCCAAGATATTAAACACGCGTACTTTCTCATTATATTATTGAACTAGTGTGGTAATGAGATAAACCCATCAAATTCAGTTTGTACCCTACAAGACTAAGTTACGTACGCAAACAATACATTCAAATTATGTCGGATTAAAAAGGTTTTTTTTTTCAAACAAGTACTTACACTATTTTTAGTCGCATAATAGCTTATGTTTTTTTGTTATTATATATATATATATATATATATTTTGTTATTATATTTAGTTGAATACATGGATTAAAACTTTCAGAATTATATGATATATGTACAATTTTATTAAATTATTCATTATTTACAATAATTAGTGCTTTAAACATAAATTACAACATTTTTTATTTTGGCTGTTTGGCGGGCCTTTGCTTCAAATATGCGCGCGTAACGCGATTCGAAAAAAATGCGCTCCAATGGCGCGCCGTGGTAAATTGTTTACATAAAACATTTGTGACCGTCTTCTCGCTTAATTATTATGATAAAATGCAACAAAAAGAGAATTAGAAGTAAAACTATAACAATATGTGGATGAAATCTCTGGAACCGCAAAACGCGAGTGTTACCATGAAAATCTAGTTGATGTAGTGATAAATATACCTACTTATTTGTGATGTTTGGGCCTTAAGTGGATCTATTAGTTGAAAATATAAAGTATTGTAATCAACCGACGTCGAAAAGGCATCGCAAGAAGCTTCATGTAGTCTATAAAGGTCAGTCAAACTCATATGCCATTTATAATTAAAGCATTCTGACAATTAAGTTAACGTATTTAACTAAAGTTAATAAACACGAATAAAATTTTGATTTTTACTTACAAGTGTGTTGAAAAATGTCGTATGAAACGTGTGTGCATGGTGTACACATCGGCTTCCTTATTGCGCACTCGCTTTTAGCTCGCGCGCACAATATCGACTCGTGTATAATGACCATCATAGCACACGTGTATCACAATGTACTATTTGAGTGATTTGGAATACTGTGACATTGCATAGGATTACAGAGGACGGAAGTGACACAAACAACGTTTCCACACCAAAAATACTATCCTAAATACAACACAGTTACGCGTTTAGTCTCGAATATTCTTTTCTTCAAAACAATCCAAAATGAAAATATTTACCACACATTATCTAATTACTCAAAAAGCAAATTATATCTGTGACACAAAACAAAATGTCAGATTTACATGTTAACCAAGTATTCATAGGCGAAAAAGAATTAACATGAATATTCGTTAAGCTTAGGGCTCCTATAGCCAGGGCTCATATAGCCAGCGCTGTTCGCGTTAGCGTATCGAGAGTTCAAATTATGTTTGTCGTTTATTTAAATCATCCGGCAACTTTCATATTTTGACCCCTCGATACGCTAACGCGGTCGAGAAGTTAATGTCGTACAATTTTAATACTAGGCTTTCTGGACTATTTCGGCACATTAAAGAGTACTATTTATTTCTAGATTGAAGGTAATAATGACATAGGTACTATTATTAGAGTGTTTTATTGTATGACTAACAAGCTAAGCCAACCTACCGGGTTTTTTTTGTAGATAAGAAGTGCAGTTGCACGTGCAAACAAAGATAATAAGATTTGCAAGCGACTTATTACAATGAAACAAACAATATGCAATATGCATAAGTAGCTTTGGGCTTTACCCTTTGTTCGTGAAGTTGAAAGAAGTGACCGCGATGTTTTGTTTTACAAATTCGTGGTATTTTTTTATTTAATCTGGAGTTTAGAATTTTGCTTTCGCATTCATTGTCATTAGGTTACTCCTGACATCACAAATCTTCAATTTATAATTCAGCTGTGAATTTAAAGTTATTTTTGTTGATGTTTCGTTATTTTTTGTTTTGTTATTGTTAATGTATGATTAGTGTTACTATTTAACAATGAAGAGAAGTTGGGTTATTTTAGCAACCCGTTTATTAAAGTAGCTATTCAATGTATTTATTATTTGGTTCTTTTCATTTATTACTTACTTAATATTTAAAAGGCCTTACTATTGGAAATAAATTTTAATTCAAAAGTAATGAAACGGAATTAGAGCTATGAATAAAAAACACACGATACATTTTTATTCGTAGCTCTTAGAGACCGCATCGTATCTTCACTCAAGGTCGCGGGCGGACCGAACGGGCATGTTCTTAAAGTACGTGAAGCCGTGATCACGCCTACACGCATCTACACGGATTCACGTACCCTAATTTCACGTAGCCGAACTTCACGTGCGGAACGGACCAGAAAACCGTAGCAGTGAATCACGAACCCGGGCGTACGGCTACGGGTTCACGAATCACGGACACGACCGCGAGCCCTAGTACAAACGAGCTACCTGCGCCAGTAATAGGTACAATCGCGTGAAATGATTCAATAGATCAATATCTGCAGGTCGGCATACAGTGCCGTCACGTACGGCGCTCGAGGCGTCCGCTCTCCGTATTTGCTATACAACACGTGTTCCTTTTGTCTTAAAACAATATTTCCTAATTCAATTCTTGTTAAATCGTGTTAACATCTGAGGGTCTGTATGTAAAGATGGACGCTGGTCGAATACAAGTGGGTATTAAGGCCTCTCGACTTCCTTTGAAGGTTTTTCTGTGTTTTGGGGACGTAAGTTGGTTTCTGATATGATTATTTTAGCAATAAAGTATAAAAAACAGATATTAGAGTATTTTGAAGCTGTATTATTATCTATTGCTTATTTTAACGATTTATTTTGATTGAAAGGAATTGAGAAAACCTTTATGCGTTCAAAAGTGCATGGGCAATTTATGGATGAGTTCATTGATAAAGCGCCCATGCAATTTTGAAAGCGATAGTACATAATTCGTTTTAAATTTTATAATTTAAAGAAAAATGGAAGAATTCTCCGCGTTGAGCAGGATTCGAACCACGACCTCTATGAACACTGGACAGATCGCTCTGCCAATTGAACTATCGACGCCTAATGGACCCGTGTTCAGAGAGGTCATGGGTTCGAATCAAGCTCGTCACGGGGAATTTTTCCATTGTTCTTTCAATTATAAAACTGTAAATTTTGTTGGCAGACATTTACACAAACTGAAGTTTTTAATAAAAAATTAATCATTCGTTTCATTTAAATTTTACTTAATAGGTACCTATCTTTATCGTTAGGTAACTTTATTCGTGAAGGTTAGACTGTGACAGTCATGGTGATAGTCGATAAAACACCGACCATAATAGACTAGCTGATTTCACTGTACACTTCGCTATCAGCAATGTAGCAGTATATTGTGTATCAGCAGTATTATTACCGATTCAACTTTAACCCCAACTTCTAACCTATGATTAGAACTCGGTTAAAAATAAGTAACGATCCATCAGATTTAAGCATGTTATTGTAAGAGCCGGCCACCGCCGGAGTAGGGGGGAGGCTGCAGAGAAACAAATTTTGAATTTCGATCGAGACTTTAAAATTTTCAAAGTCGGCCTACTATACCGGCACCATGAGTTGTTATGGAATGACAATCGCTAGCGACTGCGCGGTTCCAAAGTATTTGCATCTTGCTCGTTCTTAACCGGTGGGAGCGAGTCGCAAATATACTTTCTAATCACTCAGTAGCTAGTCTAGTCTTTAGGTTAGTCTAAAGATACACCTTCCTTATACTGTGCTGTCAGTCTTGGTTACGCAGAGTGTATTTGTACATAAACCATTGTTCTTTCTAGAATGATATTTAAATGTTAAACATTTTCGAGACAGTGCAAGATTCGTAAAGGGAACAATGCAACAATGAACGCGATAGCTCAGCGTGACGGTTAGATAAGAGAGTTGTTCCCATCATTTTGAAAGTAGGCACGATGATTCGCCTCCTGTCTACTTTTAAAGTAGTACATTATTCCCTTTGTGCGAAGGGTGCACCGGGGTACAGTACAGTATTTAATATAATTATATAGGTATTAAAAAATCCTGCTATTTTATGCTAAATAGAAGGCATAACTCAACTTTAAGATGGCAATAATGCTGTTAGATAAAAAATGCGTTATCTTCCTGTCATTAAGATGTCCTAGCCATGCGCAGTGCAAATAATTGCGATAAAGATAATTTCACTTGAACCGTGGCACGTTTAGAGCTTTCAAAATACTTGAAATTCAAAGATGGAGTTATAGAACCACCATTTCGATTATCGAATTTAAACTCCCGTGAGAAATTATGGAATATATTTTAAAGGGGTCACTCACGTAATTTAGTCGATTTTCGCTCGACATGTTTCGATCTTTACGAAGAACGTCATCAGGAGCGACCACCCGCAACGGAGGCAAGTCGTGCACTTCAGGCTATTGGGTGAGGAATTACGTGAGTGACCCGTTTTAAATATTATTGACTATAATCTCTTTATCTCTCGACTATGCAAGTGTTATAGAGAAGAAAGTACAATTTGTGAGAATTTCATAGATATAGAGATCAATTTTCGATCGTCCAAGTAGGCCCTCTGGCCTATAACTGCGAAACACTACCTTCGTCATCTAATTGTCACTTTAGCGCTTAAATATGCGAGAGTGCTAGAGATGCATATAATACAATTATTTGGTCACTTCGCATAACCAGTGGAAGGCAAAACCTGGAACTCTTTCTTGGTAAAAGTGCATCACCAGTTTACTCCTTCTCATTACCTTACTACGGTAGAAAGCGGGCATTATACTAGTTCTTCTGATCTCTGAATTTCTTCTTCCTAGTGTTTTCCCGGCTTCTGCAATGGCTCAGGGAGCCTTGGGTCTGCTTTGGCAACTAACTTCAAAATTTGGCGTCGGCGCTAGTTTTATGAAAACGACTACCATCGTACATCCAAACAAAAGGGTAAACTAGGCTTTATTAGGATTAATTCGGCTCCCTACGATGCTTTCACTAAAAAGCGACTGGTACATATCAAAGGAGTTCGCCCGGTCTCGGTAAGCAATAATAATCACAGGAAAGGAGAATGACGTCTACCCGCAGGCGACCTCCTGATATAATGATACAACTAACAGACACATAATATGAAATTAAACTACATTTGTCGGGTTTACATTTGAAAGTCGAATAAAAAATACGTCAATACTATAGTTTTATTGGAGTTTGTTTAGCCGGATATAAATAGTCATTCTGTGTCTGGAGAAAAGCGAGTTACGATAAATATAAAAAGGGCGCTGTTTGGTTTGATAAGTTATTTTTAGACGTCGAATAAACATCACATGCCTAAAAACCAAATATTTTTATATATTTCCTACAATGGAACCCTCCTCCCACAAGGGTGCCATCGTGCTGGGGGGCGGAGCTTAGTAACCTTGGACTTGTCACCCACGGTGAAGCTAAGAGGTCTCAGGGTATTTGTTTGCTGCTGGCTGGCTCGCCCGCGCTGCAGTACGCTTCTTGCTTCCATGGACTCTTTGCGGACTCAAAAGGGTGCGTCACTGTTACTAGACGGAGGCTGATGAGGATTGCGAATTTATGAAGTCACTACTCACTAATAGTAGGTACTGTCTTCATCTACTGTATTATAAAAGTTTTTCTATAAAATTAACTCAAACGGATATTTGAAGTAGTAGTCAGTAGCGTAGCGTATCTCTTTCTATCACTCGTCTATTAGTGAGACAAAAATAGTTGCGTTTCGATTGCTACTGAGTGTTAACGATTGGCATCTTGTTCACGCACGTTTTATTTTTAAAATTAGTAAAGAATAAGTCTTTAGAATTTCCATAATTACCTTTGTGTTAGGAACTAATTTCTCCGAATTCAAATCTATACACAAGATGTTTTCAAAAATGTTTAAGTGTTAGGTAAATTTACACTCCACACTTCAGTCCGTAGGGACAGGCTGTATTATCAGCCTATGTTAATATAATATTAATAATATTAACCTTCTGTTTACAACAAAAATATTTGAAACATTTCAAAACACATTTATAAATAGCGTTTTCATATTAGACTTATAATTCTATAATACAGCTCTTAGCCATAATGTGTTGCCAAATTTCTCTCCCCATCAATAACTTACACAACTGATCTCATTAAAATAAACACTTTTATCGACCCAAGACGGCAAGAACACCGAAACATCACGTCCCAGGTACGCCATCACGCATAATCCGCAGATACGTATAATGAATGGGCTTCATAAAAGCTATTCGGTTTATTGTAAACAAGGTAAGAATTCATTAGGGGGTGCTAACGTGATACTGGGACAGCCTGTACGTGCCTCGGAGGTGATAAACGCCTGGTTTACTCAGCTAATTTACAACGACTTAACGTTCTAAGCGCTACAAGGGAGTTACAACCTTTTGAAGCGCCAAGCGGCTACCGCTATCTGAAATTTATTAAAAGAGATTGTTCATTTCGTACTTCCAAGGTTTTTAATAAGACCTTTATAAGCTTGTTCAGCTTAAGGCGGTAAATGGATAAGATTTAGGATGTCAGTTTTGAAGGAAATTTTCAGGTATGGTAAAAAGGCTTTAGGTTACGTTCGATATTATTTGATATGATATCAATATAACTAAGAAGGTAATTTTCTGTGAATTGTATAAACCTCGTACACTCGTTGACTTGGCAAATCAACCTATTGTACTTACTGTTGTGTCAATTCTAGCAAATTGTCATCTCACCCAGTTCCTATCCCTCTTGAGCCTAACAACGGGGTGATGCATTAACTACTGGGATTTTGTAAAAATTTTTTAACGTAAAATCTATGAATTGAAATTGCAGCAGATTATCATTAAAAATTTAAAATGTATACAACCGGAACACTTTTTAAGTAGGTATATAAATTAACATGCCACATATAAATATCAAATTTATCGAGGATTGAACTTAGAATTCGTCCCAACCCACCCCATTTTACGGTACTAATAATTGGCTAAAGCCAATGATAAAAAAAAATCTGTTTTAGTTTCATCTACTGATAGTTACCAGATGCTTCATTCCACTTTGGGTGACCGTTGGGGTTATATCTCTTATGCATGAAAGAAATGTGGTGGGAACATAATATTTAAAATTAGAAATAAGAGCGCAATGGAACTGTACAAGAATTAAGTGGTTGAATCAACAATTTCTTGTTGTCGTTCTGTCCCGTCAGGCAGGCGACAAATTCAGTACAGTTTTTTAGAAGAAATGTTGTAGTATGTTTTACTGACATGCTTGGTAGAAGGTATATCATGGAAAGGGATATTACTACCAAACAAAAATCATGTTTTGTAAATATTAATGCCATAAAACCGTGATTTTAAAAGTGACCCAGGAGACCGTAACCATGGCAACTAGTGACAAGAAATAGTTAATTAACCCAAGTACAACTTTAATTGAAAACTTGAAGATAACTTTGATCTCAGTCAAGTTCGAGTTCAAACGTGTTATCAGTATGAATAATGGGCCAGCATTACCAACAACGTCCATTAGATGCCGCAAACGTTGAATAAACCGCAATCTTTTCCCTTAAAATTGAATTTATAGTCAACAAAGCTGGTTCCTGGAGACCGCGAAAAGATAAACTGAGATTTGCCAGGGAGCAATTAAAACTTTACCTTAGAACTAAGTTCGTTAGCTAGCAACACAGATTACGTTCTAAAGACTCAGTTTAATCAGAACGCCATGGGCTTTGCCACATTGCATCGGGAAAACGTGCTATGTAACGTGTATTTTTTTGATAAACTGAGTTGCTGTCTTTGGCACATTGTTATTGCGATTGGATAGCTCAATTCCGACACTGAATAAAAAAAAACAGTTATCATCGCCCATTCTTGCGGCTTCAGCAATATCGCTCCAGTCTCGAGCGCAATATTATATTTATTAAAAAGTAACATTGGTGACTGCAGCAGCTGTTGTGACTTGTGAAGAATTTTGACCTAAGAATAATAGTCTGTGGTAAAACAGCATTATAATGTATTGAACGAAATGAATAGAGGTGTTTAAATGAACTGAATTCTATATACGTCGTTCCGCTTAGCTATCGCACAAACCATTGACATTCCCAAATTCAAAATATTCTCCCAGTTATTTGTTAAAAATAAGTCATGAGAAGTTTTCTTGGCACTGGGATGGCATGCTTGAAGCCGAAGCAGTCTTCTGCCACTAGTCGAAAAATCGTAATTAAATCCTTGTATATGTAACAGATAGGTAAGTGATCCGTGGCTAGTTTTCTCGGGAGAGTTTCATCCGAGAAATATGTCTGCGTTACTTTTCAAAGGGATTGAGGCGCCCAACTGGCAAATTAAAGCATGCAGTTACACTTAGTGAAGATCCGAGGGAATATTACCCATGGGTAAATTTTTGGGAATATTTCCCACGGGTTTTTTCCACAGAGAATTCCCCCATCTCTAGCTTTCAGGTAAAATGTGCATGGGTCTTTATTATCGGTAGGTAGCAGCTAATAGGAGAAAAAAAGTGTCCCAAGATTTTTTCCAACCCGTTATCATTTTTTCATAAATTTTGTAAGACGGTACTAACGGAATGGAAAGTTTGGAAGATGTATGGAAAATTTGGGACAAAGTTTTTCTCCTACTAGAATGGAAAGAGCTCGCTATTATGAGTGGAAATCACATAAAAAATACCCATGTTAAAAAAAAGTATTTTTTTTGCAAAACAGGTAATTTACAAAATTAAATAAAGATTGTTTATTTGGCAGGAACGATAAATAAATTATATTTAATTTAAATTGTTTCTTAGTTAAATACTAAATTCACTAGCGATCTTTGCCTCAATATGTTAACTTTAAGATTAATATAAATATCTTCGTTTTTTTCTTGGTTCTCTCTTATATAATATATCTAGTATATGATGTAAATAGATTAATTAATTAATTAGCGAGGTAGGTAGTTAGGTAAGTTACACTTACTGTATATATTTCGAGAATAAATGTTTTTAATAGATTAAGGTTTTTATTTTGAACCAATTAGAGATTTTCTAATTCTATATCACTTTTTTATGTATTTTGACGCTATCATTTTAAACATGATCAAACATTTGAAAAAAATACTAAATTATTTCAGTGAAAAGACCAATTCCCTTTTGTCTTTCGACTGATATACGTAATGCTCAGGTGATATTAAGAGGTTATGCCACATTCACGCATTAAAAAAAGCATTATTTTTCTTCACTTAGCAAATCCTCAAAATTATTTTATGTGTGTATATTCCCGGACGCGAATCCGGGTATATTCCA
The DNA here is from genome assembly GCA_949128165.1 of Lathronympha strigana. Classification (NCBI taxonomy): domain Eukaryota; kingdom Metazoa; phylum Arthropoda; class Insecta; order Lepidoptera; family Tortricidae; genus Lathronympha; species Lathronympha strigana. Next base: position 5,451,258 of record OX421919.1, on the reverse strand, counting down.
GAGAACCCTTCACTAGTTATACCCATACTCTAATGAGGATGTCGTGTAAACAAACTAGCCGTGTTCCCAAATAAATGACACAGGTTTTTGTTTATGGTTTGTTTACAGTGGAGTAGTAATCGATTAGGGTTGCGTCGTGATTTAAATTTTGGTCGGATGTTCAATGGTTAGTATTTGTCTGCCGTCCTATCTCTAAAACCTAACTAACCCACAAATGATAGTTTTGAGATATCGGCAAAATATGTTCAAATCCAAATCTCTAGAAAGTATGTGCATTTATTCCCGATCTCTTTTTTGCAAAAATTCAAGCTATATTTATACTTACTTACTTTGAAAACCATTTTGTCAAATAATAATCTCGTATATTTAAAAAACTTGTTTTTTTGTTTTAGTGTTGCAAATAAATACTAAAATATCCAAGATAGTACTTCTAAAACACCGTTAAGTATACCATAGCCGTTCTTTAGAGTTTGATTGCACGTCAAAAATAGCTAAATAATGGCCAAGTCACTTAACGAGTTTATAGTACTTATTGTAATTGTGCGTTGTGTGGTTACCAAAACATAACTAAATAACCGCAAAGTTACTTAACAATTTTATAGTATCCATGGAACAAAAAAATATGATAGTAGCCGTTTTTTAGCTATGCAATGACTTCAAATATTCAAGTAATGCGTATACATTACTAGTCTATAAGCCCGTTACATCCCGAACCAGCGATGTTAACGTGGTTTAAGTATTGTATTTATTTGCAAAAAGGATTCATCTTTTTAACAAATAACCGTTAACCTGCAATAATACTATCAAGGTATTTAGAATTTTTAAGATATCATGTGAGTAAAACACATATGAATCATATATTTATTTATTGGCATGCCAAATATAAGTTTATAAAAAACTTACAAATCAATATTCGATTTTAAGCTAACATGGTCGTTTGCATTATAACTAATATAAAAAACGGGATAATTATCATGTATGTTTGTTATATTGAGCACCCGATATTGCACAAATCGAAAAGAGACTGTTTCGGTAAGAAATGCACGGGTTGATATTGTAAGTGTGAGTGTCGTGAACGTGATCGAGTTTCAAGTTAGAAAGCGGACGGTAGTAGTGCCAGTGACAACACACAAAATAAGCGAACCCGTAAGAGGGCAGATCGGTATGGCGTGGGGGTAGATCACAACTAAAGACTCGCAGCTCGTCAGTTTAGTCCATGAACATGGCGCTTGCAACAGTGTTGAAATATCGGATGCTGAATGAAACAAAAATACATGGTAGGTAATTATCCCATTTTAGACATTATATTAGTTACTAACAAGTCAGTCCTTCGACTTCAACTTTTTATGACTATTTTACAATTTCGTCTTTGATCCCTAATTATTTTGAATAATTATGAACATAACTATAATAATAAGATATTTCTTACAATCTAAAATACTTTTAGTATGTACCTACGAATGAACTAAATGCTTATATTTTTATTAAAACCTTATATAGCCTGACCAGAAGCATTGGGCATTTGGTTTTCAGCAGAGTCGTCACTATGCGAAGATAGAGTTTTGCCCTGATCAGAAGCATTGGGCGGTTGCTTTTCAGCAGAGTCAGCGCTATGCGAAGTTAGAATTTTGCCTTATCAGAAGCATTCAGCGGTTAGTTTTCAGTGGATAATGACATACTGTTGAGCAAACTATGTAGCGTTGGCTTCTCGCCGAAGCTGCTCCGGTTGTTTGCCAGTTATCTGCGCGATCGACAGCAGTACGTGCAGCACGGTTGCTTCGTATCGAAGCCCTACCACACACGTTCCGGAGTCAGTCAGGGTTCGATTTTAGGTCCGTTTCTCTTTGGCCTAATGATATCTGACTTAGCTGCAGTCCCGAAGCACGCCAGGTGTTTATTATATGCCGACGACCTAAAGCTCATTTATGGAGTGCAGCAGTTGTCCGACTGTGCGTCTTTGCAGGAGGATATTGATCGCCTTTATCAGTGGAGCTTTAAAAACAAGCTTCTTTTCAACAATTTGAAGTGCTCCGTGATGACTTTTAGCCGTGCCAATAGTCCCATATTCGCTCAATACCTACTAGGTCCTGATCCCATAACTCGGGTACAGTCTATACGAGATTTGGGTGTCATCCTCGATACGCAGCTCAACTTTCATGAGCATATGAAAGCCTTGGCAAAAAATTGCTATCGGAGGTTGGGTTTTGTAGTTCGGAATGCGCAAGATTTCGATAACGTCAGGGCTATTAAATTAGTGTACACTGCGTTAGTCCGGAGTAAACTCGAATCCGCATCGGTCATTTGGAACCCGCATGAGGACAAGTACATCTTGCTTCTGGAAAAAATCCAGAAAGCCTTTCTGCGATTCTTATACAAAAAGACTCACGGGTATTACCCATATTTGTACCCGACAAAGTTCCTGCTTGGCGTTTTAGGGTTTAATTCCTTAGAGGTGAGGCGCAACTATGGGCTCTTAACTATTGCTTGTAATATTCTACGGGGGAACTCGGATTGCCCAGAACTGGTTACACAGCTCGTACGCCTGTTCGTTCCATCTATAGCTAAGGCCCAATTTAATTTTCGACCACGAAGTCGTCACCTATTAGATGTGCCTAAAACACGCACTGTGTCCCATGGCAAATCACCACTTGTCCGCGCTCTACGATATACTAATGCGCTCCTCGCATCAGCACCGGAATGTGATGTATTTGCAAGTAGTTGGATGGATCTGTGTAAAGAATGTATGAAGTTCTGTGAGGCGATGGATAAGCGTGAATCTACTGTCTTGTATTAGTTTTGTTCTCACATTTGTTCTGTTTTGTGTTTTCTTGACTGTATTATGTACCTAGTTGTATAAATAATGCATGTACATCATAAATTTCGCAGTGTATTAGTTCGCTGTAATGCTGTGTAAATTTTTTGAAACAATAAAATAAAATAAATAAAAATTTTAAAATAAAGCTAGAATGTTTCCATAGGTATTTAATTTAAATGCTTCTGTAACATTTTGACAACTACACCGATAACAACAACAAAACAACGATAAAAAAAATACTGATCAGATGTCATGAGTACTTAGTTAATACACAACAATTGATTAAAAAAAAATGAAAGTGAGAATTCCCATAAAAATAAGATATACACCGTTTTTACTGACTGTGTTTTAACTTTGTTTGTTAATGATTGAAAATAGATAACTAAATGTAGCAGGCAGAAAACATCAACAGAAAGACATACTCAACCTTTGGTTACCGGACATATTTTTAACGAAAAGTTTGCAGGCATCACTCACTAAAACAGCACGCAACCTTATGCGCACGCGCCGCACGGCCGACTGACTCCATTATGTAATAAAATAAGAGGGGATATGTTTCGCACTTAGTGGGATTTTAGCGTAGTATTGCCAGTTGACCGTATTTAAGTGTTGTATAATTATATTTTTGTACAAACATATTCACCGTTAAGCGCGTTAACTAAGCTTTTGCGTTGTATTTGTTACAGGGATTATACTACAAGTCTTTTAAATACACGGTTAAATGTTTTTAGCCACGTTTAAGCGTAGGAACTGTGTTTTAGTGTAGCATATGAAAAAAAAGAGTATGAGAAATAAAACGTAATAATAGGGTTAAATGGCATAAATGGGAATTTATAAAGTTTTTGTCAAGTAACGATGTTTTAGGTATGTATCGTATAAAAGATTTATCAACATAAACAACAATTAAGCGTTTTTACATTGCTTATAGTTGAGTAATGTGGGTTAACGATTTTATAGTTTTGAGAAGTATCACAATATTGTGCACTTAACGTGTAAAGTCGACTCTGTATCTCGGTAACTACAAGTGATAAAAATATAATTCCAAGACCAGTCGATGGGGATTTGTTTTCTCTTTTAGAATCTTCGTCCAAATGAAAACTGCTAATATGCAGCTTAGAATGGTTTTAGAGATAGGACGGCAGTTGTCGCAAATGTAAATGGAGCTACGCATTTTTCAATCAAGGGATCAAACCGACAGTTTAAATAGGTTAATGCAAAATTAGCGAATGCAAAAGGCAAATACCTTAAATACAATGGATGACGCGGTTTGAATCGAAGCTTAGTGATGTTTTGATGTGGACAGTCTTTAAAAAAATCAAAAAACTTCAAGCGAAACTGTTAACTATTTATACAACAAGTTAAACGGACTTGTTGTTTATTATTATTTCAACAACACAAATTTTAATCATCATGGTAAATGTACAAGTTTTGACAGCATTCAATCTGAGAACTGCATAACTGGAAGAAAGGGGATACAACACAACACTTACAATTGTAGGTACATTTTCCTGCGACATTTTCATTGTTATTTAATTACTAAAGAATACCTACTTCATAAAGGTGTTAATCAATTCCAAGGTACACCAAAATGAACAACCGTACATTTCCCTCTAGGTGTGAATTCCAAAAGGTGATTAAAAATGTAATATCAATTAAGCAACTCGGCTAAATTTGACTTTCTCAATTGCAAATATTAAAACTTGGCTGAGAATTGCTAATTATAACGTTGCTTAATTAAGCACAGATTGAAATAACATGCGCTCAACAGTCTTGGAACATTTTGAATGACTAAGCAGGGGGTATATTCGGATTTTAAATATTTAGGTCAAAGACAAATTCTTTAAGTACGAGTAAGAAGAACATTAATAATATGCTAGCACGATTGTCGATTATATAAAACTAGCTGATGCCCGCGACTTCGTCCGCGGATGATAATATTTTACAATAACAAGAGATCCCCTTAACGTACCAGTCAACGTGCCAGGCGTTTCCACGTGATACTCGAATAAAATAAACAGGCAGACAGACAAACAAACAAAAACTTTAAAAATAATTGAAATCTGTTATCAATTCTAAAAACTCCAAAAATTTTTTTTTTATATCTTCAATGTACCGATTTTTGACCCTGCTCTGCTTTAATATATGTAGGTATAGAATAGAGATAGATCGAAGATATTTTATTGACAAAAAAACATTGATTAAAGCTTTTATCGCGGACTGTACTTTGTTTCCCACGGTCAACTTATACTCATCGACACAATTCTAAAAAACCCAAACACAATGGGTTTTGGTTGTTTCATTATAGAGTTCATATGGCCATCTCCGCCTCCATCATGTGATCAGTTCGATGATACCATAATATCGTACATTATCATCCATCCTTCTGAAACTTCACATGATTAAAATGTCATGTGAAGTTTGTGCATCGTACTCAAAACAATTTTACATACTCGTCTATAAATTTCTAGTAGTTGTAATTTACTGTACCTAAAAGGCCAGTTTCCCGAAAACGCACCTGGGTTTTGCATCAAATTAGCATCAAATTTCCCCTTCTCCAATTCGCCTCCAGCACTGAATCTCAAAACGTAGTAAAGCGCAAAGCAAATGGAAACAAAACAGAAAGCAACACTGTTTGAGTGAAACAACTTAATCGGTGTTGAGCTTGAGCGAAATTAACGATTCGGGCTTACTGACTCTTTTTTGGGAGTTTATTCAATTTGAACATTTTTCTGTTTCACGGGGGGTATTTTATCTTAGTTAGTTTATGCT